>OY744515.1:89851019-89873519 GCA_963556195.1 Sepiola atlantica
AGAGCGAGGAGTTACTTGTACGCGCGCGTGAGAGAGAGAGAGAGAGAGAGAGAGAGAGAGAGAGAGAGAAAGACAGACAGATGGGTAGCTTTTCTTGGGGCATCTAGTTGCATTATGCGCGTTTTCCATCTATTAGGCCCAGCACTCCGAACACGTCTTTCATATTTGAAATCTCATCAGCTAAGAGACAGACAAATTTTGCTCGGAAATTACGTGGTTTTACGACTTCCGTCTGGTGTCACCTTTGATCCTTAAGGTGTCACTTTTCCATTCAGACACGACCCTCGTTATGTAACAGTCGTAATAGTTTGTTTATTGTCACATAATTATCAATATGAATAGTGAATTATGAATATGAACTTACTCAAAATGTTAGATTGAAAATGTATAAATGTAACAACGAAGTTTGGGTTAGTCCCAATTTCTTTTTGCTATAAACAATCCTCACAGCACAATAATAATTTAGCTTTAGTACCTCTTTTGGAATTCAGACATTGTTTTAAACACATCTATTAATAATGAAGATCATGTATCTGTCTGTCAGTCTTTCGGTCTGAGGTCGAACCTACTATACTATTACATTTGATCGTTCTCTATTTATATCAAGTTATCAACTCCTTTATATAACAATTAAAAAATGTCCCCAAATATCACGTGTCTTTCAAATTTACATAATTAATTTGTTTTAAAGCTCCCAATAAATTAATATTCGCAAATATACACTAATGATTGTTTTTTCTATATTTCCAGATGTATTAAAAATATATTCCTCGATAATAACCTTAATACAAATTATAAATAGAATTAATTAGATACATTGATTCTTTTAATCTATATAATTGAGTTACGTAATTAAATTAGATTGCAATGGAATATGACGAAACAGCCGACGTCCATGTCAACATTTGGTTAACCACTTTCTGATTATTAAGTATAACGTTCTATTTCGAACGCACAGAAAGTTTTATTTCAAGAAATTTACAGGTGTTAACATGACGTCAGATTACAGAGAGAGAGAGAAAAAGAGAGAGAGAAAGAGAGAGAGAAAAGAGAGAGAAAGGGATGGACACAAGACATAGGCGCATTATTTGATTAATAACATGTAAACAACACCTCTGAGATTTATCGTACGAGTCGCTCAAAAGTTATATATTTACTTTGATTTTTTTTATTAAAACGTTTTGAGTTTGTTTGCATTTTAATCTTTTTAGACATTATATTTTAAAGCAGAAATTTATTGAATCAAATTGTTTAATTTAGAAATAATGAATTAGAAAAATTATAAATTCCTATAAAAATTTAATACGAAAATGCGTTTAGTTTAAAATGCTAACTAATGTAAAAATTAGGCTCGCAGAATTATCCTTAAGTGCGAGCTTACATGACTTAAATTCCAGAAAGATAAATGGTTCCATCATGGATATTAGATTTTTAGCGAAAATATAATTAAAAATCATAGTCGATCATATTTAATATCTAATTATTTATTTTAATTTATTTTTGTCCAATTAAATTCAAGATTTTAGACTGGAGGGTGGGTCATCTATAGGTCCGCCAAATATAAATTTTGTTACGCCGTCTTCTGAAACAATAAAATAACTTCCAGTTAACAACTTTCTTCTATTTATCGAAGAGAATTTAAAGATTTTATTTTCTAAAAGCTTTTACTTAGTTTAAAATCTAATGTATGTAATATGTAACTTAAAACAACTAGCAAAAATGTGTTAAATAGCTAACACTTCAATAATATTCAGATGATATTTCGACCTGGCACTGTATAAAACAGAAAAACACCCATCAGGATACTGGTCAGAACAACTATTTGTACCAACCAGGTGATTACCGATCGCAAATTCATGTACTTGAAAGTTCCCGGATGATCTCGAAACCTTGTGTAAACGAATATCACGTGCTGTGTGTTGAGATATTCTCATTTCTAATCTTTGGGATGTGTTGTCAATGTAGTCAGTTCCACACTGACACAAGAATTTATAAACAACCGAATTCTTTTGAATGGCTGGCAAAACATTTTTACAGAAAAAAGAGAAAAGAGTTCGAGTCGTGTAAACTACTCTCAGCATGATTGCTGGAAAACAGTAGAAGAAATCCTTTTGATAATATCAAAGCCGTCGGAACCTTACTATATGAGTTTCAAATAGATAAAACCTCGTGACGGGCCGATAAATTAATCACCTTTAAATATAGCAAGTTTGCTTGCAATTAATCTTTTTATGATATTGATGGGATATGCCTTAGCAAGAGAAATATTAGTAATTTCACCAAATTCCGCATCCAGTCGAGTTGGGGAAAAAATCATAAGTGCTCGGTGACTAAGAGTACCAATGAGATTTATTTTTCTTGGTTTAAGGGCGAAGGAAAACCAATTAAAATAAAGATTTAGACACTAAAATTTCAAGGAATGAGAGAATACCACAATCCTCGACCTCCATAGTACATTGCAACGATGGATGCAAGTCACAAAAAAGGAGGAAACTGTCTAGCCTCACTCCGTAAAGGATAGGATGCAAAAGTGGCATCAACGTAACGTGTGTAAGAAGTCGGTATGGTCATTTTAGAAAACAATTGGTTTTCAAACAATCCAACGAGAATGTTGGCTGAGTGCTTCCCACGGATGTACCATCAATTTGCTGATACATTATACTGTTAAAACTAAAGGTAACTGATTTAGTAGCAATCTCCATCAGGTCCATAAAAATTCGTTCATGAAATTGTGGAGATTTTAAGGGACCACAGTAAAGATAATCTGCACATATACCAATGGTTTCACACAATGGTACATTCGTAAACAGACTATTAATGTTGTCAAAAGAAGCAAAGAACTGGGTATCATTTGATCGAGATAATTTGTGTATATAAGACACAAATTGAAAAGAAATCAAGGATACAATAAGCCGAATTAAAAGTAAGTCCAGGCTTAAGAATATCAATTAACCATTTTCCAAGTTCATGTTGTGCAGAACCCAATATTGATAGAATAGGGCGTAAAGGAATGCTGGTTTGTGAACCTTCAGTAAGCCATACATTCTAGACCTTTGAGAGCTGATAGGTCGTATTTCCCCCTAAATCTTTTTAGAAATAAACTTTCTTTTATAAAGCCTTTTCTGGATGTGTATTTCCATGCGAAAAATATCATCATAGCTTAACCCACCCATTTAACAAAAATAATATTTTTATCATGCAAAATGTTACGCATTTTGGATGATATAATCAAATTGGTTCAGGATAACGACGCCTGATCCTTTGTCTGGACGAGTGATATAAATATCAGACTTCGACTTCAGTAATTTCGCAGTTTCAAAATGATTTTCCTGCCAAATACAATCGCTTGATTTAGTGCATATGACAGAAAACGTCCGGCTTAATTCACCCAATTGTATATATCGCTAGTTAATTCATCAGTTGAAATAGGCAAATGTATTTTTAGTTGAGAATATTATAGTTCAATCTCAATAAATATGTAGATTGTATCAATGTAGAGGAAAGGAATGCAAAATTCTAAGCCGGCAGACAAGACAGATGGTTTAGTATTAGATAAAGCATGAAACGAATAATTAAAGATATGTTCATCCGAATATGCTCTTCGCGCTAAACCTTTTGGTAATAAAATTCTGCAAATATTTATTATACGAAGAAGTGGGTTTACTTATATATATATATATATATATATATATTTATATATATAGACGATCAACACAGGTAAGGAGGATATTTTTAATAACTAATATAAGGTAGCTAAACATTTATATGTAACAAAACTTAGATCTAATATACGGAACGTTTATGTTTTTGTCTTTTAAGGGACGTGGGGTCTAGTCAACTCTGCTGGGAAGCCATGAAATAAAATACTGTTTTGTTTTTAAATTCCCGAAACAGTTTTTGATGGTAAACAACTGGTGATCCCTTAAATAATTTTAAGACTAGTGTAAATTCTTGGAAGCAAACTAATATAGTAACTACAAAAAATAAATTGACTTACATGAGTGATTTTCTACTGAACGACTTGGGACTAAAATTTTTTTTGTTGTTTTTTTCCCTTATATAGTTTTAATGGTTGAGAAATTTCCGAGACTATATATATATATATATATATATATATATATATATATATATATATATATATATATATATATATATATATATATAAGTGTTTTTATATCGTTTTGAGTGTTCTACCCTCATCAGTGCAGGAGTGGCGGTTGCAGGCGGTCGCATGAGATCGAACGCAGTTCGTAGATTCAGCCTAGAATCATGAGCCTAACGCCTATGCTCACGCAACTTATACTATAGATCTATGTAAATCCAATTACATGATCAATCTGCGATCCAATTGTTCAACATAAAAACAAATTATGTACGATCGTTTCCAAGATCAATTATTTTTATTGATATCAGATCACAACTTCATCATATGGAATTGACACGAAAAATGAAAAGAATATAGACAGCATCAATGAGTCAGGATTACACATCCTCAATTATACACCAAGTTATATATGTTGGGGGGAGTAATTTCTAGTATATCTCAGATCAAAACAGAGCAATTGGAAATATTATTCATGGGTTCCTAGGAGGATATATGGTTGAAAGTAACGGACGCGGTATTACAGGTTAAGAGTGGCACATCACCAGGAAGAAACATAGATCAAAACAGAGATCTAAACAGAGCAATTAGAAATATTATTAAGAAAGAAACATAGATCAACAAATAGATCAAAACATAGATCAAAGCATCACCAGAAAGAAACATAGATCAAAACATAGATCAAAACATAGATCAAAACATAGATCAAAACATAGATCAAAACATAGATCAAAACAGAGTAATTAGAAATATTATTAAGAAAGTAAGAAACATAGACCAAAACATAAATCAAAACCTAGATCAAAACATTACCAGATAGAAACATAGACCAAAAACCTTATTAAATTGCTAGTGAATTTGTTTGATTTATTAATTAATTAATGATAATTTGATAAGTTTAAAGGAAATAAAACAGTGTAAATACAGAATTAATGACACAATGTGTTAACAACCCATACCCCCCAACACACACTCACGTCTGAACGTTCACACACATATTTGCCGCTACGGATTACAACTTGATTTGAGAATATGTGGTTCGCCCTGAGTGAAAACAACTTCTGACGGTTTTTTGACACATTCTGTTGCATGTATATTCCATTTCCCCCTTTCCACTATTTCTGTCTGAATCAACAGATGATTTCATTTTTCTATCTACCTATCTATCTTTCTATTTACCTATCTATCTTTTTTATTCTACCCTTTTTAGTATATCTCTTTCCATTTTATTTTATTTCATTTTGTTTTATTTTATTCTATATTTTATATTTGAGTTTTGATTCTGATTTTAACTTTTTGATTTTTAACGGTCTCAACCACGTGACTTCCCAAAAAGAAAATTTATTTTCTTCTTCTTTTTCTCCCCATTCCATTCTTTCCGAATATGATCTAATGTTAAGATCGGATTCTAACTCTGCCTGATGAGATCTCAGTTTATAATAACTGTTGATCGATAACATCGGCATGCCAGTGTCGCAGATTTTGTACATGTCTGTGTAAATAAAAATAATCATATATATATATATATATATATATATATATATATATATATATATATATACACATATTACCGACAAGTATACAAATATTTATAGGATTTCAGACAATTTCAAATACGAGTAAATAAAATACACCAATATATATACACATATACATACATACACTCATATATATATATATATATATATATATTTATATATATATATATATTTATATATATATATATATATACATATAGCATCTCTCTATCTCTCTCTTTCTCTCTCTCTCTCTATGTATATATATATATATATATATATATATATATATATATATATATATATATATATATATGAGTATTCTTCTTTGCACAGACATGTACAAAATCTTCGACACGTCATGTCATGTTGATGTTATCGATCAAATATGATATAACGTTAAAATCGGATATTTACTCAGCCTGGTGAGATCTCAGTTAATAACAGCTGTTGATCGATAACATCGACACACCAGTGTCGCGGATTTTGTTCATGTCTGTGTAAATAAAACTAATTATATATAAAAGCTCTATTTGATATTGAGCACTTTTCATAAGCCCGGTTTAAATATTCTTTGGATTATTATCCTGTGGATGTTTCCCTTGCCTGGATTATATATATAAGACAACAATGGAACAATCCTATAAAATACTTCTCCACAATATTATGCAGGATCTATAGACAATGTTGTTATTTATATTTATTGTTTCATCATTTCTATTGTTATTATTATTAATATTATTTTAGATAGAGATTGAACTAAACATTGATACTACTCTCGGGTCTTACGTTTTCAATCAAGTATTAGACAAAAAAACCTGGCTCTCTGTAAAGTAATTCTCAGTCCTCGTTAGAAAAATGTAATTCTTTATTGAACTCGAAAAGTACGAGGGAGTGTTAAATCAAATCGAATCAAACCAACTATAACATGATTTAAGCATTTCTTACTTTTGGGGGAGGAAGACACGCTGTATAACCTCCCATGGGCGCCGATAAGAAGTTAAATACCTTGCACCTCCCAATCCAAACCGATGTCACAGAAGTGACACAACACTAGTTACATTCTCACGATATCTCAAAAATGTGCAAGGGAGATCACTATGTTGGCTCTGTAGATAATTATGTCTGCTCAGTAATGTGACTATTTTTAAGTATTTCTGCAATATGTCTTTAGGGGTTTGCCTTAGAACATTGACTCAAGCCTATTATGTTAAGTAAAAGAACGTAAGAAAGTTGGAACAGGGTCTATGTACAGTCCATATATATAAGAAAAGTGTCTATCAACACTGAGTGTACTATCAATATTAACAATCAGTCCTAGTTCGTCTTGGTAGGGGGTTAGCATCTGTTTATATTTTATGAATCAACGGGTTTGGGCTGTCGTTTAGGGGGCCAATAAATTGACTAATTAAGATGAAGAAAAACAGTCTAAGATGCATACGAAGTGAAAATTATGGAACTGATTGGTCCTAATGGGAACATCTCAACTAGACCATCTTCATAATGTGGTAAGGTATGGAAAAGGAAAGATTAGGATATATATATATATATATATATATATATATATATATATATATATATATATATATATTATAATTAAAATTTATTAATGTCCACACGACTTTTATGACGTACTAGCTCTGTACTGAAAAATTCAAAATGGCGTAATAGTGGGTTCCCCCACATGTGAGTTTGCTCTTTTTTGTTTTTTATTTGGTTTCACCTAAAAATGAACCACTGTATAGTGTTTTTTTTTTTAAAGACACTTTAATCCAAAAAATGTTACTCTTCGTGATTTTTTTATGATGTTGTAGTGTTGCAGAGAAGATATTGACATAAAAATGTTGTTTGGCTCACGACAAATGAAACGGACCGTAACAAATATATTCTACAGAAATGTTATTTTTTGTAAACGTGAAAATATTAAAAAAAAAATAACATTTTTTTGTAATATAGTTGGAAAAATCCCAGCAGATTTCTCGATTAATTGAGAATTAAAATTAAAATTAAGAGCGTAATATTTATTTATTGGTACAGAAAAATGAAGACAACATTAGTACCGTCGGTTTCAAGCTCAGAAAAACTTAGCCATCCAGCTCTCTCCAGCTTATGTTGTCACGTGTTTCAGAAATGTGAAGTCACGTGTCACTCTCGTTTGGACGCGTTATTTGCTTAGTGAGACGGTACTAATGTTGTACTAATTTTTATGTAACAATATATATATATATATATATATATATATATATAATGTTGGGTAAGGCATAGAAAAGGAAATATTTGGATATATATATATATATATATATATATATATATATATATATTTATATATATATCAACTAACTCAGCAGATAAGCATCCCCACATGATGAAACTAAATTCAAGATACCTCACTAATTGTGGATAGAGAGGAGAAGGATCTACGATGGAGACTCATAACTCTGCCTGCCATGTTCGTGTTCTATAGAATCGATAACAACACTTTCAATAAAGATGCTGGCAGTGTCTCTTCATAGTCCCTTTTGTGAGTACCAGATGCTATCGAAAAGTAATGCCAACATAAATAAAAGACGTCATAAAATCGTAAACTCTACATTCTATGTTCTTTTTCTCTCCTTCACTGTTTTGACGAAAGAGATCATTTTCAATGATTTTTTTAACGCGACTTGCTTAGATAATATTATGATTACTATTCCAATTATAAAGCGGCAGATTTTTATAGCCTGAAAAGATGAAATGTTATCACATAAATAGGTTGCTAACACGTCTGATAGTCTCGTGATGTAATACAAATAAACAATCAATGTGTAATCAAGGAAGGCGCGATAGCGCTCTATCCCTTAATAGACTTCAAAAACGACCTATGCTAGAAATCTCATTTCTTTGATCAGTCATAACTCAAAAACCAATAAACCAAATTAGTTTAAACTTTGCACAAAATTTTCATTTGATAGATTCTATAAGTGTGTCGAATTTCAGCATCATTAGTCAAGGCAACCCAGAGATCCAAAAAGGTCAGGAGTGATTTTGTATTATCCGTGTGTACGTACGTACGTGTGTGCTACCCTGTATATCATCAACTATTTGATGGATTCAGCTGATTTTTGGCAGAGATAGAGGTTCTAGGGTCATTTTAATTTCAGTTTACCATATACCTTAGTTTTCTAGAAAATTAAAAAAAAAACTTAAAAATTATCATTGTCTTGAGGCATAGCCTTTACAAAAGTAGTGACATTCCATGATAAATGCCAGTATACTGAAATCATATGCCCTTAATAGGGTTAAGATGAAAATTCATATACACTAAATGTACAAAAGCAATGAAATTCCCAAATTTTTACACTTTTATTGTCATTAAGGGTATGACTACATATCAACCAAGCCATTTCATTATCACATCACTACAGTATAAATATCTATGCATGAGTGGATGAAGTGTGTGAGGTGCGCTGAAGAAAAATTACTCCCAGTAAAATACATAGCCTAGTTGTGCTCGCATACCCTTAATGATAATAAAAGTGTAAAAATTTGGGAATTTCCTTGCTTTTGTACATTTAGTATATATGAATTTTCATCTTAACCCTATTAAGGGCATATGATTTCAGTATACTGGCATTTATCATGGAATATAGATAGGAATAAACGGTTAGTAAAAATGTTTAATAAGCATGACTGTTTCAGTTAACTAGATGGTATAGAATGGCATCTTGAATCGTGCCGTCTGTGTTAATTTCGGTTCAAATATATATATATATATATATATATATCGGCTTTTGGTTGGGATAAAAGTGTAGTATCTTTTCCGATGGATACTGCACCCCATAGACCGGTATTGTCTTGGCTTTTGGGGCTTGATTTACGCCGGTCTATGGGTCTGTCCTGTGCAGTTCTAGGAGGTCCATCCTCCCAGGTTTCGCCTCTCCTTTTTGTGGAGGAATCAGTTTATTGCTTACTTCCCGAGGCGCCCCTACCGGGGAATGCCAACGGGGTTTCCTAGGGATTTTTTGTAGGCCAGAGTGCTCACCTTCTCGGGCGCTGGCTTTTAAAATTCCACTTTCCCGACCTAGTGTCACATCTTACCTTGTAAGGAAGATAGATAAAATATATATATATATATTAATACATGTCTGATTAAATCCTCGGAATTTTTTCTTTTCCTTAGTTTTTGAATCATTGTCTCAACTTAGGTCTGCGATGGTGATTCATGGAGTATATAAGACTAGCATTCTAATTATCATTATTTGATTTGTTGAGACGGAACAAATTAATAAAATTCGTTTATAACATTGTCAATGTCCTTACTATATACGTTTATATATATATATATATATATATATATATATATATATGTATATATATGAGTATATTTTGAAGCATAGGGTATTGAAATATCTAATAAAAGCGGGTGCATTTGAGTACAGTGTTTCTTAAGAATATCGCTTCACCATTATTCATCGAGAGAGTAAATTGATTATTTTTAGCCGTGAAATACATTTTAAAAAAGAATATGTGAATTTATCAGATATATACATATACATATATATATATATATATATATATATATATATATAGAGAGAGAGAGAGAGAGAGAGAGAGAGAGAGAGATAGATAGATAGATAGATAGATAGATAGATAGATAGGAAACTGGCAACATTTTTGAAGCACGCATGAGAATGTATTTAAGTGAAATATTTTGAAAATCAACAATCGTGCAATTTAAATGAAAAATTCATTTTTTTTGCAAGCATTCGTTGTAGAACAACTTTATCAGGCGAGACTGTATTATATTTATTTTTCTTCTTTACTTCCTCCTCATTTTGATGATATATATATATACATATATATATATATATATATATATATATATATATATATATATATATATATATATATATATATATGATGTTAGCACTTTTTTAAAATTGAGAATCTACTGATGACAAAATTAATGTACATTTTGTATATTTACTTAAATATAATTTTACTAAAAAATACTTTTCAGAAATGTGAATATATGGAGAATAATATGCTTGGGTATTGATTCCAATTGCAGGTTTAATATATTTCAAATCATAATTTATGTTTTTAACTTTTGTAATATATATATATATATATATATATATATATATATATATATATATATATATATGATAATTTTATTTACACAGACATGTACAAAATCTGCGACACTGGCATGTCGATGTTATCGATCAACAGTTACTATAAACTGAGATCTCATCAGGCAGAGTTAGAATCCGATCTTAACCTCAGATCATATTTGGAGAGAATGAGGTGGAGGGATAGAGAAAGAGAAGAAGAAGGAAAGAAATTAACATTTCTAAAATTAACATTTCAAAAATTAAAGCCGTTAAAAAATTAAAATTAAAAATTAAAAAATCAAAAAATCTAAAAATCTAAGAAACAAAAAACAAAAATCTAAAATCTAGAATCTAGAATCTGAAACAGACAGGGCAAATAAATAAATAAATAAATAAATAAAAATATAAGGTGGAAAGAGGAACAAATAATGATGAGGGGAGATACACATAGAGGAAAAAGAAGGAGAGAGAGAGAGGGCGTCTGTTGATTCAGATCAAGAGGGAAGGAGGGGGGTGGTAGACATGCACGAATCAGGTGTCAAAAAACCGTCGAGTTTATAAATGTATTTTTCCAAGTGAACTGTAATATTGTGTATATGCTTGTATGCGTGCGGGCAAACTTGTGGTGGGGCGGTGATCAAATGTGTCGCGATTCTGGGTTTATATTGTCTTTATAATTTGTCTGGAGTTAATTTGAATAAATAAGTATATTCGTTAAATGTAACAGGAATAGTAGTAATAATAATAATAATAATAATAATAATAATAATAATAATAATAATAATAATAATAATAATAATAATATATACCCCTAATAATTGAGGTAAAGTAATTGAAATAATAAATGAATGATAATAAAAATGATAATAAAAATATGATAATAAAAATACTAAAAACTACTAAAAACTAAAAAACTAAAAAACTAAAAAATATAACTAAAGAATAACTAGAAAATGCCGGCGTTATTAGTTATTAATAATAATAATGGTAGTAATAATAATAATAATAATAATAATAATAATAATAATAATAATAATAATAATAATAATAATAATAATAATAATAATAATAGATACCCCTAATAATTGAGGTGAAATAATGAAAATAATAATAAATGAAGTATAATAAAAATACTAAAAAATACTAAAAAATATTAAAAAATATATAACTAAAAGAATAACTGGAAAATGCTGGCGTTATTAATTATTAATAATAATAATAATAATAATAATAATAATAATAATAATAATAATAATAATAATAATAATAATAATAATAATAATAATAATAATAATAATAATAATAATAATAATAATAATAATCATGATAATAATAATGGTAATAATAATAATAAAAATAATAATAGTGGTCAATAATATTTTAGAGTTTATAAAAATAATAGTTTAGGAAAGAAATAGAATAATTAAGGAATATTAGGAATCCTAGGGGGTAGTGATTATCATAATAATATTAAATAATGATAAGATAATGTTTGCCGATATTATGATATGGGTTAATGGTTGCAATAATGCTGATCATATAAAAATAGTGGTTTAACAGACAACAATAATCAGAGTGGTAATCCCAGTAATCTTAACAATAGCAATGATGATAGTGAAAAATTATAGAAGTAGTCATAATGGTGGCAATAATAATAATAATAATAATAATAATAATAATAATAATAATAATAATAATAATAATAATAATAATAATAATAATAATAATAATAATAATAATAATAATAAAAATGGCGGTGGAGGCAAAAGTAAGGTAACGGTAAAACATGGCAATATCAATATTATTAATACTAATAGTGATACTGTTAATTTCATTGCTGCAAATAACAATAACCATGATAGTAACGTCAGACATGATGTCACCACTGATAACAATAATTATCTTGATAAAAAGTACAGAAATGAAAAAATGAAAAAATGAAAAAAGTGAAAAAAGTGAAGAAAATAATTCAATGTCAAATAGTTAAGTTTAAGATATTAATAATAGTAGTAATAAATAATTGATAATGATAATCTAAAAATAATCTAAAAAATATAATCTAAAAAATAATCTAAGAAATATAGAAATATTAATCAATAAATGGATAAGCATAAAAGGGGGTATTTAAGAGTAAAGAAAAATACAGAAGATGACCATTAGTGTTAATCGTTGTGGGTATGATAATAATAATAATAATAATAATAATAATAATAATAATAATAATAATAATAATAATAATAATAATAATAATTATAATAATAATAATAATAATAATAACAACAATAATAATACCAACCAATACTACCGCTTACAGTACTACAACAAATAATACTACAAACAAAAATGCTACTACTACTACTACTACTACTACTACTACTAATAATAATAATAATAATAATAATAATAATAATAATAATAATAATAATAATAATAATAATTAATAAAAGGTATAAGATGATAGTTGTGTTGACAAAATTTTCAGTTGGTGGGGAGGTGTTTTTTTTTTAATAAAGTAACAGCCTAAGGGGTTATGAGTGGATTACTAAGAAGGTGTAATCTATTATGCCGATAGTTAATTGATGTTTCTTGTTTTTTGTTTAGAAGTTTGCCCCTATCACTAAATTTAATTATTTCAAGTTTTTCTGTTAGGCAAAGGTAGCAAGGTGAGTTTAGGGAACCACAAGTGCTAGTTCTTCTAATTGTGTTCCAAGTAACTGTTGGTGATAGGTTATTGTTGTATAGTTCCCAGTAATATATAGAAAGTGAGGTTCTTTTTTGATATGTAGGGATGACGGATTACTAATAGTAAAGAACTCAAATGGACAAAAATGTGAAAGAGTAAAAAAAATTATCCTTAGAGAAATGAAAAGATTAGATCTCAAAGTAGAAATAACATCTAACATTAAAATAGTTAATTTTCTAGACGTAACATTCAACTTAGATAAAGAAACTTATGAACCGTATACTAAAGACAATACCAACCCGATCTATGTCCACCCACTCTCTAACCACCCAAAAACCATTATTCAACACATCCCCAGATCAATCGAAAAAAGAATTAGTGATAACTCCTCTAATGAAGAAATTTTCAACAAACACAAGGACTTTTACAATAAAGCGTTAAAGCAAAGTGGATACAAAAACACCCAAATTAAATTCACCAAACCTACACCTCCCAACAACAGACGCAAAAATAGGGGTAGAAAAATTATCTGGTTCACACCCCCATATAACAACATGGTTAAAACCAAACTCGGTAAAAGATTCTTAGACTTAATCAATCTACACTTCCTTCCCAACAATATACTGCATAAAATCTTTAATAAAAACACCCTCAAATTAAGCTATAGCTGTGGTGAAAATTTAGAAAAAATAATAAAAAAACATAACAACAAAATTCTAAATGAAAAAACTACCGCAACTAAAACAGCAAATACCAAGGCCTGTAACTGCACAAACAAAAAAGAATGCCCATTACAACATAATTGCCAAATAACCCAATCAGTATATCAAGCAACCATCTCTACTAAAGAAAACCCAACCCTGAAAAAATTCTACATAGGTATGGCTGGTAATACCTTCAAAGAAAGATATACTGGACATAAGTGTTCTTTTAATAACCCTACATATCAAAAAAGAACCTCACTTTCTATATATTACTGGGAACTATACAACAATAACCTATCACCAACAGTAACTTGGAACACAATTAGAAGAACTAGCACTTGTGGTTCCCTAAACTCACCTTGCTACCTTTGCCTAACAGAAAGACTTGAAATAATTAAATTTAGTGATAGGGGCAAACTTCTAAACAAAAAACAAGAAACATCAATTAACTGTCGGCATAATAGATTACACCTTCTTAGTAATCCACTCATAACCCCTTAGGCTGTTACTATATTAAAAAAAAAAAAAAAAAAAAAAAAAAACACCTCCCCACCAACTGAAAATTTTGTCAACACAACTATCATCTTATACCTTTTATTAATTATTATTATTATTATTATTATTATTATTATTATTATTATTATTAGTAGTAGTAGTAGTAGTAGTAGTAGTAGTAGTAGTAGTAGCAGTAGCATTTTTGTTTGTAGTATTATTTGTAGTAGTACTGTAAGCGGTAGTATTGGTTGGTATTATTATTGTTGTTATTATTATTATTATTATTATTATTATTATTATTATTATTATTATTATTATCATACCCACAACGATTAACACTAATGGTCATCTTCTGTATTTTTCTTTACTCTAAATACCCCTACTTTTATGCTTATCCATTTATTGATTAATATTTCTATATTTCTTAGATTATTTTTTAGATTATATTTTTTAGATTATTTTTAGATTATCATTATCAATTATTTATTACTACTATTATTAATATCTTAAACTTAACTATTTGACATTGAATTATTTTCTTCACTTTTTTCACTTTTTTCATTTTTTCATTTTTTCATTTCTGTACTTTTTATCAAGATAATTATTGTTATCAGTGGTGACATCATGTCTGAAGTTACTATCATGGTTATTGTTATTTGCAGCAATGAAATTAACAGTATCACTATTAGTATTAATAATATTGATATTGCCATGTTTTACCGTTACCTTACTTTTGCCTCCACCGCCATTTTTATTATTATTATTATTATTATTATTATTATTATTATTATTATTATTATTATTATTATTATTATTATTATTATTATTACTACTACTGCTGCCACCATTATGACTACTTCTATAATTTTTCACTATCATCATTGCTATTGTTAAGATTACTGGGATTACCACTCTGATTATTGTTGTCTGTTAAACCACTATTTTTATATGATCAGCATTATTGCAACCATTAACCCATATCATAATATCGGCAAACATTATCTTATCATTATTTAATATTATTATGATAATCACTACCCCCTAGAGTTCCTAATATTCCTTAATTATTCTATTTCTTTCCTAAACTATTATTTTTATAAACTCTAAAATATTATTGACCACTATTATTATTTTTATTATTATTATTACCATCATTATTATCATGATTATTATTATTATTATTATTATTATTATTATTATTATTATTATTATTATTATTATTATTATTAATAATTAATAACGCCAGCATTTTCCATTTATTCTTTTAGTTATATATTTTTTAATATTTTTTAGTATTTTTTAGTATTTTTATTATACTTCATTTATTATTATTTTCATTATTTCACCTCAATTATTAGGGGTATCTATTATTATTATTATTATTATTATTATTATTATTATTATTATTATTATTATTATTATTATTATTATTATTACTATTATTACCATTATTATTATTAATAACTAATAACGCCGGCATTTTCTAGTTATTCTTTAGTTATATTTTTTAGTTTTTTAGTTTTTTAGTTTTTAGTAGTTTTTAGTATTTTTATTATCATATTTTTATTATCATTTTTATTATCATTCATTTATTATTTCAATTACTTTACCTCAATTATTAGGGGTATATATTATTATTATTATTATTATTATTATTATTATTATTATTATTATTATTACTACTACTATTCCTGTTACATTTAACGAATATACTTATTTATTCAAATTAACTCCAGACAAATTATAAAGACAATATAAACCCAGAATCGCGACACATTTGATCATCGCCCCACCACCAGTTTGCCCGCACGCATACAAGCATATACACAATATTACAGTTCACTTGGAAAAATACATTTATAAACTCGACGGTTTTTTGACACCTGATTCGTGCATGTCTACCACCCCCCTCCTTCCCTCTTGATCTGAATCAACAGACGCCCTCTCTCTCTCTCCTTCTTTTTCCTCTATGTGTATCTCCCCTCATCATTATTTGTTCCTCTTTCCACCTTATATTTTTATTTATTTATTTATTTATTTATTTGCCCTGTCTGTTTTAGATTCTAGATTTTAGATTTTTGTTTTTTGTTTCTTAGATTTTTAGATTTTTTGATTTTTTAATTTTTAATTTTAATATTTTAACGGTTTTAATTTTTGAAATGTTAATTTTTGAAATGTTAAATTTCTTTCCTTCTTCTTCTCTTTCTCTATCCCTCCACCTCATTCTCTCCAAATATGATCTGAGGTTAAGATCGGATTCTAACTCTGCCTGATGAGATCTCAGTTTATAGTAACTGTTGATCGATAACATCGACATGCCAGTGTCGCAGATTTTGTACATGTCTGTGTAAATAAAATTATCATATATAAAGCTCTATTTTGATATTGAGCACTTTTTATAAACCCGGTTAAAATTCTCTGGATTACCACCCTGTGGATATTTTTCACCTGGATTATTACCATTATTATCTTGGCTCCATTACTGTTGAGCACTTTCCAAACCGTGGATTATTAATTCGCATACATGGAAAAAACCAATTTTAATACCTCCTTAAAAAACATTCCGACTACCAACAAACGGAACTATCTTCTTATACTTATTATGAAGATTGAAGAACTTTTGAGGAGGATGAAGTGGAAAGCTAGCTTTTTCCTGGAGAGATCTACATGCAACGAATCGAGGGATTATTATGGATTTAAAAATCAAGGAACTGCACCCCACGTTGAACAGCTTGACGGGTTCGAAAGGGATTTAATGAATATTGTTAGGAACATCACATTTCACCACAAAAAAAACCATTTCAAAAGAAAATAGACAAAATAGTTAAGGAAATTAATAGGTCAAAATATATACTAACTAAAGCTGATAAAACTCAAAACTTCTACAAATTAACCACACAAGAATACTACAAATTACTTGACAATAACATCACAAAAAACTACAAAAAATCTAATATTAATTTAGTCCACAACATCAATACCGATAGTAAAATTATCACAGATAAACTTAAGATCAGCGATAGAGTAAGTAAACTAAAAGAAAAAGAAGCATATATTCCTCTCAAAGATCACAAATCTGACTTCCAAACTAAACCAACCACTAGACTTATTAACCCCACAAGACAGGAAATAGGGAAAATTAGTAAAAAAATTTTAGAAAGAATAAATAAGCAGATAAAAACATTCTATAAACTTAATCAATGGATAAACACTGCAGATACAATAAACTGGTTCCTTAAAATAGTAAATAAAACTGATTGCTCATTCATCCAGTTTGATATTATTAACTACTACCCATCTATATCTAAAGAACTTTTTGAAAACGTTATCGATTTTGCCACACTTCTATCTGATATTTCTGTAGATGAAATCAATATAATAAGAAAATGGAGAAATACAGTACTAATCTGTAAACATGAACAATGGACTAAAAGTAATCAATTTGGATCTTTTGATGTTTCTATGGGTTCCCTGGACTCAGCAGAAGTCACTGATCTAGTTGGTCTTTACATACTATATAATCTCACAAAAAACATTAGCATTGAAGATGTAGGCCTATATAGGGATGACGGATTACTAATAGTAAAGAACTCAAATGGACAAAAATGTGAAAGAGTAAAAAAAATTATCCTTAGAGAAATGAAAAGATTAGATCTCAAAGTAGAAATAACATCTAACATTAAAATAGTTAATTTTCTAGACGTAACATTCAACTTAGATAAAGAAACTTATGAACCGTATACTAAAGACAATACCAACCCGATCTATGTCCACCCACTCTCTAACCACCCAAAAACCATTATTCAACACATCCCCAGATCAATCGAAAAAAGAATTAGTGATAACTCCTCTAATGAAGAAATTTTCAACAAACACAAGGACTTTTACAATAAAGCGTTAAAGCAAAGTGGATACAAAAACACCCAAATTAAATTCACCAAACTTACACCTCCCAACAACAGACGCAAAAATAGGGGTAGAAAAATTATCTGGTTCACACCCCCATATAACAACATGGTTAAAACCAAACTCGGTAAAAGATTCTTAGACTTAATCAATCTACAGTTCCCTCCCAACAATATACTGCATAAAATCTTTAATAAAAACACCCTCAAATTAAGCTATAGCTGTGGTGAAAATTTAGAAAAAATAATAAAAAAACATAACAACAAAATTCTAAATGAAAAAACTACCGCAACTAAAACAGCAAATACCAAGGCCTGTAACTGCACAAACAAAAAAGAATGCCCATTACAACATAATTGCCAAATAACCCAATCAGTATATCAAGCAACCATCTCTACTAAAGAAAACCCAACCCTGAAAAAATTCTACATAGGTATGGCTGGTAATACCTTCAAAGAAAGATATACTGGACATAAGTGTTCTTTTAATAACCCTACATATCAAAAAAGAACCTCACTTTCTATATATTACTGGGAACTATACAACAATAACCTATCACCAACAGTAACTTGGAACACAATTAGAAGAACTAGCACTTGTGGTTCCCTAAACTCACCTTGCTACCTTTGCCTAACAGAAAAACTTGAAATAATTAAATTTAGTGATAGGAGCAAACTTCTAAACAAAAAACAAGAAACATCAATTAACTGTCGGCATAATAGATTACACCTTCTTAGTAATCCACTCATAACCCCTTAGGCTGTTACTATATTTAAAAAAAAAAAAAAAAAAAAACACCTCCCCACCAACTGAAAATTTTGTCAACACAACTATCATCATATACCTTTTATTAATTATTATTATTATTATTATTATTATTATTATTATTATTATTATTATTATTATTATTATTATTATTATTATTATTATTATTATTATTATTATTTTTATTAGTAGTAGCATTTTTGTTTGTAGTATTATTTGTAGTAGTACTGTAAGCGGTAGTATTGGTTGGTATTATTATTGTTGTTATTATTATTATTATTATTATTATTATTATTATTATTATTATTATTATCATACCCACAACGATTAACACTAATGGTCATCTTCTGTATTTTTCTTTACTCTTAAATACCTCCCTTTTATGCTTATCCATTTATTGATTAATATTTCTATATTTCTTAGATTATTTTTTAGATTATATTTTTTAGATTATTTTTAGATTATCATTATCAATTATTTATTACTACTATTATTAATATTTTAAACTTAACTATTTGACATTGAATTATTTTCTTCACTTTTTTCACTTTTTTCATTTTTTCATTTTTTCATTTCTGTACTTTTTATCAAGATAATTATTGTTATCAGTGGTGACATCATGTCTGACGTTACTATCATGGTTATTGTTATTTGCAGCAATGAAATTAACAGTATCACTATTAGTATTAATAATATTGATATTGCCATGTTTTACCGTTACCTTACTTTTGCCTCCACCGCCATTTTTATTATTATTAGTAGTAGTAGTAGTAGTAGTAGTAGTAGTAGTATTATTATTATTATTACTACTACTATTATTGCCACCATTATGACTACTTCTATAATTTTTCACTATCATCATTGCTATTGTTAAGATTACTGGGATTACCACTCTGATTATTGTTGTCTGTTAAACCACTATTTTTATATGATCAGCATTATTGCAACCATTAACCCATATCATAATATCGGCAAACATTATCTTATTATTATTTAATATTATTATGATAATCACTACCCCCTAGAGTTCCTAATATTCCTTGATTATTCTATTTCTTTCCTAAACTATTATTTTTATAAACTCTAAAATATTATTGACCACTATTATTATTTTTATTATTATTATTACCATCATTATTATCATGATTATTATTATTATTATTATTATTATTATTATTATTATTATTATTATTATTATTATTATTATTATTATTATTATTATTATTATTAATAATTAATAACGCCAGCATTTTCCAGTTATTCTTTTAGTTATATATTTTTTAATATTTTTTAGTATTTTTTAGTATTTTTATTATACTTCATTTATGATTATTTTCATTATTTCACCTCAATTATTAGGGGTATTTATTATTATTATTATTATTATTATTATTATTATTATTATTATTATAATTATTATTATTATTATTATTATTATTACTATTATTACCATTATTATTATTAATAACTAATAACGCCGGCATTTTCTAGTTATTCTTTAGTTATATTTTTTAGTTTTTTAGTTTTTTAGTTTTTAGTAGTTTTTAGTATTTTTATTATCATATTTTTATTATCATTTTATTATCATTCATTTATTATTTCAATTACTTTACCTCAATTATTAGGGGTATATATTATTATTATTATTATTATTATTATTATTATTATTATTATTATTATTATTATTATTATTATTATTATTATTATTATTATTATTATTATTACTACTACTATTCCTGTTACATTTAACGAATATACTTATTTATTCAAATTAACTCCAGACAAATTATAAAGACAATATAAACCCAGAATCGCGACACATTTGATCACCGCCCCACCACCAGTTTGCCCGCACGCATACAAGCATATACACAATATTACAGTTCACTTGGAAAAATACATTTATAAACTCGACGGTTTTTTGACACCTGATTCGTGCATGTCTACCACCCCCCTCCTTCCCTCTTGATCTGAATCAACAGACGCCCTCTCTCTCTCTCCTTCTTTTTCCTCTATGTGTATCTCCCCTCATCATTATTTGTTCCTCTTTCCACCTTATATTTTTATTTATTTATTTATTTATTTGCCCTGTCTGTTTCAGATTCTAGATTTTTGTTTTTTGTTTCTTAGATTTTTAGATTTTTAGATTTTTTAATTTTTAATTTTAATTTTTTAACGGCTTTAATTTTTGAAATGTTAATTTTTGAAATGTTAAATTTCTTTCCTTCTTCTTCTCTTTCTCTATCCCTCCACCTCATTCTCTCCAAATATGATCTGAGGTTAAGATCGGATTCTAACTCTGCCTGATGAGATCTCAGTTTATAGTAACTGTTGATCGATAACATCGACATGCCAGTGTCGCAGATTTTGTACATGTCTGTGTAAATAAAATTATCATATATAAAGCTCTATTTTGATATTGAGCACTTTTTATAAACCCGGTTAAAATTCTCTGGATTACCACCCTGTGGATATTTTTCACCTGGATTATTACCATTATATATATATATATATATATATATATATATATATATATATATATATATATATATATATATATATATATATATAATGGTAATATATATATATATATATATATATATATATATATATATATATATATATATATATATATATATATATAATGGTAATATATATATATATATATATATATATATATATATATATATATATATATATATATATATATATATGTTAGGTTAAAAAGCCAGAAACAACGCAGACATTTTTTTTAAATAAACATTCATTTATTTAAAAATACTTTAAAATAGTGAATTTTCGATTGCAAAGCAATCCTCTTCAGACATAGAAACATTTTGAGTTTTTTTTAGTTTTTTTTTCTATTCTTACTCCTGTTATTGATATGCGCTCTCGACATTGTGCTCGAGAGGTGTTAAAGATGGTGTGATCTTAACGGCGAGAATTTGACAATGTTCAATCAGGAAATGTTACGCGTCGGAACACGTTAATATGAATACAGATGTTTTCCCACTTAGGAGTGTCTTGTTAATCTGAACAAATTTGTAAGTTTGAAAAGCCAGAAACAACGCAGAATTTTTTAAAAAATATACATTCATTTATTTTGCAATCGAAAATTCACTATTTTTAGTATTTTTCAATAAATAAATGTGTATTTACAAAAAATACTTCTTCATTGTTTTTGGCTTTTCAAACTTACAAATTTATTCAAATCACACCACGATTTTAAGTG
>OY744515.1:89878519-89893519 GCA_963556195.1 Sepiola atlantica
TTGTACCTGCAAAAAAAATCATTGTGATTTGATCAGTGATTTACGTTACGCACGCGCGTTCGTCAATCCCATCGCTGTGCGAGTTGATAGGAAGTTTACAGAGCTAGTGTTGTCATAGAAACTTGGTCGAACATCCTCATGCCAAAAATATTTGAGCGAGACTTATTTTATCAAACAGTTGAATTTGTATTAATTTGATCCGAATCCACCCATTGGTGTGAATGACTATTAACGTCTACTTTATAAAACAATGCACGGCAGATAATTTCCGGCCCATCTGATTGGCTGATAGAAATATTTTTGTATTGTATTCATTATTTTTTATCCTGAGCCAATTTTGGCACACAATATTCGTTTGTTTTTTCTGAGTAAATTCTCTGAGTTCTCTAGTCTTTCTTAATGTGTACGCTGTAATCGGCATAATATAACTTAAATTCTCTGTATCATGTGGTAATCTCTTATGGGCGTAGGGATGGAGTGAAAGCGTGCGGAGCCTATGGTGGCTCTGTGAACCGGGTTTGCGCTTCATGACCGTCTTTAATGATAACTTTCCTACACTTATGCTCGAAACGACGTCGTCTGTAGGTACTTAAAATTGTATATATATATATATATATATATATATATATGTTCAGATAACGTTAGTTAAATACTTTCGATTCGTCAACTGTCTGTGTCCGCTTATTTTAGGCATAAATATAGCTTAATTATCTTTCTTTACGTGGTAATTTATCGTGGCCGTGTGGTTAGAACGCTTGATTACGTAGTCTAGGATAATTCTGTGATAGGGTTCGAATCGTGGGACCGTCTGAAATGATCATTCCTTACACTGATGATGGCAAAAGCTTGGTACGCCGGCGTATGTAGGTAACTATAATTCAATATTTACTAAAATAAATATTTTTACAAGCCCCCTTTAAAAAATTTAAGTTGAGTCTAGTTCGGAGAGTTAAAACTAGACTGTCACGTAGCTATTTGCTATTTTCATACAATGTTCGTCGAATAGTTTCAATAAGTCTATTGACTGCCTTCATTCCATTTCTTTACGTGGTAATATCTCGTGACCGTGTGGTTAACACGCTTTCTTGCAGAGTCTAGTGTAGTTCTGTAACTAGGTTCGAATCTCGCGACAATCTGGAATGATTATCTCTTACACTGATGATAGCAAAAGCTTGATACGCCAGCGTATGTAGGTAAAAATAAATTTATATATATATATATGTGTGAAAGAAGAAAGATAATACGTACGAATGACAAATCTATTTCAACTTCTATTGTTCAATGTAAAACATGTTTTGTTTTTTTTCCTTAAAATTGGAAAAGTTAACTGCATCCAGGTACGGTCTTAAAACATCTTATTTTCCGAAACAACATTAGCACCTCAACAACTTCGAAAACGAATAAATCGACCTTATTCGACGTATCAAATTTTTAAAATGCAATAAACATTCCAACCCCTTTATCAAAACAATCAATAAATTCACCAACAAGATTAAGAAACACCCTAATATAATTGTCCCTGCAAATAAACCAAAACACTTTTACAAATTGAAATACACCGACTACAAAAGTTTAATCTACAAAGAACTGAACAAACCCTATAAAACTACCTCTAGTAACATTCTTAATAGCATTCACAATGAAGCTACATCCCTACTAACCTCTTTAAATATCCTTAATTACACAGAAATCTGTACCCCAGTCACACCCAGATGTACCTTAACTTACCACAAAAGAAATGTTTAGGAAAACCCATCTATTAGACTAATCTGCCCATCCAAATCTGATCTAGGCATCATAAGTAAAAAAAAATCTTAGATAGAATCATCCCTCACTTAAACGAAAAAATCTCATACACCTCTTATGAGACTACCAATTGGTTCATAAACCTCAGTGACAAGTCTATTTTAAATCTGAATTTCATCACTTTCGACATAAACAATTATTATCAGTCCATTTCTCCTATCCTAATAAACAAACCTTTAATCTTCTCTAAGAATAACCCAGACATCACAGACTTAGAAATCAAACTAATAATTTTGGCCAGGGGATCCCTATTAGAATTTTACAATAAATTCTGGACTAATTATGATACCCCCAATAATTACAATATCGCTATGGAAGCTTCGGACTCTTCCCAGGTTACTGACCTTGTAGG
The DNA here is from genome assembly GCA_963556195.1 of Sepiola atlantica. NCBI lineage: Eukaryota > Metazoa > Mollusca > Cephalopoda > Sepiida > Sepiolidae > Sepiola > Sepiola atlantica. The sequence goes on from OY744515.1 coordinate 89,880,678, forward strand.
ATTGTACTTATTAAGAGAATTACAATTTGACATCGGACATTTACACGGTGGGCTATACAGGGACGACGCACTTTTTGTATCTGGGGAGAGATCGAGGCAATACAACAACACCATTAAAAATCTACACAACTTCTTTAAAAACTTCGGATTAACCATCACTATTGAACATGAGAAAAGAATATCTAACTTCCTTGACCTAACATTAGACCTTAACTCCGAATCCTTTAGCATCTACCACAAACCAAATTTAACCCTCTTCTACGTACATAAGCTATCTAACCAACCAAAATCCATCATTAATTCAATAGTCCCTTCAGTCTCTAATAGAATTTCAAAGTTATCTGCTAATAAATCTATCTTCGAACAAAATTCCAACTTCTACAATAACGCACTTCTTAATTCGGGATACACTGATTAAATTAAATAAGAAAATAATCCTTTTATCCAGAAAAACACACGTTTAAATGTAATTACATACAAAATAACAATACAGAATAAAAAGCGGACAAATACTACACTACCCCGAAAAAACAAAACATATACAAATAGACGTACAAAAACTATCAATATTGAAAAACTAGCTGACTCTCAAGAACATAGTGAAAATAAAAGAATTAGAAGACAGAATAGTATTTGGTTTAACCCACCCTATAACTGCAATGTGGAAACAAATATCGTTAAGAAATTCTTCAAAATTTTAGATAACTCATTCAAACCCCCGCATAAATGCAGCACTATTTTAAATAAAAACTTTATTAAAATGCCATACTCCACAATGCCCAATATAGCACAAATCATCATCACATCTAATTACATATAAAATTAATCTGCCCAGCAACCAGAACCTACTATATACCCTACTAATAATTGTAACTGCCGGAAATCTAAAGAATGCCCGTTAAATGACAATTGCATACAAAGTAACGTCATATAAACTAGTACTGTTAAACAATTTCCCCAAAACACCATTATGCAAACAGACACCAACATACCAATTCTCCCTTCATCCTATAACTCCCCCTTCCCCAGCTCCCTGTACCAAAATACACCCTTAATAACACCTCTTACACTAACCAACAACCCCCGCTAATTAACAATAACATTGATCTCACCTTTCAAATTCTCTCATCTTCTCCACCTATGAATTCCAACTTCACTTTGGCCCAGAACTGTAACATACAAACCCAAAACATCCCCGATACTATAAATAACACAAATACTATAATAACCACCCCATACAAATTACACACTTACATTGGGGAAAGTGCCTTCTTCATTAAGACCCGAATCTCAAACCATATCCACTCATCCAAACATAATAATAACAATGCCACTGGCACTTCTCTATCCAATCCAATAAAAACTTTAACAGTAAAAACACTCCTTACTCCCTACATTGCGCAATATTAAAAATGTCAAAATCTTACACTCCAACTATGTACATTAGAAACATTTATGATATCTGCAGCAGCTAACCACAAAAATATTATTAACTCTTAAAATGTGCGTATCTCAAATCGCAGGCACTTAAATACATAAATTGTATTGCTCCATCTGACACACCTCCTCCCAAACAACATCCTCTCTAACATTAGATTAATTCTTAAATTCTATAATTTGTTATTTTTTTTAATTCTCAACTTTTCCAACCTTACAAATAACCATTCCAATAACATAGCTTACCCTCCCTTGTACACCTAATAACTCTATTAACCCATAACACTCAATGTACATTGAAAACTAATATTATTCTCCTCCACTCCACTAATCCTTAACCGCTACTATTTCAACATTCTAATTCATATCCCCTTTTTTTCAATTATTGGCCAACCCTCATACACACTCATCCATTGCTTTTGTTTTTATCTCCCTTGTATTCGATCGATCGACTCTGTATACGCTTCGCTCTACCGACAATATTTCTCTTATAGATTCCATTTCTCTCACCTTTTAACCACGCAACTTGGTTACTCCTATAATGGTCCATTTTCTCCCTTAAAATCTATTTATAATTTCAACACACTAGAAAGTATACTAGAACTCAATTGTAGCAAGCAGACTAACGCTGTTCCCAATCCTAACTTCAATTATACATTAAAGTTTCTGATTTAGTCATGCATTTAATATTTAACTAACTGGCAATTCTTTTAAGTATTTATACATTACACTCTGAAATACTAGTTTTTGTCCGAATTATTACATATTAAACACGTAAATTCCAGATTTCTATTCATCTGAACCCTAATTTCTCAATTGAAACCCTTTTAAATTTTCTGAATTATATATAAGTTTGTATAAAAATCCAGAATTATTTGCTTATCGACCTGAATTCACTTCTGTTTTTAGCTTATGATAACCCCATCCAACTCGCACTTGGTTTATTGCTTACTAGCAATGGACAGTAACAAACAAACCCTTCCCCTTCTCTTCTCCCAGCATCAGTCATAGTTGACTTAACTAATCCTATCACCAACCTTCTGTATCTTTAATCTTTATTCCTTTCTCCACTTCTTCACTTGGCTTCGTCTCCAACTAGAGCTGCCGCTTTTCTTAGACTCGATTGAAGTCACGACTTAAATTTCCGACTGCCTGCGTTTAATATACACAGTTCAATCTCAACTTCTGATGAACTACTTTCATTTTCGGTCATCGGAAGTATTTTAAAATGGCCCTAATTCTCAAAATTACATTCGAATAAGTGCGTTCAATCTACAATTGACATAAACATCTTTTTATTGGATTTACTTAATTTTTGAGGATTTTCAACGCTGCCTTCACGAAACCCGTTCTTTCCCTCTTTAAATATCCTTTCATCGGACATCTCATCTACGGACATTCACCAACTGGATAGACTCGATATTTTTTTACACACACACTCTTTTATATTTTTCCAAATTTTAAATTTTGGCTTTTCCACTGCCAACTTATCCATCTAAGTAATTCCTCTGATGATAAGATTTTAATTTTTGAAAAGCTTTGGCTTAAGGAAAGAAAAATGAACATTTTTTTACAGAGTTAACCTTGCATTGAACAATCGAAGTTGAAATAGATTTGTCGTTCGTACATATTTATCTTTCTTCTTACATTTAGCTTTATAATTTCTCTATCTCGTATATTAAGCTTAAACTATTTGATTATAGGTTCTATCCTCTAAAAGTATGTTTTTAGTTTCATATTTTATATATATATATATATATATATATATATATATATATATATATATATATATATATATATATACATATATATATACAGGGTGGGCAAAAATAAGGGTCCTATTTTTAAAAATTCATAACTTTTTTATTTATTGATTTTTTTTTTTTTTTTTTTAGAATAAGTAAAGGACCCCTTCCGAAGCAAGCATGAGCCGTATTAGCCCTAAGGACCGTACCCTCATTTAGAAAACATTATTTTTGCTTAAAAAACTCAAAACAGTGTAAAAAACAATACTTTAGTTTTTGTAAGTTTTAAGAAGTGTTTTTCGGCTAAAATTTGTTTTGTTTATTTCAAAAAATCTCGGAAGGGTCAGTCTACACACACATAAAGTTTGGTGAGTTTAACTTTTATTTTGTGGAAGTTATTCAAATTCAAGTTATTCAAATTTAAAGATAGGACCCTTATTTTGGCCCACCCTGTATATATATATATATATATATATATATATATATATATATATATATATATATATATATATATATAAACAATTGCGAAGTTTGAATTTCGAAAAAAGTAACAGAAAAATGAATAAAAAAGTGGTCACTTTAATTTAGCTTAATATTGTTTATATATATATATATATATATATATATATATATATATATATATATATATATATATTAGCAGGGCTAAAATAAAACAGAAGCAAATAACAAGTGTGTGAAACACTTTTATATTACACTTTCTCCCTTTCTTCCTCTCCGATTATTTCCCCCTCTCCCCAACCCTTGCTTTCTCATCCACCCAGCTCATTCCTCTCCTATTTTAATGTGTTGAAAAATAATAATGTAATGTATGTATCGGAGCTATTTCGTTTAGATGTAAGACTTTAATCTTACATTTATTGCTCCTCTCATTCTTTTTGTGGGTAGAAGACTATTTGCAGTGACCAGAAATCTTGCGAACGTTATCTCAATTTCAGCAAAATTAAACTTGTCCGGGTTAAATACAATCCCCTTGTCGGCGCAGTGACTGGTGTAGTAAACCGTGTGCCAGAACGATGACTCTATTGAGTCGTCCCATAAGAGGCTGTCGTCTATGCCTCGGGTTTTCCGAGTCATATCCACTGTGATGTCATCAAACCAATGGATATATCCGCCCCTGATCCATGGAATCCTTGAGGGGCCCGACAGTACTTATATCGGCCTCACTCGGTAATGAATGTAGTGGCAACCCGTTCGGCTGGGGATAGCGGTAGACTGTGGTATCCATTTCATGCGTCAAAGATCGTTATCCTTGTGTATCCCGGTATCATCAAAACCTGATTGAATGGGGATGAGGTGTGATGTGTTTCTCTCATAGTAGCGTCATTCAACTTTTGTAGGTCAACTGTGCGCCTTGGAGACCCGTTCTTATCCGGCGTGACCACCATTCTTGAACATCAGGTAGTAGGTGTGACTACCGGTACAGGTTTTATTATCCCCAGTGCGGCGTCTTTGTCCAGGTCATCCTTAACTTTCTTTTTCCAGTGATGAGGAACGGGTATTGGTGTGTGTATTGCTGTCGATGTTACCCCCGGGACGAGTTTTATCTCTAAGGGTTTACCTTCCATTGTTTGCAATTGTTGATGTAGGCATGTGTTAAATGCGCTTGACCTAAAATGTCTGAGTTAGTGTCTGTGGACTTCTGTTGGTTTGAATGGGGTGGTTTCTGGTTTCATATGGGACAGATGTTCTGTGCGGGCATCCACACAGGGCAATTTCCTTCATGTTCCTTAACGAACTATTCTGCGACATCGAAGTCTGGAAATTGGAAAGCAACAAATCCAGATCCTTCAAGGCAGTTGGTGGCAAATAGAATTGAGGTGTATTGTCTGATACATATACAGCCTGTTGTGTCTTTTTTGTTCCTACTTTTATGCATAGAAACAAGACACCTCTGACATGTAATCGGTTGTCCGTTATGCCCTGTATCCGATAGGTAGTGGACACTAGATATCACTCTGGGTACCCAAGGAGTTTCTGAATCTAAACTCTACTCGAACAAGTATATAGCCCTGTGTATGCAAAGGCTTGGGTGCGATGACCATGCTGTCTCACCGGTTTCTTTGATATACGTCCAAATTTCCAGGCATCATGGTGCCTTCCACTGCAACTGAGGATGGTAGCTTTGGGGCGATCAACTAAAATTGTTCCCCATCCTACTCGAGGTGATGCACGGTCGTCGCTTGTGTTTTCTTGTACCTGCTGCCCTTGCGAGCAAAACAAATATCCAGAGCACTGTTGATGAACATGTACGACTCCATACTTCTTGACATTTTAGTCATGGCTTCCGTTTTGGACCCACAAGTTTACGGCATACTTTTATTATGTGTTCCATCACTCCACGAAAGTTTCATTTGAGTCACACTGCCGGACAACCCTTCCGATTCAGTGACCCTCTAGGATGTGAAGTCTCTCCACATCCATTGCAAGGTTTGGTGTATCGTGGAGTTGAAAGGCCCTTGGTCTTCTGGTAGTGCTGTTTATGGTTCGACCTTTGCATGTTGGATAATGTAAGAAGGGGTGTGGCGTTGTAGAAGTGAGGGGTTTACTTGTCTGTTACCTCCAGACAGACACACCGTGCGAACTTCTGGTCCAAAGTGTCAAATAAGGCTACCTCCGCCAGTACCTTCGTTTGGTGTTGTACGTTGTTAAGTCCTGTTATCATTTGTCCGGCGACAATGTCGTCTGAGTCGTCTACTTGCTGCGTGCAAGTTTGTTCATTTTGACATCGAACCCTGAAGTCGTAATATTTAGCGTAGCCACGTAATCTTGATAAAGAATGCGTTACGACTTACCCTCTTTCTGCCTGATGGAGTGGAATCTTTGTCGGTAGACTTTTTTGTATAATCCCCGTACTGCTACCAGTCGTATCTGACGTAAAAGGTACTTCTCCATGTCAGTGTTGAGCGTTTCTGGTTTTACTAGCTCAAAGATTAGCCTGTTCGTTTCCGGTGTACATGTCTCGCGTAGTTCGTTCCGGATTGTGGCTGGGTCTTCTTATCTGCATACATCCTTGTATAGGGCCCATGTGTCCAAAACCAATGCCCATTCTCCGTCCATGGTATCCAATCCTATTGAGGATCGTTCTGGTCTTTTAACCCGCGACATATTAGAATGACCGTTAAGTATTTCTTTTCGGAGCTCAATATTTTTTTATGCAGTCTGATAAGTTGGTTCATCAATAGCACACCCACTTGTTCCATGGTGGCTGGTGGTGGGTACGTTGTATGCCCGACGACAAGCGTTACAGTTTTTTAAATCCTGTTCGTAGCGCCATGTGAAATATGGAAGATGTCCTTTCCAACGTCTGTCACTGTTCATTAGTAAAAAAAAAAATGGCCGCCTCCACAGTTTCTTATATAATAATAAGGGGCAGATAACTCATAGTACTACCTTTACCATAGACAGACAACACACCTATACACAGATGAGTATATTTAGAAGGATAATTATTTTGTATTTTTATTTTTTGTAGCTGGGATAAAAAAAATTGTCGTATCCGTAAGCAGTGTTGCTATTTTTGTTTCATTTCGAAATTATTTATTATGCAATGGAAACAACAACATAAAATTATAGTGTATTTTTACTGAAATAACGGAAACGTAAATGAAGAGCAACATTTTAGTTCTTTATTAAAAATAAATTACTGATATTTTTTGTGGGTTAATATTTTTTGTTCTTTTCCTTTCTTAAATAAAGTGGTAGCGATTTGTTTTTTTGGTTATCATAAAGTCGTATTAGTTAGGGTATTTTTGTAATTATTAAACATGTGTGTTTTTAATTTCCGGTTTGTACGCATGCGTGTTGCAGGAAAGTTGCATAATGGAAGGAATTAAGAGGTCACTACTTGATAATATTAAATATTGAACCACAAGAAATCGATAATTATTCTACTTTTTACTTATTTACCGGGTTACAACGAATAATAAAATATCAAAGTTATAGATATATGTTGCGTATTTTGTAAGTTTTAGCTGGGTATACAAACAGACCAGCATTTTGATACACAGAAAACTGCCCTTTATATAATAGACTAGCAGGGGTACCCGGCGTTGCTCGGGGTCTTTTCTTCCCTGGTCGCCCCCTTCACTGCCCCCTTACAGATCGGTGGAATTTCATCATTATGTTCATCCCAAACATTTGAGTGAAATGGTAGAAATACATTTCTTATTTAAGACAAAAAGCAATACGCAAAGAAATGCGTTTAGCTCGCTATGAATAACTTCTAAATGTCAGGGACGAACCTTATAATTGTAGCTGATGAGGGCGGAAATGATGCTGGCCGTGAAAGAAGGAAGTACAAGTTTTGCCCGAAATATGACGTGGATAATAATTCACTCATGTCTATGTGCAAGTGTAATGGTTTCGTCTTCCCAGTGGTCGTATGTGTGTATTTATGCGAAACCAGATTTACGAGTTACCAGTGTTCTGAACGCAGTTTTTCTAAGGACAAACGTTTCACCTAAAACTATTGAAAGGATATACCAAAGGATATCTAGACATGAGTTGTTTCTTATATCCAACAATACTTGCCTGCAAGAGAAGATGCTGCCTATATATATATATATATAGTGTGTGTGTGTTAGAGTAAAATAGATTCCTGAAGAAAGCTGGGTATGAGAGCTCAATATAATAAACGGAGCAAGAATAAAATAAAGTAAAGTAACACGAAATCACATAATCACCGGTGCAATAATTTATTTCGACCCCACGGCCTTATTCAAGCATCCTAGCGAGACGATTACATTTTTGCAAACGAAAAATGAGAAATTAACACTAACTATTAAATACACATATAGAGAGAGCGACAACATATTTAATACATTTATGGAGAGAGGGGGAAATGAACTATTAAAGACGTATATTGAGGGGGAAAGAGAGTGACAACATATTTAATATATATATACATATATATAAAGAGAGAGAGAGAGAGAGAGAGAGAGAGAGAATGAGATTGCACGATTTATAACGGAAGGCAATATATATAAAAAGAGACGAAATTGTATGATTTACAACAGAAGGTATATAGGTAGGGAAAGGAAGTTGAGGTGTCCTAACCAATTCATTTTGTCTAGGTTCCCCTCCAACCGCTTAACCGCATATATATATATATATATATATATATATATATATATATATATATATATATATATATATATATATATATATATATATATATATCATTTTATGTTACTTCCTGGTTCATTCTGAATTTTAAATATTTAAAAATTTAATTTAATGTATCTTATGTAATTTCATTTCTATTATCATCTTTGAACTTACTGATGTATTAATATATAGTGGCTTTATAGAAGGTTTTGCCTCCATTATTGACTGGATGTATGTAGTTATAAATAATACTGAAATCTGAAGGTTTGTCTTAAATAACTTCTGTATGTGATGCTGTAAAAGGCGTCGATAAAAGGTATAACATAAAATAAATATTTTAAATTGTCTTAAAAACGATCGTTCGCCAAATAATCGTTGTGTTTAAGTTCTAGGAACTTATATAAATAAATTAAATTTCAGACAAAATGGAATAGTGGACAAGTATAAAAACAGACTAGTAAATGTAATAACCCAGATATATATCTTAAGCCTACTGATATTTTTGTCGATGGAAATTATCTTAATATTTAGTGTAGAATGGTCTTTTCTTAAGAAACCACCTCCTTTATAAAGCAAATAGTAAACGATAATTCGATAAAGAAGTAGAGAAAGGAATACCAGTGAAAGGAGAGGCTGTGAGGTGATGGAAGAGATTAAGGCCGTTTGAATCTACCGAACTATCGATTGGTTTTAAAAATGTGTATATTTTATAATTTTTAAATTTACTAATTTGCTGTTTGTTTACATCAGGATTTTTTATTTAAAATGTAATCTCACAAAATACATGCTAAAATATTCATTTAATTTCGGATGGAGTTATATTTGAGAATAATTCAATTTTACTTGGTATAATTAAGTGACTCAGTTATTATTACATTCTTCTTTTACTTTCGCCGTCTTTCGCTGTATGTTGTATGAACGTTCGCCATAGTTTTTCATGGTGTGTCAGTCAAGAACGTAATAGGAAAAAAGAAAGTCGAACAAGAAAATCTCAAAAAAGAACGGAAGGAAATAAGAAAAAAGAGAGAAATATATAACACAGAAGACGAAGACACATAAAAAGGGACGTAGATAGAAAGAAGGAATATGTTGATAAAGGTGACGAAAGAAACAAACAAAAACACAAGAAACCTCTCCAACCACCGATTGTCATGGCAAATAACACCCTACCTGAGAGTTCATCATTCAAACTCCTCGGCCTAACCTTCACAAGTACCATGAATTGGAACAAATACATTGAAGACATTGCCAAGGCTGCTGCAAAGAAGGTTGGATCCCTCTACCGTGCTAGTAAACTCCTGACACCTGACATTATCCTGTATCTCTACAAAGCAACCATCCGCCCATGCATGGAGTATTGTTGCCACATCTAGGCTGGTTCATTATCTACCACTCTCTCCCTCCTTGACAAGGTCAAAAAGAGAGTCGCAAACCTAATAGGTCCCTCACTATCAACCAAACTCCAGTCCCTGTCCCATCACCGCAATGTAGCATCCTTGTGCTTGTTTTACAAATACTTCAATGGATTATGCTCTGATGAATTGGCTACTCTGGTGCCCACTCGACGTAAATTCACTAGACCAACTCGACAATCAACTAAATCCCATCCATTCACTGTGGAGGTCCCCAGATGCCGGAGAGCTTTCTAATCAAATAGCTTCTTTCCTCGTGCTGCTGGCCTCTGGAACTCCCTCCCTGCTCCCTGTTTCCCCGTCAGTACTGACATGCAGAAATTTAAAATTAATGTAAACAGACATCTCGCTGCGCAGATCCCAGTTTAGGTTAACCCTCCCCCCAACCTTCTCCCCTTTTCTTTCTTCTCAGTAGCCCCTTACGTCTACAGTGGCGGCCTGCCTTGTTTGGGGTGAACTACGTAAAAAAAAAAAAAATTAAAAAACATATTAAGATATTCTCAATCATTCACTGGACAACAGAAGAAATCGGGAACTTAGATCAGAACACTAGAAAACTAATGGCCCTGAACAATGCACTACACCCGACGGATGATACCGATGGACGCAAGAAGAGGAATAGCATTGATAAGTATTGAAAACTGTGCGGTTTAAACTAAAAAGAACCAGTACCGCCAAAATTAACAAAATAGCGAGCGGGAAGATAGAACACGAAGACAAAATAAATTTAAAAATCAGATGGTTTAAGAAAGAAATAAAAATGGTAACTTTTAAAATGATAAAGACGAATACAAAACGGAGAAAGGAAAGAAAAGAAAGAAAACCAATGAGAAAAAAAAAAACTGATAAAAAGATGAACAGAAAGACGGGAAAAATAAGATAAAGAAGGTGAAAGAAAAAAACAAGGGAGACGTTTTACAAACAATACGAATTTGAAATGCGCGAATGATGAGCGTATGAAAACAAAAAATGAAAAAATAAAACATTTGCGAAAATAAATAGAAATAAAAGAGAAATATGGAGAGAAAGAGAAATCGAAAAAGAAGAATAAAATCCAGAAATGAAAAATAAAAAAGTGAAAAAAACAGAAAGATACGTTATTATTAAATAAGAGTAATATTTTTAAAAAAAGGAATATGGCAACTCAAAATTATTTTAAATAGCTGCATTAACTTTTGAAAAAAAAAAACGCAATTTATTTTATATAAAAAGAACGTCATGGCGACATTGTCAACCATATGAACTCGTATTTGATATCCAGATGAAAAAATGAATTTTAAAAAAGATAAATGTGATGAATTATATGGATTGAGACGCCATCTTCCTAGAAAAATACACTATATTGTCTGAAAGGGGTTTGATTGACAGGTTTGTAAAAACAAATGAGACTGATATATATATATATATATATATATATATATATATATATATATATATATATATATATATATATATATATATATATATTACTTCTCTCTCCCAGGATAAAGACAGACAGAACTCAATATATTGAATAGAGCATTATTAATAATGGATAAAACTTAACAAAGATTTAACATCAAATCATGTAAAGATTTAACATGAAATCAGCCCGTACCTTGTTAGGGTATGTTAACATTAAAGTGTGTTGTTTCCCTTATATTTTATGTTTTATATATTTTTTATATATTTTCAAATAGAAATATTTTACTCGCATTGACGGCATTGCGGTAATAGTCGTCTGAAGAAAAGATTTTCTTTGAAAATCCAGTGATTAAGAACTTTACAGTACTTTTTACTTGAACTTTCATATGTAATGAAGTTTGATTAATTTCTCATTTTATTCTTTAATTAAATCCATTATATATATATATATATATATATATATTAATAATGGAGTTTATGTATCTTTCTGTCTGTCTTTCTATTTGTCTGTCTGAAGCCGAAACTCCATCAGAGTATTTACTATTTACTATTTACTAAGCCCGCCAGCGTTCATAATATTTGTATACCTTTAGAATTAGGAAACTATTAATCAATTAATTAAGATTATATAACATTAAATAACATTAGGTTAGATAACATATAAACAAAGAGGAACGAAATTTCAAGACGAGGCTGCGATTAGAACGGAAAACGTGTCAACAATCTTACTTAAACTAATACTTTTTCAACTTCCTTATATACTGTTACAAAAAGTCGCTCAGACACTAGACAGGTTCTGTCATTTAGATCATTCATTCTTTTTAAACTTTAATTAAATTCATATTTACAAATATACACTTACAACTGCTATTATAAAATTTACATATGTATTTACAATATATTCCGATAAGTGATATTAATAAAACTTATTCATACAATTAATTAAAGACATTTCCTTCAGAAACCAGCGTGTTTTTCAAACCATACTTACAATGGCGAGTATAGTTAAAATTGCAAAGTCATGCTTTCGAAAGGTACGTCATTGTGAGAGGGTGTTTTTCACATTATAAATCTTTATTTTCCTTACATTGTGAAGACAAGGTGTTTTGCTGTAAATTAAAGTTAAACTAGGCATATCCAGCCATTACTAATTGGGTGACCATTTTGGAAAAATAAATTGCTGACTCATCCTTCCGCTCCTTCCAGAAGTGACTTCATTGTGAGAGGATGTTTTCACATCATCATACTTTAATTTCATTACGTTTTTAAGACAAGGTGTTTTGTAGTAAATTAAAGTTAAGCGATACATATCCCGGGGCTCCATCGGTTTACGGGTGAGCGTTCATTTCTGAGGCAGCAGCCTAGCAAAAATATGCGAACGGAAGGAGCATATTTTCTAGTATATATAATTTTTTTTTTACTCTCATACTTATTTGTCTCTTAACCACATTTTAAATCGTGATTCCCTCCTTATTTTCGTTGGCTGCTTTGAAAAAAGGTCGACTGTCCTATTTGCTTTTTACAAATAATTTGTGTCAATATCTCTATAGTTTTTTCTATAGTTCTGAAATTATTCATCTTTGGCCCTCGTTTCTGTTATTCTCTATTCCTCTTTAGGAATAATATAAATATATAACCTCAAAAACGGTGATAATGGCAGTGCGTCTGATATTGTTCGACTGTGTATATATATATATATATATATATATATATATAT
>OY744515.1:89898519-89951019 GCA_963556195.1 Sepiola atlantica
TAATAATAATAATAATAATAATAAAGAGATTTGTTGCCCAAACTTCTGGATAAAAACCGGCCCCTAATTAACATAATTAAGTTTTAATTAATGAAGAATTCGTAGAAACGGAAATCGAACCCCCCATACCCTAGCACTACAATCAAGAATACATCGGTAATACACAAACAGAAAAGTGGAGGGGAACCTATCGTCTCCCTGCATCTGCTATCATGGAGTAGCCAAGAAAACTTATACATGTCCTTATATAACATATATATATATATATATATATATATATATATATATATATATATATATATATATATATATATATTGTGTGTGGTAGTGTACAATATCACTCATTAAAATGAATGAGACAATCACTATCCCTGTGACAGGACCACAGGCAAAATAAGCCTGGGCCTGGTGTGGCCACACACACACCAAAAATATGAATAATGCACAATAATATCAATACAAGCCGTGGGACTCAGGAGAAAGACCTGAGTGTCATGATGGGCAGGTGTTCCCTCGTTAGCCAACATGGGGGACCCGGTCCGCATCCTGTGAATGTTGGCCCTTCTCATTTCAGAAACAAGACAACAGGCAAGAACCAGGTAAGTAACCTCTCTGATTCCAGGTATGACAAGAACACAGACCAAAGACAGGAAAAGTAGAGCGAAAACAGCAAACTGAAAAGATATAGAAAGAAATTGACCACGAAAGAGAACAGACTGGTGATGGAGTGCTATTATAAAAGCCGCTACCCTACAGAAAGAGGCTACTGCAAGCGAATGAAACATCTCTGGGACATTGCTAGTGACTTCCATACAACGGAACAAAGGATCGCAGATCAAGCAAGACAGATCCTCAAACGAGGATGGTTCTCAGAGAGAGAACTGACGGAAATCAGACAGAAGGTTAATGGCGAAACGGAGCAAGAAACACCACCGAATGAGAAACCACCGGAAGAGGACGGGCAAAACATACACACTGAAACTGAAGAGATTGAAGACTACGGAATCACAGAACCAGATGACATAGAAGACTGCGGAACCACAGAACCTGCTGAGATAGAACGCAACGATAAAGAAGCAAGTGAAGTGGAGAACATTAGACGATACATGTTAGAAAACAAAACAAAACTCCCATCTCTCAGGAATGAAGTAGCGAAGAAGTTAAAAGCAGAAACAGAAAGAGTAAACAGACTCCTCACACACATCCCAACAGAAACTATTACAGACCTAAACAACGTGATATATTCAGGGGCAAAATCGGTAAGTATGAAACTAAGAAACGAAGACAATGGACAAAAGAGAGGACCGACAAAACCTGGATGGGAAATCAGACTGGAAACCCAGATCACCAAACTTCGGAAAGAAGCTAAAACCGTGAACAGAAGGAAGGAGGACATGAAACGATTAAGAAGCAAAAATCAGAAACGCAAGGAAAAACTAAATGAGAAGCATGAAGAAATAAAACAATAGATAGCAGCAATAGAAGAAAGACTGAGACGATACAGGTACAAATCAGAACAGAGCAAACAGAACAGGACCTTTGAAAACAATGAAAGCCAGTTTTACAAAAAACGTAAATGGAGATTAAACAACAACAGAGCAACCGAACCCAAGAGAAACAAAACAATTCTGGAGCAAGATATGGGAAGGACCAAAAAAGCACAACAAGAATGCCCAATGGTGTAAAAACATGAAAGATGAACTGTAGGAAATCGAACAAGGAACCGAAACAGAAATCAACAAAGAAACGATCAAGAAAACCCTAAAAAAATGCAAACTGGAGAGCACCAGGCCACGATGGAATACATGCATACTGGTTTAAAAAATTCACGACCCTGCATGAAAGACTAGCGCAGAAACTGAGTGGATGTATCCGCAAAACAGACGTACCAGAATGGATGACGGAAGGAAGAACAACATTAATACAAAAAGACCCCAAAAATGGAACGACCCCCAGTAACTACAGACCGATAACATGTCTACCAATAATGTGGAAAATTCTCACAGCACAACTGAGAGAACAAATCTACCAATCAATTGACAAACGTGGACTGCTCCCCTAGGAACAAAAAGGATGTCGGAAAGGACAAAGAGGGGCACATGATCTACTATACATTAATCAAAAGATCTTGAAGGAGGTGAAGAGCAGACAAAAGAACATAACCATGGCATTGATTGACTACAAGAAAGCCTACGACAGAATCCCCCAAACATGGATAATTGAATGCTTAAAAATATACAAGATACCAGACAGGATTATTAATCTCATCCAGAAAGCAATGGAAATATGGGGACTAAAACTGATAGCCGGAGGACAACACCTGTCTTAGATAAAAATACAGAGAGGCATTTTCAAGGAGACTATCTATCACCACTATTGTTTATAATAGCCATGATGCCACTCAACTACATACTCAGAAAGTGTGATGCCGGATACAGGTTTACGGATACAGAACAAAGAATAAACCACCTGATGTACATGGATGACCTTAAACTGTTTGCATAAAACAAAAAAGAACTGGAAAAGCTGATAAATACAACCAGGATATTCAGCCAGGATATCCAAATGGAGTTTGGAAAAGACAAATGTGCACTGCTAGAGATCAAAAGAGGAAAACTGGAGACGACAGAAGGTATAGAACTCCCCAACCAAGAGGAGATGAGGGCGCTAGGAGTACAAGATAGTTATAAATACCTGGGAGTTCTGGAAGCAGACACGATCAAATATACAGAAATTAAAAAGAAGACTGGAAAAGAATATCTACGAAGAACAAGGAAACTCTTAGAAACTAAACTATATAGCAGAAATATAGTAAAAGGGATAAACACATGGGCTGTATCACTAATAAGATACTCTAGACCATTCATAGGCAGGACCAAAAAAGAACTCAGGCACCTTGACCGGAGGATTGGAAAACTAATGACTATGCACAATGCATTGCACACAAAAGACGATACGGACAGACTCTACATGAAAAGAAATGAAGGAGGTAGAGGACTGGTAAGTATAGAAGATTGTGTGGAAGACACCAAAAAAGAGCTGGAGAAATATGTAACCCAGAACACGGAAAGACTGATCACCACAGCAAGAGACACAAGCCCAACAAACAACTCCGGAAGCACTGAAACCAGAAACAAAAAGACAAGAAAGGAAAAGTGGGAGGAAAAACAACTACATGGACGCTTTATAAGACTCACAAGCGATGAAGCCAATGAAAACAGCTGGGCATGGCTAAGAAAAGGACACTTGAACAGAGAAACGGAATCGCTGCTGACGGCCGCACAGAACAATGCGATTAGGACAAACTTTATTAAAGCAAAGATAGACAAATCCCAGGAAAACAGTAAATGCCGATTGTGTGAACAAAGAGACGAAACGATAAATCATATAATAAGTGAATGCAGCCAGCTAGCCTAAAAGGAATACAAGAACAGACATAACAGCGTGGGGAAAGAAGTACACCGGGAAATGCGCAAACAACTGAATTTCGAATATGCAAAAAAACGGTACAAACACAAACCAGACACTGTACTAGAAAACGAAAAACACAAAATCCTATGGAATATGAATGTACAAACAGACAAACCCATAACAGCAAGGAGACCGGATATGATAATAATCAACAAGAAAGAAAAATCCTGCAAAATCGTAGACTTTGCCGTTCCAGCGGACCACAGAGTGAAGATCAAAGAGACGGAAAAAAGAAGCAAATATACTGAACTTGCCAGAGAACTGAAAGGAATATGGCACATGAAGAAAGTCAGTATAACACCAATAATCATAGGAGCACTAGGAACAGTCCCCAAAAACATGAAGAAAAGACTAGGAGAAATAGGAATCAATGGGATAACTAAGACCATACAAAGGACAGTAATGATCAAAACAGCTACAATCCTGAGAAATGTCATCGAATGCGGAAACCAACCCACATAAGCAACGAATGGAGAACAAACACATGGAAGCACAAGAAAACAGAACCGGGGAAAATACAACCGCACGAGAGAGGCACAAGCATAGGCTGACACCACGAAAATTATGGACAGAGGGTCGAGGAGGAAAAGCGCAAACCAGACCTCCACTGGAAGAGCGCGGACAGGTCTGGGACCTTGGGGAGGCTTGTTGCCACTCGGGCCCCACAGGGGACCAATGGCCCTTATCAGCAGAAATCGGTGGTAGGTGGCTGTTGCGATACCGCAAGGTCATCAGCGGTGATGAACGAAAAGAGGTGGAGCATACTGGAAGTCTGAGGAGACTTGTTGTCACTCAGACTCCAGGGAATACCACAGGTTGTTGGCAGTGGGCGATCACTGACGATGACCAGTGTGATAACTCCTAGTGAGTAAATAATAACGAAAAAAGAAAAGAGAAAAAAGGGAAAAAAGAAAATAGAGAAATTCAAGTAAGTAAAGAGTAATGGGAATTAATTTTTTAATTTTTATTTATATTTATTCTCCAGTCTCTAGCTGTGTCTCGTTTTTAGCGCTGTCTCTCCTTGTTTATACGTGTGATAGTGCACCGTATATCTCACGAAAGTAAGAGATAAATACAATCCTTGTGGCGGGATAACAAGAAAAGTAAGCCTGGGCCTGGTGTTTCAGCATACACTAAAGCATAAAAAATGAAACAAAATGATATTCGAAAGTTCTGAAATAAGAAAAGGATCTTAGTGCCATGACGAGAATATATATTCTTTTAGGCTAACAGCAAATACATGGTCGACATCCCTAGAATTTCAGTGTAAAGTGAAAAGTCTCGTCGGTCGTACGATTCGAACCCTGGACACGAGTCACCTATTAAATCAAATCCGAACATTTTTATAGACGTGACCGGTGCAACAACTTTGGGGAATGAGGAGAAATATCGCCCGTCATCTTATAGCAAGCAACATATAGTAAGCCACTATAAACCAACCCAACATATAGTAAGCCACTATATAGTGTTCGACAAATCCAATTGGACGGACCTCGCATTTTTAGCTTTAGTCCGAATTACAAACTTTAATATTTAACTTAAAACTGTTGACTAATACTCGAATCCGGGATTTGAATCGTCCGATAAGGTGGCAGAATTCTTTACTAACCAGTACAGAAACATATACATGGCTGTAGAATTTAAAAATATATATCAAATGATGATGATGATGATGATGATGATGATGATGTATATATATATATATATATATATATATATATATATATATATATATATATTTCGCAGTAATGTCATTGCGGTAATGGTCCTCTGAAGAAAGGATTTTCTTTGAAAACTCATGAGTTATAGACGCAGTATCACTCCCTATTTTTGAACTTTAATAACATCTGATCATTTTATTATGTCATTCAATCCACTAATATTATTGCTCTATACACTATATTGAGCTTTGTTTTTATCTTGATAGTCTACTTGTTACAGATATTATTTCTATTTTTAAAGTGTTGTCAATATATTTTAACTTAATGAACTAATTTATATATATATATATATATATATATATATATATATATCAATTATCCTAATTTATCAATTGTAATAATTGCGCCAGAGAGCTCACTCATTGTGTTACACGGGTAGATTTAGCGTTACATAGTAAGACAGAACGAAGCGTAATTTATTTGAAATTATATAACAGAGAACATTTTCGCAAAAATATATTTCTTTATTTTAAAGAACCTCAAGCGTAGTTTGTTCTATTTTATATATATATATATATATATATATATATATATATATATACATATATATATATAAAACATTGAATACGAATTCTACAGAGCATTTATATATATATATACATATATATATATACATATATATATATAAAACATTGAATACGAGTTCTACAGAGCATTTATATATATATACATATATATATATATATATATATATATATATATATATATATATATATATATATATATATATATATATGACATTGAACACGAATTTAAATATAAATGATGCATCATTAAATGATAATCTGACGTGATAATAGTAAGGTCAATATATTGAATAGAGCAATAAATTCAGAAAATGAATGATGAAAATAAAAGGTTATACAAAATTTATTAAAAGATCAGAATTTTATATTGTTGGCGGTTGATTGTCCTAACATTTGAATATTTTAGCTTAAATCGTTTTGCACACACACACATATATATATATATATATATATATATATATATATATATATATGTATTAATTTGATGTAACCGGTCATATTTACATTACCAATTTTTATCCTCTGATGAAAAGACTTTTCTTTTGGAAATACATGGGTTAAGTATAATGAGACTCTTTTCTTTTGAACTTCTGATATCTTATTAAATATTGTATTTGTTCAACTTTTTATTTTCATCATTTATCTTCTGTATATAATGTATATATATACATTATATATAAATATATATACTTCATATATACATTATATATAAATATATATACTTCATATATACATTATATATAAATATATATACTCCATATATACATTATATATAAATATATATACTCCATATATACAGTATATATAAATATATATACTTCATATATACGTTATATATAACTATATATACTTCATATATAAATTATATATAAATATATATACTTCATATATACATTATATATAAATATATATACTTCATATATACATTATATATAAATATATATACTTCATATATACATTATATATAACTATATATAATGTCATGCAAAATAACCCGTGTTTGATGTCAAAATGAATGAAAAAGAAGAGAGTGAGATAAAAAGAGAGACATCGTAGTAAACGTTACACATTATCGGAGACGGCATCTTTTTCTACGTACCCCTAACCCTAACCCTAACCTGGTTTTCAATGGTTAACATTTGACCATACTCTAGCGTGCACGCGTGCACTCAACAAACATGCACGTCTGAAACTGTATATTTGAGTTCGCGTGTGACCTCAGTCGATAGCGAAAAGAGCAGGAGACTGTGCGTCAGAATCAATCAAAGAAAGAAAGAAACCATTCAAGGGAACAGAGACATATCAATCCGTATTAACCTGTATAAATATTGTCCGGACATATGTCATTCCTGTTCCAAGAAGGATAGAAAACGGAAAGCTGAAAGTGAACGAAATGCGCGAAAATGTGGACATCAGTATAACGTGGACAAACAAAAGAATGTTATTTTGTTATTTTAGAGGAGACCTATTCACGGTTTTAATACACCAGATGTTCCTCAGTTTTGGGATTGAGTTATGTTTTTAAAAATAACCCGTTCCAATTAGCCGGAGTTTGAAATAAACTCACAGTATACCCACCTTGTACTAATTTTCTCTCTATCACTTTCACCCTCTCTCATTGTATGCTCTTTGACTCCCCTCACTCTCATTTTATACGGTGTTTATCACTCTCGCTTCAGTAACTATGCCCCCTTATTACCAGCCAAAGTAATACAATAACTATAATACTCAATATTGTAATAGTCCATTATAAACAAAAGAGAGATAAAGTACTCATTTGGGTAGCTCGATTCAAAACTGCAACTATCATCATCGAGGCCAGGTATCTAAACTCCACCCCAACAAACAAAGATCAAAAAGTTAGATAGGTATATACATATATAGGTATACCCAGCCGGTTTTGAGCTGAAGAATCCGAAAACATGATAATATTTTTGAGATGAGGATTGATAATTTGTATAATTTTGGTTATTTCTCATCTTGAGTGTTATCATCACAACGTTTCGGCCGCTGTAACCTCCGGCCTTCTTCAGGGGCATCTATTTGAACTTGGGAATATTTCTGTCGAACTCGGAAATCGTGGTGCAGTGGACATAGTACTAAGTTAAATTCAGTTCTAAGTGATAGCCATCTGAAGGTTGAAGATTCAATCCTCGGTGGAAGCGATACGAAGAATAGCGAATTACTGAAGAATTCACCCAGTCATGGCTGACGGAACAAGAGCATGCTACCCCCGTGGATTAAATAAAGGGTTCCGTTCGAAATTCCGTCCAGATTTCCGAGTTCGATGAGATACACCTGAAGAAGGCTAGAGGTTACAGCGGCCAAAACGTTGTGATCAAGTACAAAACATCGACATTTTCTTATTTAACAAAATATATATCAAATTATTACAGGTAGAAAGAAAAACACATGTACATCAATTTATAACACTAATATTTGATAATATACATAGGTAAGTCAAATAATCGCAGTATGGTATAATTAGCGCACCCACCTGAAAAAAATCACTATTTGCTTCCACTATAGTCTGTAATCAAAAACGGTGGTGCCGCTGAACCGTGACCAAAAAAACAGTAGGCATGCCATTTCGCATTCGCTTGACTGATTTCTTAATCAACGGGCGGTAAATTACATCGAATTTTGCGTTTTCCTCAAATTGAAATCAGAAATCGGTATTACACTCTATAATTGTATGGTGTTAAGCTTGAACTGGGTTTCCACATAAATACAAGAATGGTAGGAAAATAATGTCGGAGCTTGTATAGTATTTTCTCTTAGTCCTGTTTTTCGTTTCATGCTCAGAACTTTCCTTCTTTTATTTGTTTTTTCTATCTAATGCGTTTTCAGATTTCTGTTTAGATCGTGTGTCGATATTTATTAATAGATATGTGCTTTTTATTTACATACAATTCTTACGAGTCTATCGAAAGATAAACGTGTGTATTGCCTGTGGATTCACTTGATTGCTTTTAAAGCACGGTCTAATGAATAACAGCGACCACCAACGGTTGCAGTCCCAGAAAGTCTTTTCGAAGGGACATGGTTGTGTCGACACCGTCCGGTGAAAAATGTCACTTGTCGTATAGAATTTAAAAGTCCGGTCGAGAATTCCCAAAGGAACAATGTTTACTTGAAAGTATTTGTATTAATAGATGTATGTGTATAAATAAAAAAATATTTTTTTGTAATAATATCTATCTATCTATTTATCTATCTATCTATCTATCTATCTATCTATCTATCTATCTATCTATCTATCTATATATCTGTCTGTCTATCTATCTATCTATAGATAGATAGATAGATAGATAGATAGATAGATAGATAGATAGATAGATAAAAAAACCTGGGGAAGTGATTAAAAAGCAGGGTTTTACGCTCTCCACTACTTTTGGAGCTGCTCCCGCTCCTGCTCCAACGCCAAAAATTGGAGCTGGCTCCTGTCACGCTCCCCATGTTAAAAAAAACCCGCTCCTGCTCTAACTCCTATAAAAAAAGGAGCGGCTCTTTTTCAGCACTCCATAGTGAAAATGTACCTTCTTTCATAAACGTTCTAATCTCTCAATGAGTGGTCCAATGATAGGGGTGGGCGTCAAAGGATCTCTTCAATATTGGTGGGATGTCACTTTAAGTGTAAGACCATAAGATAATGTTTGACAAAATCTCGCTAATATTTTGAGAGTTATAGGAAAAACATGTCGGACGAAGTATAGGATAATACGTAAATTTTCGTTTCCGGAGGTATAAAATAGAAATAGAAACATCCCTGAAGTGTTTTAAAACAATTTTAATTTTCATTGCATTAACAACCTATTTTTTCCGGGAAGGAAAATTTGACCGATATGTTTTCTATTTATTCTGGAAGGGAATTTCGATTTGTTTTAAGTAAATAAAGTTTTACTTTTAAACATTATTAGTTATTATTTTCTTTTTAAAGAAAAGCTTTCTCTAGGAGAGGAGAGACAGCCATTAATCGTCGTGCTGTTGTTTAATATTTGTTTGTTTTACGAACGTAACTATATTTTATAATGTATATTATTATTGTTTATAACAGGGAAACGCGCAAGTACTTTCAAACAAATCGATTATCCTTTTTTTTTCAATAGTACAATTTGGAGCGAAAAAAACCCAATGAAGTTTATTTTTTAAAGATTGAATAAAAAAATATTTGTCATAAGTTGCCCAAAAATATCAATAAATTGCCAATAAACAATTCATACATCCATTTAATATCTTAACATTTAATACAAAATACCTTGCCTAGACCTTGGGACTTGAGAAAATATCGGGTCAAATTTTCCTCCCCCGAAAAATTAAATGGAGCAAGTTTTCCTAGGTCGGGCAGAAACATTAATTCAAATTAAAAATTTTAATAAGAAGTTGGAAACGTCTATATTTGAAATCTCTACTAAAAGCAAACCGTTTACAATGTTAATATTCGATAATATATTTTGTTAAGATAATTAAAGATATCTAATCTACTTTCGGTTCTAAAAAAGACAACAAATTAGTCAGAAAGTCTAATTATTTGCTTTTTTAAATTAAAATTTAAGATACTTTCTTTAATTTAATTAAGTTTAAACATCGGTTTAATTGTAGAATAAAGACCGCTGTTTTCTTTCGCTCATTTCGCTTGGTATTTGCCTAAATTTAGGATGAAACTGATTGTTGGTCTTAATTGTATTTTTAAGTCCTGAAATAAAATTCTCATTTACTTTTTAAAGTGTTGAGAATCTAACTTTTATTCCAGATTTTAACGCTAGCGGCCATGTTGGTTTTTATTCTTTTTTTCCTTGGACTAAATATATTTTCCTTGGACTAAAGATATTTTTACTGCTTTAACATTTTATTACACACAAAAAAAAACTTTGAACATTCTATTTACAAAAGCAAGTTTAAACGTAATATAACGAATTTAAAAGCAAATATGAAACGGTTAAAACATACTAGTCGTGAATTTAAGAATAACGAAAAATGTCGCAGATAAGACGACGGGTAAAAATGTGGCATAAAAGTTCAATTTGATATATGCTAAAAAATAAATAAGAATTTTTTGTCAGTTCAAAATGTACTATTTAACCCTTAAAATCGATTTTATCGAACATTTGGGTGAATACCTAGCGAAATGTGCGAGAAAATCAAACGGATCCCATGGTATAATTGAACCTAAAATTATTTATCTAAAAACAGAAATTAAAAGAAAAATTGACTTATTTATTCAATCAGCAATAAACATCCTTGTCATAAATACAACAAAAGTTCATATCTATGAGAAAATAACTTTTAAAAATCTATAGACTCACTGGCGCATTTGAAGACATTTGTTGCCAAATTGTCTCCTGCCGTAAGAAAACTGTCCCATCAAAAATTAAACATGTCGATGTAAAATCTAAGAACTTCAAATGTTCTGTTTTTGTTTTTCCTCCCTCTCTCTTCCTCTCCCTGTTCCGCCTCTCTCTCTCTCCCTATCTCATTTACATTTACCAGAGATATACTTTTAAAAAATGACTCAGAGTAAACTCTGAGACTTTCTTTTCTTTTCTTTTTTATTGCTGAATAAAAAAACTAATGTTTAAAAGAAAAAAATCAAATAATTTTGGAGCGATGAGCGCGGAGCGATAAAACCACCGCTCTTTTGTCCCAAATGGAGTTGCTCCCGGTCCACTCCCGCTGAATATAAAATGAGCTCTCTTCTCTATCGCTCCAGCAAAAATAGCGTGCTCCTGGAGCGCGCTCTTTTTTGGAGGGCTCTGTAACGCCCTCTTAAAAAGTATATAGATAGATATAATCCTTCCTCCTGGGTTAAGATGATATGCGTTATCAATTTGAATTTATTGAATAACTTGCCGAGGTATCTGACAATGAATCTATTCTTGTTATCCTGCTTGCTTTTGATGGAAATTGAAATAGTTTTTGACATTGTTCTTTATTTGTTTTTCTGGATACTTACGAAAATTCTGTTCTGTAAACGATCCGATGTATTTCAAGAATTCTATGACTTAAACTAGACAACGATAATAACTTTGTGTATACTGCTTATTTGGAATATGATTTAAAATGATTTTAATCGTTAAAAATACATACAGATAAGTAGACAGATAGACATATAGATAGATAGATATTGTCAGGTAGCTTCAATACTACAAAAGTTATGAACTCCATGAAATATGTAGATAGATCAAAATGCACTTGATTTAAAAATGATTTTAATCGTTTAAAATACATATAGACAGATAGACAGATATATACATACATATATAGATGCTGTCAGGTTGGTTCAATAGTACAAAGAAGGAACTGAGTAGAATATGTAGATAGATCAAAATGCACTTGATTGAATCCAGCTAAGTAGGAAGTCAACATGGATGGAAGACAATAAATGAATACAATAAAAAGGCAAAATTCATAAAATGACATAAATAAAGAAACGATTCGAACTTCTCAAAGAGAGGAGATCTGAGTTTTCGTAGATTTTTTTCCGAATCTTCTTTCTTATTCCGACATTTGCTTTGATCTCCAAACGCGTAAAACGAGAAAAATGAATTTCGGCCATTTTGTTTTTCGACTTTTTTCTACAATTTTACAAATAATTTTTACATGAAATCATGTCACGGAAGCTTGAGATAGCACATGAAAAGTTTAATATGTTTATGTAAGTTGTATGTTTATGCAGATGAAATACGACAGTAACCAAGTAGTTGGAGTTGGAATACAGATATAAAAACAATAAAACTGATTTAAATATTATCAAATATTTGTTCGCCTTCCCTCAAAAAATGACGGTGGAAGTATCCTTCACCAGTGTT
The DNA here is from genome assembly GCA_963556195.1 of Sepiola atlantica. Lineage (NCBI taxonomy): Eukaryota > Metazoa > Mollusca > Cephalopoda > Sepiida > Sepiolidae > Sepiola > Sepiola atlantica. The sequence continues at coordinate 89,911,048 of OY744515.1, forward strand.
CGCACAAAATTCATATAAAATAACATCTGAATCGGTGAAGTTACAAAGAAGAAGAAACAGGATAGAAAAAAAGAAATAAAGAAAAACCTTCAAACTGGAAAGTTTGAAAAAAGAAACACGGAAATAAAAAAAACTTGTAAATTAGTGAAGAAAGCAGAAAAAAGTAAAAGTAAAAGTAAAAGACTCATTATGGAAATAGATTGAAGGTGGGGATGTCTGACTTGCTACTTTTTCTCAATTTCCCTAAATATTTGTAATTCATTCCTCCTGCAGATTGTAACACACTAAGGTTTGTGTGACGGGACGGATATATATATATATATATATATATATATATATATATATATATATATATATATATAATGAACAATATATATATATATGAGCACTATGTCTGATATATCACTGAATCACACAGACATATTACCTACTAGACACCATCCTCGAGTGTCTTCGGTCTCTCTGTACAAGGGTTTATCAGAATAAGCTAGCATCAGAATACTTCTCTTTCAAGTTAACCCTCACCAAATATTCAAACTAACATAGTATTCGAAGCCCAAATAAGATCCCCTCGGCACGGCTATACACTGGCTTATACGAGGAATAATGCACTTTCTCTGAGTAATGTTATTTCAAGTAACATCACTTAGCTAGATAGTCCACCAGACTAGATGAATTCTTGTCCTAGAACCCGGTAAGCCCAACCAAGAAACCACAAGAACGATGTACGATAACATAGTTCACATGTCAATTGTGGGGAGAGGGAAAATAATATTCTTCACGTCTTTACTAACTCAACGTGTGACAAGTAAAATAGAAAATTAATGGAATATTCGAATATCTATGTATCTCATGAAGAGATCAATTGTTAGCGACAGGAAGGGCTAATTTGATTTTTGAGAACTTCGACTGAAATAAAATGAGACAAAAAATATAAACACACATTGCTCTTAGTTTTTAGGTGGATTATGTGTATTTTGTTCTTTTTTGCCTGTGATATATTTTTATTACTGATTTTTAGAAAAAATATTCGGTATACTATTCATTAAGCACCCAATTCAAAAATGATAAAATAAGACATTTAAAAAAACATAACGATTGCCGTTTGACAACCAGACAAACCGCAGACATTTTCAAGAATTCTGAATCGAACGTGAAAAATGAATTGCATAAACTCGGTTATGTTTCTAAACTTGATGTTTGGGTTCCTCCTCCATAAAAAAAAACGAACGAACTTTTTGGCCAACCCAATATTTAATCATTCGTTGAGAGGGGGGGTCCGGTTTCAACATTAATTTAACGTAAATAAACAGCCCCCCTCAAGCTCTTGAAAACGTCCACCAATGTAATCGTTGCCGAAATTAACAATCTTATTTGTAATTCAACAATATTAGGTACAAATGTTGGATAATGGCTCTATGGGAATAGACTATCTGTTGGAAATCGTTGGTTTGACTTGTGCGAATAAACACGGGGTGGACTGGCAGTGGAGTGCAGAATAGGGCCTGTTCTCACAGGCGGAAATCACAGACGTGACAAAGTCGCCGTGTGACGAGACCCCGGATCAAGGGTTGGTGTGCACCTACGAGAGGCTCTGTGACGACACAGGCCTTGCGTGGGAAACAGAGGGATCCGTGACGTCACTCGTTCTTCTAGAGAAGCGAGTTTCGTCAGTCTGGGTTTTGGAGGCAAATCGATGAGACGTGATTGTAAAAATGTAATTTACAACAGATAAATTAAATATTTCCCTAAGAAAATACAAGCGAGAGATCTCTTTCCCCCCTCCGCGAGTGATTAGAAAATAATTGTTAACTAATTACGATAAAGTAGTGATTGCTCTCTCCCTCTCTCTCTCAACGTAGTGAATATCTCCCATTTGATTTGATAACTAACGCTTGGAATAAAAACTGAAGTTGAAAATTAAAGGGATTGTTTGTCTTCGGAGTCCGGCCCGATCATGGAGTTTTGTTGCAGCGGCGAGGAACCACGGCAGTGCGGAAGAGAAGAATTAATTCAACCAATAGACGACACGACCCTCTACACGACGAGGGAGAAAACTAAAGGTATGCAAACAATATATGAACTATGTGAGTTATGATGTTTAAACATTGACGAGTATTAAATGTGAACTGCCACGGTCCTTTCAGGGACGAGTATAACAAACAAGTGAAGCCACGGCCCTTTTGAGAATGATGAGTGTACGAAACGCGTACTGCCGCGGCCCAGGAAGAGTGGGACCATGCAACACAAATAAACTTCATTCTATGCCTGCTTTACCTACCAAATTTCAATCATGAACGTCCAACAGTCTTGTTTTGTTGCGGTTCAATGCCAGACTCTTCAATATCTTTCGAATCTTGTTTAACACTTATAATCTCAGTAATGTTAAATGTGGGTCACTTTCTAACTTGTACGTTAGTGTTATGTGTATTTTCTTGATACCAGTTCTTGCACGAAAATTAAACATTTAAAGTTATACGAACTAAATTCAGCTAATTTGAAATCGTCACGGTGTGTATCAACGGTGGACGCGAACGTTGCGTAGTTTTCGACATATTTTCTAACTAAATTTAAACATTTCTACCGTTTTGGGACCAGAGAAGTCGTAGGATAAAATAATTATGTTAAAAGTTTAACCGTTTCAGAAAAAGTCAAGTCGCTCGTTTTCGGGGTAAAATAAAGTCTACGAATTAAGTATGTTCGGTGGTCTCTAATTTTCGGAACTGTAGGCGAACTTTTTGAAGGTCTGCCCAATTTTCATAATCTATTTTGTATAAATCGTCATACCTTCTTAAATATGAAGCAAAGGGTTTATCCACGTCTGAGGGATTAAGTCAAATTGTCAATTGCACTCTAAACGGCATTTTGTGAAAAATAATCATCGTTTTAGTAACTTTAAACTTTCTTCGACATTGCTTGTAGTAATCCTTCATTTTTTTTTATTTTGTTCCAGAAAACTTTTCTTCTGTTTGTGTAGCCTTTTGTCAGCTTCTTTTTTTCTTCAGTAGTTTTTGACTTTGTTCTAGTAGTTTTTCATAAGATTCTGCTGTTGTTCCAATAGAAGCTTTTTAAATATTTCTTCCTTTTTTAGTTTTCTTCCTTCAGTTTCTTTTTTGTTCTAGAAGTGTTTCTTCAGCTTCTTTTTTGTACAAGCAATCTTTTTTCAGCTCCTTTTGTTTAGTTGCTGTTGCAGTTGAAATTTTACCAGTTCTGTTTCGTTGCTTTAAAATCTTCCATATTAAAAATGTGTCTTTATAGAATACGGCTTTTTAGAAGTTCTTTCTTTCATATACCGCTGTTAAACGTAATCTTGGTTGTAAAGAGAGAGAGAGAGAGAGAGAGAGAGAGCGTAAATTATTTTCTTTTTTAAGTACGTTTTTCACGTACCCGTAGAATTTATGGCCAGCATTTGAGTCAACAGAAAAAAAGTTTTAATTGTTTTCTTTCGCCGGCAGGATTTTTTTTTTGTAGAGAAAAGAAAATATCTTGTATTCCCTTCTTGTTAAAAATTAACACAGTGCCGGAATATGTAAAGATCACTGATCTTTCTTCTTTGAGAGAGAATAAGTTTGTCTCTTACGTGTTTTCATTTTCTTTTTGGTCCGCAGGTAAAGCCTATTTTTGAACTAGGATGTTGCCGGGTAAGGTTTTCGTTGATTTTCCCATGTTTGTCCTTTTTTAAGGTTCTAAAAAACCCTTAATATACTTCGTCACTAATTGTGGCGTACAATTTAAGGTTCTCAAGAATGCCTTACCGTAACCTCGTCGCCAGTTGTTGTGAGGTCCTTTTTAAGATTCTCAAACATCTCTGATGTAGTTTTTGAGTCCGGTGTAAGTCCGAAATACTTCGTCGCCAGTTGTTGTGACCCTGTAGAGATACCGTAAGTAAGTCACGAACTGAGAGTTTACAGAAAACAAGTATATTGAAAACAAAAACAGTATAATACAACAGAGAACAATAGTGGGTGTACGTTAGTCTTGACTTTCAGTATAGACTGGTGAAGTTCCAGGTATTTAATTGCTTCCCACCGCAGCAATATGTGACACAACGTCGGGAAAGTGGGGGAAGAGTCAAGCCAGCGCCCCTAAAGAAGGAGCACTCTGGCCTAGCAAAAATAGCTTATGCAGCCCCTTCTTGAATGTGGTAATTTATTTTATTATGTTTATTTTTATTTTTTCACATTAAAATAAACATAACATTGCTGTGAGATATATTTTTACTGTTCGTTTCATTTGTCTTTTGTCGAACAACATTTTTATGTCAATATCGTCTCTTCAACATAACAAAATCATCAGAAAAATTCACAAAGAGTAAACATTTATTGGATTAAAGTGTCTTGAAAAAACCTACACTATACAGTGGTTCATTTTTGAGTGAAACTAGACAAAAAAAAACAAAGAAAAAGAGAAAACTCACACGTGGGGAAACCCACGTATACGCCATTTTGAATATTTCGTTCAAAGCTAGTACATCCTAAAAGTTGCGTAGACATTTATAAATTTTAATTCAGTAATATTTCTTAAAATAGTTAATAAGTTCTATAATTTATTTGTAAAAAATTCTAATTCACTTGAGGGTATTTTTTTACTTTCTAAAGTTACATCAATTAACCTTCAGATGTCTATTTAGGTCATTTGGCTACGAAGCTAACAACGGAGCTGGTCTCTGTTAAGTTCAACAGTTTAGAGTCAGTTTCATAGACTCAGCCATCCATTCAAGCTACTATTAAGATTGTTATACTTCGGTGTTTTTTGTGGAAGATGCTTAGTATTTATTTATAAATTGTGTAAGTCAATACTAAGATAAGATTAACACCCCAGAATTCTTCAAAAGGGTTGGTTTATCGCTGATCACCTGATGCGTCTCTAATGCGGAATGCCGACGGAGCTTCTCAGGCATTTTCTGTAAGCCAGAGGGGTCATCTTCTGAGGCGCTGGTTTTTCAAATCCCACTTTCCCGACCTTGTGTCACATCTTACCGCCGTGGGAGGACGATAAATACCTAAAGATCCTCTTGACATGGCTACACACTGGACACACGAGAAATGGTACACAAATCAAAGCGATGTTACCTCAAGCATCAGAACAAAGCTGAAGGTTCTACCAGACCATATGAATTCTTATCCGTGAAACTGGTCAAACTAAGAAAATAGCGCAAGAAAGATAAACTATAACATAGTTATGTGTTAAATTGGAGAGAAGGAAAATAGTATTTACCACTGCTTTACTGATTTGAGAGGTAAGAAGAATCTTTGTTGAACACTCAGGCATATATGTATGTCATAATGACATCAAGTGTTCGCCCTAGAAATCGAGTGTTAGTCCCTTGGTTTCTGGGCACTTACTAAAGTAGAAGGAACAAAGAAAGAAGCCATATTCTTGTGAAGTATGCGGTGAATCATTTTTATAAAGACAGAATTGAAAAAAATAAAAAAATATATATATATATATACACAAGCACATATATAGATATATAGATTCATGAAGATAGATAAATAGATAGATAGATAAATAGATAGATAGATAGAAAAACCTGGGGAAGAGGTTAAAAGATATATAGATTGATATAATACTTTCTCTTGGGTTAAGATGATATCCATTATCAAGTTGAATTTATAAAATAACTTGCCGAGGTATTTGACAATGAATCTATTCTTGTTATCCTGCTTGCTTTTAGTGATAATTGAAATATCTTGGACATTGCTGTTTATTTGTTTTTTCTGGATACTTACGAAAATTCCGTTCTGTATATAGATATATAAAGATATATATATATATATATATATATTTATATATATATATATATATATATATATATATATATATATATATATATATATATAAATGAGAGAAGAGGGATAAACATGTACGAATGACAAATGTATTTCAACTTCGATTGTGCAATGCAAGGTGTACTCGGTAAAAAAAATATGTTCATAATTCTTTCCTTAAGCCAAGGCTTTTCAAAGATTAAAATCTTATAATCAGAGGAATTACATAAATAGATAATTTTGAAAATGGAAAAGCCAAAAATCAAAATTTGAAATTCAAATTCATATATATATATATATATATATATATATATATATATATATATATATATATATATATATATATATATGTATAGAGAGAGAGAGAGAGAGAGAGAGAGCGAGGGGGATAGATAGATAGATAGATAGATAGATAGATAGATAGATAGATAGATGTGCGTATATGTATGTGTGTGTGTAAATATACATGAAGTTTTCGGCGTTCTTCCCTGTTCTTCGCGTAAACACGTAGATATTCTCAAAGAAAAAAAGTAAAGAAAGAAAAACGTGCGATTCGAAAGCTTTGAACATTTCGGTCCAAGTCAAACGCGGTATTTCACAAAATAGATTTAATTGAATGAAAGCAAAAACAAGTTGATGGTTAAATAAAATATAAAATGAATCGATGATATGAAAATCGGTTTGAATCAAGAAAATGGTCGCATAATTAGAGAGAGAGAGAGAGGGGGCGGGACGTTGCTGGAGGAGAGGAGAATAGAAATCATACGTTAGTGTGGGAAAGAAAGAAAGAAAGGAATAAGAAAATAGATACAAAAAATAAGTTAAAAGATAGAAGTACTAATGTCGATTAGTAGAGATTATAAAGGATGAAGAAGAAGGAAAGAAAAGAAGATAGAAATAAAAATTTAAAACAACACCGAAAAGAATAAACAAACTAATCTTATTCATAAAAATAGAAATGAATAAATAGATGAATGAAAGAAATAAGCAAATTAAAGTAATTTTCTCTAATTTTAAAAAAAAAGTGAAAAGAAAAATGATAAAAGAAAACCAAAGAATTAATAGTACTTCTTTTACATTAGTGCCTGCGCTAAAAGCCCCTCCGCGTCGGTGCTTTCCGGTGGTTTACGTAAAACGCCGGAAAGTGCCGAATGAAAAATCCGTTGACTTATCTGCGTCCCAAAAAAAACACAAACGAGGCTGAAGTTAATCAAGTAAGTGTTGTTTTACATTTTTTTTTATTAAATTCCTTTTTTTAAAACTTTGTTTTACTGATAATTTTTCTTTTTTTCGTTAGGGTTTAGGTTTATGACAGGGTTGGAAATAAAGATTAGGGCAAGGTTAGGGTTAGGAATTAGGGTTACGGTTAGGGTTAGGGTTAGTGTTAGGAATTAGGGTTAGGGCAGGCTCGTTTGTCAAAATCGCGTTTTTTGTCGAAATCACGTTTCTATCAGTTTGCATGTTAAGCGTTTCATTCAGTTTGGAAGTTTAGCTGTCGTCTACTTATTCGTGTCGCTTCGGGGCTTTCCGGCGTTTAACATAAACCGCCAGAAAGCACCGACGCCAAGGAACTTTTAGCGCCGGTCCTACTGTAAAACAAGTATCGAATAAATAATGAATGAATGAAAGAACGAAAAATATAAATAATAAATTGAAAATAAAAATGAAGCTGGACGAAAAATTAATAACAATAATTAATATACAATTAAAAAAAAAAACTATTTAATTAACAACAGAGAAATGAACAAATATTATTCATCCGTAGATCAAGGAAAAATGAATGAATGTGTCAATGAATTACATAAATCTTGCTGGGATTCGTCTTCTTTTGTACGTTTTCTTGGGATGTTCCTCTAATTTGTCTTATTGGGATTCGTTTCCTTGTGTTCCTCTGTGTATATTTTCCTTATTCGTCTCGTTTCGATTCGCTTTCCTGTGTTAGTCTCCTTGGTATATTTCCCTATTCGTCTTGTGTGGATTCGTCTTGTGTTTGTCTCCTTAGGACATTTCTCCTGTTCGCCTGATTGAGAATCGTCTTCTTGTATTCGTCTTCTAGATATATTTTCCTCTTTCGACTTGTAAGGATTCGTCGTCTTGTGTTCGTTTCTCGGAATATTTCCTACCTTTTCTTAATGCTTGTATTAGTTTTGGGTGGAACATCTTCTTAATTCATCTTTATAGGATTCATTTTCTTGTGTTGGTCTTGTCTGTATATTTTCATAATTCGTCTTGTTAAGATTCTAAACTTCTTGTACCCTTCCACTTAGGATATTTTCCCTACTCGTCTTCTGTGTTTCGTCTTCCGGTGTCTGCCTTTTGGAATATTTTCCGTATTCTTCCTTTTGGGATTCGCTTTCTTGGGATATTTGTCTAATCATCTCTTTGGGGTTCGTATTCTTGTATTCGTTTTCTTGTGATATTTTCCTAATTGATCTCTTTGGGATGTGTCATTCTGTCTTCGTCTTCTTGAGATACTTTCTTCCGTTGTCTAGTTGGGGAGCATCTCATTTTTTTCGTCTTGGAATATTTCTTAATTCGTCTTATCAGGATTCGTCGTCTTGTGTCTGTCTTCTTGGGATATTTTCCTAATTCATCTGGTTGGGATAGGTCTCATTGTGGTCATCTTATTTGTATATAACCATCATTCGTCTTATAAAGATTCGTCTCCTTTAGATATTTTCCTAATTTGTCTTATTGGGATTCTCGTATTCTTGTGTTGTTCTTCTTAGGTTATTGTCCTCATTCGCCTTGTTGGAACTCGCCCAACTGTTGTCCGCCTCTTTAGATATTTTTTTATTTTCTTTTTCTGATTATTCTTCATGTGTTCGCCTGCTTAGGATTATTTACTAATTCTTCTCTTGAGAGTGTTTCATCTAGTGTTCGCCTTATTGGAATATATTATTCTTATTCTTCTTGTTACGATTTGTTTTCGTGTGTTTTTCTTTTGGGGGATATTTTCCTTATTCGTCTAGTTCTGATTCGTCTTCATATCTGTGTAAGACCATGTGTGACCATCGACAACCGCCAACCCAAACGTTGTGCATGCCGTGGTTTTCTTCTTGCATCATCGTCGTTCTAGCCGTGTCGTCTAGTCCACTGACGAATCATCGAGGGTACAGCACTGGTCTTCTTGTGTTCGTCTCTTGTGATATTTTCCTGAATAGTTGTATCGCGATTCGTCTTCTTGTGTTCGCCATCTTGGAATATCTTTCATCGTTCGTCTTGTGGGGATATTTCTTCTTGTGTTGGTCTTTTTAGGATATTTTCATAATTCGTCTTGTACTTCTACTCTTAGTGTGTTAGTCTCCTTCGTTTGAGAAAAAAGAATGATGTGAAAAAAACAGACAAAAAAGAGAATGAAATGCATAACTAGAGAGAGAGGGGGAGAGATAATAAAGCTTTTTTTCTTTTTTTTAACATAGTTCACCCCAAACAAGGCAGGCCGCCACTGTAGACGTAAGGGGCTACTGAGAAATAGGGAGAAGGTTTGGGAGTCAACCTAAATTGGGATCTGCGCAGCGAGATGTCTGTTTACATTAGTTTTAAATTTCTGCATGCCAGTACTGTCGGGAAACAGACGGCAGGGAGGGAGTTCCACGGGTCAGCAGCACGAGGAAAGAAGCTATTTGAGTAGAAAGCTCTACGGCATCTGGGGACCTCCACAGTGAATGGATGGGAGTTGGTTGATTGTCGAGTTGGTCTTGTGAATTTACGTCGAGGGGCACCAGAATAGTCAATTCATCGGAGCATAATCCATTGAAGTATTTGTAAAACAAGCACAAGGATGCTAGATTGCGGCGATGGGACAGGGACTGGAGCTTAATTGACAGTGCGGGACCTATTAGGTTGGCGACTCTTTTTTGGACATTGTTAAGGAGGGGGAGACTAGTAGATAATGCACCAGCCCAGATGTGCCAACAATACTCCATGCATGGGCGGATGGTAGCTATTTGCACGCATGTGTATGTATGTGAATCTGTATGTTTTTTTACGTGTACATAGATATGTATGTATGTAGGTATGTATATGTGTATGTGTTTCTATTCATTTATACATGTAGGTGAAGAAGTTTCCGTTGCGTCGATGTTGACACTCGAAATTGGTTCATTATCGAAAGTTGGTACAATTGTAAACTGACGCACCACCTATCGCTAAGAGAGGGCGATCCACAACTCGTTATGGACTATTGTAAAAGCAACGATATTCACACGAACCCACCCACAACTAGACACGTGGTTGTTGCGGTTGTTCATTGCTTTTGTTCATTTCTTTTTCTTCGTTCGTGTGTTTACCACTTACTTGTGTAATACGAATCAACGTGCACCCAAATAAATAAAAAACGAATCCAGATTCGTCTATAACAGAGACCTGTTAGTAGGCTGCGTGACTATTTGGTTGCGTGCAAGTAGACAGGTTTTTAAAAAATATATAGCTTTCATGAAGAAATTCACTTGCATCAATATAAACCAAAAGATATATCCTAGCATTTATGGATATATATCAATAGACTATCTATAAATATGTATAGACATTGATGACTAGATAGGAATAGACTGTATATAAGAATTGAGAGAATATATATGAATAGACACACACACACACACACACACACACACACATATATATATATATATATATATATATATAGAGAGAGAGAGAGAGAGAGAGAGAGAGAGAATGCTTTTATTCAAACATGTACAAGGTCTGCTACACTGACATGTCGATGTTATCGATCTACAGCTCTCAAGAGCTGAGGTCTCATCAGGCAGAGAATTATTTTTTGATCCAACCTGGTTGCTGAATTCCAGGGAGAATGAAGTCAAGCAAAAAAGAAGAGGAGAAAAAATAAAAGTCATGTGACCGATTTTAAAATATGATTGCCGTTAGAAATTAATATTTTCGTTTTTTTATTTTTTTATTTTTTATATATTTTATATATCCAACGCTGAGCTGGGGTAGAAAGGGGGTAGAGGGATGTTAGGGGCGGATGTCTATAGCCATTTAGGATTTGTTGCGGGAATGGTTAATGTAAGATTCGAGTTAAATTACAAAACAAAAACTAGAATAAAAAATTGCGTCTATCTTACTTCTCAACGTCGACATATTTCCATGTCTTGCAATTTGATAGCCTTCTAATACTTTTCTGTATAGGTATTACACACAATGCATAAAGCAAACTACCTCTCCTTATATATATATATATATATATATATATATATATATATATATATATATATATATATATATATAGTACATGTATTGTATTAGTTTCTGTAGATGTAAATCCGCTGCAACTTAAGTGTTTATAAAAAGTGCTCAATAAAACGTAGAGCTGTTCTGAAGTATACATTTTTATTTATACAAACATTATTGGTTACATATGTGCATACATGTTTCGGTTGTATTCTTTACAGAGAGCCAACCTCTTCAGACCAAAGAAGACGGAGAAGTGAGATGGATTTGGAAAACTTTCCCTTTAAATAAATCTTTTTGGGGGGATAGGCTATTTTTTATAAATTAGTATCGGATTACAGACTTTACTTGTAAACTCTTTCAATTAGTTTCTATCTTTTTTATCATTTTTATTACCTGCCTTTTTATTCCATCCTTTTTCTATTGTTGTATTACCTACTTAGCCTGGATTTCTTTCTTCTCTATTCAACACTTCAAAGTTTTAATCTATTTACAAACTTATTAAAGCATAAATATCTGATCTTTATATAAAATACACACGTGTGCACAAATTAATAGATACACAAGTACATATATAAACAAACATATATATACATATATAAAAAAATAAAATAGAAAAAAAATAGCAGACACAAATATATACACAAATATCAATACACAGATATACACATATATACACATATATCCATTTTCAAGCAAAAATATTTGTTCAATATATAAAATACACACGTGCGCACAAATTAATAGATACACAAGTACATATATAAAAAACACACATATATATATACATATATAAAAACAAAATATAAAAAATAAAAAATAGCAGACACAAATATATACACAAATATCAATACACGGATATACACATATATACACATATATTAATTTTCAAGCATATATATATGTTCAATATATAAAATACACACGTACGCACAAATTAATAGATACACAAGTACATACATAAACACACATATATATATATATATATATATATATATATATAAAATATGAAACTAAAAGTATACTTTTAGTATATAGAACCTATAGTGAAATGGTTTACGCTCAATATACGAGATAGAGCAATTAAAAAACACAGATAGATTCATTGAACAATCGAAGTTGAAATAAATTTGTCATTCGTACATGTGTATTCCTCTTCTTTAATCTATCTATCTATCTATCTATCTATCTATCTATCTTTCTCTCTCTCTCTCTCTCTCTCTCTCTCTATCTATATATATATATATATATATATATATATGTATGTTGATGCATCTTAAACTAGGTGCATACGAAATAGTCTTTTAGTATCGTGTTTGGTGTTGGCCGGGAAAACTGAAATTGATGAATCACTTCTCCGGGGCGCAATATCCCGTGATAAAACGACCAGGGTGTAAATAACATCAACTCATTCAATTTGTGTCGAAGACTCTCCGACGCTACTGTCATGGAGAAACAGAAAACAATATCGAATTGTCCACACACGATGTGCTTGTTTGCAAAGCCTTCTAGTAATCGACGGGAAAACGATCAAGAAATTACATGGTGGCTGCTTACCCGGCATATCTGTATAGCCATTATTGCCAACATCACCGTGTATATAAAATACACTGAGTACTATATATATATATATATATATATATATATATATATATATATATATATATATATATATATATATATATATACGAGGGGCGTTCAATAAGTAATGCCTCTGACCCACTTCCAGTTGTATGATCTAGATAAATGCATGTGTAATGATTTATATTTGTACGTCTTATGTTGCAAAAATCAGCTCTGAACTAATTGTGGTTCCTGATTTACAGGTGTTTGAACTGAGTCAGGTGTGAAATGGAGCCAGTTGGGTGTCGCGCAGTGATCCGGTTTTCGTATTTGAAAAGTCGCACACAACAGGAGACTTTTGATGAAATGAAAGAAACTTATGGTGATGATGTATTCATGAAATTCATAATCATTGATTTATTAATTTATATATATATATATATATATATATATATATATATATATATATATATATATATATATATATATACAATATCAGAGAGGTTGAGATCAACATTTATATACTATCGATTATCTAATAAAGGTTAAACGTAGATGGATATTTGATTAATATTTTGATTTTCCTTATTTCATTTTCAATTAGGACGGAACATTTTTACATTCTTTATCGTATATATATATATATATATATATATATATATATATATATATATATATATATATATATATCCACATACAGACTTTTTCGCTGTATCATAGCTCTTCAGTGCGGTTAGACATCGGCACCTGCTGAATATAACCGAAAGTTCAATGTAAATTCAATGTAACTATTGTCAAGTGCCGGAGAGCTCGAATTGTGTTTATCCAATGAGCAATACCTTAAAAGCTAGTGGCAGTTGGCGATTTACTTTTCGAGGGCACTCTCACTCTTTCTCACTCTCTCTCTCTCTCACTCTCTCTCTCTCTCTCTCGCGCGCTCTTTCTCTCTCTCTCTCTTTCTCTCGCTTAGTTTTGGCATACATATAACTCAGGTTAACCATATATATATATATATATATATATATATATATATATATATATATATATATATATATATATATATATATATATATATATATATATATATATTTATATATACATATATATATATATTTATATATACATATATATATATATATATATATTTATGTGTGTATGTAGTTAATCTCACTATAAGAGCGAAAATAAAAAAGTAAACAATTATTTTATAAAATAAGATAACAGAGAATAGACTGATGATGAAACAGTTTGAAAGTGCTTTGTCAGGGAGATAAAGAGCGGGAGAGAGGGAGAGGGGGAGTAAAAGAAAATAAGGGAGGGGGACAAAGAAAGAGAGAGAAAATCTTGATAGTCATGAAAAAGGCCTATTTAAGAGGGGTGTGTTTTGGCTGGTGGTTTGCTGCTGTACACGGAGAGAAATCACAGAAAGATTCAGACGACCGTTTTCTTCCCCCCCCCCTTCGGTATCAAGTCTCGTGAGAATTTTTCGTGCGAGATTTCACCGGTTTACCGGCTTATGTAAAAAACAAAATGTCGACTGAATAAACGTACACAGGCGTAAATGATCAATCGCTGTACAAGCGATCGCCTTCCAGTCGGGCCTTGTAGCTTATTATGTTTGCAATAATCAGTGGGTGGATGGGGGGTGCTCAATGGAAAATGGACACTGAAAAAGAACCTACTGTAAAAAAAGCAAAAACAGAAGGCTATATCTATACTAGTAGAATGCCCGTCCCAGTAAAGTTAATTCCCCGAACAGAACGGTTTTGCACCGCTTTTGTGTTACGTTACGAAAATTAAAATCAAGATAAACCTAATATCTAGAATCCTTATTCATATGGTGATCTAAATCTATTACATGAGTTTGCTTCTTGAAATTGTCTTAAATTTCAGATATCTTCAGAGGAAATTAAAATTCGGGAAATCTTGCTTAATTGTTTTTTAGTGACTTAATGCAAATCTGAAATATTTGAATAAAAAAATGGAATCTTTTTCCCATATTATGCTACCTTAAAAGTCCAACAGAACTGAAGTTTGGTGAATATTTATGAATTGATATCTAATAAATATTGTTTACATTTCACAAGATTGGAAGTATCTGAATTTTCACGAAAGAGTTCCAACTCCTCGCTGCCCAATTGGCATGAATCTTGATTAGACAAAAAAAGCCCCATTACACACCCGTACGCCTAGCAGCTTTGTTCAAAAAGTCATAATGATCGGTGAATTAGTTGAGGAGAAAACCCTATACATAGAAATGTACAAATATATACGCATACTTAACCTTATATACACGTAACCCTTAATGTTAAAAATTTCAACAAAAAACAATGTATCCTTGTTACTCACCATATTGCCTATAATATATATTCCAAAATTCATCATAATTGGTTCATTAGTTTATCCTGTAAAACGGAAGATATATAAAAAGACATATACATATACTTAACTTTTTCATTCTTGATGACTAAGCATTGTCGTGTTTATACTTTATTAATGATTACTTCTTTTTTCATTATTTATTACTAAGCCCTTTTCTGTTAATACATTACTACTAACAACTGTTGTTTTCATACTTTTTCGAAAGCACTGTTGTTTTCATACTTTTTACTAAGCGCTTTTGTTTTCGTACTTTACGATTAAGCACTATTGTTTTCATACTTTTTCGAAAGCACTGTTGTTTTCATACTTTTTACTAAGCGCTTTTGTTTTCGTACTTAACGATTAAGCACTATTGTTTTCATACTTTTTCGAAAGAACTTTTGTTTTCATACTTTTTACAACGCACTTTTGTTTTCGTACTTTACGATTAAGCACTATTGTTTTCATACTTTTTTCGAAAGCACTATTGTTTTCTATACTTTCCTACTAAGTGCTTTTGTATTCGTACTTTACGATTAAGCACTATTGTTTTCATAATTTTTCGAAAGCACTGTTGTTTTCTTTACTTTACTACTAAGCACCGTTGTTATCATACGTTATTACGAAAATAAGTTGTTGTCATGCTTTACTACTAAGCATTATTGTCTTTTTTACTTTATTATAAAGCACTTTTGTTTTCATACTTTACTAAAAACAACTATTGTTTTCATACTTTACAACAAACAATTGGTGCTTTCATACTTTTTTACTACAACTGTTGTTTTCATACTTTATTAAAACAACTGTTGTTTTCATTATTATTAAAGCCCACTGTTGTTCTCATACTCTATTACAGAGCACTGTCGTTTTTATATTTTACTACAAACCACTGGGGTTTAAATATTGTATTACTAACAACTGTTGTTTTCATACTTTATTAAAAACAACTCTTATTTTCATACTTTATTAGAAGCACTGTTGTTTTCACACTTACTTACTAACAAGTGTTGTTTTCATAGATTATTACTAACCACTGTTATATTCACACTTTATTTCTAACCACTGTTGTTTTAACACTTTATTACTAACCACTGTTGTTTTCATACTTTATTACTTTCCACTGTTGTTTTCATACTTTATCTCTAACCACTGTTGTTTTAATACTTTCTCACAAACAACTGTGGTTTTCATACTTTATTACAAACCACTGTTGTTTTCACACTTTATTACCCACCACTGTTGGTGTCATACTTTATTACCAATCACTGTTGTTTTCATACTTTATTACTTTCCACTGTTGTTTTCATACTTGATTACTTACCATTGTCGTTTTCATACTTTATTACTTACCATTGTTGTTTTCATACTTTTTTACAAACCACTGTTGTTTTCATACTTTTTTACAAACCACTGTTGTTTTCATACTTTATTACAAACGAGTGTTGTTTACATACTTTATTACTAACTACTGTTATTTACACACTTTATTCCTAACAACTGTTGTGTTCACACTTGATTACTAACCAGTTGTTTTCACACTTTATTACTAACAACTGTTGTTTTCACACTTTATTACAAACAACTGTTGTTTTCACTCTTTATTACAAAGCACTGTTGTTTTCATATTTTATTACTAACCACTGTTTGTTTCATAATTTATTAAAGTTGATTTTATACTGTATTATAAAAGACTGCTGTTTTCAAACTTTACTACTAAGCAGTGCTGTATTCATATTTTATTATAAACCGCTGTTGTCTTCATCATGTATTAATACACCCTGTTGTTTTCAGACTGTATTAATAACACCGGCTGTTTTTATACTCTATTACTAACCACTGTTGTTTTAAGACTTTATTACTAACTAGTGTTGTTTTCATACTTGGTTACTTGCAACTGTTGTTATTTACATCATTACAAGAACTGTTGTTTTGATACTTTATTACAAACAACTGTAGTTTTTATACTTCATTACTAACCACTATTGTGTTTATACTTTACTACAAACCACTGTTGTTTTCTTACTTGTATACTAACTACTGTCGTTTTCATACTTTAATATTTAAAACTGTTGTTTTTATACTTTACTACTAAGCACTGTTGTTTTCATACTTCATCACTAACCACTGTTGTTTTCATACTTTATTACAACCACCGTTGTTTTCATACTTTTTTACAAACAACTGTTGGATTTATGCTTTATTACAAACCACTGTTGTTTTCATACTTTATTAGAAGCACTGTTGTTTTTACACTTTATTACTTACCAATGTTGTTTACATACTTTATTACAAAGACTGTTATTTTCATACTTTACTACGAACTACTGTTGTTGTCATACTTTGTTACAAAGCACTACTTTTTTCATACTTTATTACAAATCAGTGTTTGTTTCATAGGTTACTACAAACCACTGTTTTTATCATACTTTATTAGTAATCACTGTTGTTTTTATACTTTATTACACACCTCTGTTGTTTTCATACTTAATTAAAAAGCACTGTTGTTTTCATACCTTTTACTAACCACTGCTGTTTGCATACTGTACTAGAAAGAAGTGTTATTTTCATAGTTGTTCAAAGCACTGTTGTATTCGTATTTTATTACAAACCACTGTTGTGTTCATACTTTACTGCAAACCACTGTTTTTATACTTAACTAATATGCTCTGTTTGTTTTCACTCTTTATTACTAACCATTGTTGTTTTCATACTTTATTACAAACGTTGTTGTTTTCATGCTGTACTGGAAAGAAATGTGTTCTCATACTTTAGGACTAAGCACTGATGTCTTCATTATTAACAACTTAGTGCAGTAATTTTCAGACATTATTACAACGCACTGATGTTATAATACTTTACTATCAGGCACTGGTGTGTTCATACTGTGCTATAAAGTACTGTTGTTTATACTTTACTACTAAGCACATGTCTTTGCATTCTTTACTAGTAAGCACTAGTAAGCACTGTTGTGTTCATATTTTACTACTAACCATTAATAAGATTAAAATAAAAAATATATATTAATCTTGCATTGATATAGGCTTATATTTTCAATTTAATAATTCTGACCCACTAATTTTTTAAATGAATGACCTAGCTGTCTTAAATACCAGCATGCCCATGAGTATTCGTTGGACAACCAGAATTTGAATTAATAACCGCCAAGGCTACACTGCGGATAACACTCATTACAAGGTCGAAAAACAAAAAAGTTTGTTTATCATTATTTTTTTTGAAAAAGATCACATATACTTGTCAACTCTGATCAGTAAATATTATTCTAAAATTAATAATAAATACATATTAAATTAATCTTGCATTGATAAAGGCTTGTATTGTCAATTTTAATATATATATATATATATATATATACATATATATATATGTGTGTGTGTGTGTGTGTATATATAAATGAAAAATTAACGATACACACTTAAATATTTAAAAAATAGTAATAATTAATGCCCATTTTAAATTATGAGATTGTTGTCATCTAGCGATTATGCAAAGTTCCGCGCGGGCGTTGAACACTATCGACAACATGACGCTTCACCCTGCCCCTCGAGTTAGTATACATTAATTTCAATTACTGTATGTGGTGATTTCTCGCGATCGTGTGAGCATGGGCGATAGGTTCGTGATTCTATGCTGAATCAACGAACTGTGTTCGAGCCCATGCGACGCCTGCAACCGCTATTCCTACACTTATGAGGCTAGAAAACCCGACACGGTGCCGTTTGTGGGTATAAAACACTTTCATGTAAAGAAATATGTATATATAGAGAGAGATAGAGAGTTAGGGAGAGAAGAGAAGAGAGTTAGAAAACAGATAGAAATGATAGCGTGAGAAAAAGTGGAAAAGTGCGAGATATTTTGCGATCAAACCTTGCAGTTTTTTTCGTTGCTAAAATGATCACATAATGACCTTTCGATTTCAGATTTTTTTATCACTTTTCTGTGTATGAATTTCTTTTATAGATCTGATATTATTCCGTATCCTCTTTCTGGGTTCATCACGCGTGCATTCTTCGCCTCAACGTATTTATTAATTTCGAACAGAAAAAAACCCAGTTTACATCATAAATAGCCTTCATTATATCATAATTTTCTTAGATATTTCCATTATTATCTTCATCATACATCTTTCAGAAATTTATTTGTATACATCTTTTCATTTTATACATTTGTTTAAATTTTCGTTTTTCAAAATGTTATTTTACGATGTTTTATATATTTCTTTATTTACATATTTTTAAATTTTTCTTATACTTATTTTGAAATTTTTTGCACATCTTTTGATAACTTCTTTACGTATGTTCATAATTTTCTTTCATGCTTACAGATTTTTATAATTTCATATTTTTACATCTGTTCATAGATTTCTTTTATTTTTTACTTTTTATATAATTTAATTTTAATTCTTTTGTGCAAGATTAATTATAAAATCAAAATTGTGCTGCTTCAGCTGAAATTATTTTCTTTGTTTCATTAGGCTGTGAATTTTAATTCAGACTTTGATGGTATTATTCACACCAGAATATTTTCCAATGTCATTGTGACCCATGGCAACTTAACCTTTATTCTTGTTATAGAAATGGCATTCAAAACAAACTTGAATCAATTCGTAGAAATTATCATAAATATCTCTCTAATATATTGTGATTGTCCGTCATCAAGTACAAATTCTCTTCCAAATATGATTCTTTTAATATAGAATATTTAAAAAACGAGACCATGGCCAGAGTTTTGAAATCGAATAAACAATGAATTAAGAAAGCTGATCTATTATGTGATTTACTGTTTCGTCTCTTTGTAAACACAGTCTACAATTACTGTGTTCGTGTGTTTCATCTATTTTAGCTTTAATGTAGTTTGTTCATAATCGCATTGTTCTGTGCAGCCATCAGCTATGACTTCGATATGTCAGGTCTGATTTCAACTAAACGTTCAAAGCGGGTTAAGATTACCCCAAAGAAGAGTTAACAGTATTTTTTACTAGACTTCATTTTATGTCCATCAGTATAACAAACGTTCAAATATGTTTGGTGAAATTCCAAGAAAAATGAGTCAATGGAAAATCAATTAGACATTGCATGTATGCGATCTCTTCAGAATGAGGTTCAAACGAAAACCTCATGCAGGATTTGTAAATCCTTTTCCATGATACCTTTATTAATGGGATGTACTGTTCAAATGTTACATATGTGTGTGTATTTTTAATCATTTCCTAATCATATTCCAGATAAAGAGTATACACACGAGTATTAAAGATGTTTACAGCTGTTTTAAGGCGATGTTTATTTTTAGACATTTAATGCAACATTGAATGTTTTCAATAAGTTAAATTTCAACAAATCACGATCTAAGTACACAGAAAAGAGGCTATAGTAATGTCAAAAAAAGATCAATTTCCACCAAAACGAAACAAATATCGCACCAATGGATGCAGTGTCAAATACCTCAGTAAAATATAAACTTATAAATATAAGGCTATATGATAGCATAAATAATAATAATAATAATAATAATAATAATAATAATAATAATAATAAGAAGAAGAAGAAGAAGAAGAATAATAATAATAATAATAATAATAATAATAATAATAATAATAATAATAATAATAATAATAATAATAAAGGCTGGACTAAAGAAGAACTGCTGCACATTGAGCAGAGGACCAGAAAATAAAAAAAAACATGCACAACGAATTACATCCAAAAGACGATACGGTGAGACTATACGTAAAAAGATACGAAGGGGGAAGAGGACTGGTAAGTATAGAAGATTGTGTGGAAGAAAAAAAAAGAGCTGGAGAAATACATAACCCAGAACACGGAAAGAATAATCCCCGTAGCAAGAGACACCGTCCCTACAAACAACTCGGGAAGCACCGAAACCAGAAACAAAAAGTCACGAAAAGACAATTGGTAAGAAAAACAACTACACTACAAAAATAGCTAGGCATGGCTAAGAAAAGGACACTTGAATAAAGAAACCGAATCGGTACGTACGGCTGCACATAATGCGATTAGAACAAACTACATTAAAGCTAAAATAGATGAAACACGGGAAAACAGTAAATGCAGACTGTGTTGACAAAGAGATGAAACAGTAAATCACATAATAAGGGAATGCAGCAAACTAGCCGAAAAAAGAATACAAAAACAGACACGACTGTGTGGGAGCAAGCAGTAGACCAAGAACTATGCAAACGACTGCATTTCGAACACGCGAAAGAATGGTACAAACATAAACCAAACACAGAGATATGGAAGTGCAAACAGATAAACTCATGCAAGCAAAGAGACCAAATGTCATAATAATCCACATGAAGGAAACATCCTGCCAAATCGAAGATTTTGCTGTACCAGCAGACTATAGGGTTAACATCAAGCAGCCAGAAAAACGAAGCAAATAAACGGAACTCGCCAGGGAAGTGAAAGGGATATGGAGTATGAAGAAAGGCAATATAATGCCAATAATCATAGGAGCACTAGAAACAGTCCCCTAAACAACTGGAAAAACACTGAAAAAAAATGGAATCAAAGGGAAGACTGTGACCATTCAACAGACGGCAATGATGAAAACAGCTGAAATCTTAAGGAAAATCCTCGAATGCGAAAAGTAACCCACATAAGCTACGAATGATAACTAGTCACATGAAAGGTGCAATAGGAAGAAAACCAAAACAGTAAAAGACGACCAACATATGAAATTAAGAAACAGAAAATGCAAAACATTTTATAAATGTCATCCCTCACACACAAATGTAATAAAACAGCCTCGGATGATACCACACTAAATAATCACGGAGAGGGCAAGTAGGATGGTAAGACCTAGGAGGGAGAGCGCTAAGAAAACCTACACTGGAAAAATGCGGAGAGGACTGGGTCCTTGAGGAGGCTTATTGCCATCAATATCTCAGAGAAGACCTACGGTCGTTGCCAGCGAGAAATTAAGGTTAAGCATCTGTGTTGATAACACAAAGTCATTTGCAATAGCTATCGAAAGAGAGTACTGGAAATCAGGGGAGACTTTTGTCACTCAGACTCCAGTGAACACCACCGGTGATTATCAGTTAGCAATCATTTGATGATGACCTGTGTGAGAACTCCTAGTGAATACAAATAATAACCTTCAGCCAGCATATCTAAATGGTATTCGGAATGGAAAAGTGTGCACTGCTAGAAATGAAAATGGAGAAACTGGAGACATTATAATACCTAAAAATATTTGGGAGTTCTAGAAGAAGACACTATTAAACCTACAGAAATAAAAAAGAAGATTGGAAAAGAATACCTGAGAAGAACAAGGATACTCTTCCGAACAAAACAATATAGTAGAAATCTAGTTTAAGGAATAAATATCTGGTCAGTATCACCAATAAGATACTCTAGATCATTCATAGGTTGGAGCAAAGAAGTACTCAGGCATATTGACCAGAAGACGATGAAACTAATGATACTGCACAACGCACTACACCGAAAGATGATACTGACCCACTCTACGTGAAAATAAACGAAAGGGGAAGAGGACTGGTAAGTATATAAGACTCTGTAGAAGACACAAAAACAATTGGAAAAATACATAACTGAGGAACACAGAACGTCTTATCATGGCAGCAAAATGAGCAGTACCGGAAACAGCTAAGCAAGAAACAAAACGACAAGAAAATAAAAATGGAAAGAGAAACAGCTACATGAAAGATTCATGAAAATGACAAGAGAAGAGAATCACGAAGACACATGAACATGGCTGAGAAAATGACACTTAAACAGAGAAACGGAATCGCTTCCGACTACTACACAGAACAATGCGATTAGAACAACTACATCACAGCTAAAATAGATAAACCCCAGGAAAATAGTAAATATAGACTCTGTGGACTAAGAGACGAAACAATAAACAGGTGGGAATTCAGTAAATAGCTTTAAAAGATCATAAGAATAGACTCGATTTCGTGGAGACAGCAGTACACTGGGAACTATTCAAACGACTACATTTTGAAAATGCTGAAAAATCGTACAGACACAAACCGGAGACAGTACTGAAAAACGAAAACCACAAAATCCTTTGGGACATCGAGGTACAAATAAATGAACGCACCGAGCAATAATAATAATTTACAAGAAGGAAAGAAACTGTCAAATTGTAGATTTTACCATATTAGTAGACGACAGAGTAAATACAAACTCAAGAACTTTAGTAAACTGACCCTAACCCACCTCAACAAATAAAACAATAAAAACAATTCGATGGCACCAGACACGAAAAATACCACACATAAGAGTTGACATCTGTGGAGACTTGCTGTCACTCAGATTCCAAGGAACACCGGTTATTTTAAGTGAGCTGTCTGAGAACTACTGAGGTGATAATAATAATACGAAACTAAATATTCTGAAATAAAAAAATGAATTCAAAATAAAAAAAAGTAAGTTAAATTATATTTGCGTAAATTAACATGTTACAACTGTGTTGACCGGCTTGATTCTGGTGGTGCCATTCTTGCAGGAAAGAGCCACGTTAATGTTGCCAACATTCGTAAGTGAATGTGATATTATGGAACCGACTGGATTCGAACTTGGTATACTCAGGTCGCCAGTCCGTGTCGTTATCCATTTGGCCACCTTCACCTCCGTACTGCGAAGAATTGATTAAGTATATATCTTTGAATTATCCTATTTGCAATTTTTCATTGATCTCATTGGATATATTTCATTTCATGCTAATATTTTATCATATATATATATATATATATATATATATATATATATATATATATATATATATATATTATTTGTTGGCACAGAAAAATTAGTACAACATTAGTACCGTCGGTTTCAAGCTCAGAAGGACTTAGTCATCAGGCTCTCTTCAGCTTATGTTGTCATCTGTTTCGGAAATGGATGTTATTCTTCCGCCCAGATGTTATCTTTCAGCCACTTGCATACATTCCTTTCATGACAATGCATTTGTTCTTAACCATTTATTTGAGTTGATATTTTAAAATTGCAATATTTCCTGTGCTAGAATATAATCCATGAAAAAGAAATGCTGATAGTACGAGCCTTTCTTGAGATGAGGATATGTTCCCAGATGTAAGTTTTGCTGGGTTAAGAACAAAATAAATTATACATTCAGCAATTATATATTTCAAAATAAAAATTATCTGATGTCAAATAAATATAGAATTAATGCTAACAAAATTGTTTAAAATGCTTTTTTAAATACAATGTATATATCTTTAAGGCGTCCGAATCAAAGTGTAGTATCTGTTCTTTCTCAGTCAGAGAGATAGAGAACGCTTTTGACTGGGGTAATTTTATTTTTGTTTTATCCAGCGTTAGCCATTATTGTGAAGCTAGATACCCCCCACATAGAAAACTTACGTTGTGACTAGATTTGTCCTTATAGGAGAGACATGTAAATATGGGCATTTTTAAAATTGCTTAAATGTCTTAAATTGAGTCGTGGTATGTTTTGTTCACTAAAATCTTCTTTTTTTTTATCTAAGATGCTGAACAATCCATTGCAACTTGTGAAGATAAAAATATGGGAAACATTAATTCCTACGAATAGCAAAGATTGTTAAATATTTTCTGCTCCCACATACGAACGGTGGCAGGCAATTTGAAAATTCTATTTCAATTTCCTCTCTCTGTCTCTCATTTTCTAACCGCCATTTAAAAATAAATGCCTCCTATCGTATTGAGACTTATTCAAAGAAATATTTTTATTTTGAAATTTTGAGATCGTTTCTATGAGCAAACCGTGTCTCTTTCACCGATCACTTCCGGTCGTGACAACAATTTTGTTTTGTTTTTCTTTTTTAGAAACGAATAACTCACTTGGTATTTGTCAAAGGGTTCGAACCGCTGTGACAAAAAAACAGAATACATTGTTTCATACAAACGGATCAATCTCTTTCAAGTGTTGAACAGAAGAGAAGACAATAAACCGAATTGAGAATGGAAGAGAGAAAGGAAAAGTATGGAAATGGAAGTATATATATATATATATATATATATATATATATATATATATATATATATATATATATATAAAGGGAGAGAGAAAGAGAGTTTAAGGGAGAGAGAGAGGAGATTGAGAGAAAGAGAGAGAATGAAAGACGAAAAAAGCCAGAGAAAGAAAATTATAAAGAGAGAAAGGGAGAGGGTGAGAAAGGGGAGGTTGAGAAAGGGGGAGGCTGAGAAAGAGGGAGACTGAGAAAGAGGTAAAAACCGATATCTAACAGACGATCTCTCTCCGATTCTAAAAAATATAAAACTATATATTTGTATTGCTGGAATAAGTAGCGAGTCTATAGCCGATTCACGTAGGAATTTGTTTCAAAAGAGTATATATATATATATATATATATATATATATATATATATATATATATATATATATATATATATATTTATATATAAATATACATTCATACATATACATACATGCATATATATATATATGCATACATGCATATATACATATATATACATATATGCATAAATATATATATATATATATATATATATATATATATATATATATATATATATATATATATATATATACATGCCATCGATACGTTCCGTCATACAATAGCAATATTTGATTCTGAATAGCCACTCAATTACGGCAATTATATGTCAGTGTTCTTCAACTTTGAAAATTTAAATTCCAATCGAGTTGATCGCTTATATATACAATATTACTCTTGTATTAATCAGTTATTTTATTGAGATAATTATCTTACTTATTTTTTAACTGAGTTTAAAAATAAACTTGCATTTGTCTCTAATTACGAAAGACAGCCGTTTAATAATGAAAATGCACGGGAATCAATTATGAATTCGTCCTTACATACTTAGTTCTTTTTATTTCTAGCAAAAATAATATTTTTGCATCACAAATACCGCATGATGTAAGTAGAAAACAAGAGTTTACTTCAACTGATAACATCAAATTCAGATTCTCACTCTGTAGAGTTATATTTTTTAGATTACGCGCGTTTTTTGTCTTTTTTTCTGTAACATTTAACTTAACCACTAAACTATTATTGCATTTTTAACTTTGTTGACAAATAAAACGGCGCTGTTTCGGTAGTTACCCATTACTTGTTTTAGCATTTGTATGGACTATATATTTCTGTTTGTTATCACCGAGTGTTCAAGCAATTAATAACCGATCAATAAAATGTATCTACATCAAGTCGGAGATTTTTAAATGGGTCCGCATTCAAAAAATAGTTGTTCTAACCCTAACCCTAACCCGATAGCCAGACAGAAGATAGCCTAACACACAGAGCATCACCGAGCTCACACATTAGTAAATAATAACCTCAATTCTACTAATCTAATCCCCCAATCAGTCAGAAAATATTTACAAAACAAAACAATTTATCGAAACAAAAAAACAAAAATTAAATAAACATTAACTTTTTTGTAAAAAAATCATAATTGTTGTTTTATTATAATTTCTTTGCCAAAATTAAATATGTTTTCATTAAATGTTACATACTGTGATTGTTTTTTTTTTTGTTTTAAATGTCTGGGTACGTATACAGTTTACGGACCGGGCTATTTTTTGGATAGTATTTTCAAGTTCAATTCAAATTTTACGGTATCTTTTGTTTATTAAATTGTTAATTGAAAGTGCAGAATTGTTAATAAAGACCCTCTCTCAATGTTAAGAAATGTTTTTCTAAATAATAATGTTATTTCAGCACGGTCCATAAACTGCATAAGTACCAAATGTTGTTTCATTAGTTTTTTTCTGTTTGATAGAACAGCTTCGTTTTCATTCGGCATGTTATGAATGTTACGTAAACAGCCGGAAAAAGGCTTACGCTACAGCTAACCCTAAGTCTGGGGTTGATTTCCAGTCAGATTCTTAATGACATCATATATCCCCACCCCATATCCACACGCAATACACCACTAGTCAAATAACGGATAACATACCTCAAATAATAAATAAAGATTGCAATATTGAAAAATAACCTGCTTTTTTGCTACACACACAACGCGAACACTGTCGCCCGAAAGTTTTGAAACTAAACAGTTCATAATATATACACAACCATCTTCTATATCTCCGATAGGTATGTCCATAAGAAATCCATCTTCCATATACCATCCTCTTAGACAACCCTAGTTTCACCAGATCCGAGCACCTCCAAACTAAGGAACATCCCATTCGACTCACCCTACCCTTTTATGATAGGGCAATAAATGCCTGAAACCCCAGTATATTGTGTATGATTGGCATCAGAATTAAAGAGAAGAATCTGAGTATATCCTTTTTTGTTTCATTTTACTTCAGTCGAAGTTCTTAGAAATCAAGGAGCCCCTTCCTGGGGCTAAAACTTAATTTCTATATGAGATACATAGATATTCGAATATTCTATTAAATTTCTCTATTCTTCAAACGGTGAGTTAGTAAAAGAAGTTAAGAATACTACCTTTCTGCTCCAATTGACCAGTTAACTATGTTATAGTATATTTTTCTTGTCGTCTCTTCGTCTTACCGGATTCCAGGACAAGAATTCATCTAGCCTGGAGGAGTGTTCAGCTATATGTTGTTTCTTGATGTCACATCACTAGGGGAAGGTGCACTATTCCTCGTATGAGCCAGTGTATTGTCGTGTCAAAGGGATCTTATTTGGGCTGCGAATATTATGTTAATTTGAATATTTGGTCAGGGTTTACATGTAGGGAGAAGTATCCTCATGTCAGATTATCCTGACAAACCCTTATAGAGAGTGAAAAAAGACACTCGAGGATGGTGTCTAGTATGCAATCCAAACTATGTGTATGTATATGTACTAAGAAATGTTGAGTTAACTGTGGATATATGGTTGGCCAATTTAATATTTATACCCTCTCTTTAGCGCCATCTAAAATCCAAAAAGGATTGAGAAGCTGTCTTCTCTCTTTCAATATAATTTCCTATTTTATGAGGCCTAAGGAAGCTGTATTTAGAAATAAATGGCAGTTGAAACTTATTCACATATGTAGCCGATAACGTTTGTATGAATAAAAGAGATTATATATATATATATATATATATATATATATATATATATAAAGTTGCTCTATTGCCCTGTAGTCGTGCGCTAGCACGGAAACGTAAGTTAATTTGCATAGACTGTTCTAATGCTTATATAGATTTTATATATATATATATATATTTATATATATATATATATATATATATATATATATATATATATATATATATATATATATATATATATATATATAAAGTGTGTGGTATCGTTCAAGTTTCAAAGTATTGCATGGAAAGTTAATAAAATTGAAATATAAGCCAAATTAGCAATACAAGATTAATTTATTATTATTTTTTTTTTTACATTAATCCTATCGATTACGGAATAAAATTCCTTCTTCAGGGGTGACCAGTATTGAGTCATTTTTTTTTTTCATCAAAAAACAAGAATAAAGAAACTTATTTCTTTGTTAATTTCATAAACGTCCTTGGTGGTACGACGTCATCGCCGTGCTGTTAAAAATTGGCGGTTAGGATTCAAAACCGGTGTCGAACGAGAAATGCGCTGGCACGCTGTCAAGTAAAGTGTGTGGTATCGTTCAAGTTTCAAAGTATTGCATGGAAAGTTAATAAAATTGAAATATAAGCCAAATTAGCAATACAAGATTAATTTATTTATTTATTTTTTTTTTTACATTAATCCTATCGATTACGGAATAAAATTCTTTCTTCAGGGGTGACCAGTATTGAGTTTTTTTGTTTTTTTTTCATCAAAAAACAAGAATAAAGAAACTTATTTCTTTGTTAATTTGATAAACGTCCTTGGTGGTACGTCATCGCCGTGCTGTTAAAAATTGGCGGTTAAGATTCAAAACCGGTGTCGAACGAGAAATGCGTTGGCACGCTGTCAAGTAAAGTGTGTGGTATCGTTCAAGTTTCAAAGTATTGCATGGAAAGTTAATAAAATTGAAATATAAGCCAAATTAGCAATACAAGATTAATTTATTATTATTATTTTTTTTTTTTACATTAATCCTATCGATTACGGAATAAAATTCTTTCTTCAGGGGTGACCAGTATTGAGTTTTTTTGTTTTTTTTATCAAAAAACAAGAATAAAGAAACTTATTTCTTTGTTAATATGATAAACGTCCTTGGTGGTACGACGTCATCGCCGTGCTGTTAAAAATTGGCGGTTAGGATTCAAAACCGGTTTCATGTATCCACATAAAATATTATAAGGAGATATAATTTTTTATGTGTCAGTTTTCAGTATTTACTTCAACAGTGCTCGATACGTAAGTAGAGCTAGGTAGTAAGCAATGAAAATATATATGGCAATCAAGCTACACAGAGGCTCCCGTGTTTAGCCTGACGATTCCTCTCCGGGGATGAAACACGGGAGCCTCTGTATAGCTTGATTGCCATATATATTTTCATTTCTTACTATATATATATATATATATATATATATATATACATATACATATATATATATATATATATATATATATATATATATATATATATATAGTCTAAAGAAGCTTTGAGTTATTTTAAACAAAAAGACAAAAAAAGGAAAATGCAGTTTAAGGTCCCACAGAAACTAACTAAATCCAAAATAGTGCAGACTTAACATTCGTTTGAAAATTCATAAATAAATAAAATATATAATAGTAAGTAAATAAAATAAAAAGGAGGATTAAGTATCTAACAGTGAAACAAAAACAGGAGACCTTAACGTAAGCATCTAATATTTACACGGGGATCATCAGCTGTTTACCATGTAACTGTTTCGGAGATTTAAAAACAGGACAGTTATAATATGCATGGCTCTCCAATGGTACTGATCAAACTACCATTTCCCCAAACAAGTGTCGAAATAATTCAGCTTAAAATGTTACTTATATATACATAAATAAATAATAATAATAAAAATAATAATAATAATAATATACTACCCTTAAGACTACCGTGCGATATGGTAATTTGCATATCAAATAAAATTCTTATATAACAATAGTAATACTAATACTAATACTGCTACTACTACTACTAATAATAATAATAATAATAATAATAATAATAATAATAATAATAATAAAATGCTATCTAAACACTACACCCAAGAACCATTTTGCGATATGGTAGCTAGAAATAAAATTATATAGGAATTAAAGTTGCATTTAAAAAAAAAAAATCTTTAGTACCTTAGGTACCAGAAAGGCAAATGGATAAGAGGATATATATATATATATATAATTATGAATTCTTTTGATGTCTAGTATTGACCACTTAATTGTTTTTTTTTTCAAATCTAATCTATGTATTCTCAATGTTAACTAAAACATAATATGCATATATATATATATATATATATATATATATATATATATATATATATATATATATATATTTATATAGATATATATGAATAAAATAATCGACAGAGACAGCTCATAAATATATATATGTGTACATATATATATATATATATATATATATATATATACATATATATCGATGTGTATATATATATACGTGTGTGTGTGTGTTTGTCAATGTATTTTTATCCTGATATCTGTAAGAAATATGAAGATTGTCATTTTTCATAATTATTTATTTATACATATATCGGTATGTGTATGTCCATGTGTGGGCAAATATCCCTATAATTTTATTGCATGTAATTCTTCACATTCTTTCATTTTGTAAAGGAAGGCGCACAGGAACATATTTAATCGCCCGCATGTTCTTTTATTTTTTATTATTGCAACTCTTGTCAACCCGCACGTGTCCCGCTCTTTTCTTCTCCCCGCTGCCGACATATATTGCAATGCAGATGTCCGCACCGTCCGTACACGCTATCATACTTCTCCGCATTTTACACCACATTAATTTCCCATAACTTTGTCGTCGGCCGTTTCACGCCTCGCCGAACTTCCATATCCCTTAGCCGCGAGCCATTTCTGCAATAACACAAAACCACATAATTGACCCAAGATCCGTCACTCCCGCGGTTTATCTCAAGGATGGAAGCCACGGCTATCTCCTCGGTAGGAGCAGATCGATAATAGCGTGCGTGTGTTTTTTGTATCAAAAAAATAAATATATATATATAATACATAAAGTCAAGCCAATCTTTTCTGTTTTTTTTATACATTGCCTTCTATTTTTAGTATCACTATGATTATAATTATAATGATTATTGTAATTAGTAACAGATCTAAATAAACACTTTCAAACGACATCGTTATACTTGCAATTGTTATTAAGCGTACCATTCAGTTTAAATTCTACAATTAAAAACGGCGTTTATTGTGTTAGAATTTGTGTTTTTTATTATCTTATAGGAATTCAATGCAATTATGTGTTGGTGTCAGTTTTGAACTGCTGAATCAGATATTCTTGCAATTTTTACACTATCGTATCTATGGTGCTTTAAAGTTATCGTCAATTATCTCATATGATTATTTCAGAATATTTTAAATATATTAACATTTATATATATATATATATATATATATATATATATATATATATATATATATATATATGTGTATATATATATATATATATAGTCTCGGAGGTTTTCAACCATTAAAACTATATAAAAAACACATTTTAATCTAAAGTCGTTCGGTAGAAAATCACTTTTTTGTAAGTCAATTTACTTTTTACAGTCATTATATTAGTTTGCTTCCAATAATTTACCCTAGTCTAAGCATTATTTAAGGGATCATCAGTTGTTTACCATGAAAAACTGTTTCGGAATTTCAAAACAAAACAGTATTTTATTTCATGGCTTCCCAGCAGCGTTGATCAGAATATATATATATATATATATATATATATATATATATATATATATATATATATATATATATGTGTGTGTGTGTGTGTGTGTGTTTCTGTAGTTTAACTACGACTACTCTTTCCCGTGGAATCACTATGCACTTCTTAAATTTCTACTTCAATAAACCAGCATTTAAAATAAAGCTAACTTAATTACACAAAAATATTACATTCCAAACTTATTTAATACAGTTAAAAATACTCCATTCTATCCAAAACCCATCAACAATACAATAAATTAAATTACATATGGAACCAGTAACAATATTTAAAAATATCTAACGTAAATACTATTTATATAAATAGTAAGGCTCTCTTCTGCAACTACACCGGTGTTTTGTTTTGACAACCTCACAAACAGCGTTCTCAGCTGTTTTTGAAATTATATTCCTTTTCTACACCTTTTTGTTAATTGTTTTTATCAGCTTGAGATGTTTCGACGAAGAATAAAAATTGCTCATTATACATATAAAATATTCAGTAATATTTAAATAAATAAGATTATTAGGAAAATGTATATATATATATATATATATATATATATATATATATATATATATATATATATAAGGTGAGTCAATGAAAAATAGTTAGACCTGTAAATGAAAACAGATCAATATCTTCAGTTGTTCAGAACAAGGAGCATTTTGTAAGTAAAAATATTTATTCTTCTTCTCTTTCAATTGCATTCCTTAAGCACGGCTTTTCAAAGATTAAAATCTTATCATCAGAGAAAGTAGTGATTGATAAGTTGACAAATAAAAACAGTCAATATTCAAAATTATGAAAAAGTGTTTTAAATAGTTCTTTTTAAAATGTTTCAAAAGTACAAACGGGTGTGTTTCAATGTAAATGAAAGTCACCAAACACGGAGATCCAAGTTGTATAGGGTTCAAATGTAATTGGTAAATCCAGAAGAATCTGCATGAAGATCCAACGGCGAAGATTCCACCCAAGTCCTTAGTCCTTAGAGGGGGGATCAGACAAAATTAGCCATATTAAGAAAACGCATTTCTTCCTGTTTTCAAGTGACAGATCCAAAGGCAAAAAGCAACGAACCAAAACTCAATGAAAAATGGTAATCCGAATTGTTGTAAAGTGTGAAACTTACTTGGAATTGTGGGATATGTAGGGGAACGTAAGAGAAAGAAAAAAGTCGAAATAGCAGAGGAGCTCGAGGGTTTGGAACCGAAAAGACAGAAGAAAAAAGGGGGAAAGGACAAAAAAACAAAAAACAAAAAAGAAAAAGAAAAAGAAAAAACAGAAGAAAATGAGAGAAAAAAGCAAAAAGAAAAGAGTAAGGAAAACACCAAGAGAGAATGAGGAGGGGGGGCGCCAATCCTATGAGTGGGGAATGGGGTTAATGATGTTTAGGCAAAAGAGGGACGAAAAATAAAATCTAGGGTGGTCAAATTAAGAAATGTTATCACTTCTGGTCAGTACTGGGAAATTGAATTGCCGTAGGGTTTAAAGTTTAGATTAAATGCAGATAAGCTTCAGAAGTTATAACTCGAGGTAGATTTTGCTAAGATGAATATACTTATTGGCGGGGCAAAAATGAAATATGGCTGTGAAGATGGTTAGATAAAAAATAAAAAACTTGGGTGGGGAGATGGGGTCGGGAGAGTTTATGGGATTATAAGAGGTGAAAAAAGGGACTGTTTTTCCCGTAATGGCTTTAAAAAGTCCTAAGGATTCAATAGATATCTATGTAGAAGTAAATTGTTATGAAGGATTTTGAACTAATTGTCATTCTATAAAATAAATTGACAGTGTAGGTTGTCAAAATATGGAAAAGAGAGGAATGATGTTTTAGCAGATACAGAGTATATTAATAAAATTAAATAGTGAATAAGCAATAGAAAGTGAGAAATAGAAAAATAAAATAAAGGATAGAAAAATAGGATGAGGAAAATATAAAATATAATTTTAAAATGGGGATAAATAGGTATATAGATGTATAGCTGCACTGCTGCCCTCAACCGCTCAGGACAGTACCCCACTGCTCCCCATGTCAATGAGCATCCCATACAATCGGGCATGAAATGTACACAGGCACAAGCGCGCAGCCACGTGAACATAATCACATATACATATAAATGCACATGTAAAATCCACACATGGTTACATAAATACCCGTATATACATATACACATATATACATATACACACGCATCCACAAAACCAGAAGCATCTCAGTATCCTCGCACATATTCACATCAGGCACACACGTCTACAGAAATCCGTAGCACTAATATATACATTCGAGATTTCTGACGACTATATACATATACACATGCAAACAGGCATATCCGCAGCACTAATACATGTACTCAAGACATTAGGCAAGGTCATAATATTCTTTAAAAATAACTTTTTTTTAAAAACTTTTTCCAAATGTTGAATATTGACTGTTTTTATCTGTCAACTTTTCAATCATTACTTCCTCTGATGATAAGATTTTAATCTTTGAAAGGCCGTGCTTAAGGAATGCAATTGAAAGAGAAGAAGAAGAAATATTTTTATTTACAAAATGCTCCTTGTTCTGAACAACTGAAGATATTGATCTGTTTTCATTTACAGGTCTAACTATTTTTCATTGACTCACCTTATTTGTTTGCTCTATCCAGTATATTGAGCTTTCCTCATCTCACACTATGTCTAATTCTCTAAAAGTTATCTTTTAGTTATAAACCTTCATATATATATATATATATATATATATATATATATATATATATATATATATATACATTTTAGTCCCTGCCACTGACTGACTTTCTCCCAGCCCGGACCTTGGTCCAGCGCTCTCAGTAGTCACGGCTACTACTTTTTCTCATCAACCCATCATGTCAACCTAATATTTTGATGTACTTGCATGACATTTGTCTTTAAATTATCATCCTGAGCAAGTCTTAAAATAAAAACGGAATGTTGATGAATATATAAAAAATATCTCTTGGTTTTTCCCTTTTTCATCTCCCATTACGTCGGATTACTTTCATCCTTCATTTCTCATATATATATATATATATATATATATATATATATATATATATATATATATATATATATGCATATATAAGAAAATGGGTCGTTCATTTCAAAGCATTGGTGGGTCAGTATTATAAAATTGAAAATAGAAGCCTTTATCAATGCAAGATTAATTAATTGTTTTTTTACATTAATCTTATCAATTTTAGAATAATATTCAATCATCAGAGTTGACCAGTATTGTGTCAGTTTTTTTCCTAAAAAAACAAAAACAAAAATAAACAAACTTTTTTCCTTTTGTTTTTTTTATAAAATGTTCTTGTTATGGGTGTATCTGCGGCGATGTCGTTGGCGGTTATGAATTCAAATTCTGGTAGTAGAACAAAGAAAGAATTGGCATGCTTGAAGTTTAAGAAGATGGGTCCTTTATTTAAAAGCATTAGTGGATCAGTATTATAAAATTGAAAATAGAAGCATTTATGAATGCAAGATTAATGAATTTTTTTTTACTTTAATCTTATTAATTTCGGAATAATATTCCATCATCAGAGTTTACCAGTTTTGTGTCATTGTGATTGCAGTAATAGATACGTTCGCAGACTTATAAATCGGCTATGCTCAGTTCCAATCCAATCGGATCTATTGTAGTAATTTACAGATTAGTTCTGTTGGGAAAAGTTATTAAAAATACA
This sequence comes from Sepiola atlantica, assembly GCA_963556195.1. Lineage (NCBI taxonomy): Eukaryota > Metazoa > Mollusca > Cephalopoda > Sepiida > Sepiolidae > Sepiola > Sepiola atlantica. The sequence goes on from OY744515.1 coordinate 89,946,499, forward strand.
TATTCATACGCGAAAAATAAAACGGCGTCCTGTCACTTGACTCCTTACGAGGTCAAAGGTAAGCACATGACTATTTTCTTTGTTGATGCCGGCGAATCCAGATCGACAAAAAGGGGTTCTATGGATACGATAAAAATACAAATTTCTTCTCATGCAGGACAAATCAGATATTACACTTTAAATTAGTTTGTGGCATAAAAATTTAACAACTTAAGTAAAAGGTTCTCTATACTTCCTAGGATCATTGAAGTCACCAAAATACAACATTTACTTTAGGGGCATACTACTAAGAATGTCCCCAATTATTTAAATTGTATTATATTCATGAATATATATATATATATATATATATATATATATATATATATATATATATATATATATATATGTGTGTGTGTGTGTGTGTGTGTGTGTGTGTGTGACCCTCCCAACTCTTAAAAAATACCTTCTTTTTTTCTGTTTTGTTTTTTAGTGCCGAAAACAAACAGGTTGATCTCTAAGTTGAAGTAGGACTTAAGTGGGAGCAAATGAAGTAGGGATGGAGTTTAAGACTAAAGTCCAAATAAATTTGGAAGTGGACATCCTGAAAGAGCTCTATGATCAAAAGAAGAACTACACTTTCATCTTAGCCCGAAAGCCATGTAAAGAACAAAAACGATGTCTTTATTGCTTGAATATGTCAACTAGTATTTACTATCGTAATAGAGTTTTTGTGACTCTACGGATATATATTTATAAATAAATACACATTACTCCTTATTATAGAGTTGCCGATTCACAGCGTACTATTGCAATTTAGTTTGCGTGCGTACTATTACACACACACACACACATATATATATATATATATATATATATTGGTACAGAAAAATTAGTACAATAGAGATGATAACAAAAGCTGAAGAGAGCCGGATGGCTAAGTACTTCTGTGCTTGAAACCGACGGTACGAATGTTGTACTAATTTTTCTGTACCAAAATAAATAAATATTACGCTCTTAATTTTTAATTCTTAACTTTGATTCTTAATAAATCGAGCATGCTGCTGGAATTTTTCCTGCTATATTACAAAGAAGTTATATATATATATATATATATATATATATATATATATATGTATATATTATTGTTTATGATTCATTCTCGACTTTCTGTTTCAATCGATTTCAAAACCAAATGAAAGTAGGAGCGTATTTTTTGGCGGGCCGAGTGTTTGTTTTCGCAGCTCTTTCTGCGCACGAAACGATTGAGATATTTTCCAAGAGGTGTAACCCACCGCTTTGTCTCTTTTTTTCTTCGTAATCAGTCCAGCCGTACCGGGCGCCATATTTGACACCGCGAACAGGAAGTGATATTTCGCGCCTGCGCATGGCAGCTGTAACGTCGGGCGTTGGATTTCATATTTTCAATCAATCATTTCGGCCCACCCTTTCTCACCGGCTTATCTTTTGCTGCAACCCTTTCTTACCCGCAACGGACAACCACCCAAACCCTACGCCTTCGAAAATGACCCCCCAACCCTGCCTTCCGCGCCAACCCAGTAGCCTTTTTGTTCTCCCCTTTGGTATTCTATTATTTCTTCTCAGAAATATTTTTCTCTTTTATTCTATATCTCTTTTATTTCTTACTCACTAGAGTCTTCTCACACGAGACATTCCCCGTGTTCGGACATTGGCAAAAACAGGTGGTGTTTCTTGGGTCCGAGTGACAACAAGTCTTCGTTTTTGTTTCAGTTTACTTCAATCGAAGATCTCAGAAATGAACGAGTCCCGTCCTTCATCTAACACTTTATATCGATCTGAGATATATAGATATTCGTATATTTATTAAAGTTTTTTTTTCCTGTCAAACGTTGAGTTAGCAAAGAAGTTAAGAACATTAATTTTCCTCTCCGCAATTGTACCAGTTAACTATATGATAGTATATCTTTCTTGTGGTCTATTGGTTGTACCGGATTCCAAAACTAGAATTCATCTAGTCTGGTGGAGTATCCAGCAAAATGCTGTTACTTGAGGTAACCTTACTAGGAGAAGGTGCACCATTCCTCGTATAAACAAGTGTATAACCGTGTCGAGGGGATCTTATTTGGGCTTCGAATACTATGTTATTTGAATATTTAGTCAGGGTTTACTTGTAGGGTGAAGTATGCTTATGTCCAGTTGTCCTGACGAACCCTTGTACAGAGAGGATTAAGACACTCGAGGATGGTGTCTAGTAGGTAATTCAAACTCTTCTCAGATTTGCAGTACTCTCTGCTTTTTCAAATCATTGTGTAAATCACTTTGCGTTTTTGTAACAGCCGTTTGCTGCATTCACTTTTTATATAATTTACTGTTTCGTCCCTTTGTCTACAGAGTCTACATTTACTGTGTGCTTTGATTTTGTCTATTTTGTCTTTGATATAATTCTTTCTGATCGCGTTGTTTTGTGCGGCTGTCAGTAGCGATTCCGCTTTCGCATTCAAGTGTCCTTGTAGATATGTCGAGTATTTTTTGTGCGTCTTTTATCTGGTCAGTCTTAAAATTGGTCCATCTAGCTTTTCTTCTCAGTTCCCTTTCTCGCCTTTTTGTTTCTGCTTTTGCTGCATTGTTCTTATTTGGTGGCGCCTCTGACACATTCTCTACTTTAGATTATGAATTTTTCTAGTTCCTTTTGTTGTGTCATCAACAAAGTCTTCTATACTTACCAGTCATTTTCCATCTTCTTTCCCTTTTTAAGTAAAGCCGGTTAGTATCATATTTCGGGTGTAATGAATAAGGCATCGTCACTAGTTCTCAAATACTCTGGCTCAGGATGCTGAGTTCTTTTTCCCCCAAGCTTATAAACGGTTCAGAATATCTTAATAGCCATCTTGCGTAGGTATTTACCTCTTTAATACGTTTTTACTATATATTTGTTTTTCTAAGAGTGTTAATGTTCTCCGTTATTTTATTTTCAGTATTGTCTTTCATTTCTGTGGATTTGAGGACTTTCGCTTCCAAACCTTTCGCATATTTATATGTATCATGTTTGTCAAGTGCCATTATCTCTTCTCGGCCGGGTAGTTTAATGTTCTCTTCTGTCTCAGGTTTCCTCCTGTTAATTTCTAGTAGTGCAAATTTTTCTATTCGAAATTCAAATCTGGTTGCCTGCTATAACATTCTGGTTGTATCTATTAGATGTTCTAGTTCGTTTTGACTGGTGCAAATAGTTTCACTTTATCCATATACATGAGGAGGCTTATTATTATTATTATTATTATTATTATTATTATTATTATTATTATTATTATTATTATTATTATTATTATTGTTATTGTTATTGTTGTTATTGTTATTGTTATTGTTATTGTTATTGTTATTGTTATTGTTGTTGTTGTCGTCATCATCATCATAATTATTATCATTATTATTATTATTATTATTGTTATAATTATTGTCGTCATCATCATCATCATCATCATCAAATTCATTATTATTATTATTTGTACTCATTAGGAGTTCTCACGCGGGCATCATCAGTGATTGATCTGATGATAACCGATGGTGTTCCCTGGAGTCTGTGTGACAACAAGTCTCCCAGATTTCCAATACTTTCCACCTCTTTCGATAACTACTGCAAATGACTTAACGTTATCGCAACAACAGTTTGCAATTTATTTCTTGCTGGCATTTGTCTTCTCTCTGATTCGGGTGGTAATAAGCGTCCGAAAGTCGTGGTACTTTCCGCACTCATCCAGTGGAGGGCTGATTAACACTCAAGTTTATGTATATATATCATTTTTTGGTCTGTCAAGCTTATGTATGCTATATCATATTTTGGTCTGTCAAGTTTATGTATGATATATATTTTTTTTCGTCTTTCAAGTGTAAGTATGATATATCATTTTTTTGGTCTGTCAAGCTTATGTATGATATATCATTTTTTCGTCTGTCAAGCTTATGTATGCTATATCACATTTTGGTCTGTCAAGCTTATGTATGGTATATCATTTTTTGGTCTGTCAAGCTTATGTATGATATATCATTTTTTGGTCTGTCAAGCTTATGTATGATATATCATTTTTTGGTCTGTCAAGCTTATGTATGATATATCATTTTTTGGTCTGTCAAGCTTATGTATGATATATCATTTTTTGGTCTGTCAAACTTATGTATAATATATCATTTTTTTCGTCTGTCAAGCTTATGTATGCTACATCATTTTTTGGTCTGTCAAGCTTATGTATGTTATATCATTTTTGGTCTGTCAAGCTTATTTATGATATATAATTTTTTTCGTCTGTCAAGTGTAAGTATGATATATCATTTTTTGGGGTCTGTTAAGTGTAAGTATGATATATCATTTTTTTGGTCTGTCAAGCTTACGTATGATATATCATTTTTTGGTCTGTCAAGCTTATGTATGTTATATCAATTTTTCGTCTCTCAAGCTTATGTATGATATATCATTTTTTGGTCTGTCAGGCTTATGTATGATATATCATTTTTTTCGTCTGTCAAGTGTAAGTATTCTATATCATTTTTTGGGTCTGTCAAGTGTAA
>OY744515.1:89956019-90106019 GCA_963556195.1 Sepiola atlantica
TAAAAAAAGAAAAAGAAAATAGAATTATCGCTCTTTCTCTGCCAATCACACTAGGCGACGTTGCTCGCCGCTACTGCAGTAATAGCGAGTAGGAGCAGGCGAGTCGCATCGCGTGACCGGTTAGTCGCAAGTAGCACATCCAACTTGCGACTAGTTTACTTGCCACGACAAAAGTTGAACATTTTCAACTTTTGTCGCAAATAGCGCGTGATTTCATGCTCACGTGTCCTGGTATCTCAAACTTTTAGTATCACATGACCTGGTTGCTTCAGATCGAGCCGCACAAGTCCCTCCCCCCTCGGCATGCATTGGTCTCCAATGAAACTATCGTCAAATGTTACTCATTCTCTCGCTTCCTCCTTTCTTTTCCTCTCCCCACCCTTGCTCGAGTTATCTTTCTTTCTAATACTCATTTGGGTAATCGATATAAAATACAGCTTTTGAACCAAACAAAACCATTATTTGCCAACACAGAATTGCGTAAACCGCCGGGAGATTTAAATTGTATACAGCTTAGAAGGGCCGTTGAAACGATAATGAGATTTAAATTTTCATTATCGCACACATGCGTTTTAGCGCGCTCCACTACAGATCGGACATAAAAAAAACAGTATCTTCATACTGTTTTTTTAAACAGTATCTTCATAAGACCAGAAGATCGATCTTCGGCGAAACCGTAAGACTTCGACTATGAAAAAAAAGGAAAAAAGAAAAAAAAGGAAAATATTGTCTGTACTATTAATAAGGTTTTTAAAACCGAAAATTTGGATAAAAAAATGATTTAATAAATATTTCATTTATTTAACAAAATTTCGCGTCATTTTGTCTGATTCTAACATTTCAAAGTTATATACATATATATATATATATATATATATATATATATATATATATATATATATATATATATATTATTTCATGTATCAACATAAAATGTGATAAGGATATATAATCTTTTATGTATAAATTTTCAGTATTTACTTCAACAGTGCTCAATACGTGAGTAGAGCTAGGTAGTAAGTTATGAAAATATAGTTATTGCAATTAAACTTCACAGAGGCTTCCGTGTATCATCCCCGTGGTGAATCGTCAGGTTAAAATGCCGAGCGTTTGTGTTGCCGGGTATTTATGTATATATACGTGGTGTTCAGTCTAGATAGTGAACCAATCAGATTCTGATGGGCCACTCTATAGAAACCAGAACAATAGAATAGGTAGTAAAATCAACCGAACCGTTGTTTGTGAGAGGCCTTACGATTGGATTATGTTAAAAATTCACCCGTGGGAGGGAATAACAAATAATCTGATTGGTTAACTGGCTAGACTAAACACCACGTATGTACATATATAAAAGCACCCGGCAACGCAAACTCAACGCATTTTAGTCTGACAATTCTCTATGGGGATGAAACGCGGAAGTCTCTGTGTAGCTAAATTGGCATAAATATATTTTAATAACTGACTATACACACACACAACACACACACACACACACACACATATATATATATATATATATATATATATATATTATTATTATTTCATGTATCCACATAAAATGTTATAAGGATATATTATTTTTTATCTATCAATTTTCAGTATTTACTTCAACAGTGCTCCATAGGATTCTTTCCGGAAATGAAACGCGAAAGCCTCTGTGTAACTAAATAGCCATTAATATATTTTCATAACTTACTATATATATATACGAGTCCTGATTAAAAATATATCTCTATGCTGATGAGTGCTGATTAAAAAGGACAAAACGTATACGTACATAGAACGAAACGTATACGTACATAGATAATAAACAAAGCATATATATATATATATATATATATATATATATATATATATATATATATATATATATATGTTCAGTATTAAATAACCAGAAAAAGGTTGATATTATTTAAAACACAACTATAAAACCAAACACCAAACGCCATGAACAAATATTTGAAAATATAAAAAACTTAAAGCATAAAAACGTTTACCAAAATGACCTGATTCGCCATTAAATAACCCAAAAAGGGTTGATATGCCGTAAAACAAAACAATTATACCAAACACCATGAATAAATACTTGCACGTAAAAGAACCTGAAGCATAAAAACTTTTACCAAAATGACCTGATTCGGCATTAAATAACCCGAAAAGGGTTGATATGCCGTAAAACAAAACAACTAAACCATGTTTCTCTACAGCTACTTCTGCCTTTCCTTCTTTTTCGGTTTTCTTTTTTTCTTCTTCAATTATTTTTTTTTTTATTATCATTATTTCTTCTTTTTTTTTTTCCTCGTCTTTCTTTAATTTCTTCTCCACATTATTGTCTTCTATGTTTCTGCCTTCTTCTTTTGTACTCTTTTTTCTTTTTTCCTTTCTTTCTATATTCATTCTTCCTTTATTCCATATCCGTCTTCTCTTTTCCCCCGCTGTCCTGCGCTTGCTATTACAAATGGAATTATCGGATTTATAATGGTTAGCCATTGCTAATACCCTATCTATATGTAGATTGTTAGTCCACGTTTCATCTCTCCTTTGCTTTGCTCTCCCCTTTATACTCGTTCCAACGCCCGACACGACCAACATTATCACGAGGACAATAAAGACCCTCAGCCCCCCTCACGTTACCAACACATCATGGGCAAGAAAAGACAACTCCCAAGTAACCAATCGACCTAAATAACCCGTCACCCTACTTTAACAATATCAACATAGTATCGAAACGTTTCCTGCATATTTCACTCCATTCTTGTTCGCACGTAGCGTTATGTATGTGCGTATGTACACTGTCTATAAAAGCAAATCTTACCATCCATTTTTTCTCTCTTTTCTTTACCTTCTTTATAATATGTTTTTCTTCGGCGGTAGATGAATTTGTCCGATATGTGAGGGTCGTTTGGGCACCAATTCCCGACCGGTGAACAATTAGTTCGTAGTTATTTATTTTCTAACGGTTATGACGTTTAAGTATGGCCCGTCGCAAGTTCACAACATCGGGTACCCATTTACTTAGACCCTTACGAGGGAAAAATTAGACACAAGGTAAATTGTATATGTAAGGGATATCCAGTTTTCTAAAAAGGCCGATCATCGGGAACGCCCTTACTGGGGAATATCAACAGATCCAATCCATGGTAATTTCTGTGACTTTTCTGAGTGCCACATTCGGTGGACCTGGAGTACCCCACCCCAACGACATTAAGTTGACTTCATGTAAATAACTACACACCGACTGGGCATAAGGAAAACAAGGTTTGCTACCATGAAGAAACGGAGGGTCACCCTATTTACTTGGCTCCTCATAAAGACCAAATTAGACACAAGTTTGTTTTTTTATTTGTGGTTATTATGCTTACCAAGGATATACACTCTTGATTAAACAAAGTTTTCTTAAATGGCCTAGTAAAAAGAATCTCTCCTCCTCTGATCGAAGACAGAACAGATACTACAATTTGATCGTAGTACGAAGGTCAAGAATCAAGTCAGCCCTTTTAGATCTGATTTATTTCTCGATTAAAAGAAAAAGTTGTGTTAAACCTACACCCTAATATTAAGTCTTCGGCCCTCAGGTTGGGATCTAGGTGTAATATCTGTTTTGTCCTCGGTCGGAGGTAGAGAGAATCTTTCTTGACTAGTGATGTTGTCTTTTACTTTTATCCTATCCAGAGTGTCCCTTTTTAAGGAACTGGATATTCGCTAAATAAAAAAGAACGTGTGTCTAACTTTGCCCTGGTGGAAGGCCAAGAAAATAGAGGCACCCTCTGTTTCTTCATGGCAGCAAACCTTGTTTACGCAATACTGCAGACAGTGTATAGTAAGTTACCCGCACCCCACGGCAGCATAGTAAGACATTAAGTCGGCTTAATGTGGGAGGAACATCCAGCTCTTCGGAATGGGGCACTCTGGAAAATCACAAAAAATAGCCTGGATCAGACCCCTCGAAATTCTCCAGCAAGGGCAACTCAGACGATCAGCAATAAACTAAACCACTCTCGAAGAAAGAGGTAATGCCTGGGTGGATAGCATTCTAAGACTGAAAAGAACGAATCACTATTTACTTAAGTCTCCTCAGATTTCCAGTATTCTTCACCTCTTTTCGATAGCCACCGCAAATAACCTTGCAATATCGCAACAGCCGTTTACCATTTCTCGCTGGTAAGGACCATTGGTCTACTCTGGGATTTGGGTGGCAATAAGTAGTTAATGAGTCATCGAGATGTCTGTTCTCATTACATTTAAATATCTGCGTGTAATCACAGTCAGGGGAGCAGGAAACAGGGAGATAATTGTAAAGTCTAGCAGTTCGAGAGAAAGAAACTATCAGAGTAAAAAGGTTTCCGGCATCTAGAGCTACAGGGAAGAGGTGGACTTTTGCTGTTTGTCGTGTTAGTCGGGGGTATTTATTTTGAAGGGGAGGGCACCAGTGCTACGAGTTCGTCGGACACATTCCATTAAAGTACATGTAAAACAAGCAGAGAGCTGCAACATTATGGCAATTGGACAGAGGTTGGAGCTTTGCTGGCAGTGCGAGACCTAATAGATTGGAGACTTTTTTTTGCCCAGTCTAATAGGGAGAGAGATGGATGCTTTGTAGAGATATAGGATACTGGCAGGTGTGTGTATTTTTTTTAGCGCGGTAGATGGAACCCACATTATTTGCAGCAGCCTTGGAAATGTCTTCTATGTGTTTATTCCAATTCATGTGGCATGTGAATGTTAGGCCAAGGAGTTTTAATTATGAACTCTCAGGTAGATTGTTATTAGCCATTGCGCTCGGTGGTTGAAAAGGTTTCTTATAGTTCTTTTAGAAAAGGAGGTTTGTCTAAGTAGCATTAAATGTTACCATCCATTTACGTCCCAATGCCACTACAGATTGGTTTCATACATTGCCTTCAGTATGTGCACTTTGTATTTTCCAACGTATCTGATACAGAGCGTTGTGTCATCAGCAAATATACCCATCTCGGACACAATTTTATCAGGGAGATTGTTTATGAATCTTACGGATAATAAAGAGCCAAGGATCGACCCCTGGAGTACACCCTTATTAATGTTATGCTGTTTGGATCTACAGCCTAGATGTTCATCTTGTCAAAAAAGGATCTGATTATGTTAAGTATTCGTCCAGTAATACCATACGATTTAATTTCATGAGAAGCCCTTCGTGCTAGACTTTGTCAAAGGTTTTGAATATATCAAGTCCTACCGCCTTAGCTTCCTCTGCCTTGTTCAGTGCATGGTATATGCGTTCAGAGATTGTCGTTATGATATTCGCAGTAGAACGGGCTTACCAAAGTCCATACTGTCGGTAAGAAAACAGTTTAGCATTACGTAGGAACAGTTTATTAGTGTACATTGGAAAACACGATCACATTTGTGTTTACGTTTTTCCCACCATGTGCCTTTGTCTTTACTCTACATCATATGATTTGAGATCGACAGGAAACGCAAGTTGCTGATGAAAACGATTTTTTCAATTATTTTTGAAAAAAAAATAGTGCGCCATCTCCTCAGGCGATCCAACACGTACTCTGAATTGCGGACAGGGGGCCCCTCTATTTATTAAGAACAGCTCTGAATAACCAATATGAACCCGTTGGTAATGAGGAAATGATGAAAAAGATGAACAAAAGCTATACTAGCAGGATAGCACCCAGAATAAGAAGTGCCCCTCAACCGGTTTACACACCACACAGGAAAAGGTAAACAATGGTGTAAAACTTCCTCCCTCTGGAGGTGGCACTCTGGCCATGAAAGAGGCCAACCATGGACAGCAAACATGTCTTGATAAAAAAAGGTTCTGACCCCTTATTTGCACCGTGTGTAGTGACAACAAAAATAAATAGCAGAAACCATGGTCAGTAGCAAAGGTATTATTATATAACTATCACCATTCTGAGTTTGACAAGCGCAGCAAAACGTCAAAGGAGATCTTAACAGGGACAGCCAAGGAACCGCCTTCCCTGAAAGTAAAAAAAAATCAGCTTATGTATTAGTATATTATGTTAGCTGAAACGTGATGGAAGTGCTAAGTTGAAACATTCCAACAAGTTTCTATGGGAAAGTTCCAATTCACCACGTGAACAAATATTACCAGCACAGAGAGCGTGCACAGAACTAAACAGTAAAGGTAAATTATTTGCGTCCCATTTCAATTAATTTCTATTAAACAATCAACACAAAATTAGACATTCCTACCTTGGAACAATGGATATTATTAACAATAAACTTCCTTAAAGACGAGGAAAAACATTAATATTTCTCTATGGAAAACAAACCTCTGCACTGAATTCCTGTATTATATAAATGACAGTCGTATTTCTGTCTGTCAGCGTGTCAAGTTAACACTGTGAAACTACCAAATATACATTTACAAGTCTTACCTAGTTAGATTCAGTATGACCCCTGGTTTATTATGGTACACATCATTCATTTGTGTGGGGTAACCCTAACCCTAACCCCAACCCTAACCCCAACCCCAACCCCAACCCCAACCTAAACCCTAACCCTAACCCTAACACCAACCCCAACCCCAACCCAACCCCAACCCAACCCCAACCCTAACACTAAGCCTAACCCAAACCCTAACATCAACCTCAACCTCAACCGCAACCTCAACCCCAACCTCAACCGCAACCTCAACCCTCACCCTAACCCTAACCCTAACCCTAACCCTAACCCCAACCCCAACCCCAACCTCAACATCAACCCTAACCCTAACGCCAACCCCAACCCCAACCCCAACTCTAACCCTAACCCTAAACCCAACCACAAACCCAGTCCACTCCTCAACCCTAACCCAAACCCCAACCCTAACCAACACCCTAACCTCAGCCCCAACCACAACCCTAACCCTAACTTTAACTAGGGACCAAATGAATGCATGAAGAGACACAAATAAAATATATTTTTTTCATTCTTACTTGAAGTTGTTCGAAAAACAACACTGAAACTTGGCAAAATATTCGGTTGTTCGTTACTTTTTCTAGTTATTTTTTTATTTCTTTGTTTGTTTTTCTATTATATGAAAACGGTTCAAACACTTCGCACATTAATTATAAAAGAGAGAAAGGGGCAGTTGGAGGAAAAATGTGTTCAAAAACTTACCGTGGCTGATTTTTTAAAAAGTAAATGCGCTGCACACACATGTTTTACCTTATTTGTTTCTTTTTATCAATGTTATCATTGCGAGAAAGTGTAGTACAACATTAACTAATAGAAAGAGTGAGAAGAGAAAGACTCAAGATAAGTAGTAGATAGATAGACTCATTAATAATAGAGATCGATTAATAGATAGATAGATAGATAGACCCATGATAGATAAATGCATAGATACATAGATAGACTCATGATAGATTTATAGACTCATAATAGATACATAGATAGCTAGCTAAATAGATGGATAGATAGATAGACACATGATAAATAGATAGATAGATAGATAGATAGATAGATAGATAGATAGAGATACTAATGATAGATAAATAGATAGACAGACTAATGATAAGTAGATATATAGATAAAAAGATCGACTCGTCAGACATAGATAGACAGATAAATAAATGGATAGATTCATGACAGACAGACAGATATATATATATATATATATATATATATATAGAGAGAGAGAGAGAGAGAGAGAGAGAGAGAGAGAAAGAGAGAGAGAGAGAGAGATCCATAATACATAGATAGAGCGACCCGTGATAGATTAATAGATAGATAGACTTATTATAGATAAATATATAGCTAGATAGATAGATGGATAGATAGATAGATCGACCCATGATAGATAAGTAAATCGCCCAATTATAGATAGATCGAAAAACAGATAGATGGATAGATAGATAAACTGTGAACAAGATAGCTAACTAGCTAACTAGATACGCTACTGCTAGTGAGAGAAGAGCAAGAACTAAAGACATTACCGTCCAAGAACCCTAACCCTAACCCTAACCCTAACCCTACCGCCTTTTCCATTTCATTACTAAACACCCGATATTTTAATACTCTCTACCAATATATATTTATTTAATATTGATTCGTAATTGTGGGCGCTGCGCGAAGCTGATAATTATTTCTCACAATTTCATTGGGTATTTGGGTCAGTCATAACGCGCGTGTTCCGTTTAATAATTGGGTTGAAACAAAAGCCAAGCTTGCGAGACGGCAAACGCGAAACGAAAACGAAACGCATAAAAAGAAAACAGACAGAACAGTAAAAAAGAGAAAAAGTGGGTAGAAGAAAAAAACGGAATGTAAAATAGAAAGGAAATATTAGAATAAAAAGAAGAGTAGATCAAGTAAGTGAATCGCGGTGAAGAACTTCCAAGAAAAGGGGCAAACATATAGAAATGAAAACAGATTGGAGATAAAAGTGCTGATAAGAAAATGAAACATTCCAAAGAAAAGAAGAATTGGTATTCTTGATTCGGACGACTCTTTCCATCTTGGATGTTATTCTCACATGAATTACGTAAAACTTCTACCCGGTCCTGGCTTACGGAACGAGACATGCGACCATCGTTGTTTAAATAAAGGGTTGCGTTCGCAATTCTTTGAGTTCGAAATAAAGATTCCCGAGTTCGACAAGATGCAATTTTTTTTTAACGCAGTTCACCCCAAACAAGGCAGGTCGCCACTTTAGACGTAAGGGGCTACTGATAAAAAAGCGAGAAGGTTGGGGGGGGGGGGGTCAACCTAAATTTGGATCTGCTCAGTTAGATGTCTGTTTACATTAGTTTTAAATTTTAGCATGTCAGTACTGTCGGGGAAACAGGGGGCAGGGAGGGAGTTCCAGAGGCCAGCAGCACGAGGAAAGAAGCTATTTGAGTAGAAAGCCGTCCGGCATCTGAGGGCCTCCACAGTGAATGGATAGGATTTAGTTTATTGTTTAGTTGGTCTAGTGAATTTACGTCGAGGGTCACCAGAGTAGCAAATTGAAGAATGTCGGAGGTTACATCGGAGGTTACATCGCCCGAAACGTTGTGAGAATAACACTCGAGCCGAGAACAGTAGTCCGAAAGATCTAAATATAACAAATGGAAATTATATTTCAAACACGCAAAAGATAGTATTTATTTCCCTCCCACCGCAGGAAGATGTGACACAAGGTCGAAAGGTAGTTTTGAAAGAAAAACCAATGCCGAAGCACTCTAGCCTTCAAAAAATGCCTGGACAGCCCCGTCGGCATTGCCCGGTAGGGCGACCCAGGTGATTAGCAATAAACTAATCCCTTCTCAAAGGGTGAGAAGGCAAAGCCTGGGAGGGTGGACCTCCTAGAGCTAAACAGAACCATACCTCAGTCCGACAGAAAAAAGGCCACCTAGCTCACATGGACTTGACTCTGTCGGGCAGATTGTCGAGGACGTGTCCTCGATGCGGTATGAAAATGTGTTTCAGAAAAGCTACCCGCCATCTGACGGCTACTTATTTTGCTTAAATTATTATTTTTTTAAATATACAATTTACATTATATTTGAATTATTTCCCTTGAAAATTAATGAGCATAATATCTTTAAAAAGATTTAGCTAACGTAATACTTTTTTTAATAAATCAATTTAATTAATTACTGGGTGTATGGTGTGTCACGGAAGTGTAGTACCTTTGCAAACTGGACAGCAGCATCTGTCCCCTGCAGTAGTCCGGTTCTATGGTCACCGCATGGTGCTCAAATCTCAGTAGTGTCACCTAGTGGCCGCATAGGTGCACCAACGGAAATACCCAAGAAAGTTGGAAATAATTTATACACCATCCACTATGACTATGCAATACCTACAGCTACATATCTAGAAAACGGAGCTGTTAAACCTGACATTGTGATATGAGACAAACGGAAGAAAGTAGCAACCCTAGTTGAAGTCAGTGTCCCTAATGATGCCGTATTTAAGGTCGGAGGTTACATCGACTGAAACGCTATGATAAAAACACCCAAGATGAGAACAGTAGTCCGAATATACCAAATTCTACAAAGTTATGTATGTTTACATGTTTATATATTTGTAAGTACAGGATTCACTCTTAAACCACTTAACCTATCATTATATATTTTGAAACACATTTTGAAACACTAAGCGTAACGGGTTAAAATGTATACTCTATTTTGTTTCATTTAGTTCTAGGCAAAAGGAGCAATGAGGGGTGAAAGCCCTTCCGAAAAATTCAGATACCTCTGAGTTTTGTTAAATTTTAATAATATACATAAAAAAATTAATATTTCCTAAAGTCCAGTTTATTTTTGGTATCCTAAAATGGGTTTTAGGGGCCTAATGTAGACACACCCTCCAATTTATCAGAGTTTCATTGAATTTCATCCATAGACACCAATTATGAAAGATTCCGTGAATTTCAATTTTTTTCCTAAGACCACTTAAGCTTAAAGTTAAAATATATACATTTTCAAGAATCAAAATCATGTTATAGATTTTAATGAAAATTCGAATAAGGATTCTAGACATGTACCGGATTGACTTCTAAACTAATGAACCGATCATTATGAATTTCGGAACATACCTGCTTGGCGTAAAGGTGGTTAATGTGGCGTATGTAATCATCATTTCAACCGAAACATTAATATATATATATATATATATATGTAGAAATAAAAATTGGAATAAAGAATAAGCAATTCAACAACTAACAAAAATAAACTCAAAAACTCATGTTGTAAAGTTCCACCGAGATATTTCGGTCGTAGATACGGCCATTTTCTATCGGATAATAAACTTTATTTCAAAACGGAAAAGTTTTCAAATTTATACAGAGAATGCGATTGGAAGAAAATGTCACGTGCAGAGAACAACAAAAGGGGTGAGAAAAAGGAATGCGAGGAATGTTATGAAGAGAGAAAGAAAAAGAAGATGGAGAAGCGGAAGAAGAATAAAGAGAGACCGATCAACCAGTGTCATTATAACGTCAGTTGAAGAAGAAGAAAAGAAGAAGAGAAAGCAAGAGTAAAAAGAGTAAACGTGAGAAAGGGTAAATCGACATTTTGCTGTCGAGAACTATTAAAGAAGAAAAAGAGAGAGAGAGAAAAAAATCAGTACTAAGATATCGCCTGCTGATCGAATTCGGACTGGGAACGTCAAAAGTCTACAAGGATTTGTAGTAATTGGAGCAGTTAACGTCGAGGGACGAAACAGGGGAGGAAGAGGAAGCAGGGGAGGAGGAGATGGGGGAAGAAGAGAGACAAGGGTTACAAGTTAGCCAGAGTCATATTCATTAAGATTCATCTCGTATAGAATCGATCTCTATCGGGAGTTGGTAGGAAGGAAAACATTCCTTGATATGGGTTGTGTAGTATTAGGAGGTGTATGAGTATTTTTTATCTTTGAAATGTTTTCCTTCCTACCAACTCCCGTAACACACATCTCTTTTCTTCGCTTCCCCCACATAGTTTCAGAATTATCCAAACTACCTCACTCACCATCAAAAACATTTTACAAAGGCATAAAAACAAAAATAAAGTCCTTTCATCACCCACTACAGCTGGAATTTACACTATTCCTTGCGCCAACTGTGGCAAAATATATTTCGGCGAGACACAACGTCCGTTACAGAAACGAATATATGAACATAATCGTGCCAAAAAAACGGCGATACCTCTAATGAACTATGCACTCATATGATTACTTCTGGCCACCACTTCAATACCCATAAGGCAATCTCTATCAAACATATTCATGACACCAAACTTCGACGTCTTACAGAATCCTGTCTGATCCTATGTCATAAGAACACCATTGCCCAAAGACAAGGTTTCTTTAATATTTCCTTTCCTTCGGCTAGATCGATTCTATACGAGATGAATCTTAATGAATATGACTCTGGCTAACTTGTAACCCTTGTCTCTCTTCTTCCCCCATCTCCTCCTCCCCTGCTTCCTCTTCCTCCCCTGTTTCGTCCCTCGACGTTAACTGCTCCAATTACTACTAATCCTTGTAGACTTTTGACGTTCCCAGTCCGAATTCTATCAGCAGGCGATATCTTAGTACTGATTTTTTTTTCTCTCTCTCTCTCTCTCTCTGTTTCTTCTTTAATAGTTCTCGACAGTAAAATGTCGATTTACCCTTTCTCACGTTTACTCTTTTTACTCTTGCTTTCTCTTCTTCTTTTCTTCTTCTTCGACTGACGTTATAACAACACTGATTGATCGGTCTCTCTTTATTCTTCTTCCTCTTCTCCATCTTCTTTTTCTTTCTCTTTTCATAACATTCCTCGCATTCCTTTTTTCTCCCCCCCCCCTTTTGTTGTTCTCTGCACGTGACATTTTCTTCCAATCGCATTCTCTGTATCAATTTGAAAACTTTTCCGTTTTGAAATAAAGTTTATTATCCGATAGAAAATGGCCGTATCTACGACCGAAATATCTCGGTGGAACTTTACAACATGAGTTTTTGAGTTTATTTTTGTTAGTTGTTTAATTGTTTATTCTTTATTCCATTTTTATTTCTACATATTGTCTGAAACATTGTTTCTTTTTTTCCCATATATATATATATATATATTTATACACACACTGAACCCGCTGTCGTGGAATACTTAATTATAATAAAGCGCTGCCTGTATAAACATGTCGAGGCTGCATGAGGGTATTGTGATAGTTTGTGTGATGTTATTACTCAAGTTTTTAAATACGGTAGGTGGCAGGATCCTTTCTTAATGTATTGGAGGATTTCGTTGAGATTGTGGAAAGGTTTGTGCGTGCTGTTTGCAAGGTTCAGTGTGGTGTCTAGGAAGTCTACTTGCTCTAAGTTTGTTTTATGTGAATTTTGAATCCGAGTTTTTGAAAAGTATTTGTTAAGTCTTTTTTTGCATCTATCTAAGCTATTACCGTTGCAATAACGTGACAATGAACGGCCGTCATCTCTGTAAAGGCCGATCAGATATTATGGGCATTTATTTTGGAGCGTCTCCAATATGAACAAGCCGACTCAGTCATAAGACTCAATTGCTACATCAAATGGTTCCTCTGGGTTCGATTTTTTATAAATTAATTTGTTATTACTTTTGGGTTCCTAAAAACTTCGAATCTCACATATCTTTCTTTAAATAAACTAATTTAACCTTTCAATGCAAATCAAGCATCAGATAAAACTAGCAGTTAGCAAAATCTGGTTCACGGGATTTTAAAAAAATATTTTTATTTTTTAAAATCTTAAGTTTCAAACTGTATTCCCCTTTTTTAGACTTTATTAAACTTTTTAATCTCACACATCATTCTCTAACACATAATTTAGACGATACTAATTTAACCTCTGAAAGCAAATAACGTATCCGATCCTGGTTTATACGAGATCCTTATTTCTCTACCAAGTGACAACAAAGCTGAAGATAGCCGGAAGGTTAACGCCTTCTGAGTTTGAAACCAATGGTACCGATGTTGTACTGATTTTTGTACAGAATAATAAATAAATATTACGCTCTTAATTTTGATTTCTCAATTAATTGAGAACTCTGCTGGGACTGTCCATACCATCTAACTAAAGAAGTTATATATATATATATATATATATATATATATATATATATATATATATATATATATATATATATATATATATATATATATATATGGGAAGAGAAGGGTGAAGGTAATCCGACGTGATGGGAAAATGAAAAAGGAAAACAAAAAAATGGATGTTTTTTATGTGTACATCAACGTTTCGTCTTTATTTATAAGACTTCATCAGGATGATAATGTAGAGAAAAATGTCATGCAAGTACAAATACATGTAGGTTAGACATATTGGGAGGAAAAATAAAATGAAATAATGGCCACTACTGGGTGGACGTCCGTACTTGTTGGAGAATAAAAATGAATGTTGAAGAAAATGAGTGGGGAAGGAGTGGAAATATGGGGGTGAGCAAGGACTACTGTGGCTGGTAGTAAGAGAAAGAGGTGGGGGGATGAGCAGGGATAAAGTGGATGGCAGAGAGGGAGTGGAGGAGAGGGAGGAGGGAGGTGTTTGACCAGATGGCTGCGGTCAAGATTGAAGGGGAAAAAGTAAGTTGGAATGTTTGTGTGTGTGGGGGGTTCCTCCCAATATCTCTACCCTACATGTATTTGTACTTGCATGACATTTTTCTCTACATTATCATCCTGATGAAGTCTTATAAATAAAGACGAAACGTTGATGTACACATAAAAAACATCCATTTTTTGGTTTTCCTTTTTCATTTTCCCATATATATATATATATATATATATATATATATATATATATAGAGAGAGAGAGAGAGAGAGAGAGAGAGAGAGAGGGAGAGAGAGAGAGCGAGAAAGAGAGAAATACATGAAAGAAGTAAAGAAAAACTCGACAAAAATAATTTAAGTTTATGTTCCATTCTTTCACGTCTAGGACTCGAAGCCGCACAAAGTAGCTGTGAAAGTTTGAAATATCGATATTTCATACTAATTCACTAAATGTTAGTGTGTTATATAGAGAGGATCTACTTCCTTCGATGAGGGCTAGCATTCGTAGCCGTACAAAGCCGCAGTAAAAGTTTGAAACTTCGACATTTTATACGAATTGACATTTTTTGCGTCAGAAATTAATATACTTATTATATATTAGGATTTAAGTATGGCACAGACAAAAAAATAGAATTTTAAGAATGTCAGAGGAGACATATAATAGGTTAATTTGAAGGTGGACCTAAACAGCATCAAATAGCCGCAAACTTCAAGATTTTACTTTCCACCGTTCCCTTATTGATTGTAAAGTTAGTCAACGAGGGGAGTAATATATATCATGTTACCTTGACCTATCATGCCATCTGACCGCAGTTTTTTTTTTTTAATTATTAATAATGATGTCTATTTACTTCTGTAATTTATTTGTATATAAAGATAGAATTATATTTACTATTTCATCGGATAGTTCGTATATATATATATATATATATATATATATATATATATATATATATATATATATATATATATATATATATATATATATATATATATACGGGGTTTCGAATAACATGACCGGTAGTGAATAGTCATATTTCTATGCTGATGAGTCCCGATTATAAAGGGCGAAACGTATAGGTACATAGATAATAAACAATAACAGATATTTATTATTTGTAGCTGCTAGCAAACCAATCTAGAAGGGCACTGTAAGTGTAGTATTAAAACAGCATGACGTCGCTAGCTATAAATGCATCGTTCCTTTCATTAAGTAGAACGCTCTGATGACGTCAGATAAAGTGTTAAAATTATCACTGTTTATTCGCTATTTAGCTTTGGCCGAGTGGTGCTGGGCGTCGGGATTTGAGTTGCAAAATACTTGGAATCCGGGTTTCGAATCGCATGACCAGTAGTGAATACTCATATCTCTATGCTTATGAGTCCAGACTATAAAGGACAAGACGTATACGTACATAGATAATAAACAATATATATATATATATATATATTCCACCTTGCGGCGCTCAGCATTGCTCCTGCCTCGGAATTATCACACACACACACACATATATATATATATATATATATATATATATATATATATATATATATATATATATATATATATATATGCTATTGTTGTTTTCAATCGGATTTTGAATTTTTTTACAAAATATATTATTTTATTAGCATAAAAATTGATAAATAGATGTAGTTTTTTTTTAAATCTGCCTTAATGCTTAATTTCCAGGTCGAGAAGAAATATTTCAAAAATGATCATTTCAAATTCGTTTCTATTCTCTCCTTTTTCACCAGTTTTGTTCCTTTGTCCACGTTGAATAATATCCCTTTTAATAACGTGTACCCCATTTTCCTAAACACTTGCTAACTGCATATTTTACAGTGGCATATTTATTTAACGTTACCCTTCTTTAGAAACATATCAGTAAATGACGCCTTTGTCGTGTCTATAGACTTCCATTTTACGTGTAGTGAGCTTCCGGTCGCATGACGTCATTTCCTTTTTCATGTAAAAAAACACTATAAGCCGCCATATTTAATTCTGCTCATGTTCTCACCATCTTCTTTCTGTTTAAAACATTTAGTGTTACGTTTATTTATTTTCTTTTACCTTTAACGAATTTTTTCTTTTCATTTTCCATCGAATTCTTTATATTTTTATTTATTAATATTTTTCTTTTATTTATTTATTTTGCCTAGGAATAAACTTCATAATTGTTTTTTTTTACTTACTCCTTTAAATCATCTTTTAACTTGATTCCATATTTTACGATTACAATGAGTTACATGTTTTACACATCTGATGATGGAATGTTTTTATTTACTTATTCATTTATAACATTTATAGTTTCTATCTTTTTTTAAAAAAATTTTTTAACTTTAAATAAATTACTACATTTTCCCTCTTCACGTGCATTCATGATGGTTTTCTTTTCAGCCACATTAACCCGTTTTCATTTGGAAGGCGACGGTTGTTAAGTGTTTAACGACACGGACTGAAAACCTGGGTGTTCCAAGTTCGAATCCAGTCGGTTCCACAGTGTCACTTTCACTTAGGGATGTTGGCACCTTCTCGTAGTCATTCCTGTAAGTAAGGTTTCTAACTAGAAAAACATCGGGGAAACTAATACCAACACGAAAGAAAAAGACCCTTTTCATGTTATCTAATTCTAAATCATACTATTTTAATAGAAAGTATGCTTCAAGGTATACATATAAACTCTCGGAAGTTTTTCAACCATAAAAACTATCTGAAGAAAAAAAAAACATTTTAGTTCCAAGTCGTTCGGTGGAAAATCACTTTTTTGTAAGTCAATTTACTTTTTACAGTCACTATATTAGTTTGCTTCAAAGAATTTACGCTAGGCTTAACATAATTTAATGGATCATCATTTGTTTACCATGAAAAACTGTTTCGGTAATTTAAAAATAAAACACACCCACAAGAAACACACAAACGCACCCGCACACAGACAATCGGCATAAACCTTAAACCTAACCCTTACCCTAACCCACAAGAAAGACACCAACGCACCCGCACACAGACAATCGCATAAACCCTAACCCTAACACTTACCCTAACCCACAAGAAACACACCAACGCACCCGCACACAGACAATCGGCATAAACCTTAACCCAAACCATTACCCTAACCCACAAGAAACACACCAACGCACCCGCACACAGACAATCGGCATAAACCTTAACCCTAACCCTTACCCTAACCCACAAGAAACACACCAACGCACCCGCACACAGACAACCAGCATACACCCTAACACTAACCCTAACCCACAAGAAACACAAACGCACCCGCACACAGAACACCGGCATAAACCCTAACCCTAACCCACAAAAAACACACCAACGCACCCGCACACAGACAATCGGCATAAACCTTAAACCTAACCTTTACCTTAACCCACAAGAAACACACCAACGCACCTGCACACAGACAATCGGCATAAACCTTAAACCTAACCCTTACCCTAACCCACAAGAAACACAAACGCACCCGCACACAGACAACCGGCATAAACCTTTACATATACTACTTTTATTTCATCCATATTTTCTACCTGTATAATGTTTACGTCTTTAAGTGATTTAGATTCGAATCCATTGGCTGCAAACAAAAAAGAAAAATATGGCATCCATTTCGAACGTCCATTTTTCTTATTCAACTGCTCATTTTCATTATTCCATTCATTGTGTGTCTTGATCGCGTAAAATGTTACTTTGCCGCCATCTTGTTCTTGTCTTTCAAATGGAAGACCAACTTTAAGAAAAAAAATAATTAAACAAAATATAAAGAAAATCTCTCTAAACAATCAAAGTTATAATGGGGGGGGGGGCGTCCAATCATCTTTTTTTCTTTTTTTTTAAACATATTTCACTCCCCAAAAGGGAAGGCCGCCACTGTATTTAAGGAGTAACTGAGAATTAGGGATTAAGTTTTGGGTGACATCCTAAGTTGGGAGCTGTGTAGCGAGATGTCTGTTACATACCGGTACAGTCGGGAAAACAATGAGCAGGGAGGGTGTTCCAGAGTCCAGCAACACGAGGAAAAAAGCTATTGGAGTAAGAGGCTTTCCGGAATCTGGGGACCTCCACAGTGAATGGATGGGATTTTGCTGATTGGCGAGTTGGTCTAGTGTATTTACGTCGAGGGAGCACCGGAGCAGCCAGTTCATCGGAGCACAATCCATTAAAGTATTTGTAAAACAAGCACAAGGATGCAACATTACGGCGATGGGACAGGAGCTTGGTGGATATCAGGGACTCGGTTCCACAATCGGTCTATCAGGCTTCAGTGTGAAATAGCGTCTTCGTTGGTCTGTAAAACTTAAATTAGAAATAACATATTCGCAGGTCTGTCAAGCTTAAGTTAGAAATAACATTTTAGTCGGTTTGTCACGAATAAGTTAGAAATAAGATTTCCGTTTGTATGACAGGCTGAAGTTTGAAATAAAAATTTTATTGGTTTCTCACAATAAAAAAATTAAATAGCATTTTTAAAATTCTGACAGGCTTAAGTTTGAAGTGTCATTTTTATTGGTGTGCCATAACTAAGTTTAAAATAGCAGTTTCGTTATTCTTAAAAGCTTAACTTTGAAATAAAATGTGTATTGGTCTGCAATGCATAAGTTTGAAATAGCATGTTCGTTATTCTGAAAGGCTGAAGATGAAATAGAATTTGTATTCGTCTGTCACACATAAGTTAAGGATAGCATTTCGTTATTATTGAAGGCTTGAGTTTGAGATAAAAATGTTATTCGTCTGTCAAACATAAGTTTGAAATAGCATTTTCGTTATCCTGAAAGGCTTAAGTTTGAAATAGAATGTTTATTGGTTTGCTACACATAAGTTTGAAATAGCATTTTCGTTATTCTGAAAGGCTTAAGTTTGAAATAGAATGTTTATTTGTTTGGCACACATAAATTTAAAATAGCATTTTCGTTATTCTGAAAGGCTTAAGTTTGAAATATAATTTGTATTGGTTTGCAACACATACATTTGAAATAGCATTTTCGTTATTCTGAAAGGCTTAAGTTTAAAATAGAATATTTATTGGTTTGCCACACATAAATTTGAAATAGCATTTTCGTTATTCTGAAAGGCTTAAGTTTGAAATAGAATTTGTATTCGTCTGTCACACATAAGTTTGAAATAACGTTTTTATTTTCAAACATGCAGAATTATTTATCTTTTTTACTATTGGGAGTTTAGCTACTCGACGATAAGGGTTAATGAGACGGAAATGGTTGCCATCCGAAACATTAAGAACACTATGGAAGTTCTAACATTGACCAATGCGATGAACTAATTATTTTTATGGCCTGTTTTCACAAATATTCGTTGACATTAGATTTGAATCCGACAAAGTTGTAATGAGCATGAATAGGTAAATGAGTTATCTACTCCTGTGTTGAAAGAGTAAACGGGAATTATCTCCCCTCTTTATTATTATATATAGCACTCTGTAGAAGCGACCACTTTGCTTTTTAGTAGTAAACAGTGACGGACGTTGGAAAAGACATCTTCCATACTCTACAGAGCAGAGAACCAGTGCCGCAGCGATGGACGCATCTTAGCATGATCACTTAATGTTTTCACTGTAATTTGGTCTATCGTTCACAGTAGTCATTTAAAATGCTAGTCATTTTGGCTCGATCTATTCAAAGCCTTTCAATATTAAACATCCATAATTGCCGCCGAGATTCTTCTCCGAGACTATTTTTGGATTCTCGTCATTGAACGAGACTTCAACGTGACCGTGTTTTACACAATAAAGAAATCTGATCATTATTGATTTAGCTTCATACTGAAGTATCTGAGTATAAAGGTATCGGCAACGCTTAGCAGTTTAAATCTGCTGGGTTTTTTATATTCATTTTTATTTGTAAAAGTAGCAAATGATAATAAGTATAAATTAAATACCGTTTTCGTTTAAAGATGTTCTATTTTCAGGTATGCATGCTGGGCGCTATGTTCCTGTATTTCTTACTTATATATACTCTTTTTTGTAATTCTTTCGTAACTTATATGGCAACATTTCTATGTAAGAACATATTGCAAAATACTTACTCTTATCAAGTATAGATTGTTCAAGTTCTTGAATAAAAAAAGATTTCCTGGACAAAAAAATCCATAGAACAGAACCAATTCCGGAAAATGTAGACAATTCGTTTTAATGTCAGCTGATATAGCATACCAACATTTGATACACATTTTATTCTGTACTTATTCCAAAAGAATATTCCGAAAGAATATTCCAAGTATTCAAACCATATCCATTTGCAATCATTTTTTTCTTCCTTGAAATATGAATTACCTAATTTAATCATGAAATTTTTCTTTATTAGTCGACCACATCCTCAGCGTAATAACGTTGACACACCGGTTTTCGTTAGATCAGCAGGGTTAAGCAACGATGAGTCTAATCAGTACCAGATCGGTAATAATTTTAGAATACCAGTCGCTGTATATGAGAGGGCAGCGACACTCCACTGCAAAAAAAGTGCAAACGAACCAATGCGGTTATCTCCCCTTACCGTGATGTACATGCGACTTGGAACAGCTTATGGTTTTATTTCTCGAAGAAACTTCCTCATTCAAGGAAAGCCAATTCAACCCGATTAGGGTGAATGCCGCACTAGATAACACATACCACCAGATACGTTATCATGTGGGAATATGTCTTTATCTCGATAATTGCCAATAGAATAAGGATATTTCTCATTCGAGCAAACATATCAAACTTCTAAGCTATCAATGGGATTCTTTCTTCCTGTTTACACGACTGTATACACATGCGGAAGTTTAAATCTAATGTGAACAAAACATCTTGCTGTCCAATTTCTGACTCACGTTCTCCCTATGAATCTTACTCCTATCCCAATAGCCATTTACGCTTCAGTGGCTATATGACTTATTTGGGATGAATAAGATGTAAAAAAAAAGGTTCAATCGGCCACGTTCCTAAATTGGCATATGCCATTATCTCAATCGCATTTTCAGGATTTTCTCTCTAGCTCGCAAGGATTAAAATTGTACAATATTAATGTCAAACTGAAATGGCATTTAATAAGTGTAACGTGAGAAAAAAAGTAATCCTGGTGTTCATACCGAAAAAGTACATTCATAGAAATGATTGGATTCGATTGACACATTTTTCACAAAGGAGAAGGTGGCAACGGGGAGACGGAACGATGAAATGGGGCCACCAGGGAAGAGAGAGAGAGAGAGAGAGAGAGAGAGAGCCCCGGGCAACGCCGGGTAGCCCTGCCTCAATAAGACATATAATTCTGAAACAATCCCTTTTTAATGAAAACGTATTTGTAAGTTATGTAATTAAATGCATGACATTTGTTTAAAAAATCAGTAATACATCGAATATCTCTATTTATGTGAATTTAGATATGTGTATATGTTAATGTTGAGTTCAGGGGGAAGTTATTTTTGTCACCATCTAATCTACTAGGAGAAAACAACTGTCTCAGGGGAGTCATTATGTTATTTCTAACAGATAAAAGAAAATAAGTTAGGTATGAATTAATCGTTTAAATTAAAATAGATACTTTAAATTTCGAATATGCTTATATCTTTAATGAGTACCCTTTATTAAATTAAGAGATTAGTATATTATTCTCTCTCTCTCTCTCTCTCTCTATATATATATATATATACATATATATATATATATATATATATATATATATATATACATATATATATATATATATATATATATATATATATATATATATATATATATAGAATATGTATATCTAGTCAGCATCTTCTCTTGCATGCAAGTATTGTTGAATATAAGAGACAACTCATGTCTAGATATCCTTTGGTAGATCCTTTCAATAGTCCGAATCAGGATCTTAGTTTCGGAGGGGAATTGGCTGATGAATTTGCCATAGTTTGGATTTGTCTCCCAAGTACTTCGGGGGAATGAGGTAAAAGAGGTGCACACCATGTGTTAGTATTAAAGAAGGTTTTGGCGGGAATTATGCACTTAGTACAAAACTATATTCATCAATAAGTAAATATTATTTTTTTCCCTACAGACATCGATATATATATATATATATATATATATATATATAAATATATATATATATATATATATATATATATATATATATATATATATATATATATATATATATATATATATATATATATATATATAACCTGTTTCCATCGAGGCTAAAATGCCTCGTAAACAACAGAAATATATGTACAGTGTACGGTGAATATGCTTTATCTGACAGAAATGTACAGAAATATATACACACATTGGTTAGATTAAATCCTACAGAGTGTTTGATTGTTAAAATATTTTTTTTTAATTTAAATTTAAAGTAAGAGCCAAATATATATTTATATATAGTGTTACAGAAGACTAAGTCAAAACAGCATGATACCGTCGGTTTCAAATCAGCGATTTTCAAAAAATCGCTGATTATTTTCAGCCAAACTGGAGAATCCTCTCAGTTTGACTAAAGATAATCATCGATTTTTTAAAATGTGCTGTTTTGAAACCGCCAGTATCATGCTGTTTTGACTTTGTCTGCTGTAACACTATATATAAATAACTAAATATATATGTATATATATATATATATATATATGTGTGTGTGTAGATAGATAGATAGATAGATAGATAAAACTGATAGAAAGACAAATATATTAAATTGATTATATATATATGCATATATATAGGCGAATCTATAGAAAACAAAACAATAGAACAGGATATAGGAAGTAACACTAACAAGCCTTTTGTTTTGAAGCCCAACGATTGGCTGAGAGAACAAAAAAGAATCTGATTGGTTAACTAGCTAGCCGTGTATATAAAAACACCCGGCACATATAACTCCATGCATTTTAGCCTGAAGATCCCACGAGGATGAAACGCGGGAGCCTCTGTGTAGCTTAATTGCCATAAATATATTCTCATATCTTACTATATATATATATATATATATATATATATATATATATATATATATATATAAAGTCAAGTATGTGTATCTGTCCGACAGTGGCGTTGTTGCTGTTGGCATGAGATATGGTTTTGTTCAGTCCTAGAAATGGGTCGTAAATTCAGACATGGAGAGTATAGCCATTAAAGAAGGCTTAAACAAACAACTTCCATAGGTGACGCCCAAATGCAGACATCAATTGAAAATAGCCCACGTTACACACCACGAACACTAACAGAAAGGCGTAACATATCAAAATCCACCAATTCATGAGTATTGCATTTATTAATTTTATTAAATATTTAATGGTATATATATTTGTAAAAACTTTTCATTTACTTTCAAATTCGGCATAAACTCTCTGGACAACCCAGCGTTGACAGAGTATTCCATTTGGTCAGAATCAAGGTGCCTATATATCGAATTAACGTATTTATGAGCGCGAATAACCCTGTAATATGTTATAGCTCCCAGAGGTCCCTTAGAATGCCCACAAACCGTTCCATTGCTTGACCCTAGCACCCCACCCAGTCATCAATATAATCCGTATCGATTATTTTCAGGTCTCTTGTGGGGCTGGACGAATACCCGAGGCTGAAGGTGTTTTTACATTGTGTATTTTCTTTCAATTATTATTTTTTTATTATTATTATTATTGTATCCCCTTTTTTTTCTCATTTCGTCCTTCGCATTGACCAGGCGTCTACTCTGGTGCCAGAATGTCGGAGGATGATGTTCGGGGCTGCATCAACTTTCCAGCCCAGCCTGGCTCGGTTCCAATTCGCCTCCTACACTGGCCTGGTCGACTCTCCGAACGGACAATTAGTATGCGTGCGGCCATTACGTCATCAATCAAAATGAGATTGTACGAGAGCGAACGCGATTTCCATCACCGTCCGTCGCCCTCAGCAACCCCGGGCCGATTACGATTGTTTGCCTCTTTCGCCGCACCCCCTCGACACACTCACCAACACTTTCGTTTGACAGATTCTTCTGTCTCGTATTTCCTTATTTTTCCAACACTTTTTTTCTTTCTATGTTTTTTTTCATTTATTTATTCAGATTTTTTGTAATGCCACGTTTTTCTTTTTTTTATTTGTTCGTTTTTCTTTGTTTTTAGATAATTTGCGTTTCGATTTTTCATACATTCATGTTTATTTGTTATAGTTTGGTTTTTATATTGCGTGGGATAATATCTTCAATGTAACTCCCCGTTCTTTTTAAAGTGTTTACATCGTGTATTTCTATCAACATTATAGTGAGGTGCTTTTTAAATCAGTTTGTATTAGTTACTCTTAATAATATTTCTTTTGAAATAATAAATTTCTGTTAATTAAAAAAAATTACCTTTTTTTTCTTCTGTAAGAATAATTGTCATTGTCAGCTAAATATTCTTTAAATAAAGAAAACAAGTATGTATCTTCTTTCTTTATTTATTCATTTAAAATTGTAGCAATTGTATTCTTTTTTGAAAACAATGAATATGCTCTGTCTTACCGTCAAAATTATTACCGGCTAAATATTCTTCAACTTAATAAAATGAATTTACCTTTTTGAAATGTATTTATTTAAAATTGAGATGTCTAGTCGATGTGACAACATAATTATATTTTGGCACAATTAATTTTAAAATTAGTAAAGTCGGAATTTTTTATCCTAGCAACATCAGATTAATCAACAATCACCATCTTTGCTAATCGGACGATCTAAGTTTTTAAATGTGTGTGAAAGGTGATCACCTTCGTACAAAGACGAAATTCCTTAGCATATTATTATATAGATGTTGGTACTTGTAATGAACGGGTATCCATAGAATTTCAGTATTTACATTGTCAGTCCAGAGTATTGACGAGAACCAGGAGTCAGTCCCGAAAATTGCCGAAGCAGTTTCATACCCATTAATTTCAATAACATGTATAGTACTAGTATTTAGTACGATTCTTACTCACAAGGGGTTCACAAGCAAGTCATTATAAGTGATCGCTCACTGACAAAAAGAGGTGGTGTTTCCGGGAGCCCGAGTGACAACAAGTCTTCTCAGATTTCTAGCACTATCGGTTTGTTTGGATCACTCTTACATTCTCGCAACAGCCATTTACTATTAAATGTCTGTTGTTAACAGCTTTCTCTAGAATTTCATTGACAAGAAGACTTCTCCACATTGCAGTGCTATCTTTGCCCTTCAATGGAAGTCTAGATTGTGCACTTTCTGCTCGGTTTTTCTACTATATGATTGTATTACTAAGCATTTCTTGCTCTTCTACGACATTGTTTTTCACAATCTTCTCTTTCATTTTTGTTTATTTGGTGTCATCTGCTTTCAGAACTCCCTAATCTGTATAGGTATCATGTTCACCAAATACCCCAGTCTCTTCTTAGTTAGATAGATAGATGTCCTCCGTTGTCTCGAGTTTTCCCATTTTCATCTCTAATAGTGCACATTCGAATGTCCTAGTTGAAGATTTTTATTGTATTTATCAGATTTTTAACTTCTTTTTTGCTTTTGGGTTTATTTGTTTCTTTTTTGTAAATAGCTTCACGTCGTCTACATACATAGGATGGTTTATTCTATTTTGATGTGTTCGTGAACTTGTATATGAAGTTTAATTCCCCGAGTATCTTATCGACTGACACTATTGCTATGATAAACAGTAGTGATGATAGGGAGTCTCCCTGGAAAATGCCTTTATGTATTCTCATCAGATATAACATTCTAGGTGTGAGTTCCAGTCTCCATGTTCGCATTGCTTTCTTTATAAGATTAATTATTTTGTCGGATATTTTTCACACCCCAAGCATTTAATTGAGTGATTCTGTATTATTATTATTATTAGTAGTAGTAGTAGTAGTAGTAGTAGTAGTATTGTTATTGTTGTTGTTGTTGTTGCTGTTGTTGTTATTGTTATTTTTATTGTTATTTTAGTTATTGTTAATATGTAAGTCATATTTTGTATACATAAAATAAATAAGTTTTACTATTTCTTAGTGCACATGTTTGTATCGACTATTTGTTTTTTTTCTTTTTTCTTACGATTCTATTTTTATTCGTTCGTGCTTTGGGACAGCTATGGAAGAAACGGGTGGATATATTCTCATGTATACTGTTTACTAGGGGAAAAATAAAAAAGCGCAACATTCATAAACATACCAAACATTAGGTTGTTATGTTAAAATTTTAATATCTATTACACCCGATGTTATTAATTTTATTTTCATTTTTATATTTCTCTTTACTATTTACATTTAGAAAATAAAATTAAATTAAATTCGAAAACAAATTGACATAGCAAAAATAAAAATAACAAAACTACTAATAATTGTGATAATAATAATAATAATAAAAAAGAAGAAGAAGACGAGAAGAAAAAGAAGAAATAGTAAGGACTCATATAGAAATTAAAACATTGTAAAATAGTAACGAGAAAGGTAAAATAGAAAACATCTCTAATAGTAAAATTAGAGTACATTGTCGTTTACAAAATAACTGTCGAGCAAAAAGTTAATTTAACTAGCAATAAACCGAATTACCAAACATCTTATATAGGGGAACTGCATTTGAATTGATATTATAATAACAAATACACATTCAATAAGATAAACATAGATATACTCAAATATTATCGAAATTGAATAACTACTTGTGTGTATGTCGCCTCTACGTGACTTACACGATTTTATTTATTGAAAACTTAAAGAAAGCGGACGGTCACCTACAGTCGAATGGAAAATATTAAAGATATTAGATATATATAGAACATAGAGATATTCGGACAACCCATGTAGAATATATTTGAGAAATAGACTAGAAATCTTAAGTCTCAATGATTCAAAAAAACTACTCAATCGTAGAAGGGAAATTGCATCTAAATGTAGACAGAGAATAAACTTTACTTTTGGATCAACTAATAAATAAATAAAGAAAGAATAATGAACTAAAATATAAATAAATAAAAATAAAAAACAAAGGCATGTACAGTGCTAAGACTATAATTTTAAAATAAATCTAAGATGGCGATAATTAATAGGAAAAAGGCGCCAGAAGAAAATGTTCTAGTTTTCCCTGTGTCAGAGTAAAGTCACGTTTTGTTTATTTGACCTACTGTGATTTGTACGTTTCTCATTTTAAGTCAGAAGCGACAAAATCCCTTTAAAAGGTGAAGAAAAAAGGTAGTGAGGGGTTAATTAAACAAAGAAATATGATTAATTAGAATATAAAAAAGCATTGTTTAGCTATAAAAATACAATACCATGTAAATCCGTGCAATTAGCCTTAGGATATTCCTCTGGAATGAAACACAAACGTTTATGTGTAGCTGACTTGTTAGGAGTATATTTCCATATTATATATATATATATATATATATATATATATATATATATATATATATATGCATAGAAATTTAGTTCTTCATATATAAATTACTAGCCAGCTCGCTATCGCTTCGCAAAGTTCGCTACTTGAAATAAAAGAATTTCATAAACACGAGACAATAGCATTCGCATTTATTCATTATAGATAAACATTAACATATTGGTAATTTTAATACAATGTATTTCTTTTAAATAAGACATGAAGAAATGTAAAGAACGAAGAAATCAATTAGCCTGATAGATTGTGCATATGCCTATTAAGGTTGTTTTTTTTACAACTTACAAATGCATAGTAAGTTGTTGAAAATCAAAGCTGGGACGAAATAGTTATTATAGTTAAATCAAGTGGATCATTGAATTTAAAAGAAACTAAAAAATGGCGTCGCTATCGAGAGAGTGGGTCACCCCCTTTCTCTAAGAACTCTTGTGCCTCGTCGGTATATCTTTGTTTCTAGCTCGCTACGAGAGATTACTTTTATTTAAATTAGATTAGATTGTGGAAATAATTATATATTTCATCTCACATTTAAAAATCTAATACACACACTTATATATATATATATATATATATATATATATATATATATATATATATATATATATATATATATATATATGTTTGTGTGTGTGTATTTTTATGTAATTATTTTTATTGGTGATTGCAGCGTTCGTTGTTGTTTTACTTACTATTATTTCGATTGTCTCACTCTTAAGTGATTAAGATGCAGAAAATTGCATTATTAATCGCCCTTAACTTTATAGGACGTATTTTTCGTTAATATATATATATATTTTATTAATTTTATACGTACATAAAAGTAATCCATGGACACGTGTTTCTGGCTCACAGCCGTCATCAGCATGGCTAACTAAGTAAGCCATGCTGATGACGGCTGTGAGTCAGAAACACGTGTCCCTGGATTACTTTTATGTACGTATAAAACTAATATATATATATATATATATATATACAGGGTGAGCCAACAGTAGGTTGGCAGTAATAAACATTTATTTAGAGATCAGTTATACGTACAATTACATGTAATAACATAATTATATTAATGAAAATTAAATGTTATTTATCAACGCAAGTGTTCAAACTGTTTTGCTTCTTGATTTACACAGCTTTGAAGTCTGTCTATTACGCTTCAACAAACATTTTCTCTCTTTTGCCTCACCCTGTATATATATATATATATATATATATATATATATATATATATATATATATATATATATAATACACATTGGGATTTATTATAAAGTTGGGAGATAATATTGGAAACAAGTGAATAATACTGGCTCCTCAGATGAAAGAATGACGGACACTCAGAGTTAAGAAAACAAAGTTAGTTGTTTTTATGTATCTCATAGCTTATCTTCCTTGATATCTACACCAGAAAACAAAAGATAAAACCGCTGAGAGCAGAATATACGTGTTGTTCGAATGTTGGCCATAGACAAAAAGAGCTGAAACACTTATCGGTATGTTTGTCTTATCATGTAAATATCAAAGAAAATCTAAGGGGCAGCTATCAAATATAGATGAGCAAGAATAATAAGATGCTGTAAATTTAGTAACATATTAATTGAAGGATCAAGTTCTTTCTCTTTTGAAAATCTATTTAAGTTAATAACATGACTTGAACGGTGCGTCGTTTTTTTTTTGGCCTTTCATGTGCTAATCGATCTCCATCGTCGTCGTAGTCCGCATCTCGTATAATTACAACGTAAATTTACTTTTAATACCATTCTTCTATCCACCAATCGAGTTTCATTGATTTTGACCATCGCTGATATCGTGATAGCGCCCCCATCCGTTTATATCGATCGAGAATCCCACTATTATCTACAGAATCTTCTTGATCACTTCCTCTACTTCGTCTTTCGTTTTTGTTGTGATTATTATTATTATTATTATTATTATTTCCTTTCTTTTTCTTCTTCTTCTTGTCTTCTTCCTTTTAATTTACTCACTAGGAGATTTCGAACAAGTCGTGATCCGTGATTGCTCACAAACAATAACTAGTGATGTGTAAGATAATGAAGAGTGGCAAAAATGAATCGTGGACGAGTCCATTGTGGGTGGGACGTCGAGAATGAAAAGAAAAGGCGACTTAATAACTGTTAAAAAGTAGAAGGTTCCGTAGTGCAAGCGAGACTTGAAAAGCGGCGGTTACAGAAACGCGAAGAGCCAGAGCGCTTGGTGATCGGAATATCGAAGTACCAGAAGAATGGGAGTTTACCGATGAAGCTTTATTGGCTATGGTACCCAAGCCGTCTTGCTGTTAGGCTTTCGTATCCGTTGACTAAAAATGTGACTGATAAGCAAGTTGGTACCGTGAAGGAATCTCCTGACTTGTATTTCATCAAACAGACAATTGGAAGTGATTGGGGAACAATTGCTTCAGTTCGCTCTCGGATAGACAATGCAGAGTAAATTGCCTTCCAATCGGATGTATATATGAACGAGTTTCTTGCGTAAACCAAGTCTGTGACCTCAGCAAGTAAAAGACTTTCATGCGACAAAAGTATATCAAAAGATTGTGATATGTGTGTGCGTAGACAGCGTAAACCATCCACTGATAGGAAATAAAGAAAACCAATTTTTCCATATATGTTGTGTTCTTTGTCATTCGTCTTGGATTTTACCGGGTCAGGTGCATTTTATATTACCATAACCATGTTTTTATTTTATTCTTTTTATTTTTTTTTTCACATTTTCAAAAAACAACATTTCTGTGAGATATATTTTTACGATCCGTTTCATTTGTCGCGCACCAACAAACATTATATATATATATATATATATATATATATATATATATATGAGAAAGAGAGAGAGAGAGGGGGGAGACGGATGGCCACACTTTGCACGCGTGCCCTAATTAAGAACAGCAGCCAAACGTGTCTTTCCTCTTAGTAATCTTGCCAGATAAGTGAAAGAAACCGCGACCGGAAATCACGTTATTTTATCGACTTCCGCTGGAATCACTTTTAATATGACACTCAAACTTTCCCATTCGAACACGACCCTCATCATGTTGCATTGTAATTATTGCAAAATATTTTGATTTATGGCAACAGCCGCTTATGATGTGTGCCTCACTGGCAACGACCATTCGTCTTGTATTGAATTTGGTGGGAAATAAGTCCCAATCCTCCTTGATTCTTCACAACCATTTTGTGTAGTGTCAACTAGGATTGGTGCTACCATATGCGCGTGTGGGGTTACCTTGGGAGCAATTAATTGGATGTCTGGTAATTTTTTTTCCTCTAGACTCGTGTAAGGCTCTTTCTGTTTTTTTGTTTTATTTATATTTCAACAATATTCTTATTCTTATTCTTATTCTTATTCATATTCATATTCTTATTCCTATTCATATTATTATCCATATTCTTATTCCTATTCATAGTATAATTCATATTCTTATTGATATTCTTATTCTTACTCTGATTCTTATTCTTATCTATATTCTTATTCTTATTCTTATTCTTATTCTTATTCTTATTCTTACTCTTATTCTTATTCTTATTCTTATTCTTATTCTTATTCTTATTCTTATTCTTAGTATTGTTCTTATTCTTATACTTACACTTACTCTTATTCTTATTCTTATTCTTATTCTTATTTTTATTCTTACTCTTATTCTTATTCTTATTCTTATTCTTATTCTTACCCTTACGCTTATTCTTTTTCTTATTCTTATTCTTATTCTTATTCTTATTCTTTTTCTTATTCTTATTCTTATTCTTATTCTTATTCTTATTCTTTTTTATTATTATTATAATCAACTCACTGTACGTTCTCACACAGGGCATCATTAGTGATTACTCACTGACAATAACCAGTGGTGTTCCCTAGAGTCTGAGCCACAACAAGTCTCCTCAGATTTCCAGTAATATCTACCTCTTCTGATCACCATTGCAAATGATTTTGCGCTATAGCAACAACCACTGATCATCGATACTCGTTGGAAACAATCATTGGTCTTCTCTGCGTGTTGGTAGCAATAAGCCTCCCTAAAGCCTCTCTAAATTTCTAGTACACTCTGCACTTTTTTAGTAGAGGTTTAATTTGTGTTCTCCCCCATCGATCTTTCGATCCTCCTTGACCCTACACGACTAGTTAGTGTTGTATAAGCACTCACTTTTTAGGGTGATGATTATTGTTCATAGTGTTTTTACGATTATTTGTGTTATATTGATGTTTTCATTCTCCATATCTTTTTTAAGTTATGTAGCAAGTTCCATGTATTTACATCGTTTTTCTGTCTCTTTGATCTTCACCCTGTGGTTTGCTGGGACGGCGAAATGAACAATTTAGCACGATGTTTTTGTTGTTGACTATTATTACATCCGGCTTCTTTGTTTAGATGGGTTTATCTGTGTTTATTTCCAAGTCCCAGAGTATTTTGTTATTTTCGTTTTTCAGTAGTGGCTCCGGTTTGTGTCTCTACCATTTGTCGGCGTATTCAAAATACAGTTATTTGCATAGTTCCCAGTGCATTACCTTCACACACAGTCGTGTCTGTTCTTATATTTTTAGGGGGGGGGGCTAGTTTTCTGCATTCCGTTATTATGTGATTTATCGTTTCGTTTCTTTGTTCACAATGTATATTTACTGTTTTCTTGTGTTTTTTCTTTATCTTAGTTTTGATATAGTTAGTTATAATCGCATTATTTTGTGTGGTTGCTAGTAGTGATTCCGTTTCTCTATTTAGGTCTCTTTTTCGTAGTCATGGGTAGAGGTTTCCGTGAGTCTCTTATATTATTATTCTTATAAACCGTTCGTGTAGCTGTTTCTCTTCTAATTTTTCTTTTCTCGTCTTGGTTCCGGTTTCTCGGCTCTCTGTATAGTTCATTTTGGGACGTGTCTTTTGCTGCGGTGATCAGTCTTTCTGTGTTTTGTTATTATTATTATTATTATTATTATTATTATTATTATTATTATTATTATTATTATTATTATTATTATTATTATTATTATTTGCCTTCTGATATTTCTCACACCAGTTGTTGCCAGTGATCCCTCTCTGGTAAAACCAATAGATTTTCTCATGAATCTGAGTGAGAGCAAGTCTCCCTAAAATTCCAATACTTTACATTTTTCCATCAAATAACTTGGTGTTTAATCACCAGCCGTTTACCGGTGATTTCCGTTTTGCTATAGCCAGTTGTTTCTCTGGATTTTTTTAGTAAGAATAACTTTTCTCAAGATCTCGGTACTCTCATTTCCGGATGTTGGTAAAACTGCACTTTTTGTTTGACTTTTAAAAATTATTTTCACAGTTTGTCGCATTGAATATTGTGTTGTTAGAGCATCGGCTTCTCAGTGGTTTCTTCGTAGGTTTTTATTAATAGGATTTTATGGACAAAGTATAAATGTATAAATGTACGATGTATATCTTTATGAAAATATACGTGCCTATCTATTACTAATAGAGATTTGCTATCTGTCTATCTGAACACGAAATTATACTATTACTTATATCAATGTACTATTGTACTTCTGTTACTAATGTAGATCTGATATATGCGTGTCTATAGTAAAAACTATACTATTACATATATTAATGTACTATTGTGCTATTTGTTCATGTTCAGTTTAGTTTACTATACTATTTCAGACTAATGTACTATTTTTAATGCTAACATCAGGGGGAAGGGAACATAGTAGCTGTTCTGTTGTCCTGATACCATCTTCCCAGGCATTATGGGTTCCATTTTATTAGAAGGGGTGGTTTAGTATATGTTCTTTTGTCATGAAACAATCCTCCCAGGCTTTACTTCATCTTTAGGGCAGAGGGGCTAATGTAGTATATGTTCGTTGGCCATGACATAATCTTCCTAGGAATGTCCTCCTCCTTTTTTAAGGTGCGGGTAGTTTCGTATCTGTTCTGTGGTCATGATGCCTATGTTCACATATGTTTGCTAGAATTTATCAATTATTTTACAAATGGTGGCGCCTTAAACGGATCAATATACTGATTGACCCCCAAAAATCGCAACATTTTGTTTTTTTGTGTTTTTTTGCTAAGTTGGGTCTAGTCTACAACATACTAAAAGTTGGACAAGATCCGAGTATCAGAGAGTGTCAACTTTCGAATATGACTTTGTTTGGTTTACAAACCATCTTCCATTTACATGTGAAGCACTTACTCGGTCAGTTTTCATAAGTCAATACCTCTTGGATTTTTACACAAGGTTTCAGGGTCAATCTTTCACATGAAGGGGTCACCAGTGATGCCAAATAAACCCTTATACAATATCAATGGGTACCCTTAAACCTATTACCCTTGTTGTATCCATCCTGATTCACTTACGACACGGTGCTTTTTCAAAACTTGTCACTCCTAATCATCATCTTCCACTGGATCATTTTCATATTGTCACAATTTAATTTATATAGGGAGGTAAGGGGCCCGATGAATTGAAGAAAGTAATCATTCACCACTGGTACCCATATAACATTAATCACTCATATGCCTGTTTGTGAACCTGGGTGAGTGCAATAAGAGGTTTAGGGGTCGGGTACCCCTATATATGGTATAAGGGTTTATTTAGCATCACTGGTAACCTTTTTCATGTGAAAGATTGACCCTGAAAACAACTAAAACCCCAAGATTTATTGATTTATCATGAAACCTGACCGAGTTAGTGCTTCACATGTAAATGGAAAATGATTTGTAAACCAAAAACAAGTCATATTCAAAATTTAAAACTTTCCAATACTCAGATCTTGCCCAATTTTTTGTATCTTGTAGACTAGACCAAGCCTAACATAAAACCACCAAATAAGAAAATGTTGCAATCTTTTTTAGGTAGGAGTACTCTGGCAGTATATTGACCCGTCTATTGTGTTTATATTGATAAATGATACCCTTTCTCATTTTCTTCTACTGTCTTTCGCTGCCTTTCTATCCAACCCTCTGCCTCTTTTTTTCTTTCATTCTCTAACCTTTATTCTCTTACTCTCTCTATCTCTCTGCCCCTTTTTTCTTATTTTCTCTCCCGCTCTTCTTCACCTTCCATTTCTCTCCCATCCAACCTGTCACTTCTCCCTCATTTTTTATAATATCTCTCGTATTGTTTTATACACTTTCTGTCTCCCTTTTTAATGAACCTCTCTATTTCATTCTCTCACTTCACTAGCTCTCTCTCTCTATCTAACGCCGTTTCCCTTTAAATTCATCTGTTCCTTCTCTCTCTTTCTCTCTCTTTCTCTCTCTCTCTCTCTTTCTTTCTCTTTCTCTTTATTTCTCCTTCTCACTCTTTATCCCCTTTATGTTCTCTCTCACTCTTTCTTACTTTCGTTTGTTATTCGATTGGAGGGACCCGCACACATTGCAACACAAACAAGTGACCACGTGTGTATGCGTACATTCAGATACTTTTTAGCCTATGTGTGCGTACTACGGTATCTGTGTGAAGAATTGCATGAACGGAGTGAAGATTTATACCAGTTTTTACCGACCGACTTCGGGTGGGGTGGAGGTGCAACTGCTGAAGGAGGAGAGATGGAGGGGCCCACGCGGCCGATGATGATTTGACGTGAGGAGAAATCTTAACGACCAGGTTTTTTTCTCTCACTCATTACCGATGTTTACTGAATCATGAAACTTCTTTGGACAATCGATGCATACGCGTTACCAACATAAATAAGGAGCGGACAAGAGTGGCACAAGGTAAACAGGGGGTGAAAGCCGCAAAAGCAGGCACACACATGGCTATTATAATAATACGAATCGTATATATATATATATGTATATATATATATATATATATATATATATATATATATATATATATATATATATATATATATATTTATATAAGATAGAGAGAGAGCGAGATATATATATATATATATATATATATTAGTTGAATAAAATAATAAAATGAGAAATTAATCAGATTTTTTTTAAATTCAAAAACAAGGAGTGATACTTCGCCTTTAATTCATGAGTTTTCAAAAAAAATATTCTCCTTGGAGGATCTTACCACAATGACATTACTACAGGTAATAAGAATTAAGCTTTGAAAATATATTTTAAAAATACATAATTTTTTTAATATATTTTCAAAGCTAAATTTTCTTACCTGCAGTAATGTCATTGCGGTAATGGTCCTTTGAGACGATTTTCTTTGAAAACTCATGAATTAAAGACAAAGTAACACTCCTTGTTTTTGAACTTTAATAAAATTTGATTAATTTCTCATTTTATTATTTTATTCAATTCATATTATTGCTCTATACACTATATGTAGCTTTGTTTTAATCCTGATAGTTTGCTTGTTAAAGATATTATTTATATCTTTAAAGTATTATCTTACTCTCTCTCTCTCTCTCTCTCTCTCTCTATATATATATATATATATATATATATATATATATATATATATATATATATATATATATATGATATAAATAATGTTTTGGAAGTATATTTTTCCAGAACGCTCAATTACCGGTGTAAGTGTTTCATATATTTATTAAATAAAATGCTAACATATTGGATTTTGTCATGCACAATATTTCATGGCGATGAACCGGCAATTATTCAATGGCACATGAAATTCGCCTTGGAATTGAAACAGACATGGATGAACTCACATTTTGTATTATAATAGATGCATTTGTAAAAGAGCGCTAGTATGCTGTATGTGTGTGTTTTGTATGGGTGTGTTGTGTGTGTGTGTGTGTTGGATGTTGTGTATGTGTTGTGTAGGTGTTATGTGTGTGTGTTGTATGTGTGTGTTGTATGTGTGTGTTTATACGTTTTGAGTTTTGTACGTTTGGGTGTTGTATGTGCATGTGCGTGTTGTATGTATGTGTTTAGTATGGGTGTGTGTGTTGTGTGTGTGTTGTCTGTGTTGTATGTGTGTATGTTGTATGTGTGTTGTATGTGTGTGTGTTGTACGTTTTGAGTTTTGTACGTTTGGGTGTTGTATGTGCATGTGCGTGGTTTATGTATGTGTTTTGTATGGGTGTGTGTGTTGTGTGTGTTGTGTGTGTGTTGTATGTGTTTGTTATATGTGTGCGTGTTGTACGTTTTGAGTTTTGTACGTTTGAGTGTTGTATGTGCATGTGCGTGTTGTATGTATGTGTTTTGTATGAGTGTATGTTGTGTTTGTGTGTTGTGGGTGTTGCATGTGGGTGTGCGGGTGGTATATGTGTGTATTGTATGTGTGTGTTGTACGTTTTGAGTTTTGTACGTTTGGGTGTTGTATGTGCATGTGCGTATAATATGTATGTGTTTTGTATCGGTGTGTGTGTTGTGTTTGTGTGTTTTGTGTGTTGTATGTATGTGTTTTATATGGGTGTGTGTGTTGTGTGTGTATGTTGGGTGTGTTGTATGTGTGTGTAGTATGTGTGTGTGTTGTACGATTTGGTGTTGTACGTTTGGGTGTTGTATGTGCATGTGCGTGTAGTATGTATGTGGTGTACATGTTTTTTAGAGTTGTATGTATGTGTGTGCTACATGTGTGTGTTGTATGTGTGTGTGTTGTTGTATGTGTGTAGTATGTGTGTGTGTTAAAGAGAATCTCTGTGTTGTCGTCTGCGTCTCTGTATGTGTATCTGTCTGACACTTTGATAGTGATTGACTGAGAAATGCAAAACGTTCATATTGGATAAGTAGAATCAGGTATTAGAAGTGATGTGCATGTTAGAAATAGTCAGCAGTTTTTTTTAGTAATCAGTCACCACTTATCAGGATAAAAAGCCACTCGTGGATAAAGATTAATGAGATGGATAGATTGTAAGTTGAAAGATGAAGAACCTTATGAGGATGGAAAATGTTAAATGGAATGAACAACATCTGATTACTCATGAGGCCGAGTATTTGTTAACATTGAATATGAAGACGGAAATGTATGTAGTGTACAAGACGCAGTTCCGTGGTAATGTGTTCCACATATTTTAAGTCCTTGGATAACAATTCTGTTGATGGAAATTCCGCCTGGCGCTAGGTTCACGGAAGAAGAAAGAAAAGTCCTTGTCAGTTGTGGTAGTAAGACGAGTTTTCGCTGTGAATGTCTTACAAGGAGAAACCAGAGATAGGATCTCAGTCGAGCACCTTCCAATAGAAATAGCGACAACGTTTCTTCTGTGAGAAAGAGGCTGTAAAAATCAGAAGACCGCGAAAAAGAGTGCAGCTCTCAACACGTGGCAGCAGTACTTAACTTTAGAAGCTATATGTCTCTTGTATAGGTAACGGATTGCATCAGAGTTAAGTACTTTCTGGAGCGTTAGATGAGATCCAACTGTTTTTCCATAAGATTTCCTTAATGAGAGAGACATTTATTTCGACTGAAGCAAAATAATGATCTGAGCGTTCGTGCTGAAAAGAGGTAAGCTTGGCTTTAAGGGTTTTAAACGTAGCAAGCTAATCTTTCTTCTTTGCACCACTTGATCAAAATCGAACGTTAGATATTCAGCAAGATCTTGATCACCAATACTCTTCGAAGTACCGCCATAGACAGTTGTGTCGTCTGCATAGATGTCAACAAATGATCTCAGAATATGATTTGAAATATAATCTTGATCAGCAATACTCTTCAAAGTACCGCTCCAATACGTGGAGCCAACGATAGGCACACAATTAAATGAAGGGGGTTAATTAGACCCGTTTGTAGGGTATTTAGTGGGAATTACGACGGCGCTAATAGGCGTCATTATTTCGGGCGTCATTTATCAATTTCTGGCTAAGGGACCGCTATGCTTCAATTAAACGCTGTATAATGGGAGGGATAAAAAAACACACTTTTTATACATGAAATATAATTATTTACTTTTACCAAAGAATTAAGATTTTTAAAACTCGAAGTCGGCTGAGCTTGGTATGTGACAGACGTTTGAAATGAAAAATGAATTTTAAATCATTGTAGGATGTTAAGACACGTACCTAGAGAAGCTGATATATATATATATATATATATATATATATATATATATATATATATATATATATATATATATATATATATATCAGAGGAAACATTATGTTTTAATCAATGAAACGGGCGGGTGGAAGGAAAAAGAAAATTGCTAATCGTTTTCTCCAACTTAAACACTTTTTTCCCCTCATATCTCATTCGATTTTCTTAGTTTTTAATTTATCATTCTGATGTTTCCTCTTAGAGCGTCAGACGATAAGGCCTTAAGGAAAATTTTAGCAATTTGCTTTCTGTTTTCCACCCGCCCGTTTCATTGATTAAAAAAATGTGTCCTCTGAAATTTATCCTACGATTTTGCTGTACGCGACATTTATACTTCCCGTATATATATATATATATATATATATATATATATATATATATATATATATATATATATATATATATATATATATATATATATATATATATATATAGTATTAGATTAAGTGAAAGAATAAAATAATGTGCGAAT
Organism: Sepiola atlantica; assembly: GCA_963556195.1. Taxonomy (NCBI): domain Eukaryota; kingdom Metazoa; phylum Mollusca; class Cephalopoda; order Sepiida; family Sepiolidae; genus Sepiola; species Sepiola atlantica. The sequence continues at coordinate 89,994,747 of OY744515.1, forward strand.
GAAATGTTATTACAATTCAAAGTTCAAGCAAATCCACACAGTATAAAATGGTCCATCCTGAAAATATCAAACTCTTATAACCCAGGATCTAGATCTTACGGTCTATGCAACTCAGAAGCTGTGATGATTGCCACAGCACCTAAACGTTTAAATTTGATCAACACTAGAAATTAATTAGTTTGCAAATGTCGCCATAGGAGAAAATTCAAGTATGCACAATTATGCCCACCACCAAACCCACCGTAGCTGATTGAGTGAGTATCGGGGCAAGCTTGGGAGAATCCAGTTTTGGAGGTTCTGTTTGCTAAATCTTCCCTGCCTAAAATGTTAAGACATTGAAAATGCCTAAATATATCTTTAAATTTTTTTAAGTTGCAAAGTTCTACATTTTTTAATTTTTTAATTATTAAATTCTAAATGTTTTAAGAATTTTTTTAATTATTAATTCCTAAATTTTCTAAATTACTTGATCATGCTAGATATGTTAACTTGATAGATGATCGTATCTGTACGTTTATATACTTAAATCAAACGATCAAATAGTAAGTTTAGAGGCGATGGTGTCTGGGGGTTTGACCTGAATTTACACATCCGTCTCTCTGACCCAGACTTTTAATATCCGTTGTACACATAACTGATTTGACCCAGACATTTAACATCCGGTGTCCACATAGCTGATTTTACACATCCGTCACTATATGATGACTTTTTCTTTTTAACCCAGACATTTAACATCCGTTGTGCACGCTGTTTGACTTAGCGCGGCTGGCTTACCGAGGATCCGTTTTTTTGTGTGTTTATTTTATTTGTCGCGCTGTCTGCTGGGCTTGCGGGAGCTTGTGTCGTAGAGGATTACCTTCGAATATTATTTTTCACTGGAGTAACTTCATCGGACCCGAAAGAAAATAATAGTCGAAAACATCAAGTCAGTTTAACATTGTTCAAATTGGCCTTAGCGGCGCTTGCATCTAACCAGGAAGTTATGGTTTGCACAACCCCTATCAGCTCATAAGAACCCTTTATTGGACATTATAATATTCAACACCGAGTGAGTTTTCTGAACTTTTCATATGATTTTGTTTTTTCTATCGTTTTATTAATTTAATATATATATATATATATATATATATATATATATATATATATATATATATATATATATATATATATATATATATTAACAACTAATACATAAAAACAACTGCACCAACAGACTAAAAATCTTCGAAGCCTTACACATAAAAAATTAATAATAGAGCATTAATAAAATAGCATTCACCACCGGTACTAACGCCTTATCAGTCTTTAACAATTAACACACAATAAAAATAATAATGTAAATAAAATACATTTTTAACAAATAGATAAATAAAAATATTTAAAAAATAAATACAAATAAAATAAATAAATAAATAATAAATAAACGAATGAAGATATATATATATATATATATATATATATATATATATATATATATATATATATATATCCTCCTGAATACGCTAGAGGAATGTCCCACGATACAACGCCGCGTCGAAAAATTAACAAGAAAGATAGCGAAGAGAGAAAACTCGGTGGTCTTTAACGACGCGTGTATAAGAAATGACTTGCTACAGAAACACGTTCAGAATCAGATGGATGCAGTTTTATTCTTTTGGTGGACAGTTGATAGATAGATGTAAACGAATGATATCAGAATATGATTTGAAATATAATTAATCGAGATCAGGAAGACGGTTAGCTGGAAATAAACCATTGTAGACCCGCCGGTGTTAATGCTATATGCTTCACAGTTCTTCCAATCAACTACTTTTATAGACCTAAAAATGAGAATGAATTTGAGAAGGCATTGCCAGATATAATATAGCTTGCAACTTCATGAAGTAACACATTGCGCAAGACCTTATCAAAAGCCTTATATATGTCGCGCTATATTGCCCGAGAAATAAAGCAGCCAGCAAAAGATTCGCTGATCTTATGCGATTTTAAAGTTAACACATCAGCAGTTGATCTTGCAGACCGTAATCCTTTATTTGTCACTTCATATATTGTTTTTGCTAGGATCTAAGTGTAGTACATGTTCTGTCTCTGATCTGAGGAGAGGAAACTATTTTGACTGGGGAGAAATGGGGTATGAAAGTGAATCCAGACAACTGAATAAACTGTTCATCTTCTAGAGATAATATCAAAATGGATGAGAAAAGCAGACGATTTTGTGTTTTCTTGACTCAGTAGTTTCAGGATTCTCAGCTGACAGTAGCAGAAAAATAAGACTGGCAACGTCTGCATTTGCATTCTACAAGAAAAGATATGGAGCAGAAATACACATCAATGCCTCTGAAGTCTTTACAATGCATTGATAATTCATATAGCTGTACATGCAAGTTAAATATGGACTACACTGGCAGAGCATCAGAGGAAACTCAATGTATTCGAAATAAAATGTTTGAGACCTATCCTTGGAGTAACTTTGCGGGATAGACGAAGTAATACAGATATCAGAAAGAGGTTTTATATTAACAGATTCATCAACGACTTGATTCGAAAAAAGAGATTACCGTAGTTGTGACATGTTCTCCGGCTATCAGACTCCGGCTAGGCAAAAATAAATAATATCAAAATGTAATTCAAGAAAGATCAATAGGACGACGACTATGAGTGAGACAGACCTGCAGATCCTGACAGCTTGAAAACTGGCCAAAGACGGTGATAAGCAGCGGCATTTTGTTTTGAAGCATATGCCAAAGCTATCTGGGGTATTTTCATAACACTGTATACATACAATGGCTTTAAAACAGAAAACACGAAATTAGAAAAATACCCGTTACATGGCGCGTTTACAAATACGTCCGCACAAATGATCTTTATTCATACAGCAGATAAGGAGGTTACGATATAATAAATTAATAAGACAATCGTTGGTTGAATGGAGGAGTGATTGACGGATGTGAAGTCAGAATTTAACATTTAGTATACGGAAGTTTACGAAACAACGTGACTTGAGGAAAAAGAACGATCTTTCTTTTAGGGTCTGACGACTGAAATAGGTGGATTCAAAATGTGACCGTCCTCAGAAGAGCCATAATGAGGATGGCGCACAATGTAGCTATGTGTACCGAGACAAGCTATCTATCTATATATCTATCTATCTATCTATCTATCTATCTATCTATCTATCTATCTGTCTATCAATCTATCTATCTATCTATGTATCAATCTGTATGTCTTCCTCTCTCTCATTTCCTTAATGGCAGCCCACACTTTTTATAGTCCATAGATCTCTTAACCTGTTGGTGAATGTTCCAAGTTGTGTGATTAATACATCTCTTATTAAAAAAATACAACATCGGTGTCCGAGTGCTTGTATTAAGAACGTAGGTTCCCGATTATGACAACTAGTGTGTAATGGTTTATACAGGCCACGGACAACCGCAACTGGTTCAATTGTTCCGCGCTAAAATTAAGCGAGCTCTAGGAGCCTACTCGTTTTATATTAACGCTCCCGGGCTTATAGCTGTGTGAAACAAACAGACTAAACTGTGATAAAAAAATTAGCATGAAGAATGTTTTAACAGATGTGTGACAGTTGATGAATTTTAGGATTAAATCAAGGTAGAATAAATAGTGGTGGTGGTTGTGACCCAACGGTTCACGGGTACGTTTAGTGTGTGTGTATGTATGTATGTGTGTATGTGTGTATGTGTGTACACATAGTTGTGAGTTTGTTTTACTGTATATAAGATAATAATAATAATAATAATAATAATAATAATAATAATAATAATAATAATAATAATAATAATAATAATAATAATAATAATAATAATAATAATAATAATAATAATAATATAGAGGTAAAGAGAAATTATTATTTTTCATTATGCAAAAAGAATATCTACACACAAATGTCAGAGTTTATGAATTTTGGCATGAAGTCAAAATAGAATATATAGTTATTGTGACCCAACTGGTCTCAGACACATTCATCTCTTTCATGTTGTAGGTTTTTTTCTTGCAGGCGGCAAACGATTAGATTTGGACTACAAAATTATTGGCAACATTGCCTCCGCGGACCTGTCCATGATTATCAAGCAAAAAGACAACAACGCTGTTTAAAACAAATATTTAACATAAATATAATTATCTTTCTGAAATAGTTAAAAAAAAAAAAACAGGCAAAAAGTTGCAGGCGAGGAGTCGATAAGCAAAACAAAAGTTAAACTAAAGAGATCCCGGGCAACGGCCGGTAGACACAACTAGTTCTTTATAAACTAAAAAAAGATTAAATACCTTAACGTGATTTTTAAAGTATTTTTTTTAAATATTATTTTGTTTGGTTATACGATCCTGAAAGTCCTGTTGGCTCCGATAGGTTGTTGATCTGCCCACCCACACAATGAGCCCGTGGGGCCTTCGCCCTTGTTCGCGTGCAATAGGTGGCCTCAAGTGTCTGGTTTGGTTTACGTGTCATATGACTGAATTTTCTCTTCTCGACCGACATAAAGGCGCTGCCCTCCCCTTTGCTCGACCTTGTCTCGCACGGACGGACTATCAATGACCGTTAATTATTCTGCACGCTACAATGACCTATGCAGCTGGAAAATTTTCCCCTAGCCTGCTGAAAAGAGGTTGTAGTCGCTAGCCTGATTATTTGAGGAGGGGTACGTAATCGATAACCGCTTGCCTTCGGCTGTTAGTTTTAAATTCGATTCACTCGGCTGCATATTGTCTCATAATGCCTCAATAAACGACTGCTGATCCGTATATATATATATATATATATATATATATATATATATATATATATATATATATATAATATTTCTTTTGTTTATTATCTATGTAGGTATAAGTTTCGTCCTTTATAATCGGGACTCATCAGCATAGAGATATTACTATTCACTACTGGTCATGCGATTCGAAACCCCAGATTCCGAGTATTTTGCAACTCATATCCCGACGTCTAGAACCACTAGACCAACGCTGAATAGCGAATAAACAGTGATAATTTTAAGATTTATCTGGCAGCTTGACGTCATAAGAGCGTTCGACTTAATGAAAGGAATGATGCATTTATAGCTAGCGACGTCATGCTGTGTTAATACTACACTTACAGTGCCCAGCTAGACGGGTTTTCTAGGAGCTACAAATAATAAATATATATAGGCGTGTTGAAATGATGTTGAATGTTTTTAATGTTTTTAATCACATGGAAACGTCTTCTTAAATAAATTCACCAATTTTATTTTGCATTGTTCAATCATCCGCCTGAAGACGACCAATCATGGTCGAAAACGTTTGCGTCAAATATGGAGATTTCCTACACTCCTTGGTTAATAGTACAAGATCTATTGTTCGACGAATAGAAAGATTGGAATAAACAGAAGTTGGCACTCCTGTTCAACCATATATATATATATATATATATATATATATATATATATATATATATATATATATGTGTGTGTGTGTGTGTGTGTGTTACATACAATATATATATATAGGAAGTATGTAACAATATTAGTAAGAAAATATTTTATATAGTTCAGATCGATTCTAATGAGAATCAATTTCCAAATTAAATGTAAGCTCAATATTCACTCTTCAAATCTGTAAAGTTCTGTTTTTTTATTGTAATTGCAATAAAGCTATAAATAAATTACATTACAATTCAGAGTCATATAATACCATGATTTTATAACAGTTTCGGAGTAATCTAATTTTACACGTGTTTCTGGAAAAAATTCACAGCATACTTAAACAAAGTTCAAGTGTGTCCATAAAACACGTATTATATGTTTTGCTCCGATACTGACATTAAATACTAGTTTGATACAAGTTTGTTCTGCCAATATATATATATATATATATATATATATATATATATAAGACGTTTATGTAGTTTGCTTGAAGCATTGTGTATTTGTATATAGAAATGTGATACTTAGAAGGCAATACAATGCAGAGGTGTGACGGATAGACACAAGTTGGAGCAAATAAGACATATAATGGTAGTTAAATAGTTTCACCCTTAATAAAATGTATACATACACACACATACATATATATATATATATATATATATATATATATATATATATTTATTTTTTCACAGACACACATATATCGTCTATCTACACAATGTTACAATGTTAAGAAAAGAAAGAAGCAAGGAAAGAAGGAAGCTTCCTTCATATGCACGCTTGAACTTGAGTTGAGCACGGTTCTGAAGAAGAAAAGTGTCCCGAAATATTATATCATATGGAGTTTCCACCAGACCATCTTGATACAGGTATTACATAACATTGTTACATTGTGTAGATAGACAGATATATATGTGTTTGGGAAAAAATAAATAAATATATCATCCATGAAGAAACCAACGGTTAATTATCTGACAACCTCCAAAGTTCTATAAACAGGCTTTATCGGCAGACCACGAGAAAAAATATCGTAAGTTTGATTTATTTAGCCAAAGTGATTTCCCTCTTTACTTTTGTCTTACAAAGAAACAGACTAATTTCTGTCAAAGAAAAAAAAGGCATTATTTCATGATTTCTATTCCTGCATTATGTCCATTTTTAACAAGAAGGGAATGATTATTTTCGTTTGTGTCTCCAAAAGAAAAAAGTGCCATCGCCGTAACTATAAACCTTACTTTTTACTGTTGAATAAAGTGCTAACTGTAAAAACAACTGCTACATGAAAAACCTACTAAAAAGTGATTTTTGTCGACAAAAAGGTTTAATACTTTTGTCTCTTTTTCACTAATATTACGTTAGCAGTGTAATATAAAAGTTAAAACTTATAAAAGGTCTATTAAGACACATCTAAAGATTTAAAATCAACTATCGTAGAATTCGTTAAATACTAAATGAAATAACAGAAAGATTACAAAAACTTTTACTCGAACAACAACAAAAATTCGAAGAACGACAACTGGAAGAAAATAAAAAATTCGAAGAAAGACAACTGGAACAACAACAACAATTCGAAGAACGACAACTGGAACAACAACAACAAATCGAAGAAAGACTACTGGAACAATTTTTTTTTAAATTGAAGTATTACTACAAACAATTTTGTATAGGGGTCAGAATACCAGGAACGAAAATATTTTTTCTCAAAATGCCATTTGAAGTGCAATCGACAATTCCACTTATTCTCCAACCGGAGATAAAACTTCTGCTTTATATTTCAGAAGGTATGAGGATCTATACAAAACAGATTGTGAAAATTGAGCAGACTTTTAAAAAGTTCGCTTACTCTATCGAAAAGTAGGGACTACCGAAAATACCACAGAACTACTATACCACGTATCATAACTGGAATACCAAAGTTCTTCCCATGGTTTCATCATAACCCTAATAAGGTGGCTTCTGGGTGCTATGCCTTGCAAAAACGGTAGATGAGAGTTGGCATCCCCACATACAGCTCATACACATGTAGACAAATCGGTTCTCGTTAGATCACTGAAGTTAAGCTGCAGTGAGCCTAGTCTGTACTAAAATGTGTGACCATTTGACAATAGAAGGCGTTGTATATTAAATGGCGGCGACATCCTTCTTGCAAAAAACTAACGTCGTCAAAACGGATTTCAGGCTCACAGCCGCGAATATAAATAGGTCATCCGCTATATTATGTATATTGTTAACATACTCTTAGCATCTTAACGACATTATGTTAATCAAGGTTGACGAATGCATAGAGCTGTGTATTCCCAAATGGTCACCCTCTGATATTGATCAGGTTCAGCGTTATTTGACGTCAATGATCTAACGAGAACTGATGCGTCAACGTGATTATGCCGTATAAATTATATTTACTCTATTACAATAATAGCTTAGTAAAAAATCGATAATGGCTAGTTTTCCTATTGAAATTATTTTCAGTTTAAACAATATCTTAATTCTTCCAATCAATCCACAAAAGATGTTTGCATTTATTTGATCTTTACGTTAGGCTAAGTGTTGTCTGCTTTACATAACATCAAATATTGTTTCGGTCTCATGACAACAGAAGAAATCCGGGCGATGCGGTCGCTAAGTGGTTAACAACACGGACTGATGATCTCGGTGTGCCAAGTTCGAATCCAGTTCGTTCCACACAAACACTTTCATTTAGGATGTTAGCAACATTCACGTGGTTCCTCCTGTAAGTACCCGATTGGTTTACTAGAAGGTATTCTGACAGGAAATATATCGGGGAAATCAATGCTAAGAATAGAATCATCTAATTCATGAGATAGGAATGAATGAACTATCGTTTCAATTATTTCATATCACCATAAAGTTATATGTTAGGTTACCTTGAGTCAATCCAACGAAGTAAGTGTCAAAAGTTTTAATAAGTCAAATTTCACATATGTGGGAAAGGAAAAACGGAAGTAGGCAACACGAAATTCATGTGACGTGATCGACGAAGTTAAGAGACATAAGAGAGTTCCCGGTTGAGAGGGTTTTGTAGAGATGCGTGGAGAAATCTGAAAATCTCAGTTCAAATGTGAGCATGACAGATCAAACCAACATACTATTTCAAATGTAAGCATGACAGATCAAACAAAAATACTATTTCAAATTTACGCGTGACAGATAAAACAAAAATACTATTTCAAATTTAAGCATTACAGATCAAACAAAAATACTATTTCAAATTTAAGCATGACAGATCAAACAAAAATACTATTTCAAATTTACGCGTGACTGATCAAACAAAAATACTATTTCAAATGTAAGCATGACAGATCAAACAAAAATACTATTTCAAATTTACGCGTGGCAGATCAAACAAAAATACTATTTCAAATTTAAGCATTACAGATCAAACAAAAATACTATTTCAAATTTAAGCATGACAGATCAAACAAAAATACTATTTCAAATTTACGCGTGACAGATCAAACAAAAATACTATTTCAAATTTAAGCATGACAGATCAAACAAAAATACTATTTCAAATGTAAGCATGACAGATCAAACAAAAATACTATTTCAAATTTAAGCATGACAGATCAAACAAAAATACTATTTCAAATTTACGCGTGACAGATCAAACAAAAATACTATTTCAAATTTAAGCATGACAGATCAAACAAAAATACTATTTCAAATGTAAGCATGACAGATCAAACAAAAATACTATTTCAAATTTACGCGTGACAGATCAAACAAAAATACTATTTCAAATTTAAGCATTACAGATCAAACAAAAATACTATTTCAAATTTAAGCATGACAGATCAAACAAAAATACTATTTCAAATTTACGCGTGACAGATCAAACAAAAATACTATTTCAAATTTAAGCATGACAGATGAAACAAAATACTATTCCAAATTTAAGCATGACAGATTAAACAAAAATACTATTTCAAATTTCAGTGTGACAGATCAAACAAAAATACTATTTCCAATTTAAGCATGACAGATCAAACAAAATACTATTCCAAATTTAAGCATGACAGATTAAACAAAAATACTATTTCAAATTTCAGTGTGACAGATCAAACAAAAATACTATTTGAAATTTAAGCATGACAGATCAAACAAAATACTATTCCAAATTTAAGCATGACAGATCAAACAAAAATACTATTTCAAATTTCAGTGTGACAGATCAAACAAAAATACTATTTCAAATTTAAGCATGACAGATCAAACAAAATACTATTCCAAATTTAAGCATGACAGATTAAACAAAAATACTATTTCAAACTTCAGTGTGACAGATCAAACAAAAATACTATTTCAAATTTAAGCATGACAGATCAAACAAAATACTATTTCAAATTTAAGCATGACAGATCAAACAAAAATACTATTTCAAATTTAAGCATGCCAGATGAAACAAAATACTATTACAAATTTAAGCATGACAGATCAAACAAAAATACTATTTGAAATTTAAGCATGACAGATCAAACAAAATACTATTCCAAATTTAAGCATGACAGATCAAACAAAAATACTATTTCAAATTTAAGCATGACAGATCAAACAAAATACTATTCCAAATTTAAGCATGACAGATTAAACAAAAATACTATTTCAAATTTCAGTGTGACAGATCAAACAAAAATACTATTTCAAATTTAAGCATTACAGATCAAACAAAAATACTATTTCAAATTTAAGCATGACAGATCAAACAAAAATACTATTTCAAATTTACGCGTGACAGATCAAACAAAAATACTATTTCAAATTTAAGCATGACAGATGAAACAAAATACTATTCCAAATTTAAGCATGACAGATTAAACAAAAATACTATTTCAAATTTCAGTGCGACAGATCAAACAAAAATACTATTTCAAATTTAAGCATGACAGATCAAACAAAATACTATTCCAAATTTAAGCATGACAGATTAAACAAAAATACTATTTCAAATTTCAGTGTGACAGATCAAACAAAAATACTATTTCAAATTTAAGCATGACAGATCAAACAAAATACTATTCCAAATTTAAGCATGACAGATAAAACAAAAATACTATTTCAAATTTCAGTGTGACAGATCAAACAAAAATACTATTTCAAATTTAAGCATGACAGATCAAACAAAATACTATTTCAAATTTAAGCATGACAGATCAAACAAAATTACTATTTCAAATTTAAGCATGCCAGATGAAGCAAAATACTATTACAAATTTAAGCATGACAGATCAAACAAAAATACTATTTGAAATTTCAGTGTGACAGATCAAACAAAAATACTATTTCAAATTTCAGTGTGACAGATCAAACAAAAATACTACATATTTCAAATGTCAGTGTGACAGATCAAACAAAAATACTATTTCAAATTTCAGTGTGACAGATCAAACAAAAATACTACATATTTCAAATTTCAGTGTGACAGATCAAACAAAAATACTATTTCAGATTTTAGTGTGACAGATCAAGCAAAAATACTATTTCAAATTTAAGCATGACAGATAAAACAAAAATACTATTTCAAATTCCAATGTAACAGAATGCTATACCAAATATAAACTTCACATTGGATCAATAGAGTGAGCCTCTCAAAGACATGCTTCAACGCATCTAAAATAAGCTGCCTCTATTCAATCTGCGCGAGTATCGATTAACATTCTTTATAAAACGTAAGATTAAAGGACTAGCGAAAATGTTAGTTCAAATTTAAGCGTGGCAGACTGATGTCAAACACACACACATATATATATATATATATATATATATATATATATATATATATATATATATATATATAACAGACCGACGAATATGGACGACCTTTATAAAATTTTGCAATACATAAATAATAAAGTGTCTCGATTCCTCGCTCACCTATCCCGGTGACATAATACGAACGAATAAATAAATAACCAGACGCCTGCATTATAAACGTCGTCGTTAGTTAATTATCATTAACGACGACAACCTCAAAATAATTTATCAGTAGTTGCCTTTATCAATTAGTTCCTTTTTTTTTTCAAATGAGATATGGCCTGTCTCGATCATAGTATGGACATCGTCCTATGCATTACCTCCTCTTTTCTGGAGGTGGTAATTCATTGCCGGTCGCCTGAGGCGCCCCTACGGGAAAATGCCGACGTGTGCGAGTGCCCCCCTCGAGAGATCTTGTTGGCACCAACTTCCGTACTTGTGCCACGTTTTGTTGTAATGAGAGGCCTAAAAAGATAGTGTTTGAGATTTCATCAAGTGCTGTCTTCACCTCATGAGATCGTCGTTACCGTCGTATACAACAACACAATAGCTCTTGTAATTGATTCATTGGGTAAAATTGATTGAACGCACGCTACTATTTTCTCCATAGTTAAGGAAACGGTGGGTGCATTTCTTTATACCACGAGCATTAGTGCGTATATAATAGTAATAGAGCCAATAGGATATTAAGGTAGCAATGCCGATTGCATGGTTTGTGAGGATATCCATATATGCAACCCATAAAGTCTTAATATTTCTAACCTCCACCCCCTAAATTTTTTTACTCTCCCCCTACACTGAGAAATATTTTAAGTTCAAAAAAAAAAAAATTTCCCCGACTACCCAAAAAGTTTTTTTACCCCGCACCCCCACCCCCCAAGAATTTTTTTTACTCTTCCCTACCCAAAGAAATATTTTAAGTTCAAGGAAAAAAAAATTTGCTACACTTCCCCCCCCCCCAAAAAAAAAAATTATTACCCTCCACCCCTACCCCCCAAAAAAAATGTTTACGTGAGAAATATTTTAAGTTCAAAAAAAAAAGTTAAAGTACGAATAACCCCTGTCGCATCGCTGTAAAGTTGCATTCCTGTACCTGTTTCGCTAGTACTTCCACGGAATGTGCTCCAATAAACTCACTACACTTGTACCCCCAACGTACATACTTCTGACGGACACGACTAGCAGAAAAAATCCAACACCTTAATGGTGGAAGTCCCTTGATCCTGGAAGATTTTCTACTCTGATATCTTCTTTCGTCGAACCGCTTGACTTTGGAATTATATCATTCACAAGCAGTGCAAACGTGCAGAAATTTGAAAAATAATGTAAACAACCATTTTGTTTCCCACCTGCTTAAGAAGGCTGACCTCCCCCTCCCCGAAAATAAATCTGAAACCTACTACAGTGGACCCTTACGCTCGAGTGGTAATAAGCCTGTTTGGTTTGGTAGTTTGGTAGTTTTGTTTTACGGCATATCAACCCTTTTTGGGTTATTTAATGCCGAATCTGGTCATTATAGTAAAAGTTTTTATGCTTCAAGTTCTTTATATCTTCAAATGTTTAATCATCGTTTTTGGTTTGGTAGTTTTGTTTTACGGCATATCAACCCTTTTTGGGTTATTTAATGCCGAATCTGGTCATTATAGTAAAAGATTTATGCTTCAAGTTCTAAAAATAAAATAAAAAAGGGGAGGGAGAAAGGGAGAGGGGCTGTTGTTTTTGTTTTTGGTTTTGTAGAACAAACAAAAAAACAAAAAACGTCAATGTAGGTGAATTTCGTCTCAAGGAGCCACAGGGCAGCCTGATCTGGTATCACCAGGCCTGTTTGGTGTGGAAAAAAAGTTTGTTTTTCTAAATAGATGAATTACTTACATAATAGCTGCCATATCTGTGTCGGTTCAGCTAATAGCACCATTTTTTGGCTTGACCAAATACACAATCGACTTAGCAATCTAGTGGGAATGCCTTCTTGTTTCCTCTTTCTCACACGAACGACGTTATTAGTCTTTCTCTACTCTATCCATTTTTTTGCATGGTAGCTGTTCAACTGCGCTCAAATCTCTAGTTTTTCTCTCTAAACCATTCACAGCAAAAACTCGTCAACCAGAACATCGCCAAGATCTTTCCCGTCTTTTTTCTGTATACCTACATCCACACTTAAAATGCGTTTTTCGTATGTGTATTCCTGATTATTGAATGCGCTTGTGATTTGGAGTTATGGAGCGGTTCATTTAATAGGTCCCTCACTATCCACCGAGCTCCAGCCCCTGTCCTATCGCCGCAATGTCGCTTACTTGTGCCTGTTTTACAAGCACTTCAATGGATTGTGCTCTGATGAACTTTCTGCTCTGGTGCCCCCACGACGCAAATTCACTAGACCAACCCGACAATCAGCTAAATCCCATCCATTCACTGTGGAGGTCCCCAAATGCTGGAAAGCCTTCTACTTCAAAAGCTTCGTTCGTCATTCTGCTGGACTCTAGAACTCTCTCCCTGTTCCCTGTTTACCTGACGGTACTGACATGCAGACATTTTAAACTAATGTAAGCAGACATCTCGCTGCACAGCTACCAATTTAGGTTGACACCGCCGAACTCTCACCCTTTTTATCAGTAGCCCTTACGTCTACAGTGCCGTGTTTGGGGTGAACTATGTTGAGAAAAAAAGGGACGCAACTCAGATTCGCGGGTAGGTTCAAATAAATTTTATCTGTGCCGATACAAAAATGGAAACATCCTAAACTCGACTGGTCGAAGAATGAAGGAAAAACAAAAATTCCGAAGAAATAAAATGTATGAAATCGCATTTCTTTGTAGAATTTATAAAAATCTACATTGTTTGTTATGTTTGTACCCACAGGAAATAAAACAATTTCGTAAATAACTAAGACTTTGTCACCAGATTTATTCAAGTTAAGGGCATTAAAGAAGACAAGGATGAAATTTACGCTGGTATAATATTGTTCGTGAAGTATACTGAACTTGTGTTTTTATATCAGGATTGCATACTTCTTCATTTCATGGACAAGATACGATCACATCTAACGTGATCCTGTATTTTATATCCTTGTGTGGTACTCATCTCAGACGTTGCCCTTTCAGTGTGGGGGCTAGCGTCATCTTTCATCAGGATAAGGATAGACCTAACACTTTACAAAAGACTAAACAACACCTACAAAATATATCTGGGAAATTATACATCGCCTATCATATTCTCTGGATCTTGAATCAACAGATTGCTATCTCTTTAGAAGTTTGAAAAATCACCTGAGGAGATTAAGACTTAAAGAGAAGTAAAGAAAATGTGTTGTTTTCCATTTTAAGGCCCAAAATGAAGAATTGGACGAACGAGGCATTAGAAAGCTCATTGTATATTAAAGAGGCGTCAGCTAGTACGCATTCAGATATTTAAATTCACAGAGAAAATTTACGGAGGTAAGAAGGATGTAAGGTCTGACGGGGGTCAGGTGGCTGGCCTTTTTAGGTGGAATTGTGTTGCATGGGAACAATAGATAAAAGAAATGACGTTATACGAGATAGGGGGAAGAGCGAATACCTAAGAGTCTGACTTAGACCCGATGCGACTGGACGCGAACAAAATGACTTAAGAATCAATGGTAAAGAAAAATTTAGAGTCAACGCCCCATCTCTACATCACCAATCTTTCTTCTCCCCGCCGCTAAAAAGTTGCCAGCAATATCAATAGACTAAATAAAAATCCGATCCTCCTCCAAATTGATTGCCTCCGATTGTGTTTGCTTTGTCCCGAATTTGATTCTACAGCGAAGTCCAGGAAGAAAATTGAAAGACTCAAGGTATTTCTTAAATAATGATTGTACGCTATGTAATATGCCGAGTGTCGGACTCCCTACCTGGATCGGGGGAATCAAATAACAATAGAAAATAATTAAGTATTAAATAAATCTACTTTAGTGAACTGACTTCGAAATCTAGTGGAGATACGTTGTTTCTTCCTTACAGCCCCTTTCCCACAGAAGAGACGTTGCTAGTCCCTCTCTACTCCTATCGTTATTTCTCTCTCCCTCTCTTTCTCTCTCTCATTCTCTCCCTCTCTCTCTCTTTGTTTTTCTCTCTCTCATTCTCTCTCTCTCTTTCTCTCTCATTCTTTCTCTCCCTCTCTTTCTCTCTCTCATTCTCTCCCCTCTCTCTCTCTCTTTCTCTTTCTCTCTCTCATTCTCTCCCTCTATTTCTCTCTCATTCTCTCCCCTCTCTCTCTCTTTCTCTCTCTCATTCTCTCTCTCTTTCTCTCTCTCATTCTCTCCCCTCTCTTTCTCTTTCTCTTTCTCTCTCATTCTCTCTCTTTCTCTCTCTCATTCTTTCTCTCTCTCGCTCTCTCTCTTTCCCTCTCTACTCTATTGTTATTTCCATGAAAGGTGCTCGACTGAGCTCCAATCTCTAGTTCCTCCTTGTAAGACATTCACAATAAGAACTCGTCTCTCTACCACAATAGAAATAAGACTTCCCTTTCTTCCTTCATATTCCTAATGTCAGGCGGAATTTCCATGGGCAGAGCTTCTTTGCAAGAGAACCTCTAACATATAGAATACAATGCCGCGAGACTGCTTCCTTGCCGACTACAACATTGGTCGTCTTCAAATCTAATATCAACAAATACTTGTCATAAACCATGAGTAATCAAATTTCCATGAACAGAGTTTATTTCCAAAACATTCTCATCTATGAAACATATTAACACGGGACTGCTTCCCTGCAGACAACAACATTGGTCGTATAAAAATCCAATGTCAACAAATTCCTGTCATGGGCCGCCGCAAATGTAATCAGACGCAATTAATGCCATTGATCAATGTTAGTACTTCTCTAGCGTTCATCATCTCTCAGCTCGTATTCGTTCAGATTACACAACCCTTATCCTCGAGTGGTTCTTGGCCTTCATAATAAGATAATGATCAAAACAGTCAGAATTTTCGCTAAAACCTGATATCTCTATCTGCCTAGGAATAAGGTGTTTACTCGAATATCGCTCTTCTGAATAAGTCGCACACAAATGATCATAAAAGACAAAAGCCCGTTCGGGAATGGTAAATGGAATACTTTCTCCCATTAGTACCATTATTGTTATTCTCTTTGCTACGTTGTTACTTACCGATGTGTGTATAAACCATTTTACACTTGCGTCGTCGTCGGGAACCCATATTCTTGCCTGTCTGTGGGTGCAATCACTCGAACGCCGATGTTTAGTTTTTAATAAAGGTTTAATACAAAGAGGAGAACAGTCACAAAGAATCTCAGAGAGACGGGTTACTTTCGTACATATTTGATTGAGAGAAAGACGGACAGATGGATAGACGGATTACTCGCCCAGCTACTCGTAGTTACATTGTGCGCGCCCGCCGCCATTGGGGAATGCACACTAGACACCTTATCCCTGCTTGAAGTATCGCCAGATAAGAGACAGCAAATCTCCGTCCTTAAGTCACATGGATTGTCGACTTCCGTTCTGGGGTCACCTCTGCCTCTTAAGTTGTTACTCAAAATTTTCCATTCCAACATCCCCCCAGTTTACGTAACATCATGTGAATCATCTGCTCGCTAGATGCATCTGATTGCATTCCCTGTTTTTTGTTGTTGTTAGAGAAGACAGATAAAACTGCGACGATTAACAGGACCCAACAACTTGTGTGTCAGATATATCATACACGCAATACCCAAATGTATAAACACTTCCATGAAACCGCATCACAATTATCTCCCTTTCAGTCCCGGCCTCGTTCTCGCCATTGTTTCCGGTAGCCATTATTGACTTAAAGCTCCCTAATGTGACCGGAGCAATTATGCTACTTTCGTTCGCATCTGTAACGCGCAAATATCATCAAAACTAATTCGGGCCATTCAGCGCGAAAAAGGATAATGGAGAAATCAGACGATCAAAAGCGCGTTTATTCTTTTTCATTTTTTTCTTTTTTGCTTCTTCTCATCATCATCTTCATCTTCATCTTTTTCATCTTCTTCTTTTTCTTCTTCTGTAAACCACTAATGAACTGCAAAGGAACAACCGGATAAACCAGGATGACAGAGAAAGTGTAATTTTCGAATGTAGCATCGGGAGAAAATGGAGGTCTATCATTCTATTGGCTTGAATCCAATTACAGACGCATTATGGCACCAACGTTCTTATGTGCATCTCTATTTTTATCTCATGTACTTCTTCTTCTTCCTCCTCCTCCCCCCTCCCCTCTCTCTTTTTCTCTGTATTTATCTCTATCTTTCTATCTCTCCCCCCACACACGTACACACACGGACTTTCCTCGTACACATTCTTCTTTTTCTCAACGACTATTTATCACTAACCAAACCAAAATAGAAAGAAGGACTCTTTGATGGTAGCGTTTCCTCAATCCGACCATAACGTAACCCCCAAAACACAATTTATGATGCAAATAAATATAGACAGACACCATAAATTAAAATGTTCTTTCAGTAAGTCTCAACGATCAAGGTATCTCTTCCTGGGGCTAACACGTGATTTCTCCATGAGCTACATAGATATCAGAGTGTTTATTTAAAGTGATTCTCTAATTCTCATACGTTTGAGCTTAGTGTGTCAGCATTCCGAGGTGATCGTATTTGTGCTTCGAATACTGATTGTTATTTTCAATATTTGGTCAGGGTTTTACTTGTAGGGAGAAGTATCCATATGTCAGCTTGCCCTGACAAATCCCTGTACAGAAAAAAACGAAGACACTCGAGGATAATGTCTAGTAGGCATCCATACTCTCTCCAGTATGCATTAAAACTCTCTCCAGAAGGTATTCAAACTTTTTCCAATTAAAATGTAGGGTACCACAACATTATGAAAAAAATAGTCGAAAAAAAAAATTACTCATTTTTTAGCAATTCTTTAGACAAATATCCTAATATCTTTTAGAACTAGGCGTGCCTTTCTGCTTCTATCGTTGTTCGACCCTTCGGGGTTAAAACCATCAAAATGAGGAAGAAGAAAAGAAAAGAAAAAACTATAAGACAGTCTCGCCTGACAAAGTTGTTCTACAACGAAAGCATGCAAAAAGAAAATTAACTAGATGAATTTTTCATTTAAATTGCATGTTGTATTGATTTTCAAAATATTTCACTTAAATACATTTAAAAAACTGTTCGATAAAGATGATGAATATTTAATTCAAGCAATTTGTATTATAGGAATCATATGTCGTATTTCACTCAGTCGCCATATTATCTGAATATTTATCTCCGTCCCACGACGGGAAGACGTGACTCAAAGGCCGGAAATTGGAATTTGAAACAAGCGCTCTAGAGTGAAAGTATTCTGGTCGAACAAAAATTGTCTGAGCAACCCCGTCGGCATTTATCGGTAGGAGCGACTCAGGCTACTAACAATAAACTAACTCCTTCTCAAATATAAAAAGGCGAGCAGGTAAAGCCTGGGATGGTGGAGTTCTTAGAACTCTACAGGACTATACCGGAAACTGACAAAGAACTAGGAACACCATAATGCTCAAGACTCTGCCAGTCTGATTTAGTAACATTTTTTTATATAAAAAAGGGGAAAAACTATGTTTTATTTTATTTTATTGTGTTTGTTTATTAATATTTTTTTACGAATGGGTCACCACTTATCAAGGCCAAAAACGACTCGAGGATAAGGATCAATGACATGCGTAGCTCAACGCTTGATCGATGATGAATACTATACGAGTAGTGTAACTCCATATATATCATCCTCAAAACAACAGCCAACCCAGAAAACAGCAATTCTTCCTCCTTTGCCAGAAACATCGCTTCTAGAATGTGTAAATTATGTCACAAATTAGAGCGAAGTGAGAGTTAAGAGGTTCTCGAAAGTAAACCCCATGATTCACTTTTTACTCTCCATTTAATTTATGAAAATTATAGAAACTACAAATGTTTATAAAGAGTCCGCGGATTGAGAAAGGGTGCACATGAATTCTAATTTATTTCCACGATACTCTCGATGTGCCACAAGAAGGTTAAGGATTATACATTTCCTGAAAATTATTTCAATAAATGTCACGTTTTTAATTCCCTCTCATTCAATCAATACTGAGTACATCGTTTAAAAGTAAATACTATAAAATATAAAAGATGGCGGGCTGTATACTGGATGAAAAAGTACATTACGCATGCATTCAACCCTCTGAAGTATTGTATCGAAGGCAAGTACAATGCGCGGAGACTGCTAATGGTATAAATATAAGAACATGCAATTAAAAGACCTAAATTAAGTCTTTACTTACATCAGTTATTTCTGCGATGGCAAAATTGACGATGGTCTTGCAATTGTTTAGCGACGTGCAATCTGCTATAATTAAACGCAATAAAACAGAAGCTGAAGAGAGCCGGATGGCCAAGTCCTTCCGTGCTTGAAACCGACGGTACGAATGTTGTACTAATTCTTCTGTGCCAAAATAAATAAATATTACGCTCTTAATTTTTAATTTTTTATTTTAATTCTCAAGTAATCGAGCACTCTGCTGGGATTTTTTCTGCAATATTACAAAGAATATATATATATATATATATATATATATATATATATATATATATATATATATATATATGTATATATATATATATATATATATATATATGTATATATAAATATATATATATATATATATATATACTAGTAGTAGAATACTCGTCACAGAACCAGTTAAGTGTATGAAAAAAAAATGATAATAATATAAAGCGACAGCAAAGATAAGAGTGTCGATCCTGTAATGTATATTTATTCATTTTTATACGTTCAATGCGTATTTAAATTACAGATTCCCATCACGTTTGATTTTTCCTTTTGAAATGTTGTTGGTGTTGTTATTGTTAGGCGAGTTGGACGGTTCTGCGTGAAGTACTCCTCGCTGGTTGCAGCAATTCATAAACACACAAGGTTGTAGTTTTTACCCCCGACACCGAGAACATTATTGCTCAGCAGTTGCACGCGAAGTCAGGGAAGGTTTGGTCCAGAGCATACAAAAGAAATGGAGCAAAAGCAATTTTGTCACTTTCACTCAGTTAGTTTGTGGTTCCGCGCCTGACACGTCTTTACTTGCTAGACGCAGAGGCGGAGAAGACCAGAGGATGAAGTGTCCTGATGCAGACACCACTTAATTTTCATAGAGCCCTGTTAGCTAAGTATATCTGACACTACTTCGTTGCCCCTTCTATGACAACAGTGAGGGTTATGGAGAAAAAGGGTCAACTTTAGGGGAGTAATAGTAGTGTTGTTGTTGTTGTTGTTGTTGTTCACTAATAATAAGACTGGTGTGGCCTCCAACACTTGCAATGAGCTCCGGTTACTACGAGCTCAAGCTCGTATTAAAGTCAACATACGAGTAATTCCATGATTTGACTTTAAAATATGGATATTATTTCCGAAATATTACGACGAACGTATATATATATATATATATATATATATATATATATATATATATATATATATATATATATATATATATATATATATATATATATACGGCTTGGAGCGTTTGGTTGTTTTGTTTTACGACATATCAACCCTTTTCTGGTTATTTAATGCCGAATCCGGTCATTTTGGTGAAGGTTTTTATGCTTCAAGTGCTTTATATGTTTAATTTTTTTTATTATGATTTTTGATTTGGTTGTTTTGTTTACGGCATATCAACCCTTTTCGGCTTATTTAATGCCGAATCCGGTCATTTTGGTGAAGGCTTTTATGATTCAAGTTCTTTATATCTTTAAGTATTTATTCATGGTGTTTGGTTGAGTTAAACGAGGGGAGAAAGAGGGGAGAGGGAAGAAGAGCGGAGGAAGGGAAATTGTTGTTTTTTGTTTTAGATTTTGCAGAACATGATTGAGTTTTGCAAAGGAAAAAAAACAATAAAACATCAATGTTTGGTGCATTTTGAGTCAGGAAGTCAATAACTTCAGGGAGCCTGATCTGGTAGCCCCAGTAAGTTCTATTTAACCCATAGATGGGTCCTTACAGGTACTACCATTCCGGCCCAGAGTGGACCTGGGAGCAATGGCAACTCCACATTCCCCACAGCTCCCAAATGGAGGCATCACCACTGGATGTCGTTTAAGGTCATACTCAGGACCATATACGGCTTTGAGCGTTTATCTCGTGATTCTGGCCTGAATCTACGAACTGCGTTCGACCCCATGCGACCGCCTACAACAGCCACTCCTGCACTGATGAAGGTAAAAAACACTTTAATATTTAATATATATTAATAGTTTAAAGCCCCTTTAAAGATTTAAATGTTTAAAAAGTAGAGCACCGTGAAATTGAGAAAGTTTGTTGTCATTTGCAATAAGCGAGTTATGCGCGAGTGTTGAACACTGTAGGTAGCAATGACACTTCCTCCTGCTTCCCTGGGAAAGGTTATCACAATTTCAATTACTGTCTGTGCCGATTGCCGTGATTCGAGCCTGAATCTACGAACTGCGTTCGATCCCATGCGACCGCCTACCGAAACGATATCATCTGTAGGTGAAAAGAACACTTTGATATTTTAAAATATTTATAGTATATATATATATATATATATATATATATAAATATATATGTAGGTAAAATAATTTAATATTATTTACTAAAAATTAATCTTGTTATAAGCTCCTTTAATAAGTTTGAAGTTGAGTCCTATTCGGGGAAGTAAAAAATAGGGTGACACGTTGCTATAAAGCATATTCTGACAACGTTCGTTGAATATCTAGTAAGTCTTTCTTTGTGTGCCTCCCTTCGCATAAATAGAACTTAAATTCACACAATATATATATATATATATATATATATATATATATATATATATATATATATATATATATATATATATATATGGCATTGAAGAGACAATATTTATTACTCATGATGAATTAAGAAATTAAAAAGTTGAAAGGGCAGCTGACCGGTTTCGTACCTCGCTCAACAGAGCCAAATATCGAGATATCGTATAAAAAATATAAAAAAGATGTTATGAGAATTATAGCGAGGGAAAGGGGTAAAAAAAAAAGTTCAATCAAATAGAAACAACATTAAGCCCGAGGAGATGTTCTCTTTGCTTGCAAAGAGAAGGTCTCAAGGACTTAATATAGATTGTTTCTAAGATCTTGAGATGATAGGGAGAGTGCGACTTACTAAGAATGGAGAATAAGTCGACACTAAATTTAGAGGTACAGGTGCGGTTATTTATAAGATGTTCACCTATCGACGAATCATAAGTATTATGTAAAACGCCTGTTAGTGAATAATTTGCATTGCGAATTTTTGTGGGCACGTGTTGTTTGACCCGGATGTCTAATCTTTGTGACGTCATCCCAACGTAGTGCATACTACAACTACATTTAAATAAATAAATGATATAATTATTGTGATGTGGGGGAAGGACATCTTTTCGAATAGAAGTCAAGATCGGTCGGCAAAAAAAACTCGTGTATTCGCAGCAAAATAACATTGTTGTACAGACAAAGAGTTTTGTTTGGCGAATCTATCGCTAATGTTACCAAGCCAAGGTAGGCGAAGGTAAATAGGGCATCTGCCTGATCTTTATTTGCATAAAATATGTAAACTCAAATTGAATGCTTAAAATGGAAATATACAATGAAAATAATAGTTACGATAGATAAATGAGATTTGAATTATTTAGAATTATTTGCCAACTGTCCAGGCAGAACGGCAGTTTGAAGGCATACGCTTTCGACTAAAGAATAATAAAAAGCTATTAAGAAAATGTCAGTACTTTCTAATCTTACTTGCTAGCTGGCTTTCCGATCGACCCACCAAGGAGTTACTTTTCAACACTTCAATCTTAAATTCCCGGATATTGCCATGTCCTAGAAGACATGGGCCAATTTTTAAATTAATGGTATCGTTTTGTGACATTTTGCCGTTTCCGAACGACGATTTGATGAAGACTGACAGCATTGAAAGTGAAAAACTCTGGCGAAGAAAATTAGAGCTTCAACAATGGATCCCCGTGTGGGGGGGGGGGACATGTATAATGTTGGTCTTTATTGTTTTAACCAAACTTAGCTATGTAACTAGATTTCTACTAGGAGAGTGGGATAAGTTGGAGTGATGCTTATTGTGTAAAAGATTGTGCGTGATTAATTTTTGAAAATTAGAGAAAAATTACGTTGACGGAACGCGAACAAAATATTGTAATATTTGAAAAATAAACAAAAATTAGTTGTATGCTATTTAGGTATACAGAGAAAAAAACAATTTAATAGATAAAAAAAATAAAATAAAACTGAACAGCTAGTAATGGAAACACGTCAGAGCGAATTTTAGACTAAACGGCGAAGACGTGTCTTCGACGCTGGTAGTGAGGGAAATTGCTTCTTTTTTTTTGATTTTGCAGAACATCAATGAGTTTTGAAAAAAACAATAAAACATCAATGTTTGGTGCATTTTGAGTCAGGAAGTCAATAAATTCAGACAGCCTGACTTGGTAGCGCCAGTAGGTTCTATTTAACCCATAGATGGGGCCCTTACAGGTACTACCACTCCGGGCAAGAGTGGACCTAGGAGCAATGGCAACTAAGGGGCAACTAAGGAATGAACCATTCGCACTACATGGAAACGTGTGAGAAAAGATTCTAAGTTCAAATAAAGAAAGCGATACATTCCGTTTATGTTTTTAGAGTCTTCAAATATACTTACAGAAATGCGATAATTAAAAAACGGAAGGTCGTGTTTCCTATTTCGTCTTATCTAACATGGCCTCTAGGAAAGAAATGTGGCAAAAAAATGGAACAGCAAGACACAATCATTGAATCAATCGTACTTATAATTAAACTCATGTTTGTGTTTGTTTTTTTATTGAAATCGCTCCAGATAAGGCATAGAGCCATTTGATGCAAGAAGCTAGCAAGAACGAAAGATGATTATCGCAAATATAGGAGATGCCTATTGACCTCAGTGTTTCAATGGTTCAAGGCTATAGGTAGGACACAAACAGTCAGCACGAAAGAGAGTTACACATGCCTGCAGTGCTTAGAAACAAGCTACTGGAATAGGAAGCTGTATTACAATGAGGTATCAAAACAGCTCATTGATGAAAACTACTAAATCAACGAGTCAAACGAGCTGGAACAAAGGAAGCAGGAAATAGATCAGACAATTCTGAAGAACACTAAACATTATAGCAAAGACTAAAACTAGCAATCTCACGTCTGTGAGAGAGAGGAGGCGCAGAGAAGAGGAAAGGGTAGGGCGAATCAAATTACTGATACGTTTCTACACCTTATTATGAACTCTCAAATGAAACAGAGATTCACCGGCCCAAATAAGAAAACAGTACTATATACATGCTCTGATAGTAGATTTGTAGAGATAAAGAATAGTCTCCGCCGTGAGAAAGTGTTTGGAACGATAGAAAGAACCCACTTAATGAGAAGCAGAAAAAGCAATAATTTTAATGTATGAACCCTAAGAAAGATTCGAAGAGAAAGAAAGACCAAGAAGTTTCATAGGCGATTTCAGATCCATCCATTAGAATCTCAGCAACACAAGAGACGTACTTGCGATTGAAAGACGCGAGATGAATTTTAATAAGATTTAACAAAACAAGCCATTTCGTATCGCAGTCTGAACCCAGGTCAACTTCAAGATCAGTTGCATATTTTAACTGATCCTAGGGAGCTGGACGAGAAGCAACACAAAATTGATGTGTTTATTCCATACATACAGCAATCACAATGATCGAATAGCATGATATGGAAAATTATTGGTTATACATTTTATGTGAAACCGACTTATTTCATTCTTATGATGTTTCAACAAATCTTTTTCTACTGTAACAAATACTTTTTACGCATGATATAAACAGGTGTGTTTTTGCTACGCAGTAGGTAGCTCAATTAGTTGTGACGTATTTCTCCGTATTATTCGTCGTAAATGTCGTGGCATCTTGTTAAATTGATTTCTTTTTCTTCTTCTACTGCTTCTTCTTCTTTTTCTTCTTCTTCTCATTATTATTATCATTATTATTATTATTATTATTATTATTATTATTCGTCACTGGTGATTGCAGCAGTAGCAGTAGTAGTAGTAGTAGTAGTAGTAGTAGTAGTCGTGTGCAGGTGAACAAATTACAACGGCACATAATTCTGTGTTTTGATAGTTTTCTTTTTATTAATTTATTTTCCTTTAAATAGCTCTCGATAACAGTAATATTACATATCCTCCAAAGATTGAGGAGAGCGACCCCCGAGAAAACGTCCGTTCCTTCTTACAAAACCAAGCCAAGAGAAAGATAAAACTAGCTTATTTTGCCAGGTCGACTTTCTCCTGCTCGTAATGTCATTTCGTTAACACGTCAAATAAAATTCGTATCTTTAACTTTCGATATAATTAAAAACGATATACATTCTTCAGATGTGTAAAAGCCTAGAAAATGTTTATGTCAACATGGAGAACACATATTATAATATTAATAAAGCCAACATTAATAAATATAAATATAAATAAAAATTAATGATATTAAAATGACGTAAGTAGTTTTATATTATTTTCTAAATTGGTTGTTCTCGTATTCATTTGCATTTATATTGAAAAAAAGAATATGTTTGAGGCTTTACATTTTGACGGTTTTCCTATGTAGCCAGCGTCGACGAAGATTCCTTGAATGTCTTTGAATAATGGAGAGCCACACTACGTTTGGCAGCTGCGGTTGGTGCTTGTATGAAAGGGGTAAACAACAAATAAATAACAAATAAATGTTAGCAAACGCAAAAAAGTACTTTTCTATCTACCTATGTAAGTTTCACATGTGGATACTGACTGTAAGATTTGTTATCGTCACTTTTAATTCATCGTTCGAATCATATTCTAAGATGGCGCCCGAGTTTTTCTAGGAGGCACGTTACATAAGACTAAATAAAGAATAATACCTTATCGTTTAGTTGGAGAATTCTCCAATAGCCCATTAGCTAATAACTGCATACACCGTTATACGGTATATAAATACATAGTAGAATAAGGTTACCGTAGTAATAGTAATACACTCATCAATAATAATAATAATAATAATAATAATAATAATAATAATAATAATAATAATAATAATAATATCAATCACAGCCCAACTAATAGGTGAAAAACAAACCGTGATGATTGCAATAATAGCAATGGCATGCATAATAAAAAGTTAATTTACATTGTTTCCACGGCAAACTTTAACTGAATTAAGTATATCTAAACATAAAATCACATTCAATAATCTTAATCTCTCTCAATTTACATTATTATTCAAAAACTTATGTAAAGTAAAAAGTGTTTAAAAATCCATATAATATTAAACTGGTTATAATAACAAAAACAATGGCACACTGATTTTGTCGACTATGCCTAGAAGAATAGCTTGCTATTATAAACTGCTAAGGTAACGTTTTAAATAAAAAAGATGAAATGTTGTCTAGCTGCATGCATAGGAAATGGTTCAAATATGCCCGAAACCAAGTTCCGTAACGCCGTTTTTTCTGAAATGTATAAAAAAATACAAACCCTAATCTAAAAAATTAAAACTTTCAATAATAAAAAATATATAAATTAAACGTAAATAATAATTAATTATTTAATTAATTATCTAATAAAATGCAAATATATGGATACACTCTGTTATGTAATATCTACTCTTTACTGTAAATACAATTCATTATTTCGATATAATTAAATCGATCTAAATAACAAATATATGCAGATAATTACATGCTACTAATAAATCTGTATCCTAGGTGTTTTCTGTCTTTTATTATTTTTAAATTCAAATCCACAGGTTAAACATATTAATAAAATTAAAAATCAGGAATTAAGGTACTAAATTAATAAACAAGGAATATTTAATTAATATCAAATTAATAATAATGTAAATTAGTTTTTTATATGTGGAGTAATAATTAATACATGCTCAATAACAGAATTATTAAGATACAGTTCAATCCTACATTATTCAATATACAGAATGTATTAAATAGTCTCCTTTTAACTGTTACAGTCTTGTCAAAATTAACAGAACTGAATAAATATATGTGTGTAACGTACTTACTGCCTTTGACACCTTTTCCAAGCGTCTGTAATTTTATTTTATAACATTTCCGTTTCCGTTGCTTCTTCAATTTTCTGAAGTTCTTCTTTCATGTTTTTTAGCCATTTGTACATTCTGTTGTGCTTTTGAAGATCTCCCCTAATTTGACTCCAAAAGTGTTTTGTTTCTGCTGGGTCTGGTCGTCTGGTTCTTGTTATTCCTTGGTTTACGTTTGGATGAAACTGTCTATCATGGTTTTCAAAGGTCCTGTTTTGTTTGTACCGTTCCGATTTGTATCTGTATTGTCTTAGTCTTCCTTCTTTTGCTGCTATCATTTGTTTTAGTTCTTCATGTTTCTTATTTGGTCTTTCTTTGTGAATCAAATTTCTCCTCTTCCATCGTTTCTTATTCGTTTACATTATATTTACTGTTTTAGCTTCTATCCAAAGTTTGCTGATCTGGGTTTCCAGTCTGATTTCTCATCCTAGCTTTGTCGGTCCATTCTCTTGACCATATTATCATCATCTATATATTAATACGATAGCGTATGTGTTCGTGCTTCACGCTTACATCAAAAGCTCTGCGCATGCGTGCCGCACCTAGATTTGGAAAAGCATTTAAGTAACCTAACTAGTTTTTATTGTGAGAAGGGGTGAACTTAGTTGGCGTTCGGTGCAGGTCGAAGGGACATTCATTTTGGGACAGATAGATTTTTCATCAGAGTGGGTAGTCCCGAGAAGTCATAACAACCGGTGAGACTTGGCAAACTTCAAATGTGAAGTTCAATAAAGGTCAACCCAGTTCTGGCGATGATCTGTGTGACAGGACAAAAGACTATGACGTCACTCCTTCTTTGTGAGAAATTTAGTTTTGAAAATCAGTTACTAGTTTGGGAGCGAGCTGAATGGTCGACTTATCTGAAGTGCTCAGGAAGCGAAAGGAGCGCGGAATCGAGAATGTAACCACTTACCGTGAGGGCTGTATCTCTTATGAGATTCAGTAACAATTAACGTGGCATTCCCCAGTGAGGAAGAAGAATGAATGATTCGCGGAACGAATGGAAGAAAAACCCGACAACGAAGTGTGAAATAAACCAATAGAAATCTCTCTCAAATCTCGTCTCTGGGCGTTTTTTGTCTCTTGCACGAAAACAGAATTTGCCCACAAAAGCAGGTACACCACTGCGATCACGAGCAAGCAACAGAGATGAGTGTGCCAACGAACTCACGACCAGCGACGAATAAAATCTGTAAGGTAACTTTCTTCGTGCATTATAAAATGTTTAATGAACAATATTTTCACGAAAATAACAAGAAGAATCGAAAGTGCCTAACGAACAATAATATAATGTAAAATGTTTAAAGAATTTAAAAGAGACTTATATTTAAATTGTTATATTTAAAATGCTATGTTTGAAATGTGTAAAGAATTTAACAGAGACTTGTGTTTAAAATACGTGATTTGGAATGTTTTAAGAAAGGATGTATTGAAGAAATATATTGAAAGTGCCTTGCAGACAAGAGTGTTACGTACGTTTGAAAACGCTTCTAATCTTCTCGTGAGCTTTCGTA
Source organism: Sepiola atlantica (assembly GCA_963556195.1). Lineage (NCBI taxonomy): Eukaryota > Metazoa > Mollusca > Cephalopoda > Sepiida > Sepiolidae > Sepiola > Sepiola atlantica. The sequence continues at coordinate 90,023,549 of OY744515.1, forward strand.
TTGTTTCGGTTACGAGAGGGTTAATTCACGAGCGCTATGCAACAAATGCCTTTTGGTGGCACTATGTAACCGTAGTAGCAGTAGTAGTAGTACCAATAATATTTTTGCTAGTATATATAATTTAAGTGGTGTGTTTCTAATGAAACGTTGAATGTGATCACTTGTTGTTTACGTAGACTATATCCCAAAGGAGGAGATAATAACCTGGAGGACGGTGTGATGACAATAGAACAGACAATACACTGACCCCCAAAGGAGTAAGTAATGGCTGGGAGGATAATTCCATGACAAGAAAACAGATATTACACTACCTCCAAAAGAGGAGGCAATGTTTGGGAGGATGATCTCATTGTTGCATATCGAGTTCATCGTTTCTGAATCATTTTGTATACTTTAGAAGGCGTTTCTACGTCTTTTTTAACTTGCGCCCTTTTCGCGTTGTTCTTTAACTTACGCCCTTTCGCGTACTTCTTTAACTTACGCCCTTTCGCGTTCTTCTTTAACTTACGCCCTTTCTCGTTGTTCTTTAACTTACGCCCTTTCGCGTTGTTCTTTAACTTACGCCCTTTCGCGTTCTTCTTTAACTTACGCCCTTCCGCGTTTTTCTTTAACTTACGCCCTTTCGCGTTCTTCTTAAACTTACGCTTTTTCGCGTTCTTCTTTAACTTACGCCCTTTCGCGTTCTTCTTTAACTTACGCCCTTTCGCGTTCTTCTTTAACTTACGCCCTTTCGCGTTCTTCTTTAACTTACCCCCTTTCGCGTTCTTCTTTAACTTACGCCCTTTCGCGTTCTTCTTTAACTTACGCCCTTTCGCGTTCTTCTTTAACTTACCCCCTTTCGCGTTCTTCTTTAACTTACACCCTTTCGCGTTCTTCTTTAACTTACACCCTTTCGCGTTCTTATTTAACTTACGCCCTTTTCCCGTGCTTCTTTAACTTACGCTTTGGCGCGTTCTTCTTTAACTTACGCCCTTTTGCATTCTTATTTAACTCACGCCTTTTTCTGCGTTCTTCTTTAACTTACGCCCTTTTCCCGTGCTTTTCGCGTATTTCACCTCTCGTACGTAATTACCATTGTTACAGCACACCATGTAGCGTCTCCGAAAGTTGAAAAGTTGAAACGTTTACTACAATTGTTTTAAGTAATAAAAAGTATGTAACCTGCCAATACGCTCTTTTCGCGTCTACAAGTCGAACCGTGATACAGTTTGTTACATTTCGTGTGTGAATGTGGGATCTTCACAGTGTGCGCAAGCGTGTTCAATCGCTCGATTCTTTTTAATATGTAAATGTCTCTTTTCTTTCTTAACGCGCATAAAAGTGTCTTTTAATATAAGACAACGTTACCTTTGATTTGTTATCCTTCGCTCTTTCATCGTTGCGGTCGTCACATAGATTTCTGCTTCGTTTTTCTCTTTCATTGTGCCGTGGATTTCTTATTTTCTTAGTTGCGTTTGTATCTTCATTATTTTCGTCTCCGTGATCATCATAGTGGTGTATCTGTGGATAAACTTTTTAAACGACAAAGGAATTCGGAAGACAGAATTCTTGAGACAGGTTCACAAGTTATATTTATCTTCTTTGTGGTAATGCCTGGGAGAGAAATTGCAGTTTTCCAGATTAATTGGTCTATTCATCTAAGTTTCTGACTTAGCTAATTCCTAACAATTCCTGACTTGGGCATAGGAGGTAGGGTTGGCACATTCTCGTCTAATTCTAGACTTAACTTAAAGCGTTCAAACCATGTTTCTGGGACGTCCGTGTCGCGTCGATTCCATTCACGAACTCCCCGAGCTTAACATTTCTAGTGCATATTTTTTTACATCCGTCTCGCGTCAAACCCATGAACGAACTGTCTAAAACTGTCGTTTTCTCTCACGGTAACAAACATGATGTCATCGTTTCTCCGCTTGCGACAAACAAGCCACGTCATCCAACTGTCAACTAATCATATCTCTGTATTTGAACCTCATCTCTGTTCTTCTGCTCCCAAGTTAAACTTGTCTATTCTGATTCGTGGGAAAACAGATTTTTTTTTATCCAAACCTTGTCATCTTGACTTTGCACTTAATTCTAAATTTCACCTTATTCAAAATTCACACTATCTGACGTACTCCTATTTCAAAAATAGGGTCTCTTATGATGTAACATCATGATAGAACAAATAATACACTACCCCCAAAAAAAGGAAGTAATACCTAGGAGGATGGTATCATGACAAGAGAAGATATACTATACAACTATCTACTACCCATAGTGCATCAATCTGAAATAGTATAGTTTCGGATCCAGACAAACATCTTCATTACTAATAGATTGAACAATATTATATTAATAGAAGTAATAGCATAGTTTCGGCATCAAACACACAGATACAAAATCTCCATAATTATAAATTATTATTATTAGTAGTAGTAGTAGTAGTAGTAGTAGTAGTAGTAGTAGTAGTACTGCTACTACTACTGTTGCATTACCCGTTCTTTCGGGGTACCCAGTAAGATCCAACAAGAATTACAAAGAACAAAACGTATATGGAAAACCTTTGGTTTTCTTTATTTCCCATCACCGGATTGTTTACGCCGGCTACGCACACACATATGAAAAGATCTTTCGACATACTTTTGTCTCTTGACAGTCTTTTTCTTTGCTGAGGTCACAGACTGGGTTTACGCTAGAAACTCGTTCATGTATACATCCGATTTGCAATTTGCTCTGCATTGTCTATCCGAGCATGAACTGAGGCAATTGTTTCACAAACACTTCCAATTGTCTGTTTGATGAAAGACAAGTCAGGGGATTCCTTCACGGCACCAACTTGCTTATCGTCGCATTTTTTGTCAGCGAATGCGAAAGCCTAACAGCAGGACGGGCTTAGGTACAATAGCCAATAAAGCTTCATCGGTGCTATAAACATCGGTAAACTCCCATTCTTCCGGTACTTCGATACTCCGATCACCAAGTGCTCCGGCTCTTCGCGTTTCTGAAACCTCCGCTATTCAAGTCTCGCTTGCATTGCGGAACCTTTTCCTTTTTAACAGTTATCAAGTCGCTTTCTTTCTTTCTCGACGTCCCACCCACAAAGAACTCGTCCACGATTCATTTTTGCCACTCTTTATTATCTTACACTACTACTACTACTACTACTACTACAATAATAATAATAATAATAATAATAATAATAATAATAATAATAATAATAATAATAATAATAATAATAGTTGTTTTGTTTGGGGGGGTCAAAGTGCTACGAAGAAAGAAACATTGTATGAAATATTCCTTTTGCCATCAGGGAATGTTCTGATTCGAAGGAGAAAACAAGATGGCGTTATTATTAACAAATGATTGACAAAAAAATTGTTAAAACGCGTGTGAATAAAACTACGATAGCACAAAGGTAAACACAGAAAAATATTTGAATGGCTCAATTTAAAAGAGTTAAGAAAATGTGTGTGAATAAAAGACTGAATTAAATAAAATAAACTTCATAAATAGTTATAAAACGAATCACAATAACGTTTCAAATTTATTCGTGTCGGTCGAAAAAGAACGGCGTGAATTTGTAAAGGGCGCGAATGAAACATACATTTTTTACCGTTAAAAAATGGCTGCCTCTTGAATGCTAAATTTAATGCCAAATTATTTTTCGCATAGAAATATTTGAATGGAGTTATTATTAATATAGAATTATATTTAACTAATGAAATAAATGACGACAAAAGATAATGACATGAATAACGCAAATGTTAGAATTTTCTTCTAAATGTCAAGGAATGTTTGTCTGGTATTTAGATCCGAAATGAAGTGATCATTGCTATCGAGTAGAAGGGGCAAGGTTATCAACGACAGAAAAAAAAGCTTTCTTCAACAGACGAAAGCATTTTCAAATTTTAAAATGTATATATACGGAATAAGAAAACCTAAAAGTTCATTTTCATTGTTTATTGTATGACGTAAAGCATTTGTACAGAATTGGTATCGAGAGGACTTCAATACTTGGAGGGATAATCCCGAGTCAGTCCGTGAAATGGCCGAAGCAGTTTAAGTTTTGAAAGCCACCTTCTTTTCTTTTCTTTTCTTTTTTTTTAATTTTGGAGGACGCTTTTTCAACTTCTTTTGAGAGAGGCTATTCTTTTGAGATCCTAAATCAATCCCAACCATCTAATTACCCTTTGCATGCTTCAAATTTATTTTCGCCGGTTTTCAAATCGTAAACTGCTTCGACCATTTCCAGGACTGTCCCATGGCGCTCAGTCAAAGTACTGAAATCCTCTGCATACCCATGCATAACAAGTACCTAAAATGAGTTTGTTCTAAACAAATAATAAGGAAATATGTTTTTCTTTTACATCGGCCTTTATAGAAATGTGAGGCATTAAGTATATTAAATTCATATACTCTTTAATGGTGTTTATTTTGATTTATTAAAATTATAATATCTCTTAAACGTCTGAGAATAGAGTAAAATTATAAAGGTACTCATAATTTAAAGAATATAATTACTTTATTCTTTTTGCAAGATCATTGTACGTAGATAACGACATTTTTGTTCTTATTTTGGAAACTAAAACTAAAATAGTAATGGCGACTACAAGTGTTTATTATTAATAGTAGTAGTAGGAGGAGGAGGAAAGGAAGGGGAGGAAGAGGAGGAGGCTACGGCAGGAAAGGCGGAGTAGCAGTAGAAGTAGAAGTTGTAGTAGGAGTAGTAAAGTAATAGAAGTAGTAGTGTAGTAGTTGTAGTAGTTGGTGTGTTCATTGTGTTACAATACCCGTTCCTTTGGTAGCATCAAGTAAAATACAATGATAAGGACAAGGATGATAAGGACAAGGACGGACTCGAGAAACTCTGTTTCTTTATTCTTCACAACCAGCTGGTGTAAGTTGGGTATACACACATATATAATTAAATGTCTTTGTTATCAAAAGACATTTGGAATTATTGTGCTTTCCCTTGTCTCACGAATAAACCTCTTTCTTTACCTTAACGGCGGTTGATTTTCGACTCCACCCAACGTAGGTAATTTTCACGAAAACCAGGCAGAGTGATTTACCTTGCAACCTAGAGGGGAATACGACAATACGTTCTGTAGCAGTCTGCTCTCGGAACATAGGGAAGGCTTGTGATCCCCACGCCAGTTGTTTACGACAATTCGGCCGTGGTGGGAGTACCTCTCTTCGGGGCTGACCCACGACAAGTTTTTCTCTATATCCTCCCAACTCGATCTCTGCTACGTAAGCACTCCTTCTTCCTTCGTTTGATTTCTGACTTTGCACTTCGGGTGACTTCCTTTTCTTGCCTCGTGCACCTGACTCTTTTAAAGGTTACCGAGTCGTTTGTTTTACAATGTTATACTCTGTAATGAACTCGTCGACCTCACACACCTGGGCCTATTAAAAGGTCATCGATTAATTATTGTTGTTCTTTTAGCTTAATTGACAATCTATCTAGTATTAGGCTTTTCGTTCATTATTACGATGTTATGCCCTTGACCTCCCCGTGACGTCTTACATCATCATCATCATCATCATCATCATCATCATCATCATCATCATCATCATCATCATCATCATCATCATCATCATCATCATCATCAAAGTAGTAGTAGTAATAATAATAATAATAATAATAATAATAATAATAATAATAATAATAATAATAATAATAATAATAATAATAATAATAATAATTACCACAACTGCTCTACTGTGGGTATTAATAACTGATGTATGAATATAACAATAAAATAATTACCAAAAAATATGTCGAGAATTTGATACCCTTACGAGAAAAAAAATTAAAATGGTGTAAGAATAAAGAGAAAATAGAAGAAATGAGAAAAATGTTTTCATACGAATAATTGCGGTTGATGATATATAATTATTGTTTATATGTTTACGTTGAAATATGGCTTTTATTGATCGAATATGAACACACTAAACAAACGGAAAAACACGAACTTTAAATTTGAGCGAAAAAGAAATATGTATAAATATACTGAATTTCGGATGCATTTTAAGTTTACAGCCTGACTGTGGTATATTATACATTGATGAAGCCTGTTTGCATCATTAATTTACAGTAGAAGTTTCATTTGAATCCCTATTACGTATCCATCATGCCAAAGGTGAGTTATATGAAATAGCTTTGAAACTTGTCAATATTTATTGTGTCTCGTATTAATATTAATACTTGTAGTGACATTAGTATTAAGATGTTACATATTTCATGTTGGTGTAGATACTTCTGTGTATTTTGATCCCATACAAACTCAGACAGACTCGTTCTATTTGTGTGTGTTGGGTTTCTCAAGATCATCTTATCGTTGGTGTACCTGGATTTGAATGCATTTTTAGTCACAGACGTAGTGATTTTGTATACAATATTATTTACAAAGCGGTTCTAGGTCAGTGGGCAGTTAACATTGATTCCCCAGCTGCATAGGTGCGTGCTATTTCTCGTGCTATTATTGTTATTACTTCTACTATGATTGTATGGCATAAACCCGTCTACAAGATGTTTCATATAAAAGGATTGGTGCAATTTTATCGAGTTGTTTTGGATCCTATACATGACTTATCGATAGACAACTAGATGGAAGTGTTCAATGATATGTATGCACACACACACACACACACACACACACACACACACACATATATATATATATATATATATATATATATAATTCCGAAACAATGTTCGTCTCACTGGTTATATCCAGCATATGAGAAAAGAACTCGAAAAGAACGTAACCATCGAATATTTGGATATTGTCTATATAGGATGGTAGATGAGATGACGGTGGGTTAACATTAAATATTCAACGAATATGTATGTATAATTTATGGTCATATTGTCCGCGTGGAAATTGGCCAAGTTAATTCTTTAAACGTGCCGTGTTGAATAGATGGGAAGGTAGAAATGAGATTTTAGTATAGATTCTCGTTTGCCTGTCTTTGGAGTGTTATGTGGCTATACGACAATTTGCCCACTTTTTATTGCAGTTATTTTGCATTGGGCATTCAGAGATGGTTGGGTCTGTTTCGTAGCACATCTACTCATAGCAAATTTTTGATCGCCCAATTCCCGTTCTAAGGTTGTTGAGTGTTTTTCACCGGAGCCAGGGATGGGGGCGTCTGAGAAGGGGGGATTTCCTTGTCAATAGTAAACAGGAGGGTAGCATTCTTTAGCCTTCTGGTCCACAACAGTAAACGTGTCTCTTTCTAAGATGTTGTTAGAGGTTCAACATGGCTAAGGAAGATTCTCCTTGACTCTAATCGTTGAACCGTTGGTTCACGTCTATGAAGGAGATGGCGTTCATCACTGATAGCATTTGTTATCTCTACTCAGCTGGCAACTTCCCGTGTCGCATACTTAACTACAGTCCTATACCAAAGGGGCCCAAATATCCATAACTACAGTCCTATACCAAAGGGCCCCAAATATCCATAGCTTGGAATACCCCCTCCGCCGTGGGGAAAAAGAAGGCATCTCAATCTTCTTCCGTATGAATCAGATGATTCTGGTGTTAACATTAGTTTCCCCGATGTTTTTTTCTAGTTATAAATCTTCCTGGAAAGACAGCGGGTACTTACGGGAAGGACTATGTGAAAGTGGTACTGTGGAACCGACTGGATTCGAACTTGGAACACCCAGGTCTTCAGTCCGTGGCGTTATCCACTTAACCACCGTCATCTCCCAACATCTCAATAAAGTATCGTTTCTTCAAATTTGATGATTTCTTCGTTTCCTTGTGCTGTTCTCAAATATTAGATTCAGGTGCCCCGGTAATAGGAGGAGTGGACAAAACGAGTAAGGATTTAACTGTGCTATTATGATTTGGTTTTGACTTGTGAGAGACCGTGGCGCCTCTCGAAGACGACGTAATGTAACAGTACTAAGTTATGTTTGATATACTTTGTAATATTAAGTCGTGAATGTGAAACGTAAATGTGAGGGGTTGCAGGTTGTTCAGGTTCATAGACTTCAGGAAACATGGGATCAAACGACAGGTGTTGTTCAATGCGAAGTCTATAATTAGCATTACTATAGATGAAGTCGGAGAACTACACGGACATGAAAGAAAGAAATAGACAACCTTATTATCATGAAGAAAAAAGATCGCTTTCACTGGGTTAGTGTTAGGGTTAGGGTTAAGGTTAGTGTTAGGGTAAGGGTAAAGTAAGGGTTAAGGTTATGGTTAAAGTTAGGGTTAGGTTTAAGGTTAGGGTTAGGGTTAGGGTAAGGGGTAGGGTAAGGGTTAAGGTTAGGGTTAAGATTAGGGTAAGGGTTAGGGTTAGAGTTAGAGTTAGGTTCAGGTTAGGGTTAGGGTTAGGGTAAGAGTAGGGTAAGGGTTAAGGTTAGGGTTAAGATTAGGGTAAGGGTTAGGGTTAGAGTTAGAGTTAGGGTAAGGGTAAGGGTTAGGTTCAGGTTAAGGTTAGGGTTAGGGTTAGGGTTAAGGTTCGGGTAAGGTTAGGGGTAGGGGTAGGGTTAAGGTTTAGGGTTACGCTTTTCGCTGGGTTCTGAGGCACATGAGTAAGATAATATTGATTATTTTCCCTCTCTAAAGAATCGGATAATCACTCGATTAATAATGGAAAGTGGTGATTTAACGTTAATTAAATTCACCTCTAGATTAACCCATCATTTTAATGCTTTTTTGACTCGTATCATATTTCTATGGGGGTGTATGTGTTGTATATTCATATCTGAAACACAATATCAATTAGTATAAAACTAGTATATCACTAATCCCTCCTAAAATGTATAAGGTAACCCCTGCTAGTATAGTATCATGACCACAAACAGAAACTACATCACACACCCAAAAAAGAGGAAGTCGTGCCTGGGAGGATGGTATCATGACGAACGAACATATACTACAAAAAAGAGGGAATGCTTAAGAGAATGATCTAATAGCAACAAAACCGATACTACATAAGCCTTCCCCCAAACAAGGAGGAGGTAATTCTTGGGAGGATGGTATCATTACAACAGCACAGATACTAAAGTGAATTAAAGTAAATATGTCTGAAATAGTATAGTAAACTGATTAAGCTTTAAAAGATAATAAAAGAGTACAATTAATAGAAGCAATAATATAGTTTTAGCTTCAGACATTATTATATATTATATTATTGCTTTGTAGGCTCCGAGTGCTGGCCGTCGAAGAAGGAAGCAGAAACTATAAACGGATGTCTATTTACTACTTTTACATCTGGGTCGAAAAATGTTCTCCCTCTAAATATATTCCTCCTCCTCCTCCTCTTCCTTGACCTCCCTATCAGAAAATGAAACAAGCTTGACCATATCAAACCATAAGTACCCATTGTTCGTTCAAGTCGATTCTAACCAACAATATTTGTGTCTGTGTCCGTCTGTAGGTCGACTTCCATGAATTAACCCAGATTCTAAACGCCATAAATTTAAACTAGCTAATAAAGCCGTCCAAACTCATGGTGATTTTTTTTGTACAAATATGTCACCGGTTACTAAGGCTCAAAAGCCACTCAAGGATAAGAGTCACTGAGTTTGTCAGGTGGACGATGAAAAATACTTTGAGGATTGCTTACCGATGGCTCAAACTGGTCAGAATTTGATGATTTTAGAGGGCGCCTCAACGAAGATTTTATATTTTTTAACAGAGTGCACCCCAAACAAGGCAAGTGGTCACATTAGACGTAAGGGGCTACTGAGAATTAGGGTGAAAGTTTTCGAGGTCATCCTAAATTGGGAACTGTGGACTTGAAAACGATTTAGAAAGCGGCTCTCCTCCAGTTCAATCGAAATCAGCGGTAAAATAGTTTCAATACAACATATCAATGAGTATATATACAAAATAACGGACAAAAATTGTGTTCGCGGAGTCCATGGTTTGGCGTAAGCCTCGCTAATTATTCAAGGGATCGGTCCAGTATCACCGGGGTAAGAATTCTAGGGTTGTTATATCAGGTGTAATTAAGTTGTAAAAGTGCCAATCAGAATGAAAATAAATACATTATGAATTCAGACGCGCCATTACAAAGGACCAAATCGGCACCAGTTCCATCTATTATTTATTTAGATCTTCAACTTGCAAACCAAGGTTTACTTCTTAGTTCTAAATATTGTAGAAAATTACAACAAAGGTTGCGCATGCTTCATCCATATATATATATATATATATATATATATATATATATATATATATATATATAAATATATATACATATATATGTGAGTTTGATATATATATAATATTAATATATATATATATATATATGTCTCTTAATGTTTAATTTTGCTTCAGTCGAAGTGTGTGTGTGTGTGTTTTAAGGTTTACCAAAACATTTTGTTCAAGAAATCATTCATCACAACAAAAAACTTGTTTCCTATTAAACTCATATATATATATATATATATATATATATATATATATACTCATATATATATATATTTAAATGTTTCACTTAGAAGATAGTTTATTCAGTAAAAACCGGAATTAGTCCAATAAAAATAAGCTCGATGATTCTCGATTACAGGGTACAGAGCATTTATATGTTTTTGTTAGGGTTTACCAAAACATTTCGTTCAAGAAATCATTCATCACAACAAAATATTTTTCCTTTCATAGTTTATTTATTTTTGAGATTTTTCAAAGTTAAAGAATTTTTCCCTAAGCAGGTTTTATGCTTGGCAGTTCATTAAGGGAATTATATACCTGGAGTCAGGACCCCAACAACTGACAATACCCGATGTGGTGTTGTTCTAATTGAGGCCATTTAAGAAGAAAAAAGGAAAAACCTCTTAAGAAAGTAGTTCAAGAAATGTTCACAGTATGGTTGCTACTATGCATACACACAAGAAATTAGTCCCAATGCCGTCCAAAGGAATCGGGAACAATGTGCGAGAATACACCTCCTCATCGGGCGGCATAACGATGAAAGTATCCCCCACAACAAAACGGTCGACACACAATCCACAAGTTAGCGTTCCAAGCCACTGATAATGTAGGCATTCCGAATTTATTCTATCAAAAAAGTTAGTATTAACGTCCGTTAGCAATGTATGTGGTCGAAAGAACCTTTTTCTAGGGCTGACCTGCTCCCACTCGGGATAAAAGTATAACGAGGAAAATGATCATAATCCCACAGAAACCCTATTTAAGAAAACTCTATAAATACTAGATAGAAAATATTCATCCATAATACTGTCTCTAAAAATTTAGTTTCTATTTTAAAATTAATCTTTTGAAAATTAATTTTCTAATGGCTGGGACGGCTTTTTACATTCTGGGAAAATATGTTTTCCTTAATTTAATGGCGATAGCGACCTTGTTGCTATTTATCGGAGTAGACATAGGTCGAAGTGAATAATCCTAATTCCGCAGAAATCATTTTGAGAAAATAATGTATATACTAAAAATAAAGTATTACTATAAAATATTTTGTAGTAATACTTAAGTAATTAAACTTCCTTCACTGAAGATTGCGGAAGCATGAAACATTGATGTCTGTAGGTAATAAATAATTAGTATTTATTCATAAATATTATATATATATATATATATATATAAATATGTATAGTTGAAAGCCCCTTTAAAGATGTAATAGTCTTGAAAGTAGAGCTCCGTGAAATTAAGAAATGTGTGTTCTCATTAGCGTTGAACACTATGGGCAGCAATAACGCTCCCACTGCCTTCCCGCATAAGCGTATTTTAATGTCAATTTCTGTCTGTGCTGATTGCCGGTAGCGGTGTGGTCCTGAGCGTTCGTCACGTAATTGTAAATCTGCGGACTGCAACCACCATAAATATATATATATATATATATATATATATATATATATATATATATATATATATATATCGCAAATGAAAAAATGAAAGTTTTTTGGATGTTCATCGTCTTTATTTTACGACTTCATCAAGCGATTGATTTGAAGAAGAAACATAGAAGTGAAAATCTGAAAATACGTGGAGCGTCTATGACGTAGAATGAATGGTTGTATTCTTTTTTTCGTGTTTATTTATGATTGTTTACTTATGCGAGAAACGGTCATCAAGTTAAAATGATTTTTGAATTTTGGCACGAAAAAGTGAATTAATATATTCAACATATCATTGTTTACTTATATATGATTTGTTGTTTAATGTTAAAATTTATAGAGCTTTTTCTTTTTATAGTTTTGGTAAATAAAAAAATATATACTCATATATATATATATATATATATATATATATATATATATATATATTTATATATATATTTATATATATATATATATATATGAGTATATATTGTTATGAGTGACAATGTTCATGGTATACAGTAGAGCATACGGGATATATGTCGGGCATCTAATTTATCAGGTTGGTGCAAAAACAATGGCGTTTCCTCACATATGTTATATTTATATATGTTTTCTGAATTAATTTATTGATAAATATAGCGTTGTTATAAGTCATTCTTAAGCGCGTTTTTCGCTCTATCGAATCATGTTATTCGTATCCATTTTTAATACTTTCATTTATTGTTTTTGCAGGCTTTTCGACAGCATGGGCAAAATTGAAATCCGCACGATATTCTTGTTCCAGTTCAAACTAAGCCGAAAAGCTGCCGAGACATCTCGTGACATCAATGATGCGTTTGGCCCAGGAACTACTAACGAAAAGGTGGTTCAAGAAATTTCGCAATGGTGACGAGAGTCTCGAAGATGAAGACGGTCAAGGTCGGCCAACTGCGGTTGATAACGAAGATCTGAAAGCCTTAATTGAAGCCGCAAAACCACACGAGAGGTTGCTGATGAACTCGAGGTCGACCACTCAACAGTCGTTCACCATTTGAAGCAAATATGGTTAGGGTTAAATTAGTGTCGCACGAATTGAACGATAATAAAAAACAAATCGTCGTTTTGAGGTGTCTTTTACGCTCTTGCTGCGCAACAGAAACTGCCCATTTCTCAAGCGAATTCTGACGTGTGATGAGAAGTGGATCCTCTATGACAAACGGCGACGTTCAGCACAGTGGTTGGATGCCGGCGAAACTCCAAAACACTCCCCGAACCCGAATTTGCACCCCAAAAAGATTATGGTGACTGTTTGGTGGTCAGCGACCGGTCTCATCGATTACAGCTTCTTGAATCCGGGCGAAACGATTACGGCGGAGAAGTACTGCCAACAAATTGACGTAATGCACCTGAAGCTCCAACGTCTGCACCCGAGATTGGTCAATATGCAGGGACCAACTCTCCTCCATAACAACGCTCGCCCGCATGTTGCACAAGTGACCCTGCAGAAGCTGAACGAATTGGGCTACGAGACTCTGCCTCATCCGCCATATTCACCGGACCTCTCGCCCACCGATTATCATATTTTCAAGCATCTCGACAACTTTCTGCGTGAGTAATGCTTCAAAAGCCTATATGATGCGGAATCGGCCTTTAATGACTTCATCGCTTCCAGAAATTCCGGATTTTTATGATAATGGAATAAGTAAACTTGTTTCCCGTTGGCAAAATGTGTTGAGTCTAATGGTGCTTATTTTGATTAATAAAGTTTTGTATAAAAGAAGTTATGGTCTTTTTAGTGTTGAACGTCAAAAACGCCATTGTTTTTGCACCAATCCAATACATTTGAGACGAAATGCCCAAATGTTGGTGGTTTACGCGTATAGCATCATTGAGATGTTTATATAATCCATCATTCATGCAGTGACTCCTACCTATTTAGCTTCATGTGGAGTTATTCTTTTCATAATAATTAGAAGTGGATATATGTGCCTATATATATATATATATATATATATATATATATATATATAGAGAGAGAGAGAGATAGATATAGATATATATGTGCACAATGTAAATATATATACATATATACTGTCCATGTTTTTTCTAGTATATATATATATATATCTATATGTACAATGTATATATGTGAGTGTGTGCTAGAGTGAAATAAATTCCAGAAAGAAATCCGAGTAATGTAATAAACAGAACAAGAATAAAATATAGTAAAGTAGCACGGAATCACATAATCACCGATGCAATAATTTATCTCGACCCTACGGCCTTATTCAAGCATCCAATCGAGACGATTACATTTTTGAAAATTACAAAAGAGAAACTCATAATCACTATTCAATACACCTATGAGGAGAGCGACAACATATCTAATACACATCTTGAAAGAGGGAGAAATGAGTTATTTAAGACGTAAATTGAGGGGTAAAGAGAGTGACTACATAATTTATATATATATATACATATATATATATATATATATATATATATATATATATATATATATATATATAGATAGAGAGAGAGAGAGAGAGAGAGAGAGACAGCTGGAGATTGCACGATTTATAACGGAATGCAATACAGTTAGGGATGAAAGAGAGCAATATATATAGAGAGAGCGGGAAATTGTATGATTTACAACGCAAGGTATATAGGGGTGGGGAAGGAAGTTGAGGTATCATAAACGAAGTTAGTTTGTCTAGGTCACCCTCCAACCGCTTAACCCCAATATATATATATATATATATATATATATATATATATATATATATATATATATATATATATATATTCCAATGTTTACATTGAGATATTTATTACATTATGTCGGTGTCGTATGACAGTGCAGGGGTTAGTAGCGCCGACTCTAAGCTCGACGGTTGAGTTTCAATCATGGCTTGAGGCACTAACTTGTCTAGCCGCACTGATGAGCTGTGAAACAGCGAAACAGTCTGTATGTGGATGACTATATATATATATATATATATATATATATATATATATACATATATATATATATATATATATATATATATATATATATATATATATATATTGTTGATGTATGTGTATATGTTACTCTTGTCTTCTTTTAACTTTTGTTGTTGTTCGAAAAGACTAAATAAATTGGGGATTTAGGCGAAAGAGTAGTTCCTCCTCCCGTACATATTTGTATTTTTTTTCTATTATTAGTATTATTTATTTAATATATGTTTACTAATGTTAATAGCAATAAAATCCCCCCGTTGCATATTTTTGCTAGAATAGTGTATATAATATACATGGTGAGTTTTCTACTAACCAGCCAATTGTGAAAACTTTTTTTGAGTAACATTCTGTCGCCAAAGGAGAAAATAATGCCCGTGAGGAGGGTTCATGACAATAGTGCAAAGACTACAGTACTCCCTCACCGAATGAAGGATGCAATGCTTGGGAGTATGGTATCATGACACAGAACATGTACTACACTACTACCCCTCAAAGTTAGAGGCAATGACTGTGAAGATGGTATAATGACAAACGTGCAGACATTACACTGCCACCTCAAAGGAGAAGGTAATGCCTGGGAGGATTGACTCATGATAACAGAACAGATATTAAATTACCCCAAAAGTAAGAGGCTATGCCTGGGAGGATGGTCTAATGACGAACGAGCATAAATTACACGACCTATTCAAAAGAAGAGGTAATGCCTGGGAGGATTGACTCATAATAACAGAATAGACACTATAATACATTAAGTCCCCAATACGTTGAATTGAGCATTGCAAGATAGTACACTAGTATATTAATGGAAGTCATGGTATAGTGTCTGCTCTCTACTAGTAATTGAATTACAATAGTACATTGATAGAAGTAATAGTATGGTGTAAGCTTCAGACAGACAGATACCAAATCTCTATTAGTAATAGATTATTTTTATCAGCGAATGTGTGTGTATGTGCGTAAAGGAATAAGGGAGTACGAAACCAATGTCTCTGAATTTATTTAGATCTTACACTTGAAAACCACTGTAAAATGTTAACATGTCTTACTATTGTTAAAGAATTAGAAAGAATTGAGGGGAGACTTATTATATATAAGTCAAGGTAAAAAAAATGCATAAGCTTTTAATGTACCAGCCAAGATTTTTTTCAAAAGTTGTTTTCGTGCGCCATTTTGATGTAATTAGAGGCACGAGGAAGCTGGGCCTTAAAGCGTCCGCCATCTTATGACTGCTCGCCATCTTATGGCCTGTCTTGGGATGGAGTGGCCGGCTCCATTCATTTCGGGGTTGTTTGGACGCTGTCCAGAGTCTCTAATGCGGCCAGGATGTAAAGGGAGGGGACAGGGGTCGATGTATTTGGGCGAAAAACAAACTAACAAGGCTTAAATTAGAATCTGGAAGATGCAAATGGCGACAGCAGGATGCGATATTTCCATATCTCTCTTTCTATCTATCTCACTCGTTCTCCCTTTTTTCTCTCTCTTTCTCTCTCTCTCTCTCTCTTTCTCTCTGACACACACATAAACAAACACCGACTTTTTCCATCTATGCATCTGCTTTCTTGCTCATGCCACAAACACACGATCTTCCCCACTCTTTCTCTTCCTCTCTGTGCGGATAATCTGATATACAGACATATATTGTAACATACATACACACCTATCGGGATAGATAGATAAATAATAGGTTATTGTATATACATTAATGAATAAATTGTAATTTGTTTTTTTTCTATCACCCCTGTATTACCACCAAAATAGCTTGATGTTATTTAAGTTAACAATACACGATATTTCTTAGAAATAATGTATATATACTAGAAAGTAAAGACTCAAGCACAGTATGTGTGCGCATAATTTGCATCATTATTATTTTAAAAGTTTATAATGAACTAGTATGAGTTAAAACTGAAATAATAAAAGTTGACTTAATTATAATTATGCCGATGAAAGAAATAACGCGGTGAATGTGAATGGAGTGATAGGACTTCATGATAGGAAGGTGAATTTCTTTACTACCTTCTTTGTGTGGGTACGTTTTTTAGAGAAACAGTTTATTCGGAGTAAATGTAATAATATGTACGCAGGGATGAAATTTACGCATAGTTTCGTGAAACACGCTTTAGAAAGTGATGTTGGTGTTGAGTAGAAAATATTTGCATAGTGTTCAGTTATTTACCTATTGTGTATACAGTAACACGGAAAAATGGTCTTTACTTGATTAATATAAATATTAATGTTTGGTGTTATTCATTTGTAATTTATTGTTCTTCTTTGACTGTATATATGCAATAGTTTTGTCAATATTAACAGTAATTAATAAAGAAATAACCATTTAAATGTATGATTCTGTTTAGAGATCCATGACAACTCATTGGTGAAATTGACAAATTCTTCTCTTAGCTGAGACGCATTGTAAGGTAGGCCAAAAAAGTTATCTAAAAATAGACAGCTCGAAATTCATAATAAGTAATATAAGCTGGTTTAGTTAATATTTCAAATTAGTATCTTTTAATTTTAACTTTGTATCGGTAATGTATCTGTTTTATTGTATTTCTTCTCGTGCTTTTTCTCATTCTTTTCTTCTTGAAATTAACCCCCTCCAGCACCAATGAAAATCCATAAACCTAGTACCATTAACATGACCAATTTTGTTAAGACATACATGGTAACCGACTGGGGAAATTGTCAAATTCTTCTTTTAGCTGACACACATTTTAAGGTAGGCCAAAAAGATTATCTAAAAATAGAACAGCTAAAAATTCATTAATTGAAATATAAGATACTCCCACCACCACCAACCAACTACTCCAAATACACCCTTGGGTTTACTCTTAACTAGATTGTATCTCGCACTCCCAGTGTTCATAGCTAAGTCTTCAATTCCAACTAAGTTGCATGTTTACAGTCCACTTTTATTTTCATTGTCTTTTATCTTTTATCTTATTTTATTGTACTTATTTCTGTATTTTTTTATTTTAATTGTTTATTTCTAGTGCTGTTAGTTCATACAATGTCTGTATGCGTGGTTGGCACGTATTTGAATAGAAAAGTTGTCATATCATAGAAAACATTATTTTCGTAAAGTTATTTGGAGTATTTAAAATACCAAATTATGTTATATAAATTATTTATTTCTTGAATGAATGAATAAAATCATTTTTTTTGAATATACATATCTGAGACTTTCAGCGATATACGCCTATTTCAAAGAGTACTTCCTTTTTTTCTTTTATTTTTATTCTGCTGGTATTAACCTCGAGGATTGTCCCCTCGTGAATAGAGCAACATGTATGTCCGATTTTGTTGACGATTTTGGAAAAGTGAAATTCGATGTGATTTTTGCGTGGTTGGCGCGTATTTGAATGAAAAAGTAATTTGAAGTATTTAGAATACCAAATAATGTTATATAATTTATTCATTTATTGAATAAATGAATAAAATCATTTTTAAAGATACATGTCTGAGACTTTCAAAGAGTAGTTTATTTTTTATATTTAATTCCGCTGGTTAATAACCTCCTTGATAGAGCGAAGTGTACGTCCAATCTTGTTGACAATTTTCGGAAAGTGAAATCCGATGTGTTTTTTGTGTGCTTTCTTCTTTCTGCTTTTCATTCTGCTGGTAATAAAACACTAGAACCTTCTCCTTTTTAACAGCTGAAGGTATGGGTTTGGTGAATTTATTGCTTTTTTGAATGATCAAAATGTTTCAGATATTTTTAAAATTATATAAAGTTTGCCTTTTATTCGTGGATTCTATTTTATTAAAATCAGAGATAAGGAAATTTAGTAGGGCTGGTTCAAGGAACTCTTCAAGAAATATCAGAGGCGACAAAGGTGTTTAATCCTTTAACACGGACTGCTATCTTGGCAATTATCTTTAAAATAGAGTTTAAATTATTAGTTTTGGAGCCATAATAATTTTCAATATGGCGTGTATTAAAATGTGCTTAAATTCATTAGCAAATATAACATGACACCTCCTGCAGGTACTAGACATAGGTAGGGAATCAGACCTACAAAATTTAATGGTTATATGTCTAATAGCCGAAAAGCAATTACGTTAGAAGACACAAATAGTAAACACACACACACGATCGCTAATATTAGTACATATCTATATGAGTGTATGTATGTAAAGAGAGAGAGAGAGAGGGGGGAGATAGAGGGGGATGGCGGATGAAATAAAAGATAAAACTGTGGAAATTGAAAGATCAAGAGAGAATGGGAGAGAATGATGCAAGAATTATTTTCTAAAAATTGCTACTTTTTGTTTTATATTTTACCTTTCATTATTTTATTAATTCCCATTATCTCCCGAAAAATAAAATGAAAGAATTTTATCTTTCCATTGTTAAAAACGTCGACCGCCTTCATTTTCTTTTTTCACCCTTCTATGTTTGTATTATTTCACGCGCCATTGTTAATTGCCTTTCTATAAAACTTTCTTTTCAAATATTTACGTAAAAGGTTTGTTTGTTTGTTCGTTTTTTTTTAACTTTCCTCTTTTCCCATTTCACAAACGAAAAAAAAAATCAGAAAGAAACTAAATGAGAATAAAATGAATAACGGAATAAAAAATAACTAAAAGAAAGAAGAGGAAACGGGGGGGGGGAATAACGCTAAATCCTAAAAGAATGGATCGGAATCAAAACTAACGTAGTTTGACATAAGATCACTTCCGGTTGACTAGACAAAGATGGCGGCGCTGGCCACAATTGACATTCAGCATAGTTTTTAAAATCAGAAATTACGTACGAGCCTTCAAGCTTGGTAATCTAACGATTCTCAAGGGGGAAACAGGAAGAAACAGAAAGACAAAGGGTATTGTAAATATATTAATTTATTAATGTCTCCATAGATATATTTAAAAACACTATACAAAAGAAACAAATATAAATAGACAATTCCACTTTAACATTAATAAAACCGTTCAAAATTTCAAAAATTAAAAATTCTTCATTCTACAATAAAGATCAATGTGTATTTACTTCTATTTATATAAAGCTAACTATGTCTATACGTTTATATATTTGTTTGCACAAGATTCACTCCGAAACTAATTAACCGATCATTATGAATTTTGGAACACAATTGCTAAGCGTAAGGGTGGCTAATGTGGGCTGTATTTTGTTTCATGCAAAGGGGATAAAAAGAGAGTGGAAATCCATCGTGAAAATTTAGATACTTTCGATGTTTGTGAAGTTTTAACAATATTTATTAAACATCAGTTAAGAAATATTACCTTAATTCCAGTTTTTGTAAAAAATTTGAAAGAGTGTTTAGGGGCATAATATGGGCACAATATCTGAATTTAAAAATTAAAATATTTCAGATTTGCATTAAATTTGATCTATAGTCATTGGACAACAACGAAGCAAGATACTCTGAATTTAAATTTTAGACAAGTTTTAGAATCAGGATCAACTCATTGGGTTGGATTAAGATCGGAATAAGGATTCTAGACATAGTATTTAATTTTCGTTAGAAGACATAAAAATGGCTCTTCTGTTTGGAGAATAAAGTGTGCATGTCCCTGGACGGCTATTCTTCTAGTTTCTATATTTTTAAAAACATATATGTACTTCCATTTTGTTATGCAAAAGTTGTCAAGTAAAGCACGCGCGTTTTTCTAGCTCCACTGACGAAACCATTTCATTTTGTGAGGGGAAGCGAGAAAGCAAATAGCACGTCAGACACTACTGCCTGAAATTAATTCGGAAAGAAACCCTAACTCTATAATAAATAGTCAACGGCGTTTTTTTTCTTTAGGTCATGAGAAATGATAATAATAATTTATATATGAAAATTTTAATTACTGACGTAATTCTCTGATTGTATATGAATATTTTAGTAAATAGCGAGTGCGAACACTGGCGAAGTATAATTGCTATTCCGTTATTTTTAACAGAGGATTTACACTCGTGTATTTATATTCTTCCAAGGCATAAGCCAAAACAGCATTCCATAAATGGCGTCAGAGATAAGTTAAAGGATCTTAATACGAGTGCCCTTTTAATAAAATCGACGTAAGGTACTAAAGGATCTGATTGGTCAAAAAAGATCACGTGTTACGAAAGGGGGGGATTATGAAATAGGAGTGAAGTGTTCAATTTGTAGATGACAGCGGTAGTCTACACGTGCTGTTTTGAGGCCACCGCCCTTAAGACCGCCTGAATAAGGAGATGGTAACAAAAGAGTTTCATGTTATTCACTCGGATTCTCGGTAAGAAATAACACATTCAACATGGAATTATTAAAACATAAGGTTTCTTTACTAGCTGTTAGACAATCTCCGAAGTAATTGACAGCGTACGAAATCGACTCCGAAATCTAATAGGCGATGTCCCTCAGAAGAGAGGTTGCTAGTCTTTCTCTATGATTTGATATGAATATTTCAGTAATAGATCTATATAAATTGCAAGTGTGAACACTGAAAGAGCATTTAGTCATCATTTTTACTGAATAAAATTAAAGAAAGAATTCAGAAAGAAGAAAATATAAACTGTAGAAACAAAGAGACAACAGTGAGAGAAATAAAAGTGATGACAAAAAATGAAGGAAAAAAGAAAAGAAAAGAAATAGTTAACAAAGAATTAAGACTGACAAGAAAAGAAAAAGAATGAAAACATAACGAGGGAAAAATCAAATATAACCAGAAAAAAAGGGAAAGAAAGAATTAAAAAAGAAGAAAATATA
Organism: Sepiola atlantica; assembly: GCA_963556195.1. Lineage (NCBI taxonomy): Eukaryota > Metazoa > Mollusca > Cephalopoda > Sepiida > Sepiolidae > Sepiola > Sepiola atlantica. The sequence continues at coordinate 90,045,020 of OY744515.1, forward strand.
AACGATAGAAACAAAAAACAACAGCGAGGAAAATAAAAGTAATGACAAAAAAATGAAGGAAAAAAGAAATAGTTAACACAGAATTAAGACTGAAAAGAGAAGAAAGAGAAAATAATGAAAAATAACAAAATAATGGAGAAAGAGAGAATAATTAAACAAAAACAGTCTGAAAGAAAAACGATGGGGAACAGATGCCTCTACGTATATAAGAATTTGTAATTTCTATCTGTGTGTTTGTTCATGGGATTTTAGATATAAAGCCCCATAACGATTCATTTTGATCAAAGCGAGTATAACATCCACTATGCCTTCCGTTTCTTTCTATAAAAAAATAAAATAAAAGATTTTACTTTATTGGTCCCCCGATTTATGTTTTGAGGCATGTCCGTCCGTCCGTCCGTCCGTCCGTCCATCCGAATTTTTCTCCGCAACCATCCATTGAATTTCTCTGAAATTTTGCATGAAGTTGTAACTTTGGTCAGGTTAGAAAGTGACATTCTCCGATTTTTGAAAAGAAATCTGGTTAGTCCCCCAGGCGGTCAAAAGGCCCCGAAATGGCAAAAAATGACATGTTTTGCCCCATAACTTTTCATCCATCCATTCAATTTCTCTGAAACTTGGCCAAAATGTGGAGGCAATTGTTCCTAATAGAAAATAAGTATCGCTGACCTTGGAAAAAATCTGGTTCGCGCCCCCAGGGGGTCAAACCCCCCAAAATGGCAAAAGATGACCCTTTTCTCCCATAACGTTTGATCCATCCATTCATTTTTCCTGAAACTTGGCCAAAATGTAGGGGCAATTGTTCTGGATATTAAATGAGCATCCTTGACATCAGAAAAATTCTGGTTCGCGCCCCCAGGGGGTCAAACGGGGTCAAAAATGCCCCAAATTGCCCAAATTTATTGCATTTTACACTCGCCACATCGAGTCACATACAGAGGGGGACAACGCACGCGCGGCTTGTTTTATTTATAACTTGAAATTTATAGAAATGAATGAAACTAAATTAATAAATAAATGGTAGAAATGAGTACAGGGCTTTGGACGAGAATCGCCGAGTGTTCCTCAGAGGATTTAAAGACTATAAATATATCAAAATATATTTCGCTTAATATCACTTAACTTACAACCCAATAAATTTTGGCCACATTTTTGGACCCCAGCGCAAAAATTGACTATCATGAAATGTAAGGAATAAAAATGTAATATGGATTTATGAGTGGAGGGCAGGAAGACATACGCTTCCTTATTCAATCCCGGACAACACTGAGTTTTCCTGTAAGTATATTAGACAAGAAACTGTAACAAATAAAAGAAACAGAAATCTAAAGCCGAAATAACATAGGTTAAAAGATGGAATATGATTGAACATTGAAAGGTCTTCAAAGCGAGATGTACGCAAAAGACGAAAACGATAAACGAACCCAACGAGAAGTCAAAAATCGATTAAAGTATATCAAATGTTAAAAAGTAGAATAAATATAGAAATAAATAATAATAATAATAATAATAATAATAATAATAATAATAATAATAATAATAATGATAAGAAGAAGAAAAAGAAGAAGAAGAAGAAGAAGAAGAAGAAGAAGAAGAAGAAGAAGAAGAAGAAGAAGAAGAAGAAGACTGTTTTGCAAGCCCGGTTGCATTTACAAAAAGGTTGCTTGTCCATTTGCGGTCCCGTGAGACTTGACTTGTGGTAGAGAGAGAGAGACAGGGAGAGAGAGACAGACAGACAGACAGACAGACAGACAGAGAGACAGAGAGACAGAGAGACAGAGAGACAGAGAGACAGAGAGAGAGAGAGACACACACACACACACAGAGAAGGGAGGAAAGGAAGAAAAAGAATGGCGTCTATATTTGTTACCCACGCATGCGCAGTGGTAGCTGTGGGACGTCATTTCCTTTCTAGGTTTTGGTCTTGATCCTCTCAGCCCGGATCAGAAGGCAGTTGAAAGCTAAAGGGAAGACGGGGAAAGCGAGGGAGAAAGATGGTCGCTGTTCCGTTTGCTGTGAGCAATCAGTGTAAATTTACTTGACAATCGAACGACAAGAACGATAACGTCCGGGAAAATCAAGCTGCGGTTAAGATGACGGCTTGTCTCATCTTAATTGTGTCGAAGAGAAGTTGCAGCCGAGGCAGCCATATTTAAAAGCAAAAAAGAAGGGGTGGGAATGTGAGAGTGACAATGTAGCAGCAATAATGGAAAACAAAGTACTTTATATACACACACACACACACATATATATATATATATATATATATATTTACCTCCCCAGGAGGTTAGGCACAAGACCAGTTTTATCTTACTCCCACAAGGTAAGATGTGACTCAAAGTCGGGTCGGGAAAGTGGGACTTGAAAAGCCAGCGCCCGAGAAAGTGAGAAATTGCCTGGGCAACCCCGTCGGCATTCCCCTGTAGGGGCGCCTCAGACAGTAAGCAATAAACTTACACCTCCCCAAAGAGGGGAGGCAAAGCCTGGGAGGGTGAACCTCCTAGAACTGCACAAGACAGACCCATAGACCGGCGTAAATCAAGCCCCGAAGGTTAAGACGATACCTGTTTATGGGGTGCAGTATCCATCGGAACAAAGGATATATATATATATATATATATATATATATATATATATATATATATATATATATATATATATATATGTATAAGTAAAGTCATAGTTTGTCCTATTTGATTGACCAGGATAGTTTCCTTAACAAAGGGTAGATAAAACAATTTATTTGGTCAGATGTATATCGGATATTGGTCTATATTAAAAAACAAATATTTTAATCGATTTCATCGAATTTAATATTTGATCCTGATCGATATTTTATTTTTATTAGTCATAAATAGACGCCGAAGGACTACTTACCTTCATAGTGGCATCCACTATGCCTGCCGCCCATATTATCGGGAAGACATTTAATACGATAAAGTTTTCCCCGTACACCGTTTCGTTGGCTATTTGTTCCCTTCTCATGTGACCTACATCTGACTCTAGAGAGAGGGGAGGAAAAGGAGAGAGGTGGAAAAATAAGAGATGAGCTTTATTTACGTAGATCATTCGGTTAACACGCGCATTTACAGACAGGGATGTCAGTTCAAACCTCGCCGGGACATAATTACATTTACTTTGATTTTGCTCCCAAATAAACTGAGACATTTCAAAGTACAATATTAAGCAGATTATTTACGTTTACTCTTATTTCTTCTGTAATTTACAGAAGTTGAGACTAGTGGTCGATAACATCGACATGCCAGTGTAGCGGATGTTTGTACCTCTCTGTATAAATAAATAAATAAATAAATATATATATATATATTTGTATAATCATCCGCAGACTGATTCGCTGTATTATAGTTATTCAGAGTGGTTAGACAGGCAACTGCCTAAAAGTGAGATTAAACCTTGACCGTTGTTTTTTGACAGCCAGAGATTATAACCATTACGCCATCAGCACAAACCACGAGAATGGAAATCACAATGCTTATAAAAACAACATCAGCTGCCGAAGAGTTCTCTATTCGTTTTTACAAAGAGCTTTGCATTATCCCTAATGATAACTGTCGTATTAACTTACCGCAGTGTTCAACCCACGAAGAAAGTGGTGGAATTGAATATGTTGCCATCTATATATGTGTGTGTGTAAGTATGTGTATGCTTATCTGTATGGTACGGGGGTGTGGGTTAGAGGGAATGTTTGTGTGTGTGTACATTGATGGAAATGCTTTGATTTGGTTCGTCCGTTTACGGCACGTCAATCCTTTTTACGGTTATGTCATGCCGAAAGACAATATATACTGTCAATGATTCACGGTGTACAATAAATTGAAGACAACTTCCTATTTGATCGATATAAAACCAACTATATGTAGCAAAAAATGCTGGTTGGGCATATAAGATAAGTGTCGCATTATAAGCATTAAACAAAGACCCAACCTACTTTATAAATATCTTCTTTGTCATCTGAGACCTGATAAGCATATCTCGAGTTGCAAATAGAGACCACATAAGCAGTCGTTCGAACAAATATAATCCAGAACAAACTCACAGAAGAGTACATACTAATTTAGTAAACACAGAATTCACTCAAATTTACACGAGAAAAAATTAACAAGAGTTGGGCACACCCTTAAATTAGTATAATGACTTATCGCAACAACCATTGATGTCTCACTGATAATTACCCCTAAAAATCTAAGTAATCTCCAAGTTGTTCCAGTAGATGGCTGGATGGTGTTCTCTCATACTCTCTCTCTCTCTCTCTCTCTCTCTCTCTCTCTTATGTATTTCCATTCTCTTGTACCCTTCACGACAATTTTGTGTTATAGCAACCCACACGTGTGTCACCACGTTTAAGGCGGAAGGAATGTCAAATTATGGGGTTTATGATATTTTTAGTTCTCTCGGATTCGTGTAATGTTCTTTTCATATGTTTGCTTTTTTTTCTATTCCAACTCACTGGTAGGCCTTACATGGTTATGCGAGTTAGTTTCCGCACTCCAAGATTTTCCTTAACATTCCAGCTGTTTTCATCAGTTATGTACGTTGTATACTGTCAATCCTCCCGTTGATTCAAATTTCTCATAGTCTTTTTGCCAGGTTTGTCTAACCTATATTATTATTATTATTATTATTATTATTATTATTATTATTTTATTTTTTTTTTTTTTTTTTTACTCACTGGGAGTTCTCACTGATAAAAAAAACGGTGATGTTCACTGGAGTCTGGATGAGAACAAGTCTCCCCAGATTTTTAATACTTTCTACCTACTGCGATAATCTTTGCAAATGACTTTGCATTATCGCAACAGCCGCTTACTATTGATTTCTCGCTGGCAACAACCTTTGGTGTTCTCTTAAATTTGGATGGCAATAAGCCTCACCAAGGCCCTAGTCCTCTCCGCACGTTTCCCGTGGAGGTCTGGTTAGTGATCTCTCTCTTCCGTCTTTCCATCCTCCTTGACCCTTCACAACTATTTTGTGTTGTATCAGCCGAGGCTGGTTCCATCACTTTTGCTTTTATTTGAGGAAGGGGGGGTAGTTTATGAAATGTCTTGCATTTTATTCTCTTGGTTTTATGTGGTGGTGTCCTTTCTGTGTTTTTGTTTTCTTCCTATTGCAACTTCCATGTGAGTGGTTAGCATTTGTAGCTTATGTGGGTTGGTTTCCGCATTCAAAGATTTTCCTTAAGATGTCAGCCGTTTTCATCATTGCCGTTACCTTTATAGTATGCATTATTATTATATATATGTACTATTATATGTATTATGCATTATGTTATGTATGTATGTATTTATGTATTATTATTAGTAGTAGTAGTAGTAGTAGTAGTAGTAGCAGTAGTATTTACTCTCTATGAGTTTTCACACAAGTAATTATCAGTGATTGCTCACTGGCAACGACCAATGGTGTTCCCTGGAATATGAGTGAAACCAATCTCACCAGATTTACTCTCTCTGTTGATTTAATACACGTTAAAATCATTTTGCGTTATGACAGCAGTCGTTCACCATTGATTTCTCGCTAGCAAAGACCGTTGACCGTCTCCGGAATTTTAGTGGAAACAAGCCTCCTATAAAGTCCCAGTATTCCTTTCTAGTGCTAGTAGTACTCGCTATCCTTGGCTTTTCCTTCCTCCTTGACCCTTCACGGCCAACATGCATGTGTGAGTTTTTTTTGCTTTTGGGGCATTTTATGGAGGGTGTCAGTTTATGAGATTTTGAGCAGTTTACTTTCTCTGGGGTTCATGTGATGTGCTTTCTATGTTTTGTTCGTTTTCTAATTTAAGTTGTCTGTGTCAGGTTAGCGTTCGTTGGTTATGGAAGTTATTTTTCGCATTTGAAGTTTTCTTTATATGGTTTCATTTTTTACTTTAATTCCAATTTCACCTAGCCTTTTTATCCTGGGTTTTCGGTACTGTTTCTAGTGCGACTACGAGTAGCTTCCTTCATGTTTTATATTCCTCTAAGTTTTCTGGCAAGTTACATGTTTTAGCCCCGTTTTACTGCCTCCTAAATCTTCACTCTGTGACCTGCTGGGAGGACGAGATTTACGATTTTTTTCAGTTTTTTTTCTCCTCCTTGTCGACTATAATCACATCAAGTCTTCTTGCGTTGATGAATTTGTTTGTTTGTACTTTCACATCGCAAAGGATTTTGTGGTTTTCATTTCCAATACTGTCTCTTGTTTGTGTCTGTATCATTAGCCTGCATGTACGAAGTGCAGCCGTTTGCCTAGTTCCCAATGAACTGCCTTCCCCACGCAGTCGTGTCGTTGTTTATATTCATTTTGAGCTAGTTTGTTGCATTCACATATTATGTTATTTATCGTTTCGTGTATCTGTCCATAGAGTATTCATCATCATCATCATCATCATCATCATCATCATCATCATCATCATCATCATCATCATCATCATCATCATCATCATCATCAACACCATAACCATCATCATCTTCATCATCATCAACAACACCACCACCATCATCATCTTCATCTTCATCACCATCACCATCACCATCATTCTTTTTCTATATCATTGAAACCTCGTTAGCAACACCAGCGTTTCTCTGTTCCGCTCTTTCCCCACGCCGTACGGCGTAAACGGGTGCGATGGTCGTCTCGATACTTCCGACTGCGACCCGGTAATTTACTTGATCAGATTATCAACGATCGGACACTTATCGATTGTTAATTATCGCGTGTGAGACGCAAGGTGCGATGGGGCGACTTGGCGCGATGCAAGTGGGAATCGGGAAAAGAGATAGATAGATAGATAGATAGATAGATAGATAGACAGATAGATAGATAGATAGATACATGTATGCATACATACATAAAAAGACTGACACAGATATATCGAAATATATCTTCGGACATTAACCAACAGTGTTCGTGCGACAGAGAAGGGGAGATAGATAGATAGATAGATAGATAGATAGATAGATAGATAGATAGATAGATAGATAGATAGATAGATAGATAGATAGTGGGAGAAAAAGTGAGAGGATGCGATATATACTTTCATGTATCATATGTAGAATAGTGAAAACTTCAACGATTTATAAACACTTATTTACAAGGTATATTTATTTTTATAAAGGATTTTAATTATTATTACGAGTAAATGATGAAGAAATTGAGCGTTTCATCTTTATAATTATGAAAATAAATGTAACATAAATGCAGCCATTTTAATAACAACATTATATATATATATATATATATATATATATATATATATATATATATATAAACTGTCAAATTAGTAATAAAACTGATTTAAGACAGTAAATTTAGGGGCAAGGAAATGGCGCGATATCGCTTCGGAAATAGTCATATGGAGTATATGTATTGGTACAGCTAAATTAGTAAAACATTCGTACCGTCAGTTTCAAGCACAGACGACGGTCTTAGCTATCCGGCTCTCTTCAGCTTCTGTTGTCATCTGTTTCGGAAATGTGACGTCACGGTTCACTCTCGTTTGGACGCGTTATTTGCTTAGAGTGTTATGTATGTTTGTTTACATTTAGTGTAAGAAAGGTTTAATAAGGTTTGAAAAAGGGGCGGGAGTAAGTGTTGAGATTTAAAACTGGAGAAGATTTAAAGAAATATAGCAAAAATAAAATAATGTTTTTTTATATAAATCCAGTATTTATGAGTAGCGTTTATTTAGCCATTACTGTTTTGAGGTGAAATGATGTGTCTTCTAAAGAAATAAGGGAGAGAAAATGGGTTTAAGGATAAGTCCTTCTGGGCTTGCAACCGACGGTACGAATGTTGTACTAATTTTTCTGTAGCAAAATAAATAAATATCACGCTATTAATTTTTATTCGTTTACTTTTAATGTTAATTCTCAATTAATCGAGCACTCTGCTGGGATTTTTCCTGCTATATTACAAAGAAGTTATATATATATATATATATATATATATATATATATATACATGTATATATATATATGAGTGTCACTACAGCATCGAATGCGTCGTGAAGAGATATATTTGAAAATTTGAGATACCAGTCAACAGACGCGTGAATTTATATCAATAAATAAAATTTATTAATCATTTTTTTTAAATATATTTTATAAATCAAAATTTTCGGTTTAACAAACCTTAATCATGGCAGACAGTATATATATTTTGTTTTCTTTTTTTTCATCATATTAAAAGTCAACGGCAACGCCGAAGATTGACGATTCTCCTCGATTTTATTGGAGTGTTTATATATATATATATATATATATATATATATAGATATATATATATATATGTCCGATGCAAGCAGTTTATGTGCTGGCAAGCATGGGTTAGAATAATATAAGTGTAACTATAGCATTGAAAGCTTTGTTAAGAGATATATTTGAAAATGTGTGTGTAGGGGGGGGGGTGCTACCCCAACATATATCTCTCGAAACAATGGATAAGGTCGATGGTTTTGTTTAAAATATCATTTCTATACGTAGACTACTAAGAAATTAAACAAAATATATATAAGCACATATATATATATAAGTACACACACACATACACACACATATATATATATATATATATATATAGAGAGAGAGAGAGAGAGAGAGAGTACATTAACTTTTCCACACCTCCATGCATATATATATATATATATATATATATATATATATATATATATGAAGAATGGAAAGGAATTAGAGAAGCAAAAGCCAAATAAAAGTTCAATTCAATTGCTCAGAGCAAGGTATATTCCGCAAAAAGGAAATTTTTTCAAGTTAAGGGAAATTTAACTTGAATAAATTGCCTTTTTGCGGAATATACCTTGCTCTGAGCAATTGAATTGAAATTTGATTTGGCTTTTGCTTCTCTAATTCCTTTCCATTCTTCGTCATATCTACCTGCTCTATCCTGGATATTGAGCTGTATACTTTTCACAATAGGTTTTACCTTTCCTAAAAGTTCGCTTTTAGTACACCACTTTATATATATATATATATATATATATATATATATATATATATATATATATATATATATATATATATAGTGCAATGTTTCTGCGTCTGCAGTTGAAAACTATTTTACTAGCTTTCTGTATTTGTCCGCTGCCTCGACATAATATAATATAGAACGGTATTCTCTTTCCTTTGCTGGCATAGTTCATGGTGGCCGACATGTTTAATGCCGAAAGGTGACTTTGTGACTGGGTTCGAATTCTTCAATCGGCAGTATTTATCATTTCCTTCACTGACTGCTGCGTAAGCATGAAACACTATACATATAGGTAAACAATCATTAATATTTATTTATTAACACACATATATATATATATGTTTAAATTCCCGAAACAGTTTTTCATGGTAAACAACTGATGATCCCTAAAATAATGTTAGAAGCAAACTAATATAATAACTGTAAAAGTTAAATTGACTTACATGAGTGATTTTCCACTGAACAACTTGGGACAAGTGTAGGTTTGTAATCCGAGGCTGTAGCAATGCGATATAGTTGCCGGAAGGTGGAGAGGGTGAACAGAATCAAACGAGAAGAGAAAACAAATCTCAAAACGATTTATTAATATTTCACGTAAAAACTGATTAAGTACCAGAATAGTAAATACTGTCAGGTAAATAAAAAGTTCGGCAAAAGCTAATCTTAAATTTTCGAAAGAAAAACTTTCATTATCAAAAGACAACAATTAAAGACCGAAAGGGTCGAAAAAACGGAAAAACCGAAATCAAACTGTTGAAACACTGCAGCAGACAATTGGGAGTAGGAATGCAGAAAATGTCAAAATGTAATTAAATAATTATTCAGCTAAAGTTAACATCTTATTAACATTTGTTTATTTGTATACTAATTATTATGATTTTATTATTTTTTATTTTATATGATTTATTAACTTTTATTTATTTATTCAATTCTAAATTTAAATTTACGTGTGGGCCGTTATTATTATATGGGCAGGCAAAGGGGGATAACTTAGAACAAACGGAATATGTTTATAAATGAGATTTGAAATTTGAGAAGAAATTTAAATCAATTGTGGAAAGAATTAATGTCATGAGGGTAGGAAATAAACCGTTTGAACGGGGGGGGGGGAATAAGAGGAACCGTTGGAAAGGGAAGGGGGGATTAAGAGATAAAAATATATACACAGACACACATATATATATATATATATATATATATATATATATATATAAAGTGTAAATATCTAAATACATATTTATTTTATGTAAGGGTATTTCAAGGGTATAATACTCCTAGAACTAAATTTATATAAATTTATTCTATTTATTATTTTTCCTTTGTTATAATTATTTAATTTATATATTTATTTATTCTTTTATTATTATAATTTCTCTTTTTTTCTTTTTTATTTATTTTATTTATTTATTTTTTATTCCTATTTTAAATGTTATTATTTTATTCGTTAGGATTAAATTTTAAATATCATTTTCGTCGCTAAATGCGCAAATTGACTGACCCCCATCAGATCCAATCACGCCCCCTCCCCCCAAAATAAAGGAAGCAAAGTGCGGTTTGTAGTAAAAAAAACCGTTTTATAACTTACGTAGAAATACATTCATGTCATTATTTATATAAGAAATATAATTTCCTTATATTTTTGCCTCCACATAATCTCACACATAGACAGCTGTCACCCATTCGCCGATGCGTTCCTCAGTGACGTTTATTCTGCACTAATTGGGGATTTCATCAATTTCAACGTGAAAAGCTGGACCCTAAATCTAACCCTAACCTAATCATAGCCCAAACCTTTAACCCTAACCGTAACCCCTAACCCTAACCTAACCCAAACCCTAACACTAACCTAACCTAACCCAACCTAACCCTAAACCCTAACCCTAACCCTAACTCTAACCCTAACCTAACCCTAACCCAAACACTAAACCCTAATCCTAAACCCTCACCATAACCCTTAATCCTAACCTAACCCTAACCCAAACCCTAACCATAACCTAACCATAACCATAACCCTAACCATGCCCCTGCCCTGCCCTGCCCTGCCCTGCCCTGCCCTGCCCTGCCCTGCCCTGCCCTGCCCCGCCCCTAACCCTAACCTAACCCTAACCCTAAACCCTAATCCTAACTCTGATTCGATGTCTGTCTAGACAGGACTAACAAAAGTATGATCAGCACGTGTGCACTCACTGCACGTAACTTAAGCGTTATCATTTCTATCGAGGTTAGATGCGTTCTAGCATCGCTATACATTACCATATACGTCAGTTTGTCTTTCACGCTTAAGTTTAAAGTACGATTTTCAGATTCTTCTAATTGTCTTTAAAGGAAATGTTTTGTTTGTTTGTTAAGTGAGTCCGACTTCTGCATAGAGTTCTCGATTCATGATTGTCCGGTCTGCATGAAGTCCTCAACATTGGTCATATCTACTCGTTAAGCTGCGAAATTGCTGGTTTTTCCCATCGAAACATCAAGAGCAGCAAGGCTCAGCGGTTGCATGTGAAGTCGGGGAAGGATGGACCAAGAACACACAGAGGAATTCCGCAGGAAAAAAAACGTTACAAATTTGATTCCTTTGATTTGTAGTTCGGCGCATGAAACGTCTTTGCTTGCCATAAGCAGAGTAAAAAACGACAAGAGAACGACAAATCCTGATGCCGACTCCATCTTGATTTTCACCGGAGCCCTGTAAGCTGAGTTACGGCCCTAATACCGCTTACTGTCAAATCTGTTACTCACATAACCCTAACATAATAATTAAATAGAACACTTCAAAACACTACACCACCACATCATCATCATCATCATCATCATCATCATCATCATCATCATCATCATCATCATCATCATCATCATCATCATCATCATCATCATCATCATCATCATCATCATCATCATCATCATCATCATCATCATCATCATCATCATCATCATCATCATCATCATCATCATCATCATCATCATCATCATCATCATCATCATCATCATCATCATCATCATCATCATCATCATCATCATCATCATCATCATCATCATCATCATCATCATCATCATCATCATCATCATCATCATCATCATCATCATCATCATCATCATCATCATCATCATCATCATCATCATCATCATCATCATCATCATCATCATCATCATCATCATCATCATCATCATCATCATCATCATCATCATCATCATCATCATCATCATCATCATCATCATCATCATCATCATCATCATCATCATCATCATCATCATCATCATCATCATCATCATCATCATCATCATCATCATCATCATCATCATCATCATCATCATCATCATCATCATCATCATCATCATCATCATCATCATCATCATCATCATCATCATCATCATCATCATCATCATCATCATCATCATCATCATCATCATCATCATCATCATCATCATCATCATCATCATCATCATCATCATCATCATCATCATCATCATCATCATCATCATCATCATCATCATCATCATCATCATCATCATCACAACAACAACAATAACAACAACAACAACAACAATAACAATAATAATAATAATAATAATAATATAAAAATACAGAGAGGCATTTTTCAAGGAGACTCTCTATCACCACTATTGTTTATAATAGCCATGATGCCACTCAACTACATACTCAGAAAGTGTGATGCCGGATACAGGTTTACGGATACAGAACAAAGAATAAACCACCTGATGTACATGGATGACCTGAAACTGTTTGCAAAAAACAAAAAAGAACTGGAAAAGCTGATAAATACAACCAGGATATTAAGCCAGGATATCCAAATGGAGTTTGGAATAGAAAAATGTGCACTGCTAGAGATCAAAAGAGGAAAACTGGAGACGACAGAAGGTATAGAACTCCCCAACCAAGAGGAGATGAGGACGCTAGGAGAACAAGATAGTTATAAATACCTGGGAGTTCTGGAAGCAGACACAATCAAATATACAGAAATGAAAGAGAAGATTGGAAAAGAATATCTACGAAGAACAAGGAAACTCTTAGAAACTAAACTATATAGCATAAACATAGTAAAAGGGATAAACACATGGGCTGTATCACTAATAAGATACTCTGGACCATTCATAGGCTGGACCAAAGAAGAACTCAGGCACATTGACCAAAGGACTAGAAAACTAATACGGACAGACTCTACATGAAAAGAAATGAAGGAGGTAGAGGACTGGTAAGTATAGAAGACTGTGTGGAAGACACCAAAAAAGAGCTGGAGAAATATGTAACCCAGAACACGGAAAGACTGATCACCACAGCAAGAGACACCAGCCCAACAAACAACTCCGGAAGCACTGAACCCAAAAACAAAAAGACAAGAAAGGAAAAGTGGGAAAAAAAACAACTACATGGACGCTTTATAAGACTCACAAGCGATGAAGCCAATGAAAACAGCTGGGCATGGCTAAGAAAAGGACACTTGAACAGAGAAACGGAATCTCTGCTGACGGCCGCACAGAACAATGCGATTAAGACAAACTTTATTAAAGCAAAGATAGATAAAACCCAGGAAAACAGCAAATGCCGATTGTGTGGACAAAGAGACGAAACGATAAATCATATAATAAGTGAATGCAGCAAGCTAGCACAAAAGGAATACAAGAACAGACATGACAGCGTGGGGAAAGTAGTACACCGGGAAATGTGCAAACAACTGAATTTCGAATATGCAAAAAAACGGTACAAACACAAACCAGAAACTGTACTAGAAAACGGAAAACACAAAATCATATGGGATATGAATGTACAAACAGACAAACCCATAACAGCAAGGAGACCGGATATAATAATAATCAACAAGAAAGAAAAATCCTGCAAAATCGTAGACTTTGCCGTTCCAGCAGACCACAGAGTGAAGATCAAAGAGACGGAAAAAAGAAGCAAATATACTGAACTTGCCAGAGAATTGAAAGGAATATGGAACATGAAGAAAGTCAGTATAACACCAATAATCATAGGAGCACTAGGAACAGTCCCCAAAAACATGGAGAAAAGACTAAGAGAAATAGGAATCAAAGGGATAATAGAGACCATACAAAGGACAGCAATGATCAAAACAGCTACAATCCTGAGAAATGTCCTCGAATGCGGAAACCAACCCACATAAGCAACGAATAGGAACAAACACATGGAAGCACAAGACAACAGAACCGGGGAAAATACAACCGCACGAGAGAGACGCAAGCATAGGCTGACGCCACGAAAATTATGGACAGAGGGTCGAGGAGGGAAAGCGCAAACCAGACCTCCACTGGAAGAGCGCGGACAGCTCTGGGACTTTGGGGAGGCTAGTTGCCACTCGGGCCCCAGAGGGGACCAATGGTCATTATCAGCGGGAAATCGGTGGTAGGTGGCTGTTGCGATACCGCAAGGTCATCAGCGGTGATGAACGAAAAGAGGTGAAGCATACTGGAAGTCTGAGGAGACTTGTTGTCACTCAGACTCCTGGGAATACCACAGGTTGTTGGCAGTGGGCGATCACTGACGATGACCAGTGTGATAACTCCTAGTGAGTAAATAATAATAATAATAAAATCCCACCCCACCCCCAAAAAATATTAATAAAAAAAAATTTTTTTTAATGAAAACTTAAAAGAATTTAAAAAGAATTACAATTTCTTTTTAATTAAAAAAAAAAAAAATTTTAATTTTTTGAAAAAGAAATTTTAAAATAAAAAAAATTAAAAATTAAATAAAATTTTTTTTATTTTTTATTTTATATTAATTAAAATTGTTTTTATTTAAATGGTGCCGGCCTAGGCTGACACCAGACAACATATTTGTAGAGGGTCGAGGACGATGAGAAGACCGAGGAGGGACAGCACAAACCAGATCTCCACTGGAAAAGTGCAAAGAATGTTGGGACCTTGGGGAGGCTTATTGCCACCCAAATCCCAGAGAAGACCAATTATCCTTACCAGCGAGAAATCAATGGTAAGCGGCTGTTGCGATACCGCATCGTTATCGAAAAGAGGTGAAAAATGCTGGAAATCTGGGGAGGCTTGTTGTCACTCAGACTCCAGGAAATACCACTGGTTGTTGTCGGTGAGCAATCACTGACAATGATCTGTGTGAGAACTCCTAGTGGGTACAAATAATAATAATAATAATAATAATAATAATAATAATAATAATAATAATAATAATAATAATAATAATAATAATAAGAAGAAGAAGAAGAAGAAGAAGAAGAAGAAGAAGAATCACTGACAAAATAATTTAACAATATTTAACTAAAACTGCCAGGAACTAGAGTTCCAAACGACACATATCTAACACTAGCATATTGTCACCGCCTGCATCACAGTGAGGAAGGGTTGGACTTTAGGGATAGGGGCATAAGAGATGCTGGTTGTTCGTTAGACCGTCGGTATGTTTGGCTCAAGTTTCAAATAGCATTCTCTTGGCCAATGAATGAAAGTATCTTAAGAATAGTCTTTTGGTTTTGGTTTGGTTTCCTAAACGCATGTTCCTCAATTTGGTTATCTTCAACTTCACTTGTTTTTCTTACAGAAATAGATATGCATCATCCAGACAATGCAATCCATTGTTGTTTACGGCCTATAATTTTGTTTCCCACATCTTCCGGACCAGCATGCACCAGCATGCATTGTACTTCGTCAGAATTCCCATCCTTATTGTTTCCGTCCAATTTACCACTCAAAATATCCACTCCCATAAAAAATATAGTTTTATTATTATTATTATTATTATTATTATTATTATTATTATTATTATTATTATTATTATTATTATAACTTCGAAAATCTCAACGATACAAGCGACATCTTCGTTGCCGCCAGTGAAGCCCCAAGGGAAATAACTCATGAAGAACCACATCCCTGCTTTTCCAATTATCAAACAAGCCCTCTCTCTCTCTCCCTTTCTCTCTCTCTCTCTCTCTCTCTCTCTCTCTCTCTCTCTCTATATATATATATATATATATATATATATATATATATATATATATATATATCCATCTGTCCATCTATCTCCCTCTTTCCCTTTTACACACACACGCGCGCTCGTGGTCGCACTTGGCGATGTGAGTGGTCGATCATTATCGGTAAGAGATGACAACAAACAAAGAAACGAGAGATGGTGGCGAGACGTCGTTGAAAACATCCGAGAAAAAGTGTCGGGAAACTGGTGACAAGGAAAGCGTGTAAAAACTAATGATGATGGATAATTGATAAAAAGATGAAAAGGAAGAAAAAGTAAAAGAAACGGAATGTGCCCCAATACTGGTGTATTCCAATACAGCAGAACTTTCCAAACAAAGAGTGTATGCTCTATTTTCACAGTTTCAAAATAAATTTTATTGTTTTAACGTATTTTGCGCGATCCATTTCTCTAGATTTTATAAAGGACAGAAAGTGTCTGATTATAAATTCTCCGTTAGAACGAGCATTCCAGTTCATATATATAGATACATGCATACATATATATATACATACATATATATATATATATATATAATAAACTCGTATTTCTTTTTAACTATTTGTTTTATTTATTTATTCTGCAAGATTTTGGCTTCTATATGTCATTATTAGGTTAATAGCGACACACACACATATATATATATATACATATATATATATATATATATATATATATATGTATATATATATATATATATATATATATATAATGTTTGTCTGCCTGTCTGTTCATAGATGTTAAACTAATGAAAGTACGGTGTAAAAGGATAGTGATCAATAATAAGTACAGTTAATTTAAGTATTATTATTTTTAATGTATGCACATATGTAGTCAATAATCTTAACATTACTAGAAATGTACACTATATATATATATATATATATATCCAACTTTGAGAGACGGCTTGGTTGGTTGGTTGGTGGGGGACCTAGACAAGCTGAACTTTTTTTTTAGATGCCTTGACTACCTTCCCTACCCCTACATACCGTCCGTTGTGAATCTTACAATGTCTTCCTTTCTCTATATATATATTGCTCTTTCCTCTTCTTTGTACTGCCTACCGTTATAAATCGTGCAATCTTCCCCTCTCTAAAGTTATATATTAAATATGTTTCCACTCTCCTCCTCCTCAATTTACGTCTTAAATAGCTCATATCCCCCTCTCTCTAAATATGTATTAGATATGTTGTCGCTCTCTCTCTCTCTCTCTCTCTCTCTCTCTCTCTCTCTTTGTATATTGAATTGGTGAGTGTGAATTTCTCTTTTCTCATTTTCAAAAATGTAACTACCTCACTTGGATGCTTGACAATACCGGAGGGTTGAAATAAGTTATTTCACCGGTGATTATGTGATTCTGTGTTACTTTATTTTTATTTTATTCTTGCTCTCTTTATTACATTGAGCTCTCACACCCGGATTTCCTTCTGGAATTTATTTCACTGTAACACAACAATATATATATATATATATATATATATATATATATATATATATATATATATATGATTTATTTCATTTATACACACACAAACGTAAACTGTGAACGCGTTTGATAGTTTTACTAATCGTCGGCACACAGCTCGTCTGGTCGTGGGTTCGAGCCCTTATCAAATAGTTGAGCTATGCTGACAGTTATTAATACTATGAAACGTGTTCACGGATTAATTTTGTGTGTGTTTGAATAAAATAATTAATAAATATAAAAAAACAATTAATAATGTCCTATCAAGGAAGAGGGTGAAATAATGCAGTAAAACGCATTTAAATAGGGAGTTACCCTATCACCGCTTAGGTAGCGATATGTAATTAAATGAGCGTTCATTCGTTCACTATCACCTATCACCTAAGCACAGTAACAATGAAAACTTTATATATATATATATATATATATATATATATATATATATATATATATTTACATATATATACATATAAATATATATATATATATATATATATAGAGAGAGAGAGAGAGAGAGAGAGAGAGAGATCCAGCTTACACACTCCGGATCAACACGGCGACAGCACCTATCTAAACCTAGAACACTCTTCAGCTCTAACCTCTGCACCTTTGCAACACATGGTTATGCAACCGCATATATGCAATATATAAAATACAATTGCGCTATGCAATGAATTCTACATCGACAGCACAGTGACACCATTGCACATGCGTATCAAATAACACGTAACCACAAAGGAATCAACCTTTAAAAAGCACATGCCACAACCCAACCAAAGACATACAAGTCAGGATATTATCTATCGAAAATGACCAGGGCAACCTCAGACTCAAAGAATCGATACTAATTAGAAGATTTAACCCAAGATTAAACAGCAGAGCCGAGCTCAATTTCAACTTCTTAGTATAACCACACATGACAAGCATCACCCTACACATTATAGCAAACGATTACCTACTGTAATAATATTAAATAAAAATAAAACAAAGAATGAAAATAAATAGATAAATTAATTAATGGGGTGAGTCAAACTTGTTAACACTTTCAAGAGATATAACTCCAACAAACACAGCTTAATCCATTCCAGTAACCCCCCTCCTCAATCGGACGCACAAAACGTCAAATACTACGTACATTGCCCCCAACAATAATAATTAAATAGAACACTTCTAAACACTACACATAATAATAATAATAATAATAATAATAATAATAATAATAATAATAATAATAATAATAATAATAATAATAATAATAATAATAATAATAATAATAATAATAATAATAATAACGAGGGACAGCACAAACCAGACAACCACTTGAAAAGTGCAGAGAATGCTGGGACCTTGGGGAGGCTTATTGTCACCCAAATCCCAGAGAAGACCACTTGTCCTTACCAGCGAGAAATCAATGGTAAGGGGATGTTGCGATACCGCATCGTTATCGAAAAGAGGTGAAGAAGACTTGAAATCTGGGGAGGTTTGTTGTCACTCAGACTCCAGGAAATACTACTGGTTGTTGTCGGTGGGCAATCACTGACGATGCTCTGTGTGAGAACTCCTAGTGAGTACAAATAGTAATAATAATAATAATAATAATAATAATAATAATAATAATAATAATAATAATAATAATAATAATAATAATAACTGACAAAATAATTTAACAATATTTTACTACACCAAACCATTTAATCTAGTCACACCTCAACGTTCATAAAAAGTTTCTGCGAACCTAAACAAACCGTAATTTCCGGCCCAGGCTATTGACAAAAAAACACACACACCGACAAGTGGATGTATTTGTTTCTGAGCATGGGGGTTTTCCCTCGAAAATTTTAATAAAAAAGGAAGACACACCACCCTACAATCATTGTTCGAACTTAACACTGGTAAATATAATAAAATTATTATTATTGTGATTGTTTACCATTTCACGTACCGCCAGTGTCACCTAACCAACGCATTGTCTTCGCTTCTAACAATACTTAAAAATAATTATATATATATATATATATATATATATATATATATCTTTATATATAGATAGATATTAGTCTTATCTGTTTCCTTGTATCATGACTTGTTTGATACGTTACAGTCAAATTATCGTCATACATTGTTGGCTAATGGATACTGTTGCTGACTATGGAATCGGTTTTGGTGATTTTGAATCCTATCGGTTATTTCAGCACTACTGCTGTTTGTGAAGACATGAACACATCATATCGACCTCGCATATGAGGAATTTGGTGTTTGCCTCCCGCAGATTGCCTACCCTGATATGATTGTTATCCTCGCAATGCGGTTTCGAGATATTCCTGCCCGCCAAAGGCAAAACCTGATATCATCGTAATTAAAAAGGAAGCTCTCAACAAAGAATAAAGAGAAGAGACCCGAACCCAAACGCGTTGCTGGTCATTTAACACCTGGACGATAACGGCTCCGCCGGCAATGCACAACGATTCCTTCGAGTAGGCTTCGAGATAGGAATTTGCAGCCGCCATTCTTCGCAATACTATTACTACTACATGTATTACTACCTCCACTCTTACATCTGCTTATAATTCTATTCTTACTATTATTAATTCTTTTTCTACTCTCACTAGTACCCTGTCTGCTTTTAATACTACTGCTACTGCTATTACTGCTATTTTCTCTTTTTACTACTACTACTACTACTACTACTACTATTACTACTATAACAGTAATTACTACTTCGTATTACTACTGCTACTACTTCTACTCTTATTACTACCAGTATTAATATTGTTTATTTTTCTATTCTTACTACTACTATTACTACTACTACATCAATTGCTACCTCTTATATTCTTACTACTGCAACTCTTATTGCTATTGCGATTACTTCTACTACTACTACTACTACTACTACTACTACTTATGTTCTACCCTCGCTACTACTTCTTCTCTTACTACTAGTACTAGTACTGCATTTACTACACTTACTACTACTATGTATACTCTTATTACTATTATTACTACTACTAATACTTACTACTACTCTTTTAAATTTTACTAATCCTAGTACTAATATTGTTTTTTATTCTTACTACGACTATTACTATTACCACAGTTATTGATACTATTTTACTCTTACTACTGCTACTCCTACTTCTATTGTAAATACTACTACTTACACTTATACTCTCACTCCTACTTCTTCTACGTCTACTAGTACTATTACTGCTTAATACACTTACTACTACTCTTTTTACTCTTATTACTAGTATTACTACTATTACAACTTACTACTACCCTTTTTAAATTTTACTGATGCAAATATTTTTTTAATTCTTACTACAACTATTACTACTACTACATCCATTTTATAGTCTTAGTACTGCAACTCTTATTTCTATTGCTAATACTACAACTATTACTTATTTTTCTACTCTCGCTACTACTTCTGCTGATTTTACTAGTACTATTACTGCTTTTAATACTCTTGCTGCTACTATTTATACTGTTATTACTATTATTACTATTACTACTGCTACTACTACTACTTACTACTGTTCTTTTAAATTTTACTAATCCTAGTAGTAATAGTTTTTTTTAATTCTTACTACGACTATTACTATTATCATATCTATTGATATCATTTTACTCGTACTACTGTTACTCCTACTTATATTGTGAATACTACTACTTATACCTATACTCTCACTCCTACTTCTGCTCTTACTACTAGTAGTATTACTGATTGTTATACTACTACTATTTATACTTTTATTATTACTACTACTTATTATAACTCATTTTTACTTTTACTACTACTAATACTAATAGTGCTAATACTGATTTTCTATTCTCACTATTACTCTATTATTACTACTTATTCTACTCTTACGACTACTACTACTACTACTTCAACTATTACTACTACTACAACTATCGATGCTACTTCTACTATTACTCCTCATCCTATCACCTTTCGTCTACACTTACTAATTCAACTCTTACTAATACTACTATTAATCATTGTCTTAGTAGTCTTACTTGTTGAGTCTAATTCATTTTATCTCCTTTTCTCTTTCATTGTAGACGTCGTCTTCTTTTTAATTGCAGATCTTGAAAAGAACAACACATATTCTATTGGGTTTTGGGTTAGGGTTGGGGTTAGGGGTAGGTCTATTGGTGGTGTTATGTTTCCGTTACAGTACACATATATAAGCATAAAATACTCCCAAGCTATCCCCATGAAGGGAGCAGCTATCAAAAATCCCGATCACACTTTCAACAGATTCAGTGAAAAGAAATAGATCTTATCACCTCATTCGCTACGTCACACTAGCGGCCTCATCTCTGTGGCGTAACTGCTGGGACACGTAGCTCTCACGCGACTGCATAATCCCACTCTAATTAAGTTTTACTCTACGTGGAAATTTCCCATTCTAACCTTATTTTTACCCACCGCATCCAAACATTAATACATTGTGTTTCGGGATTAAATAGACAAGAAATGGTTGATATGCCGTAAAACGAGCAAACCGAAGTCGCCAGGCGAAGGCGAGTACATCTGGCAGGTATTAAGGATATTTCATTTCATTAGCAAATTTTGATTCTAAGGTTATGTGACCTTGCCAACACTTGCCTATGGTAATTGACATGTCTCCATGGTAAAAGAGTGAGGCCTACCTCAGTCAGTTTTATGAGATAAGCTGACCGAAAGACAATGATGACGGTGGTCCAGTTATGGGTTAGGGTTAGGGTCCAAGAAGAAGAAGAAGAAGAAGAAGAAGAAGAAGAAGAAGTAGAAGAAGAAGAAGAAGCCGTTGTTTTCTTACGGGAAGCTGACCAGTTCTCTCGTTCCGGCAATTGGTGTCCGGTCGTGCCGAAGCCTGGCTGACACAATGTTAAAGTTAAACATCGCTTTAGCTGTTGGTCACGTAAACTGCTTGCAGCGACAAATCAAATCACTGAGCTGGTCACATATATCTCGTCACTGGAATGCGGAAGCAACATGTCTGCCCGCTTGATGGAATATTTGGCGCGCGTACGTTGCGCGGGCACGGCCTCTGAATGCCTATGGAAACAATGTATGTGGCAATAAACACAAGAAAACTCCTCACAGCACTCGAGGGATTCTCTCTCTCTCTCCTTCTCTCTCTCTCTCACACTCTCACTCTCTCTCTAGATATATATATATATATATATATATATATATATATATATATATATATATATATATACATATAATACGACAGATCATATATATATAAATATTATATATATATATATGTATCTTCCTCTCTCCCTTAACACACAAACACGCGCCTAACACGCACACGCACACGCACATACACATGTATTTATGTAATAACGATTTCAAATACATAACTCATCGAGTAAGAGCGCTCTACGCATATATACACACTAAGACAAACAGACAGACCCACATAGTGAAATCAGAACCGACACACATATTTGTTTATATATTTTCTTTAATAGTGCCCAATACATAAGCAGACATCTATAATAACATAATATATAATTAATATATTTTATACCCCTCCACCATTATTATTATTATTATTATTATTATTATTATTATTATTATTATTATTATTATTATTAATGATAATAATATTATTATGTGTACTCACTAGGAGTTCTCACACAGGGCATCATCAGTGATTGATCACTAATAATCACCGGTGGTGTTCCCTGGAGTCAGACTGACAATAAGTATCCCCATATTTCCAGTACTCTCCACCTCTTTCGATAACTATTACAAATGACTTTGCGTTATCACAACAGACGTTTACCATTGATTTCTAGCTGGCAACGACTATTTGTCTGCTCTAGGATTTGGGTGACAATAAGCCTCCCCAAGGTTCCAGTTCTCTCTGCACTCTTCCAGTGGAGGTCTGGTTAGTGATCTCTCTCATCGGTCTTCCCATCCTCCTTGATCCTTCACGACTATTTTGTGTTGTATCATGCTAGGCTAGTGGTATCACTATTTTTCGGGGGGGGGGTATTTTATGAAATTTCTTGAAGTTGCTGCTCTTTGGTATTTTTGGTGGTGTTCTTTCTGTGTTTTTGCTTCCTTCTTATTGCAACTTACATGTGACTAATTAGTTTTCGTGGCTTATGTGGGTTGGTTTACTCATCCAAGGTTCTTCTTTAATATTTTAGCTGTGTTCATCATTGCCGTCCATTCTATGGTCTCAGTCTTCCTTTGGTTCCAATTTCTCCCAGTCTTATTTCCAGGTTATTCTGGACTGTTCCTAGTGCTCCTAGGATTATTGGGATTATATTGACTTTCTTCATAGTTCATATCCCTTTCTAATAGTCTGGCATGTTCGATGTATTTACTTCGTGTTTCTGTCTCTTTGATCTTCACCCTGTGGTCTGTTGGGACGGCAAAATTTGCAATTTGGCAGGATTTTTCCTTCTTGTTGAGTATTATTACATCCGGTCTCCTTGCTTGTATGAGATTATCTGTTTCCATATCCATATCAGATTTTGCGTTTTTGATTTTCCAGTACTGCCTCTTGCAGTCATGTATGTTCTTATATTCTTTTTTGGCTAGTTTGCTGCATTTATTTATTATGGTATTTACTGTTTCGTATCTTTGTCAACACAGTCTGCATTTACTGTTTTCCTGATTTATTTAATTTTGCTTTAATGCACCTTTTCTTATCGCATTGTCTTGTGCAGCCGTCAGTAGGAATTCCGTTTCTCTGTTTAGGTGTCCTTTTTTAGCCATGACCAGCTATTTTCGTCTGCCTCTTCTCTTGTCATTCTCATGAAATAACTATGTAGTTGTCTTTCTTCTAACTTTTATTTTATTGTCTTTGTGTGTCTGGTTTCGGTGCTCCCCGGGTTGTTTATTGTGACGGTGTTACTTTTTCGGTGATCAGACTTTCTGTGTTCTGGCTTATGTATTTCTCCAACTCTTTTTTTTTTGTCTTCCACGCAGTCTGCTATACTTACCAGTCTTCTCCCCCTTTTGTTTCTTTTCTGTCCGTATCGTTTTATGGGCGTAGCGCGTTGTGCATGGTCATTAATTCTCTAGTTTTCTGATCAAGGTGCCCAAGTTATTTTTTAGTCCAGCTTATGAATGGTCCAGAGTATCTTATTAGTGATTCTGCCCAGGCGTTTATTCCTTTTAGTAGTTTTCTGCCATATAATTTCGTTTCTAAGAGCTCTCTTGTTCTTCTCAAATATTTATGTCCAATCTTCTCTTTCATTTCGGTAGATTTGATGGTGTCTGCTTCCAAACCCCAAAATAGTTGTTGCTATCCTGTTCGCCTAGCGCCTTCATCTTCTCTTGCTTGGGCAGTCCCATGCCCTCAGTTGTCTCCAGTTTTCTCTTTTTCATCTCTAGCAGTGCACACTTTTCTATTCCGAATTCCATCTGAATGTCCTGGCTGAAGATTCTGGTCGTATCTATCAGCTTTTTGCTTTTTGAAAATAGTTTCGAGTCGTCCATGTACATCAGGTGGTTTAATATTTCTTCTGTGTCTTTAAACTTGTATGCGGTATGCGGCATCACATTTCCTGAGTATGTAGTTGGGTGGCATCATGGCTATCATAAACAGTAGTTGTGACAGGGAGTCTCCTAGGAACATGCCTGTCTGTATTTTAATCTGAGTCAAGTGTTGCCCCCCAGCTGTCAGTTCTTGTTCACACTGCTTTTTTAATGAGATTAATAATCATGTCGAGTATCTTGTACATTTTTAAGCATTTAATTATCCATGTTTGATGGATTCAGTCGTAGGCTTTTTTGTAGTCAATCCATGCCATGGATATGTTCTTTTTGTCTGCTTTTTACTTCCTTCATGATCTTTTGATCTATATATAGCAGATTATGCATCCGTTTTTTTCCCTTTCCGACATCCTTTTTGTTCCTCGGGGAGCAGTCCACGATTGTTCAGGGAGTGGAAGATTTGTTTTTTTCAGTTGTGCTGTTAGGATTTTCCACAATGTTGATAAACAGGTTATTGGTCTATTATTATTATTATTATTATTATTATTATTATTATTATTATTATTATTATTATTATTATTATTATTATTTACACACTTGATGTTATTGCTGCAATACTCGTTCCTTTGAGGAACCTGGTAGCATCAAGCAAAATACAACGATAGAGACAAGGACGGACGCGAGAAACTCTGTTTATTTATTCTTCACCACCAGCTTATGTAAGTTGGGTATACACACATATATAATTAAATATTTCTTTGTTAGCAAAGGTTCTTTGGCATTATTGTTCTTTCCCTTGTCTACCAAAAAGCCTCTTTCTTTACCTTGACAGCGGTTGATTTTCAACTCCATCCAACGTAGGTAATTTTCACAAAAAACAGACAGAGTGATTTACCTTTCAACCTAGAGGGAAACACGACATTACGTTCTGTAGCAGTCTGCTCTCGGAATCTATGGACGGCTTGTTATCCCCACGCCAGTTGTTTACGGCAGTTCGGCCGTGTTGGGGGTACCTCTCTTCTGGGCTGACCCACGACAAGTTTTATTCTATTTTCTCCTAACTCAATCTCTGCTACGTAAGCGCTCCTTCTTCCTTCGTTTAAAACCGCCGTTTGAATTTCTGACTATGCACTCCAGGTGCCTTCTTCTTCTAGTCTCGTGCAATTGACTCTTTCAAATGTTACTGAGTAGTTTTTTTACGATGTCATACTTCGAAATGAACTCGTCGACCTCACGCACCTGGACTCGTTCAAAGATCACCGATTCATTTCCGTTATTCTTTTAACTCAATTGACAATCTATATAGTCTTCGGTTTTTCTTCATTATTGCGGGGTAATTCCTTTATCCTCCCCGTGACGTCTTATGGGTTATTACTCAACATGTCTGCATCATTAGTTTACATCATGATACCGTCCTCCCAGGCATTACTTCTACCTTTAGTGGAGTACTGTAGTAGTTGTTCTGTTTTCATAAGACCATCGTTCCAGGCATTACACTCCTCTTTCGAGTGAGGGTAGTGTCATATCTGCTTAATTACCCATCTTCCAAGGCATTCCAAGGCATTTCTCTCCTTTTGGGGTGATAGTGTAGTATCTGTTCTGTTATCATGATACTATCCTTACAGGCATTACGTCCTCCTTTTGTTGGGAGGTACTGTAATATATGTTCTATTGTCATGAGCTCATCTTCCCAGGCATTCCCTCTTGTTTTGAAGGATGGTAGTGTAGTATATGTTCGTTAGTCATATTTTTGCTAGTATAAATAAAGTCGCTGTGATTCAGACTGTAAATCTGTTCTCGAGTTTTGTTACACTACTTTCAATAATATCCTGGGAAAAGTTGTGACTCTGTCTCTCATCTGTAGCGATGGATTCAATTGTAGACTAAGCGAAAATGTTACACTTTTGCAGAAAACTAGTCTAGAAGAATAAAAACTGATTTTATGTAACTATATATGGGTTATAAATAAGTGTATTCGGTATTTCTATATGAGAAGACCCATATCGCTCGAAATGTTTTCGGTTGCGATCTACGGAACAGGCTGAAAAAACATCTAGATAACAAAATTTTACCTTTTTATGTGATAATCCGCCGCTGTCTTGGTAATCCTTTTTTACATTATGGAAATCGCTCCAGACAAGGCATGAAGCCACTTGATGTAAGGAGGTATTTTAATAACAAATTGTGGCAATGGCTAAGTGGTTAACGACGCGGATTTAGTAGCTTGGTGTGCCGGGTTCGAATCCAGTTCGTTCCATAGAAATGCTTTCATCAAAACCCACACCTGTCCTTGGGTCTAACTTCCTGGAGAGGAGGTAAATAACATAACAAATGGTGTTCTTTGTAGTCCTAGTCATATTTCCGACAATCTCCATCTCTTTCGATAACTGTTGACAATCATTTTGCGTTATCGTATTTATTTATTACCATTTATTTATCGCTGGCAACGACCATTGGCCTTCTGTGGAATCTGAGTGACAATAATCCTCTTAAAGAGTCTAGTACTCTTCGCAGTTATCCAGTACTGTTGTTTTATATGTTTATTATGCTTAAATCTTCATTATGTGCATGTATACATATATTTCAGTATTTAACAGTACACACCAGTTCCCGTTAGAGCACAGAAGTTAAGCGACGTCGAGCCTTGTCAGTACTAAATGAGTGACGATTTGGGAATACCAGGTGCTGTATGTGCTCTCTGCTTATCTCGGCATTGTTGAATTGCTTGCCATTGGAATCAAACAGTGTCGACTCAGGAGAAGTGATGTTAGTATTTGCGCAACCTTTGCTTCAAATTACACGTGCAGCCAGCCCATAACAGGGGTGTCCATAGCCTCTCTAGACTGAACGGAGGGCATGTCATATCATGTCATGTCATACATTGCTATAGATCATAAGTAGTATATTAATATACGTCTGGAAAGCAAGTTACAAAGCAACTGATGTGTTTTTCTCTATGGAACTTAAATAATATATCACATATAACATTGAATTTAACGAAAAGATTAAACTGTCATGCATTTTATATAAACATTTACAAACAGTATGTCAATAACGCAATTACATGTAGAATCAAATACATGATAAAAAATAGCTTTCTGGTTTAAAAAAAAAGTAAATCCGTCGACCATAGTCAGAGACTACCCGGAGGTTCCCTTTTCATTAGCTACTGCACCTAGATGTAAGGGAGGGTGTCACCCCTTTCCAAGGATTACTCTACTTATGGAGCGTTAAGCAACGGGGCATCAAGTACCATTTTTAGTCTTTGGTATGACTCGATCGAGAATTGAACTGTGGTCTCCTAGACCTTCAACGAACACTCTTACTATAATGCCAAGAATGTATCATTAAAATAAAATACATTGGATTAATTAACCCATAAAAATATAAATATGTAAGTATACAATATATATATATATAACTATATATATATAACTATATATATATATAACTATATATATATATATATATATATATATATATATATATATAGTGATTGTTTAAATTCCAATCACTAAAAGTCTAGTCTTCAATAAAATCGTTTATATATATATATATATATATATATATATATATATATATATATATATATATATATATATATATATATATAGGTGTGTGTGCTTGCGCGCCTAGGTACAAACACAATCCGCGTCGCACTCTTGGCGAATTCTTTACTTTCAAAATGGCGGATGTTGGCACGCTGTGTTCGTGGAATCTGCACACAGCGTTGAATTGGTGTCAGAAGTTGATGGCGTTGCCTTCGCCCCCCCCCCTTCGCCTGCCACTTGTTCGTTGCAATTACTAATCGAATGAACGCTTAAATATCTCCGCACCAATTCTATCCAACAAAGCTCTAATGAAGTTAGCTCGCATTTATTGTACCTTCTGCAACTACCTGATTAGCGCTGGATTGACTTCTCACCTCACGTACATACTCGCACCAAGCACGTATCCTCCTCTCTCTACGTATTCTCTCCCCCCCTCTCTTTCTCTTTCTCTCTCTCTCTCTCTCTCTCTGTTTCTCTCTCTCTCTCTCTCTCTTTCTCTCTATCTATATATATATATATATATATATATATATATCACTTTCGATAATCGACTTGCTTCGTTCACGTTCTCTCTATTCTTTCAAACCCTAACCCTAACCCTAAACCTAACCCTAAACATAACCCCTACCCTAACCCTAATCCTAACCCTAAACCCTAACCCTTACCCTAAACCCTAACTCTAGCCCTAAACCCATCCCTAACCCTAACCGTTACACTAAACCCTAACACTAAACCCTAACCCTAACCCTTATCCTAAACTCTAACACTTACCCTAACTCTAATACTAACCCTAACCCTAAAAACGCTAACGCTAAACCCTAAACCTAATCCTAACAACCTTAACCCTAAGCCTAACCCTAACCCTAACCCTAACAACCTTAACCCTAAACCCTAACCATAACACTAACCCTAGCACTAAACCCTATCCCTAACCCTAAACCCTAGCCCTTACCCTACCTTTAACTCTAAACCCTTACCCTTACCCTTACTCTAACCCTTTTACTAACCCTAAACCCTAACCCTAGCCCTAACAATCCTAATCCTAAACTCTAACCCTAACCTTATCCCTTAACCCTTAACCCTAACAACCCTAACCCTAACCCTAACCCTAACCCTAACCATATATTCCTTTCCATCATGTTCCTCCTCTGTTTCTTTTTTTTTCATTTGTTTTTCTTTCTTTTATTCCGTATTTACTTTATTTTAGTTTTCTTACATTCTCTTTCTTTCTTTCCGTGTTTCTTATTTTGTTCTTATATATTTTCTTTCGTTCTTTTCTGTTTTCCTTATAGTATATGTTCTGTTGTCATGATACCATCCTCCAAGGCATTACCCCCATCTTTTGTGGCGGTAGTATAGTATATGTTCTGTTGACATGAGACCAGCCTCCCAGGCATTACCCCATCTTTTGTGGGTTAGAGTAGTATATGTTCTACAAAGTCACCACTTAATATACTTCCAAGCAATGGTTGGTACAACTGCGTGGAATGTTCGCTTATACTCAACAAAATATTACTTAAGCTCAACTTCGTTTAACTTTGTTGATCTGATGAAAACAGGTGCGTTAACTTGATTTCACGATTTATTACTGGTGGAAATTTGGTATATGTCTGTCTGAAACCGAAACTATACTATTACTTCTATTAATTGCTTCTATCTTTTAATTCTCAGTTCGAATACCACTACTGTCTTCGGATATGGATGACGAATCGATACCAGAATTGAAACTATTACTGACGGAAAAGGGATCGATACATGTGACGTTCCAGATAATCGGTTTTCTATGTATGAAAGGAACATCGTAATTCCGTCCTGTTACTAATTAATTAATTTCTTTTATTTGTGTACCTATTAATAATAAAGGTTTCGTATATGTCTGTCTGAATCTGAAATTATACTATTTCAGACTATTGTACTATTGCCCTATCCTTTAATGAAGTAGCGTAGTCTCTAGTTCTGCTGTTATGAGACCATCTTCCCATGCATTACCTCCTCCTCCTTTGTAGATATTTTCTATAATTATCTATGTTCTTTCTCCTTTCTACTTGATCTATCTTTTTTTTTCTTTGTCACCTCAACATTTTGTTATTCTATTGCCGCCATGTTTTCTCATTTACTCATCTTCAACATTGTACGCGAAGCAAAGTGTAGTATCTGTTCTGATGCTGCACTTAGTATTTTCTGTCCTAGATTAGTTAAGAAGTATTTCTAGACAGGAGCAATTTAAATTTTTGTTTCAATCTAGAATGCCCTTTAAAGCAGGGGGATTGGCTTTATTTCCACATAAAAAAACGACCTTGTGTCAAATTCTGTCCTTGTGGGGGAGGCAAGTAAATAGAAAAAGTATAAGCGTATTTATATGACCCCCCTCTTTTTCTTCTCCTTCTTCTTCTCCTTCTTCTTCTTCTTCTTCTTCTTTTTTCTAATTCTTATTTTTCTTCTTCTTCTTCTTCTTCTTCTGTTTTTTCTTTTTATTTCTAATTCTTATTATTTTTCTTCTTTTTTCTAAGTCTTCTGCTTTTTCTTTTTCTTTGTCTCCTTTTTTCTAATTCTTCTTCTTTTTCTTCTTCTTCTTCTTCTTCTTTTTCTTCTTCTTCTTCTTCTGTTTTTTCCTCTTCTATTTCTTCTTTTTTCTAATTCTTCTTCTTCTTCTTCTTCTTCTTTTCTAATTCTTCTTCTTCTTCTTCTTTTTCTTCCATTTCTTCTTCTCCTCTTTTTTATTTTGAATATGTTTAATTAAGATAATATATTTCTAAAGTCAAATCGAAAAAGAAAAAAGAATGACTTTCTCTTACGGAGAATAAAATATACTCAGTCAATAAAGCAAAAAACATTTAACTTTTTTTATGAAACAGTTTTTATTATTGAACTTTATTTTGTCTATAATAAGACAAACATTCAAGAGTATACCGATTATTGCAAGGTAATTAAGTGCATTTATTTTAAGTGTTGTAAAATAAAAAAAAATCGATATCGTAGCTTTTCAGTCATTACTCTTGAAGAATGCATTAAATTCCATAACATCTGAATGTGGTTGGCCTAATCGATAACAAGAGATAATCGAATTGACATGTTGTGTTCGAATCCTATCAGTCTAGTAAATTCATTTCATTGTTGGCAACTGTTTCACCGCCGCAAAAAGTAGCTTTTCGTCAATATAGTACAATGGATGAAATATGGATTAACCCCTTCACTACGGTGTCAAATTGACGGTCAGCTTAGTGGACAGCAGCAGGTGAACGCCGTCCAAAGCGATCAAAGACACAAACATCAGAAGGTAAGGTTTTGGCCTCCATATTTTGAGATGCGCTGTGTATTTTGTTCATTTTGAGAAAGCAAAGACCATTAATACCAAATATTATAAGAATTGTTGTTGTGTTCGAAAGAAATTGCACAAAAAATACAAAAAAGAATAAAATGGTTCTCTTTCACCAAGACAGTGCACCATGTCACAAGTCGATACATTACGATTTGCTTCCGTACTGATCTTTTTCTCCAGATATGGGCCCTAGCGACTACTGGATGTTTGCAAACATCAAAAGAAAACTTTAAATAAAGTGAGTTCGCTCCAATGAAGAAGATATATCAGAAATTGAGGCGCATTTTTAGGTCTAAGATGAAGTGTCTACAAAAAATGGCATAGAGTTGCAAACAGTGTGCCACCCTAAAAGCAAACTATTTTTTTTATTAGTATAGTCGAATTGTGCCTCAGTACTGTTCAAGGCAAGCAAAGGTTTTATAAGTGTTCAGACTCTTCTCTGTCGGAAACAAAGGTTAAGAGGTGGTATGTTGACTTCGAACGCGGTCATATGAAAACACAAATGATGCTGCACGTTCAGTTCGCTCAAATTCGATAGTTGTATTGGAAAAAATTTTCAAGAATCAACCAACTCGTTTTGGCAGATCGTAAATGGGATCCGCGTTGGCTCACAGTCGATCTAAAACGGGTCGCCGTTTCAGACCGTTGTTTGCAACAAAATGGAGTTTCTCCGTCAAGATGTGAACATAGATAGAACATAGATCCAGCATTTTACTTCGGAGTCAAATCGACAGTCAGCTGAGGTGGCAGGAGCAAGTGAAATCCGTCTAAAATGACCAAAGAACGATCCTAAAAATGCTTCTCTAAAAACATACTTATTCATAAGTACTTGAATCTAGTGTTATTAGAGCACCAATAAGACTATCTATCCTCAACTCTATACTGTGTATTTATTCGTTTATATATATATATATATATATATATATATATATATATATATATATATATATATATATATATATATCTAGAGAGAGAGAGAGAGAGAGAGAGAGAGAGAGAGAGAGAGAGAGAGCAAGAATAAAATAAAATAAAGAAACTCGGAATCACATAATCACCGGTGCAATAATTTATTTCAACCCTCCGGCATTGTCAAGCATCCAAGTGAGGTGATTACATATTTGAAAATAAAAAAGAGAAATTCACACTCAGCAATTAAATATGCATATAGAGAGAGCGACAACATATTTAATACATATCTTCAGAGAGGAGGAAATGAACTATTTAACACGTAAATTGAGAAACTGAAAGCCGGCTAAATCAACAAAAAAAACGATCCTAAAAATGGTACTCTAAAAACATACTCATTCATATGTACTTAGAGCTAGTGTTATTTGAGCATTAATAAGACTATCTATCCCCAACTCTATAATGTGTATTTATTTGTTTAGGTATATATATATATATATATATATATATATATATATATATATATATATATATATATATATATATATATATATATATATATAATAAAATAAAGTCACACGGAATCACATAATCACCGGTGCAATAATTTACTTAGAGCTAGTGTTATTAGAGCACTAACAAGACTATCTATCATCAACTCTATAATGTGTATTTATTTGTTTATATATATATATATATATATATATATATATATATATATATATATATATATATATATATATATATAAGCAAAGTATTAACAAAAATAAAGTAAAGTAACACGGAATCACATAATCATTGATGCAATAATTTATTTCAACCTTCCGGCATTGTAAAGCATCCAACTGAGGTGATTACATTTTTGAAAATGAGAAAAGAGAAATTCACACTCACCAATTTAATATACATATAGAGATGCTTGACAATGCTGGAAGGTCGAAATAAATTATGGCACCGTAGATTGTGTGATTCCGTCTTACTTTATTTTATTTTATTATTGCTCTGTTTATTACATTGAGCTCTCATACCCGGATTCTTTTCTGGAATTCATTTCACCATAACAGTATATATATATATATATATATATATATATATATATATATATATATATATATATATATATATATATATATATCTGAAGAGTTCGAACGCAAAACGCGATAAATCAAGTCCAATTCGTTTAAATTGAGAGCTAAAACAATAAAAACACGAACATATTAAATCTCGACTTCGAATGAAAGCTGATATAAATTGAAATCAAAAAGAAATTAGTTTGGTATCATATTATGTAACGCATAGTTTTGGGGTGTCGTCGAGTGTTTAAATGCAACACTTTTTGTAGGGACCGCGTCGTGATTTTGAAAATGGCGTTTATCGCGTTTTGCATTCGAACTCTCCATATATATATATATATATATATATATATATATATATATATATATATATATAGTAATGTATTTTTATTTCTATTAAAAGCGTGTGTATGTTTCCACTTCTTAAGAGGTAAAGGGTCATGCAGAAGATTGTATTAATTTCACGTTAACAGGACGTATTTTTATTAATTTACTATATAAGTTTACTCTCTGTCCCTGTCCCTGTGAGAGTAAGAAAATAACCACATGCATCATACACCACTAAAATATCCACTGCAATACTCTTATTCAATCAAGCGTGTTTGCAGAAACTTTCGTATAATTTCATCAACATATATTAATTATTATATTTATTTATAGATCATTCACTCTCTCATCTGCAACTTCCACAGAGAGAGTAGTCACTGTACTTACTCACTGCAAATTATCTACTGTACCCGCAACTCATAACACCACCAGACTTTTATTTCATTAGGAACTGTTGAACAGAAATACCGCCGAGTACAGATTACGGGAATATTAGTCCGCTATTCCGTACACATAACATTATTACTTTACGGAATAACGGACTACATTAAACTAAACACATAAAGCGCAGCCTAAGAAAACCACTTCTACCTTTAGTAAGTAAAATTATTAATTATATAACATTAAAACTAAACATAATATAATAAAAAATACTTTCATTTCAACAAAGTAATACATGTTTTATTCATCACGTAATAGATTTTTTTTCGGATTAAATATTATACGTGTTACGTCTTCGTTTTCATTACGGTTTCAAGATCACTAGAATTATAAACGAACACGTTGCCATATCACACATACCATCATTCTCACAACCGTAATACTTTCGGTGTTTTACAATGATTGATAATTGCATATTTCTTACACAGTTTCCATTAACACACAGTGCAATCGTAGTTGTTACTTTCCGTACGAATTAGAACGATTTAGCGAATATACAACTTCTCATTGAACATATTTCTTAATAGATATTATACACGTGACCCATAAGAAATAATCATAGTTTCTTCATTTTGCACTCATACTGGCTTCAAACAGTATTCAGTGACAACACATCAGATTTGTTTTGCTTTTCTAGCTCCATACGAAATTGGAATTTACGTGACTAAAATAATAGTTACTCACAACTTTCATTTGCTGCGATACTATGTTACTTTGGTAAAATCTAATTTACGTGACTAAAATAGTAATTATTGACCACCTACATCGGAAACAGTAAATACATCTTTCTAAGTTAACTTTCGATTATTCTATATAAGTCTTCTTAAATATTTTTTATACGATTTCTCAATTTAGAACTATCCAATTTACTTGACTCCCCACAAGTGGGAGAGTTTAACACAACGTAAGTTTTTAATCTGGCGAAAATCCACAAACGTTTATTATAATTTCTTTAGCAACAAGATAAATAAAATGTTCGCAGTCCAGAAGGATCAGCTTTCAATGACAAAGGAGATAATTGATAGCAGATCCAACAAATATCCCGACCCTAAAGAAGTATCCTGTTCCATAATTTGTCAGTGAATGTGGTATCCTTCTCCACTGTGATAATTTCGATTTTTGTACAACTTCGAATTAATCCTTTTCGTGCGTACACAGATTTTCCACAATCCATAAACGAGATTTTTTCTAAACATTAAAAATATGCGATGTGACCTATTTGCGTTCTCTTTACAAATTTTAATTCATTCTTCTGTATTTCTCCCGGGCAACGCCGGGCGACGAGTCCTGCAAGTATATATATATATATATATATATATATATATATATATATATATATATATATATATATATATATATATATATATATATTGTCTAAGTTAGCCATGTTGATGATTTCTGATAGCCAGATACACGTGTTCATGGATTACTTTTATGTACGTAAAAATTAAATATATATATATATATATATACATATATATATATATATATATATATATATATATGTATCTTCATCTGACGCAAAAGTTAGCGAGTTAGCACAATAATTCTGCTACTGTCGCTCGCTTGGACTAGCATGTGATTGAACAACATTTCGTAAGCAAAAAAAATGGGAAGAAAGAACTTATACAACAGTTATTGAGAAATTAATACGATAGTTGAAATAAATAAAGGAATTCACATGAATAAGAGGGTGATAAGCACTTAAATGTTCAGTTAAAATAAGATTATTTTCAAAGTATGCGTAGTCTTAAAACGATCAACCATTAATTAATTTGCTGCAATTTTGGTAAAGTTGTATTTTGATCGCATGTGTTATGGTCTTTTGGACACAATATCAGTCAATTGAAATATAGTATAATCTCAAGCTTATATATATATATATATATATATATATATATATATATATATATATATATATATATAACAACACGTCTTATGACTCTCGTCATGACGAGAAGAAATAAATTATGACGTGAAATGACGGGAATGTTGACTTGAGTTATTTCTTTTTAACTTCTATTATTGCTCTGTTGTTACATTGAGCTTACCGACTAAGATTTCCTGCAGAAATTTGTTTATCCGTCATGGATCCGATACAATATATATATATATATATATATATATATATATATATATATATATATATATATTAGGTTGATTCATGAATAATTTCTGTTTTATGATCTTTAATTCAATTTATAATAGAAAACGAATTAACGACTAAGATTTCCTGCAAAAATTCCTTTATCCGTCATGGATCCGATACAATATATATATATATATATATATATATATATATATATATATATTCTACAAGAGCTAATATAAATTATTTTATTTCAAAACTACACATTATAGTTTCTATTGGGCTTATTTTGACCGTTTTTGTGTTAGAAATAACCTTTTGTGTCCGTGCCAAATCTTCAGCACCTCAGAAAACAACGAAAACCCTTCTTCTGTTTCTTCGTTTACTGAAGTGCTGGGGATTTGTCACGGGCACAAAGGACAGATTATAATCCAGAAACCGCCCTGTCGTTATGAAATCCGGTTGGCGTAACAGAAACAGCAATGTATAGGTTTTAAATAAAAATTATATATATATATATATATATATATATATATATATATATATATATATATATATATATATATATATATCTAGAGAGAGAGAGAGAGAGAGAGAGAGAGAGAGAGCAAGAATAAAATAAAATAAAGAAACTCGGAATCACATAATCACCGGTGCAATAATTTATTTCAACCCTCCGGCATTGTCAAGCATCCAAGTGAGGTGATTACATATTTGAAAATAAAAAAGAGAAATTCACACTCAGCAATTAAATATGCATATAGAGAGAGCGACAACATATTTAATACATATCTTCAGAGAGGAGGAAATGAACTATTTAACACGTAAATTGAGAAACTGAAAGCCGGCTAAATCAACAAAAAAAACGATCCTAAAAATGGTACTCTAAAAACATACTCATTCATATGTACTTAGAGCTAGTGTTATTTGAGCATTAATAAGACTATCTATCCCCAACTCTATAATGTGTATTTATTTGTTTAGGTATATATATATATATATATATATATATATATATATATATATATATATATATATATATATAATAAAATAAAGTCACACGGAATCACATAATCACCGGTGCAATAATTTACTTAGAGCTAGTGTTATTAGAGCACTAACAAGACTATCTATCATCAACTCTATAATGTGTATTTATTTGTTTATATATATATATATATATATATATATATATAAGCAAAGTATTAACAAAAATAAAGTAAAGTAACACGGAATCACATAATCATTGATGCAATAATTTATTTCAACCTTCCGGCATTGTAAAGCATCCAACTGAGGTGATTACATTTTTGAAAATGAGAAAAGAGAAATTCACACTCACCAATTTAATATACATATAGAGATGCTTGACAATGCTGGAAGGTCGAAATAAATTATGGCACCGTAGATTGTGTGATTCCGTCTTACTTTATTTTATTTTATTATTGCTCTGTTTATTACATTGAGCTCTCATACCCGGATTCTTTTCTGGAATTCATTTCACCATAACAGTATATATATATATATATATATATATATATATATATATATATATATATATATATATATATATATATATATATATATATATATATATATCTGAAGAGTTCGAACGCAAAACGCGATAAATCAAGTCCAATTCGTTTAAATTGAGAGCTAAAACAATAAAAACACGAACATATTAAATCTCGACTTCGAATGAAAGCTGATATAAATTGAAATCAAAAAGAAATTAGTTTGGTATCATATTATGTAACGCATAGTTTTGGGGTGTCGTCGAGTGTTTAAATGCAACACTTTTTGTAGGGACCGCGTCGTGATTTTGAAAATGGCGTTTATCGCGTTTTGCATTCGAACTCTCCATATATATATATATATATATATATATATATATATATATATATATATATATATATATAGTAATGTATTTTTATTTCTATTAAAAGCGTGTGTATGTTTCCACTTCTTAAGAGGTAAAGGGTCATGCAGAAGATTGTATTAATTTCACGTTAACAGGACGTATTTTTATTAATTTACTATATAAGTTTACTCTCTGTCCCTGTCCCTGTGAGAGTAAGAAAATAACCACATGCATCATACACCACTAAAATATCCACTGCAATACTCTTATTCAATCAAGCGTGTTTGCAGAAACTTTCGTATAATTTCATCAACATATATTAATTATTATATTTATTTATAGATCATTCACTCTCTCATCTGCAACTTCCACAGAGAGAGTAGTCACTGTACTTACTCACTGCAAATTATCTACTGTACCCGCAACTCATAACACCACCAGACTTTTATTTCATTAGGAACTGTTGAACAGAAATACCGCCGAGTACAGATTACGGGAATATTAGTCCGCTATTCCGTACACATAACATTATTACTTTACGGAATAACGGACTACATTAAACTAAACACATAAAGCGCAGCCTAAGAAAACCACTTCTACCTTTAGTAAGTAAAATTATTAATTATATAACATTAAAACTAAACATAATATAATAAAAAATACTTTCATTTCAACAAAGTAATACATGTTTTATTCATCACGTAATAGATTTTTTTTCGGATTAAATATTATACGTGTTACGTCTTCGTTTTCATTACGGTTTCAAGATCACTAGAATTATAAACGAACACGTTGCCATATCACACATACCATCATTCTCACAACCGTAATACTTTCGGTGTTTTACAATGATTGATAATTGCATATTTCTTACACAGTTTCCATTAACACACAGTGCAATCGTAGTTGTGACTTTCCGTACGAATTAGAACGATTTAGCGAATATACAACTTCTCATTGAACATATTTCTTAATAGATATTATACACGTGACCCATAAGAAATAATCATGGTTTCTTCATTTTGAACTCATACTGGCTTCAAACAGTATTCAGTGACAACACATCAGATTTGTTTTGCTTTTCTAGCTCCATACGAAATTGGAATTTACGTGACTAAAATAATAGTTACTCACAACTTTCATTTGCTGCGATACTATGTTACTTTGGTAAAATCTAATTTACGTGACTAAAATAGTAATTATTGACCACCTACATCGGAAACAGTAAATACATCTTTCTAAGTTAACTTTCGATTATTCTATATAAGTCTTCTTAAATATTTTTTATACGATTTCTCAATTTAGAACTATCCAATTTACTTGACTCCCCACAAGTGGGAG
This sequence comes from Sepiola atlantica, assembly GCA_963556195.1. Lineage (NCBI taxonomy): Eukaryota > Metazoa > Mollusca > Cephalopoda > Sepiida > Sepiolidae > Sepiola > Sepiola atlantica. The sequence continues at coordinate 90,084,807 of OY744515.1, forward strand.
AGTTTAACACAACGTAAGTTTTTAATCTGGCGAAAATCCACAAACGTTTATTATAATTTCTTTAGCAACAAGATAAATAAAATGTTCGCAGTCCAGAAGGATCAGCTTTCAATGACAAAGGAGATAATTGATAGCAGATCCAACAAATATCCCGACCCTAAAGAAGTATCCTGTTCCATAATTTGTCAGTGAATGTGGTATCCTTCTCCACTGTGATAATTTCGATTTTTGTACAACTTCGAATTAATCCTTTTCGTGCGTACACAGATTTTCCACAATCCATAAACGAGATTTTTTCTAAACATTAAAAATATGCGATGTGACCTATTTGCGTTCTCTTTACAAATTTTAATTCATTCTTCTGTATTTCTCCCGGGCAACGCCGGGCGACGAGTCCTGCAAGTATATATATATATATATATATATATATATATATATATATATATATATATATTGTCTAAGTTAGCCATGTTGATGATTTCTGATAGCCAGATACACGTGTTCATGGATTACTTTTATGTACGTAAAAATTAAATATATATATATATATATATACATATATATATATATATATATATATGTATCTTCATCTGACGCAAAAGTTAGCGAGTTAGCACAATAATTCTGCTACTGTCGCTCGCTTGGACTAGCATGTGATTGAACAACATTTCGTAAGCAAAAAAAATGGGAAGAAAGAACTTATACAACAGTTATTGAGAAATTAATACGATAGTTGAAATAAATAAAGGAATTCACATGAATAAGAGGGTGATAAGCACTTAAATGTTCAGTTAAAATAAGATTATTTTCAAAGTATGCGTAGTCTTAAAACGATCAACCATTAATTAATTTGCTGCAATTTTGGTAAAGTTGTATTTTGATCGCATGTGTTATGGTCTTTTGAACACAATATCAGTCAATTGAAATATAGTATAATCTCAAGCTTATATATATATATATATATATATATATATATATATATATATATATATATATATATATAACAACACGTCTTATGACTCTCGTCATGACGAGAAGAAATAAATTATGACGTGAAATGACGGGAATGTTGACTTGAGTTATTTCTTTTTAACTTCTATTATTGCTCTGTTGTTACATTGAGCTTACCGACTAAGATTTCCTGCAGAAATTCCTTTATCCGTCATGGATCCGATACAATATATATATATATATATATATATATATATATATATATATATATATATATATATATATATATATATATATATATATATATATATATATTAGGTTGATTCATGAATAATTTCTGTTTTATGATCTTTAATTCAATTTATAATAGAAAACGAATTAACGACTAAGATTTCCTGCAAAAATTCCTTTATCCGTCATGGATCCGATACAATATATATATATATATATATATATATATATATATATATATATTCTACAAGAGCTAATATAAATTATTTTATTTCAAAACTACACATTATAGTTTCTATTGGGCTTATTTTGACCGTTTTTGTGTTAGAAATAACCTTTTGTGTCCGTGCCAAATCTTCAGCACCTCAGAAAACAACGAAAACCCTTCTTCTGTTTCTTCGTTTACTGAAGTGCTGGGGATTTGTCACGGGCACAAAGGACAGATTATAATCCAGAAACCGCCCTGTCGTTATGAAATCCGGTTGGCGTAACAGAAACAGCAATGTATAGGTTTTAAATAAAAATTATATATATATATATATATATATATATATATATATATATATATATATATATATCTAGAGAGAGAGAGAGAGAGAGAGAGAGAGAGAGAGAGAGAGCAAGAATAAAATAAAATAAAGAAACTCGGAATCACATAATCACCGGTGCAATAATTTATTTCAACCCTCCGGCATTGTCAAGCATCCAAGTGAGGTGATTACATATTTGAAAATAAAAAAGAGAAATTCACACTCAGCAATTAAATATGCATATAGAGAGAGCGACAACATATTTAATACATATCTTCAGAGAGGAGGAAATGAACTATTTAACACGTAAATTGAGAAACTGAAAGCCGGCTAAATCAACAAAAAAAACGATCCTAAAAATGGTACTCTAAAAACATACTCATTCATATGTACTTAGAGCTAGTGTTATTTGAGCATTAATAAGACTATCTATCCCCAACTCTATAATGTGTATTTATTTGTTTAGGTATATATATATATATATATATATATATATATATATATATATATATATATATATATATATATATATATATATATAATAAAATAAAGTCACACGGAATCACATAATCACCGGTGCAATAATTTACTTAGAGCTAGTGTTATTAGAGCACTAACAAGACTATCTATCATCAACTCTATAATGTGTATTTATTTGTTTATATATATATATATATATATATATATATATATATATATATAAGCAAAGTATTAACAAAAATAAAGTAAAGTAACACGGAATCACATAATCATTGATGCAATAATTTATTTCAACCTTCCGGCATTGTAAAGCATCCAACTGAGGTGATTACATTTTTGAAAATGAGAAAAGAGAAATTCACACTCACCAATTTAATATACATATAGAGATGCTTGACAATGCTGGAAGGTCGAAATAAATTATGGCACCGTAGATTGTGTGATTCCGTCTTACTTTATTTTATTTTATTATTGCTCTGTTTATTACATTGAGCTCTCATACCCGGATTCTTTTCTGGAATTCATTTCACCATAACAGTATATATATATATATATATATATATATATATATATATATATATATATATATATATATATATATATATATATATATATCTGAAGAGTTCGAACGCAAAACGCGATAAATCAAGTCCAATTCGTTTAAATTGAGAGCTAAAACAATAAAAACACGAACATATTAAATCTCGACTTCGAATGAAAGCTGATATAAATTGAAATCAAAAAGAAATTAGTTTGGTATCATATTATGTAACGCATAGTTTTGGGGTGTCGTCGAGTGTTTAAATGCAACACTTTTTGTAGGGACCGCGTCGTGATTTTGAAAATGGCGTTTATCGCGTTTTGCATTCGAACTCTCCATATATATATATATATATATATATATATATATATATATATATATATATATATATATATATAGTAATGTATTTTTATTTCTATTAAAAGCGTGTGTATGTTTCCACTTCTTAAGAGGTAAAGGGTCATGCAGAAGATTGTATTAATTTCACGTTAACAGGACGTATTTTTATTAATTTACTATATAAGTTTACTCTCTGTCCCTGTCCCTGTGAGAGTAAGAAAATAACCACATGCATCATACACCACTAAAATATCCACTGCAATACTCTTATTCAATCAAGCGTGTTTGCAGAAACTTTCGTATAATTTCATCAACATATATTAATTATTATATTTATTTATAGATCATTCACTCTCTCATCTGCAACTTCCACAGAGAGAGTAGTCACTGTACTTACTCACTGCAAATTATCTACTGTACCCGCAACTCATAACACCACCAGACTTTTATTTCATTAGGAACTGTTGAACAGAAATACCGCCGAGTACAGATTACGGGAATATTAGTCCGCTATTCCGTACACATAACATTATTACTTTACGGAATAACGGACTACATTAAACTAAACACATAAAGCGCAGCCTAAGAAAACCACTTCTACCTTTAGTAAGTAAAATTATTAATTATATAACATTAAAACTAAACATAATATAATAAAAAATACTTTCATTTCAACAAAGTAATACATGTTTTATTCATCACGTAATAGATTTTTTTTCGGATTAAATATTATACGTGTTACGTCTTCGTTTTCATTACGGTTTCAAGATCACTAGAATTATAAACGAACACGTTGCCATATCACACATACCATCATTCTCACAACCGTAATACTTTCGGTGTTTTACAATGATTGATAATTGCATATTTCTTACACAGTTTCCATTAACACACAGTGCAATCGTAGTTGTGACTTTCCGTACGAATTAGAACGATTTAGCGAATATACAACTTCTCATTGAACATATTTCTTAATAGATATTATACACGTGACCCATAAGAAATAATCATGGTTTCTTCATTTTGAACTCATACTGGCTTCAAACAGTATTCAGTGACAACACATCAGATTTGTTTTGCTTTTCTAGCTCCATACGAAATTGGAATTTACGTGACTAAAATAATAATTACTCACAACTTTCATTTGCTGCGATACTATGTTACTTTGGTAAAATCTAATTTACGTGACTAAAATAGTAATTATTGACCACCTACATCGGAAACAGTAAATACATCTTTCTAAGTTAACTTTCGATTATTCTATATAAGTCTTCTTAAATATTTTTTATACGATTTCTCAATTTAGAACTATCCAATTTACTTGACTCCCCACAAGTGGGAGAGTTTAACACAACGTAAGTTTTTAATCTGGCGAAAATCCACAAACGTTTATTATAATTTCTATAGCAACAAGATAAATAAAATGTTCGCAGTCCAGAAGGATCAGCTTTCAATGACAAAAGAGATAATTGATAGCAGATCCAACAAATATCCCGACCCTAAAGAAGTATCCTGTTCCATAATTTGTCAGTGAATGTGGTATCCTTCTCCACTGTGATAATTTCGATTTTTGTACAACTTCGAATTAATCCTTTTCGTGCGTACACAGATTTTCCACAATCCATAAACGAGATTTTTTCTAAACATTAAAAATATGCGATGTGACCTATTTGCGTTGTCTTTACAAATTTTAATTCATTCTTCTGTATTTCTCCCCGGCAACGCCGGACGACGAGTCCTGCAAGTGTATATATATATATAAAGTGGTGTACTAAAAGCGAACTTTTAGGAAAAGTGAAACCTATTGTGAAGAGTATATAGCTCAATATCCAGGATAGAGCAGGTAGAATGAAGAAGAATGGAAAGGAATTAGAGAAGCAAAAGTTAAATCATAATTCAATTCAATTGCTCAGAGCAAGGTATATTCCGCAAAAAAGGCAATTTATTCAAGTTAAATTTTCCTTAAGCCAGGCTTTTCAAAGATCAAAATCTTATCATCAGAGGAAGTCGCTGGGATAGATAAGTTGGCAAAGGCCAAGATTTAAAATTTGAAAAAAATAAAATAAAAGTTGTAGGGGGAAGAAACACAGGGCAAAATTCTGCCCGAATGCAAGCAAATGTCCGATTGCTAAAAAGTCCGGTGTCGAAAAATCCAGCGGAGAGAATGAGATGTAGATAGGTAGGTCGTTAAAAGGCCCGAAGGTTGTGAGCGAGGAATCAAAGTTAAATTCCATTTTATTTTTTCAAATTTTAAATCTTGGCCTTTGCCAACTTATCTATATCAGCGACTTCCTCTGATGATAAGATTTTGATCTTTGAAAAGCCTGGCTTAAGGAAAATTTAACTTGAATAAATTGCCTTTTTTGCGGAATATACTTTGCTCTGAGCAATTGAATTGAATTATGATTTGACTTTTGCTTCTCTAATTCCTTTCCATTCTTCTTCATATATATATATATATATATATATATATATATATATATATATATATATATATATATATATATATATATATATTGTCTAAGTTAGCCATGTTGATGATTACTGATAGCCAGATACACGTGTTCATGGATTACTTTTATGCACGTAAAAATTAAATACATATATATATATATATATATATATATATATATATATATAAAATTAAATATATATATATATATATATTTAATTTTTAAGTACATAAAAGTAATCCATGAACACGTATATTTAGCTATCAGTAATCATCAGCATGGCTAACTTAGACAATATATATATATATATATATATATATATATATATATATATATATATATATATATATATATATATGTGTGAATCTTCATCTGACGCAAAAGTTAGCGAGTTAGCACAATAATTCTGCCACTGTCGCTTGGACTAGCATGTGATTGAACAACATTCCGTAAGCAAAAAAAATGGGAAGAAAGAACTTATACAACAGTTATTGAGAAATTAACAGGATAGTTGAAATAAATAAAGGAATTCACATGAATAAGAGGGTGATAAGCACTTAAATGTTCAGTTAAAATAAGATTATTTTCAAAGTGTGCGTAGTCTTAAAACGATCAACCATTAATTAATTTGCTGCAATTTTGGTAAAGTTGTATTTTGATCGCATGTGTTATGGTCTTTCGGACACAATATCAGTCAATTGAAATATAGTATAATCTCAAGCTTATATATATATATAATGATAAATATTTGTTTTTATCTACATACGTATACGTTTCATCCTTACAGGTATCGGAAGTGTAGATATTATTATTCATACCGATCGTAGGACTCGAACCCCGGAACACAGGTCATGTTTATAACTCAAATTCCGACGCTTCAGCCCTCGCAGCTACTATCAACAACCCGATAGATTAGCGGCAGATTAAACCTAATAAAAGTAGCCATCAAGAGAGTGTTTAACTGCTAAAAGAAACGTGGATTTTAAGCTAGGATGACGGATCCTACTCACTACAATTCCCAGCTTAGATTTGGGGGCGACAAATGATCATGAATAGTTGTTTCTATCTACATACGTATACGTTTCATCCCTACGGGAATCGTCAGTTTAGAGATAATTATTTATACCGGTCGCAGGACCCGAACGCCGGAACACAAGTCATGTTTATAACTCAAATTCTGACGCTTTATATATATATATAATGCGACAGATGGTCACGCGGTTAGAGTTGCCAACTATCAACCAGATGATTTTAGGTTCGATCTCTGGCTTCAGAATGGAAGATAGTCTAGCTACTCTGTAGAGTTGTGATACAGGAAACCAGTATTTCTGTTAGTTACTATATATATATATACATATATATATATATATATATATATATATATATATATATATACTTATAGATTTATGAAATTATCAATCTTATTTTCCCCTCGTTTGTAACACTTTTCAGTTCCCCCCACCCCAAAGTCACAAACGGCTATATTCCTTGCTTTAATATATATATATATATATATATATATATATATATATATATATATATATATATATATATATATATGTATATATATATATATATATATATGTATATGTATATATATATATATATATATATATCATGTGTTTCGTGTTAAAAGAGAACACATGTAATTGCTCGATTTTACGTCATACAAGAGCCAAATATTTATGTTTTTATTTAAATAGTACATACTGTTGCAGGTATTCAGATTCCATCCATCCAGCCATCTTGAAATTTTGAAAAAAGTCCAGGTTACAACGACAAGCATCCGAAACTATCAATCTCGTTTATCATGTTCGGACTGAGAAAAGTTGCCCAAACCAGAAAAGCTGATACATTTATATAGAGTATTTAAATAATATAAAAATAAAACCACCAGCCATAACAACACGTCTGATGACTCTCGTCATGACGAGAAGAAATAAATTATAACGTGAAATGACGGGAATGTTGACTTGAGTTATTTCTTTTTAACTTCTATTATTGCTCTGCTGTTACATTGAGCTTACCGACTAAGATTTCCTGCAGAGATTCCTTTATCCGTCATGGATCCGATACAATATATATATATATATATTCTACAAGAGCTAATATAAATTATTTTATTTCAAAACTACACATTATAGTTTCCATTGGGCTTATTTTGACCGTTTTTGTGTTAGAAATAACCTTTTGTGTCCGTGCCAAATCTTCAGCACCTCAGAAAACAAAGAAAAACCTTATTCTGTTTCTTCGTTTACTGAAGTGCTAGGGATTTGTCACGGGCACAAAGAACAGATTATAATCCAGAAACCGCCCTGTCGTTATGAAATCCGGTTGGCGTAACAGAAACAGCAATGTATAGGTTTTAAATAAAAATAATATATATATATATGAGGGGAAGAGATGTGTGTATGTTAATTCGCAGCTTCGTGTTATTAATTAACTGTTTAGATAATGGTGTTACTGACAAAAATCGTCGTGGTGATCCCCTCATCGGTGAGGATTGTTACTCCGCCATGGCACATGCATGTCCTATCGCCTGCGCCTATTCTCATTGAGGGTAGCCAAGCGGCTTTCTTCAAAAGTATTTGATTCGTCGGCTACAATCGCTCTCAAAATGGTTCTGTTCTTGGTATGTAACTCCCACAAGTTAGAGTCGACACCGCACTTCTTGAAGTTGGCCTTTAGGAGGTATATGTAGCGCTTTTTCTTGCCACCCCTATATCAGTTTCCTTTTCTAATGTAGCTATAGAGAATCTGATTCAGTAGTCGAAAGTTCAGCATCTTGACAACGTGACCACCCTATCTCAGTTTTGATGACGAATGTTCCAACGTTAGTGGTCTCGGTCTCCTGGAGGACGCTGACGATTGTGCGATAGTCCCACTAGTGGATGCGCAAAATGATCCGCAGGCAATGTTGATGGAACTTTTTCAGAGCCATAAGGTGGCGACAATATGTCGTCCAGGTCTCTAAGGCATAGAAAAATCGTCGGGAGCACGACAGCTTTATATACTGCAATCTCCGTGCTCGTCCGAATGTCTCCATCCTGCAAGACACGTGTTCGGAGGCAGTCGTAAAGCAGCACCGACGAATTTTAGTCAGTATTGGATCTCACGTTAGATGTCAGCACATGATGAAAGATTGCTTCCAAGTATGCGAAATTGCTGACATTTTCCAGAGTTTCCTCGCGGACGTTGAGAGCGGGAGCTTCTCGCCTAACACCGGGTCTATGTTCGTGCAGAAACTGTGTGATTCTGGTATTGATGGCGAGACTGGAGTGGGTGTAGTCACGATCGAAAGCTTCCAGGAGTTGATGCAGGTTGTTTTCAAATGTTTACACCAGGCAATTGTCGTTAGTATACTGAAATTCCATCAGGGACGTTTTCAGAGTTTTGTTCTTCGATCTCAAGCGGTTCAGATTGAAAACACCGCCGTCTGTTTTGTCAACGCCTGGAGGGAGATCATCCTTGGTCATACATGTTATGGCTGCCACAAACATAGTGAAGTGTATAGGGGTAATAATACAGCCTTGCTTGACGCCCGATTTGACCTGGAAGGCACGCCTTAATTGTCAAGTGGGCGGACTGTTGAATACATGTCATCGTGGAGGTTCGTGATAAACTTGATAAACCTATAGGAACATCCGAAATTGGCGAGGATTTTCCACAGCAGCTCTCTAGGGAGTGAATCAAATGCCTTGCTCAGATCGATAAAAGCCATGTGCAGAGGTTGGTGTTGTTTTCTGCACTTCTCATGAAGTTGACGTACAGAGAATATTATGTTTGTGGTCCCACGAGATGGTCGAACAGCAGATTGCGTCTCTGGGAGGACAATTGCAGCGAGTGGGAGGAGCAGTTGTTCAGTATTCAGTCAAGGACATTTCCAGCCGTAGTTAGAAGATAGATACCCCTGTAGTTTCCGCATTCCGATCCATCGCCTTTCATCTTAAAGATTTTGACGATGGCAGCGTCTCTGAAATCGGATGGAACTCGTTTGTCCTTTGAGATTTTAATGAGTAGCTGGTGCAGATGAATAGGCTTATAGATCTCAGTTAGGATACGATCAAGACCAAGAGCCTTATTGTTCTTTAAGAATGTGGTGCTTCCCTAACTTAGAAAGAGCTTGGAATTCCGTCGAGGGGTTCATCAACATGTGCTTGAAGAATGCTATGTATAGTATCGATTGAGTCTAGCAAATTGCTCTTTCCATTTGGAAAATATGTCAGTGTTATTCTGTAGCAACACCGTCCCGTCTTTTAACCTTATGTAGGCTTGGTCATGCGTTGCAGGTCCGCAGATGACCTTGATTGCATGTTGGTCAGCAAGCTATTGAATTTCCTTTATTTTCTCCGTCCACAAGTTTTTTTTTTGAGAAATTATTGTTGTTTTTTGAAGGGCAGCTTTACACTATCGGTACCGCAATTTTATAGCGGTAGATCTTTGGCCGCTCATCTACGCGCGAAAGCTGTCTCTTTTCCTCGTTAATGAGACGTCTGATAACCTCATTTATCATCGAACAAATACTGATGGTTTTTTTTATTGGAAACTAATTGTTTTCTCGCATGATGTTGTGATAGAATGTTTAAGCGAATCCAAATGATTGTCCACGTCTGTCGGTGGTGTTCGTGTAATAATCTCTTGCAATTTTGTTTTTGCAAATCTGGGACACACTTGGGTGATCATAGTGGCGCCTGACGTTAACCTTTCTGACGTTCGCGTTGCCACAACGCCTTTTTGGTGTAATACTAGTCTCATGAAAAGGCAGCGAAATACATAATATATTGGCAGAAATAAATCCCTATGATTACTATATACAATGTTTATCTTATTCGCTGCTTGACGCAAATCCGAGTATATTATGTTTTTCATTGTGAGCAATAACTCCACATTAAACTCGACCTTGTGTCACATCCAGCCCTCATTGAGAAGCAAATAAAAATTACAACTTATATCCAGCATTCCGGCTAATAACAAAGTGTAGTATCTTTTATGAGCGTATCCCCCAGGCGTTACCTCCTTCTCTTGGAGGTAACAATGGAGAGGGTATATTTTTTATTGTCTGTTGATTTTTAAGATACCCTCCCGACGAGACCGATCAGACTATTTTAGCGTGTCTTTGCTATGGATTCCTTCATTATGGACTGTCCTTGTGTCTAACTTTACTCATGCGCGCGGCAGATACACTAAACTGGCTTTCGTGCTAGGATCAAAGTATAGTATATATGTTTACCTCTTCTGCAGTAAGTTTGACACAAGGTCAGGTCAGGTTTTAAAAAGCTAGCGCATTAGGTGAAGTGCACTCTGATCTACATAAAGTGCCTGTAAAGTGCCGTCAGCATTCCGCAGTAGGGCGCCTCAGGTGATTAGCAATAAACTAACCTTTTTTCAAAGAGAAGGTAAAGCCTGGGAGTGTGGACTACATAGGACTGAACAGAAGCATCCCTCAGCCCGATGGCAACAGAGTTACTGTTGAGCTGAATGTCGGAGATGTATTTACAACTCGTAATCAGAACAGCTATTCAAGTTGTGCCAAAAGTGTATCATGTCTTCTATCCTTAATTCAGAGATTAAAAAAAAAGATTAGTAGGGGTTTCATACACGCCCTCCTAAGATGATTACAAAGGTTAAGAGATGAAACCCAAAATAATAATTTTGCGCTTTCACGGTTTGGAGTTTATCCCCGGTCTTATAGCGTTAAGTAGAACGGATGGTCTGAACAATATCTGTGACAGGGCGCTAGTATAAACACAGTTATATTTCCCAGCAGGGTTATTACCAATTTATACACTATAGGTTAATTTAATTAAAACATACTCTTTTAGCAAAAACTATGTGAAACTTAAGCTTACACACTTAATCGGATTTTAATCGTCCTCTTCGGAAAGCTGGCGACAGGTGGTACGACTCATCGTCAGAGTAAAAGTAAGACTTCGAAATAAATTTAAAAAAATCTAGATGGAAAAATCAAGTGTGGACCACACCCCAGGGATATAAACAAAATATTGTTGGATAATGGCCCTGTGAGGCCGGACGCATCTTGAAGTGGGCGTATGTGTTGGAAATCGTTTTGTTTGGCTTGCGCGATTTAGTGCGGGTGAACCCGTACAGTCGAGTGCAGAATAGGCTGTTCTCGGAGTTGGAGCTTACAGACGCTGACAGGGTCACCACCTTGACGATACCTCAGATCAAGGGGCAATGTGCACCTGCGATAGGGGGCTCTGTGACGTCACGGGCTTTAGTGTGGGAAGCAGAGTTTTGCGAGTCTGGGTTTTGGAAACGGGCCTAACGGACGATTTCTCTATGTAGTCTTCAACATGATTAGGGGAATAAAATTCCCAAAGAGAATACAGGCATGGGATTTCTTCTTCTCCGTTCCTCGAATGGCTAAGGACTTAAATAGAAATTAACTACGATAAAGTAGTAATTTGGTCTCTCCCTCGACGTTAGTGAAGAATTTCCGTGGCCGACAGAAATCTAACGCCTGGAATAAACAAATTAAAAGTAAAAGAGTGTTGCCTCGTGAATTTGTGTTATAAAGGTTTTGTTGCAGACACAACGGACGGCGAGGTTCACGTCAGAAAGAAAGAAGAAAAGATACGAGAAACTAGACGACATCGAGACGACACCCCTCCACCCGACGAAAGAAGAAAAGATACGAGAATTTAAAGACTAGACGACGTCGAGACGGCGCCCCCCCCCCCGCGAGGAAGAAGTGAAAGTACAAGAATTTAAAGGTATGCAACATATTCTTTTTTGGTGTTAAAAATGACCAGTTGTTTAAGCGAGAACTGCCACGGCCCATTCCGGGACGCTATGCAACAACATGTGTAACAATTCATGTAACGACAGATAGTGCGACTGATCGGTCTCTATTTCAGGTTTAATTAATTCAGACTTTTCTTTATTTCTTTATTTTATTTCATTTCCTTATTTATTTTATTTATTTATTTTTAATAGCTATCCTAAAGTAAACTTTATCTCTGTCTACAGATAGTTGCTATTTCTACTACTATTACTACAACTAAGTTCTACTAACGTATTAGGCACTGTTGAACTAAATACTGAAGATATGTATATACACACACAATATTATAAAATAATCTTTTCACGTTACAAACACACAAAATATTTTATAATATTGTACATGTACGTTATTTCTTCAAATCAATCATCTTGAGGAAGTCTTGAAATAAAGACGAAATGTTGTTGAATGTATAAATAAGTTTGTTTTTTTCCTTTTAGTTTTCCATCACGTTGAAATATTATTACACAATATATAATGTTACTTTTTAATATTATATATGTACATACAGAAAATAGTAATTATGTATATATATATATATATATATATATATATATATATATATATATATATATGTTTTTTATATTTATAATATAAAACTAAAAATAATACATTAATCACTTAAATAATAGTGTCATGGATTCGTCCAAACACTTTAAAATGCAGCAACATTTTTGTAAGTAACGGATAAATTTTATTAGAGAGACGAACAGCACAGGTAAAGACAATTTTATTTATTTTATTTTTTTTTGTGTCTTAAATAACTAATATAAGTTAGCAAAACATTTATATGGAACAAAACGTAGATTTAGTATAAGGAACGTTTATGTGTTTGTCTTTTAAGGGAAGTGGGATCTGATCAACTCTGCTGGGAAGCCATGAAATTAAATACTGTCTTGTTTTTAAATTCCCGAAACAGTTTTTCATGGTAAACAACTGATGATCCCTTAAACTAGTGTTAGAAATAAACTAATATAATAACTGTAAAAAATAAATTGACTTACATGAGTGATTTTCCACTGGAAGACTTGGCACTATTTTTTTTTTTTTTTTTTTTTAATATAGTTTTAATGGTTGAGAAACTTCCGAGACTATATATATATATATATATATATATATATATATATATATATATATATATATATATATATATATGTATGTATTTATGTATATGTATATATATGGAAATTGACAACATCTTTGAAGTGCGCATGAACATGTATTTAAGTAAAATATTTTTTTAAATCAACACATCGTGCAATTTAAATGAAAAAAAGAATTAATTTAATGTTTGCAAGCTTTTGTTGTAGAACAAATTTATCAGGCAAGACTGTCTTATAGTTTTCTGTTCTTCTTCTTCTTTCTCATTTATATAATAAAGTGTTATATAAATTAATATCAATATACATATGAATATACTATATATGCATATATATATATATATATATATATATACATATATATATATATATATTATGTATATGCATATATAGTATATTCATATGTATATTAATATTAATTGATATCAAACTTTTTCAAACTTTTCCTTTATTTATTTCTTAGATTCATTGTTACACTCTTAAAGGCCAATTTAGTCTTTATTGTTGTGTATAGACAATGGGTATATATGTCTTCAATAGAAGTAATGCGGGCACAATAAACTAAGCAAAGAAACAAATTCATACACTCTGCAGTTTGCGTGTAGTCCGGGAGAGTAAGTGTCTGGGAGGGGTGTCAGTATCATAACGGGTCTTCTAATCAAAGATGACAGGTCCGGCAGTTGAGACCTGCAGTCTGAAATGGCCTGGATGTCATGCACTTGTGCATGTTACTACCGGGCATCGAAAGCAGACAGTCGTGCATTGGCCCGAACACTGCCTCTTCGAAACGGGGTAGAGTCCCGTCATTGTAGGCTTTCAAAGAACGGTAAAGTAGTCGGCCCTAGTTTCCCATTAATGTTGGACAGCCATTTGGCGTGGTCGGACCGGGTAGCGGTACTTTTATTTGATTCTATGCATGTTTCGATGAGGATAAAGTGTTTGAGCAATGTGACCCGTTTGACCTCTAACGATAATTTAAAACGAAACCTCCACCTCCACACACCCCGTCACACGTGGTGTAAGAATGACAGCATGGGGATGTGGCATTCAGAAGTCTATGCAACGATTTAATTGAAATCGGATTCATATCCTGGTTGGGTAACAGTGCCCGTGTAACGGGCATATATGCACATGAATGATGTGAAAATTGCGACGTTACACACGTAAATAGACGTTGGATAGGAGAATCAAAATACAGAATCTAAAGTGATTTTCTTTCAAATCTGCTTCAGTTATTGTAGTTATATATATATATATATATATATATATATATATATATATATATATATATATATATATATAGTTCATAACTAGATATAAATAAAGTTTCTCTCATATATATATATATATATATATATATATATATATATATATATATATATATATATAATAGAGAATGATAGTTTGCTTGAAGCATTGCTGGGAATAGTAGTATTAAGTTTAAGAAGGCTAGGGGCAATGCAAAGTGCCGGGTAGGTTGTAAGCTGAAGTGAACAAAAATAATAAATCGACTTACTATTTATTTTTTTCTTAAAATCTTACATAACAGCAAGTGTGGTGTAGGCTGTTTGGGTGTTGTCCGGATGATTATTAAAAATCATTTATTTAACATGCCGGGAAAACTTCTAATTGTCAAAATGCATACATTTTGGTGAATTCTCTACACAGACGTATGTTTCCTTTGGTGTTTATTATGCTTGACAACGGAGATATTTTTCCGAAATATTGAATAAATGATTTTTAATGATTATCCGGACAACACACAAACAGCCAACACCACACTTGCTGTTATGTAAGATTTTAAGAAAAAATAAATAGTAAGTCCCATTTCGATTTCGATTTATTATTCTTGTTCCTTCCAGCTTACAACCTACCCGACACTCTGCATTGCCCTCAGCCTTCTTAAACATACTATATATATATATATATATATATATATATTCAAAATTACATGGTACTCGCCGTCCAAATAAAATCACCTCATTATGGCTACCGCATACGATGAATGGTGCACTTTATCCTAGTTGTGTTTCCTGTAGTAATATCACTGAGCTGTATATTCCACCAAACTAGATGAATTCATGTCCTTGAATCCGGTAAAACCAAGAGACCACGAGAAGGATCTCCTATAACATAGTTAACTGGTCAATTAAGGAGAGGAAAACTAATGTTCTTGACTTCCTTACTTACTAAAAGGTTGACAGGTAAAGAAGAACTTTAATTGAATATTCGAATATCTATAGATCTCATACAGAGATCAAGTGTTAGCCCATAGAAGGGGCTCTTTATTTCTGAGAACTTTGACTGAAGTAAAATAAAACAATATATAGTTATATATATATATATATATATATATATATATATATATATATATATATATGAATGTTTGATTAAACAACAGAGACAATACCTGTTTGTTTCTTTTTTTATCCATCTTTTCATGTTGACGGACTAATGATCTAATGTTCTGTTCAAGTGTGAACAGGAACTCACAAAACTGCTAACGTTTTCGACTCCAATGAGTCTTCACCAGGCACGTGAGGAGTTATGCAACTTAAAACTAGTGAATTTATTGAGAAACTCGATTAAAACTTTTTTCTTAATATATTAAAGGCATTTTAGTATACCTTTTTCCCCGTCATATCGAGCTTGATTGATGGTGGGTTTCTTTGCTCGAATGAGTAAGGATTCAATTATGGGGAGGCGCAGGTTGCAATGTTAGACAGCGAGGATGGCAGTGTTTTTCACTAATATGTCCCTAAAATATTTTTTGGGGTGTCGTGTTCTACTAAGTGTTGGTAAATAGAGCTATGGTGGACGAGAGGTGTCATGTAAGGCGACGAGAAATTTTCCCACCAGATAAAACATCCTTATTTTATCGTAGTTTTCTGAATGTCTGGAGTTAAAACAAACATTAATTGATTTTTATAGACGTACCACATATTTCTAATTTTAACGTCTATATTTTTCTTCACATCAGTCATATTTAAAAAGTCTTTGAATAATAAAGATGAAACGTCGATAAATGTATAAACGTATAAAAACATGTTTGGTTTTTAATTTGTTAATTTTTTATAGTGTTTAAAAATAGACTTGATAATAAATATCACCAAAACAGAAGAATACACCATCCCGAAACCTCCGAGTCAGCTAGCACAAACTATGGAAACTCTGCTCGCCCATAAACCCAATTTTCTGGTTTACTATCAACTGGTTAGTGAACTATAAACCATCAACTTTTAAAATACATTATTTCAGATAGAGAGACATGCAAACTACTAGGAACTCTACTTCAAACGAAAGAATACTTCAAAAGAAAAGAATGCGATAATAAGTGTTAATTCATTACTAAAAAACTGTGTTAAATGTTCATCTGGAATAGAATAGAAAAAGACAAGAATCATTATTTTAATTCTGAGTCAAAAGGTTAACTCCAAAAGTATTTTAAAGTTTTATTGTATTTGCCATAAAAAATTCATAAAAACTGATGATTGCATTTCGTAACATAAGTGTATATAATTAACTTTTGTTTGGTATTCTATGAATGTTAATTGGTTGTTCTTCAACATCCAAAGTACAAGAAGTGCATTCATTGCTCAAATTGTGCGTTGTAATTGTCAGTTGAATACAAAAGAAAAGTTGCAAAGGAGTCTACTAAGACATGCAATAAATTTCGAGTGGGATAAGAAAAAATCAGATGAAGAGTTCAACAAAGAAAATATCAAATTAAAAGCTCAACAAAGAAAATATCAAATGAACAGCTCGACAAAGAAAATATGAAATGAAAAGCTCAACAAAGAAAATATCAAATGAAGAGCTCAACAACGAAAATATCAAATGAAAAGCTCAACAAAGAAAATATAAAATGAAAAGCTCGGCAAAGAAAATATCAAATGAAAAGCTCAACAAAGAAAATATAAAATGTAAAGCTCAACAAAGAAAATATCAAATGAAGAGCTGAAGAAAGACAATATCAAATGATGAGCTCAACAAAGAAAATATCAAATGATGAGCTCAACAAAGAAAATATCAAATGAAGAGCTCAACAAAGAAAATATGAAATGATGAGTTTAACAAAGAAAATATGAAACGATGAGCTCAACAGAGTAAATATGAAATGAAGTGCTCAACTAAAAAATATCAAATCAAGAGCTCAACAAAGTAAATATCATATGAAACGCTCAACAAAGAAAATATCAAATGAAGAGCTCAACAAAGAAAATATCAAATTAAAAGCTCAACAAAGAAAATATCAAATAAAAAGCTCAACAAAGAAAATATCAAATGATGAGCTAAACAAAGACATTATTAAATGAAGAGCTCGACAAAGAAAATATCAAATGAAAAGCTCAACAAAGAAAATATCAAATGAAGAGCTCAACAAAGAAAATATCAAATGAAGAGCTCAACAAAGAAAATATGAAATGATAAGTTTAACAAAGAAAATAAGAAACGAAGAGCTCAACAGAGAAAATATGAAATGAAGTGCTCAACAAAAAAATATCAAAGTAAGAGCTCAACAAAGAAAATATCAAATGATTAGCTCAACAAAGAAAACATGAAATGAAGAGCTCAACAAAGAAAATATCAAACGAAGAGCTCAACAAAAAAAATATCAAATGAAGACCTCGACAAAGAAAATATCAAATGAAAAGCTCAACAAAGAAAATATACAAAGATGAGCTCAACAAAGAAAATATCAAATGAAGAGCTCAACACAGAAAATATAAAATTAAGAGATCAATAGAGAAAATATCAAAGTAAAAGCTACACAAAGAAAATATGAAATGAAGAGCTCAACACAGAAAATATAAAATGAATAGCTCGACAAAGAAAATATGAAATGTAAAGTTCAACAAAGGAAATATCAAATGAAGAGCTCAACAAAGAAAATATCAAATGAAAAGCTCAACAAAGGAAATATCAAATGAAGAGCTCAACAAAAAAATATCAAATGAAAAGCTCAACAAAGAAAATATACAAAGATGAGGTCAACAAAGAAAATATCAAATGAAGAGCTCAACACAGAAAATATAAAATTAAGAGATCAATAAAGAAAATATCAAAGTAAAAGCTACACAAAGAAAATATGAAATGAAGAGCTCAACACAGAAAATATCAAATGAATAGCTCGACAAAGAAAATATCAAATAAAAAGCTTAACAAAGGAAATATCAAATGAAGAGCTCAACAAAGAAAATATCAAATGAAAAGCTCAACAAAGGAAATATCAAATGAAGAGCTCAACAAAGAAAATATCAAATGAAGAGCTCAACAAAAAAAATATCAAACGAAGAACCCAACAAAGAAAATATCAAATGAAGAGCTCGACAAAGAAAATATAAAATGAAAAGCTCAACAAAGAAAATATCAAATGATTAGCTCAACAAAGAAAATATGAAATGAAAAGCTCAACAAAGAAAATATCAAATGAAGAGCTCGACAAAGAAAATATCAAATAAAGAGCTCAACAAAGAAAATATCAAATTAAAAACTCAACAGAAAAACGAAGCATTCAAATTGGAGTAAAACTATCACGAAATGACGTTTATATTTTGTGGGGCATGACGTCACGAGATATTGTAAAGGTACACAAGTACATACTGTGCTAAGAGAAGGGCTAACTCAAACTGACATAAAGATGTCGATTGAAAGTTACATCGCTCATGGGTGTTATAGATTATTTTAACTCTGGTGGCTTTGCCATCAATAACAAACGTCTTGTTCAAATGATTAACACTTAAGATTGGGTGAAGATTGCCCGGTACGGACTGAGAAAAGGTCTTACTCAAACTGGCAAAAACGTGTCGATTAAAAGCAACGTCGATTACGACTGTTGTAGATTAATTAAACTGTTGTGGCTTTGCTATCAATACCAAACGTCCTGTGCAAATGATTTACACATGAGATTGGGTGAAGATACTGTGCTTAGAGAAGGTCTAACTCCAACTGGCATAAAGATGTCCAATGAAAGAAACATCGATTACGACTGTCATAGATGATTTGAACTATGGAGGCTTTGCCATCAACCCCAACGTCCTGTGCAAATGATATACACATAAGATAGGGTTAAGATACCACGGTACGTACTGTGATAATAGAAGGCTACCTCGCACTGCCATAAAGATGTCGATTGAAAACAACGTCGATTACAACTGTTATAAATGATTTGAACTATGGTGGCTTCCCATCAACACGAAACGTCTTGTGCAAATGATATACACATGTGATTAGGTGAAGATACCACGGTACGTACTGTGCTTTGAGAAGGTCTAACTTACACTGGCATAAAGATATTAATTAAAAACAACGATGATTACGACTGTTATAAATGATTTTAATTATGCTGGTTTTTCCATCAACACCAAACGTCATGTGTAAATGATTCACACATGGGATTGAGTGAAGATACCCCGGTACGTACCGGGCTAAGAGAAGGTTTAACTCTAATATTTTGATGTCGATTGAAAGCAACGTCGAATACGACTGTTATAGATGATTTTAATTGTGGTGGCTTTTCCATCGACACCAAACATTTTGTGAAAATGATTCACACATCAGATTGGGTGAATATACTCCGGTATGTATTGGGCTAAGAGAAGGTCTTACTCCAACTGGCATAAATATGTCGATTGTAAGCAACGTCGATTACGACTGTAATAAATTATTCGAATTGTTGTAGCTTTTCCATCAACAAAAAATGTACTGTGCAAATGATTTACACATGAGGTTGGGTGAAGATACAACGGTACGTACTGTGTAAGGAGAAGGTCTAACTTCAACTGGCATAAAGATGTCGATTGAAAGTAACATCGATTACGACTGTTATAAATGATTTGAACTATATTGGCTTTGCTATCAACACCAAACGTCCGGTGCAAATGATTCACACATGAGATTTGATGAAGATACGACAGTACGTACTGTGCTTAGTAAAAGTCTGTCTCCAACTAGCATAAAGATATCGATTGAAAGCAACATGGATTACGACTGTAATTAATGATTTAACCTATGGTTTATTTGCCATCAACACCAAATGCCTGTGCAAATGATTAAGACATGAGATTGGGTTAAGATACTCTGGTACGTACTGTGCTAAGAGAACGTCTGACTCAAACTGGCATAAAAGTTGTCGATTGAAAACAACGCTGATTACGACTGTTATAGATAATTTGAATTGTGGTGTTTTTTCCATAAACACCAAACGTCCTGTCAAATGATATACACATAAGATTAGGTGAAGATACACCGGTACGCACTGTGCTAAGAAAATGTCTATCTCCAACTGGCATGAAGATGTCGATTGAAAACAACGTCGATTACGACTGTTATAAATGATTTGAACTATGGTGGCTTCCCATCAACACCAAACGTCCGTTGCAAAAGGTCTAATTCTAACTGATATAAAGAAATCGATTGAAAGCAACTATTCACACACTAGTAAGGATCACAGAAGACAGAAGATTATATGGAGATACAGTGAGGGCACTCATTCAATCGTGAATTGTGATAGAATGAAGAAGATAAGAATAACCGATCGACAACGATGTAAATTTATCATTTTAAATAGCAGTTTTTTTTTCTGGCGTAGAAAATGTAATAAATCGAAATGAAGTTTTTACTAATTCTGTATGCAATCATGCTATATAAGCTGTTTGTCTGCGCTGTATTAGGGAATGAAAGACTACTTTACATGTGAAAGAGGCTTTATTTTGTGGCCTAATATTATGGTCCGTGGAATCACGACATAAAACCATAAAACACATCTAATTGTATAAAATTCGTA
>OY744515.1:90108519-90118519 GCA_963556195.1 Sepiola atlantica
CTCAGCACCTCTCTCTCACCCTAAGACAAATTCACTAACACTCCAACCCTCCCTTTTTTCACTCACAGCCATCCACATTCATTTCACTCTCTGCCACTGACTTCTATCAGCCCGGATTTTGGTCCAGCGCTCTCAGTAGCCACGACTACTACATTTTCTCATCAACCCATCATGTCAACCCAATATTTCGATATACTTGCATGACATTTTTCTTAAAATTATCATCCTGAGGAAGTCTTACAAATAAAGACGAAACGTTGATGAATATATAAAAAAAATATCTCTTGATTTTTTTGTTTTTCATTTCCCATTACGTCTTAATAAAATTCCCTTCCTAGATATAGAAATAGAAACATCTACAGATAAAGGTATTACCTCTGGGTATAAAAAAACTACGAGCAAAGGTTCAAACCTACTCAATTTCAGTAGTGAATGCCCTGATAGATACAAAATAGCTGTAATAAAAAAAATCTTATTTATCCAGCCAAAAGAAATTCCTCTACAAATAAAATATTTTATACAGCACTTGCCGATATTAAACAGACATGAATTAACAATAACTTTCCTAACTATATAGTTGATCAACAAATTAAACGCTCTCTAACCGCCATAAATAAAAACTCATACAGCAACAATATTAATAGTAATAATAATATTAACTTGTTTTAATGTAACCAAATGCACCCCAACTATAAATTCGACGATAAAATAATTTAAAATATTATATATAAACATATATCCCCCCGTAGATAATGACTTTAAAATTAGTTTTATTATTTATTACAAGAAATCTAAAACCACAAATTAATTAATAAAAAATAACCCGGCCGACAATAGCTTACTAGTAATGCCATATACGTGTTTAAATGCCCTATCAGAGAATGTGTCTCTGCAAACAACACGTATATCGGCATGCCCTGAACTAGCATATCACGCCGACTAACTTGCCATCTGATCTCCCCTCAAAGTTCCATCTACCAACACTTAATAACACATAGCATCCCAAAAATGAATTCAGGAATATTTTAACTAAGAACACAGCCATTCTTGGGATCTCATATTGCAGTATTCGTCTCCCCATAATGGAAGCGTTGTTTAGTGAAGTAAATAAACCTAGTATCAACCATGCTCGTTATGAGGGGGGCGAAGGTATGTTGAAGTGTTGTTGAAGTGGTATTGAAATGTTTTTTAAAAACGTCTTCTTAATAAATTCACCAATCTTTTATTTTGCATACCCATTGATCCGCCTGAAGATGACCGACGTGGGTCGAAAACGTTCGCGAAAATATGGCGATTTTTTATACAACATGGACGACAATACCAAATCGGTCGTACGACGAATCGAAAAAACGAATCAAAAAATAAATAAACAGAAGCTGTCGCTACTGTTTAACCAAATATGCATAAGAGAAGAAATGCTGCCTAATTACACAAATTTCAATATATATATATATATATATATATATATATATATATATATATATATATATATATATATATGGGAAGAGAAGGATGAAAGTAATCCGACGTGATGGGAAAATGAAAAAGGAAAACCAAAAAATGGATGTTTTTTGTGTACATCAACGTTTCGTCTTTATTTATAACATGGTCATGCGTTCAAATTTGAACAAGCCAAAATCACTAAATATATCCACAACAAATCTCGGCGAAGATTATTAGAAACTGCCCTCATCACTGCCTCCACCACCATCAAGCAACGTAATGGTTTCTTTAACCTATCACCCTTAATAAGCAAGATCATCCTCACAGAACAAAGACTCTTGCCTGATCATGGTTAAACTTTTTTCATCTCCAACCTCTATAACACTCTCCCATTTACTTTTCCCTTTCTTTTTCTCCTTGAATCTTCATTTTCTCCTTACTTTTTCCTCACACTTTTAATACTGCAGTCCAAATAAACTTTCTCATGTTCCAAATATCTCAAATATTCCATACCCACCCTTTCAATCACCGCCCTCATCCCCCCCCAATCCCTCACTCATTGCTATCATTTTCAAAATATTTCAAATATTTCACACCCTATCACAACAAATCCTCCCTCTCCCCCACTCAACTATTTTCTCCCATACCCCTTCTTAAATTCCCTCATTTTCTCAAAACGCTCTCTAAAACCATAACTTTCGCCCATCCACCAAAATCACAGCCCCCCCTTCCTCTCTACCCATCCTCCTTTCCCTGCATACACCCCCCATACACAAACATTCCAACTTACTTTTTCCCCTTCAATCTTGAACCGCAGCCATCTGGTCAAACACCCCCCTCCCCCCCTCTTCCTCACCTCCCTCTCTGCCATCCACTTTACCCCTGCTCATCCCCCACCTCTTTCTCTTACCACCAGCCACAGTAGTCCTGGCTCACCCCATCCTTCCATTTTTCCCCACTCTTTTCTACATTCATTTCTATTTCTCCAACAAATACGGACGTCCACCCAGCAGTTGGCCCCTATTTCATTCTATTTTTTCCCAATATTTCTACCCTACATGTATCTGTGCTTGCATGACACTTTTTCTCTATTTTATCATCCTGATGAAGTCTTATAAATAAAGACGAAACGTTGATGTACACATAAAAAACATCCATTTTTTGGTTTTCCTTTTTCATTTTCCCATATATATATATATATATATATATATATATATATATATATATATATATATATATATATATATATATATATATATATATATATATATAATTGTATTATTAAGGCAATGCTGAGAACCGGATTAATAAGAAACTGGAAATAACAAAAATAAACAATCGAAGGAGAGGACTTACAACATGGATTTATTTTTTTCTTTTCAATTATACGAAACCAGCAAGTATGGGGTTAGTTGTGTGTGATGTCCGCGTGATAATTTGATATTTCGGGAAAATCTTTCCCTTATCAAAAATGGACACAAAAGAAAGGTCCGAGTGTTGAATTCACAAAGATGGATGCCAGAAAGTAGAACCGGAAACAAGCCAGTCTGCAGATATAGAGTTTCTCTCTTTCTTTCTCTCTCTCTCTCTCTCTCTCTCTCTCTCTCTCTCTGTCTCTCTCTCTCTTTCTGTGTGTGTGTGTATATATATATATATATATATATATATATATATATAGAGAGAGAGAGAGAGAGAGAGAGAGAGAGAGAGAGAAAGAAAGAGAGAGAGATACAGACAGACAGACAGAGACAGGGATAATATAGATGCAGAGAGACTTGTGTGTGTGTCTATGAAGATAAAATACACAATATGTCATGAAATGAAAAGTAATTGAACCTTTTAACGCGTCTGTAAAATTTATAAAACCGACTTCAACGTAATACACTCGTTCTATTAATTAAACCCCGTCATTTGATCGAAATATCTGATCATTCAACATTTTAAGTATATTTTTGTGTTAATATTTCTACATAGTTTGTTTCCTGGCTCACCACCTTATCACCTTATATTAGACACGCACCATTGATATAGGTTTGATGCTTAGATGGCTCTGGCAATGAAATCTAACGTTTTACGCACTGGGTGAGTTGAAATAATGTCTGGGTAAGAAACGAGATGAAAATCGACATGAAGTGACAGTATGTAATGTAATACTTTTCTTCTATTTTCATTTTCAAACAAACGTGTGTTATATAGTGTCCAAGTTTACGCACGTGAATTCGAGATGGCTCTATTTTGAAAATGAGGTTTTTACCTCGAAATATTAGAAAATCCTTTTAAGTTGTAATACATCAGGTTTGAGTTAAAATACATCAGGTATAAGTTAAAAAATACGTTCGGTATGAGTTAAAATACATCAGGTTTAAGTGTTTAAAAATACGTTCGGTATGAGTTAAAATACATCAGGTTTAAGTGTTTAAAAATACGTTCGGTATGAGTTAAAATACGTGCGGTATAAGTTTTAAAAAATACGTTCGGTATAAGTTAAAGAACATTAGGTTTAAATTTTTTTTTTAAAAGTCCGATATAAGTTTTTAAAAATACGTCCGGTATAAGTTAAAATCTACGCCCGTTATAAGTTAAAACATACGCCCGTTATAAGTTTAAAATACGTCAGTTATAAATGAAAACATATTCGTTATAAGTTAAAACATTTCCGTCATGCGTTAAAGAATACTTTCGTCATAAGTTGTAGAATACGTCCATCATACGTAATAGAATAAGTCCGCCATAAGTTGTAGAATACGTCCGTCATAAGTTGTAGAATACGTCCTTCATAAGTTGTAGAATACGTCCGTCATAAGTTGTAGAATACTTTCGTCATAAGTTGTAGAATACGTCGGTCATAAGTTGTAGAATACGTCCGTCATAAGTTGTAGAATACATCGGTCATAAGTTGTAGAATGCGTCCGTCATAAGTTGTAGAATACCTCCGTCATAAGTTAAATTAAAAACTCTGTTATAACTAAGCATACAAGCGAATTGAGAAGAAACAAATCAACAAAATTTAAATTTAATGGGCGAATAACGTATGGTTCTGTGAAGTCGTAGGAGGTCCACCTTCCCAGGCTTTACTTTTTCGCGTTCAGAAAAGGTTAGTTTATTGCTAATCGCCTAAGGCCTCTTCTACCGAAGAATACAAATGGGACTGCTCGGGAATTTTTTGTAGGCCAGAGTGCATCCTCCTCTTGTGCTCTGGCTTTTCAATCCCTACATTCATGTGTCACATCTTCCCGGAAGGTGGTTAATATCAGCTATAATACTTATGGGGATAAAACATTCAATATAATATTCTAGTTGAATCTTAACTGCCGAGGGTAGCATTCGAACTCGGTGTTTTTCATTTTCGTTTTCCTAGCGATCATATATGTTCCGCTTACCTTGCACATTGTAATACAGATATCGATATTGTGCAATGTGGTCTCTGATATTGTTCCAGGAATGTTTGCCATAAGGGGGTCAGCCGGAATAATGGCAGACGCTCGTCAACGCTAATTGCTGACGTCACCATCAGCTGCTATCGGTCATCATTTGGTTATCGAGTCAATCACTCGAAACAAGAGCATTACGGCTTGACGTGTCCTGTCAAGTCTTCCATAGAAATATGGCTTCAATCGTTTTCGATTCCCATTTCGGTAATAATCAGCTTCCCTCCCAGATACCTCTACACTCATATCCATTTAGATCTTTCTCTCTCTTTCGCTCTTTCTCTCTCTTTCTTTCTCTTGTATTTTTTCTTTTTTCTCTCTCTCTCTTTCTCTCCATCCCTCGACAGAATCTTTGAACTTTCCCAAACAATGGTATTCCTTTCTCTCTTTCTTTCTGTCTTCACTGACCTCTTCCCCTCTCTATCTCCCTTTTTCTCCTCTCTCTATCTATATATCTATCTATCTATCTATCTATCTATCTATCAATCAATCTATCTATCTATCTATCTTTCTAAACATAAAGACAGAGGCAAAATGTCTTAATAAAAACCATGTGTTAGATGCAAATATTTTTTATTAAAATCAAAATAAAAAATAAAAACATGTTTTTTTCTTTATCTTGACTTTTTAATCTAATATTTCGCTTGATATAACAAGCCTCGACAGAGCTTTAGAGATAGATAGATGTGAACAAAAGATAGATAAATAGAGAGATAGATAGATATGAACAAAAGAGATAGATAGATATATAGATAGATAGATATATAGATAGATAGGGATAATCATAGATAGATAGATAAATAGATAGATAGATAAATAGATAGATAGATGTGAACAAAAGATAGATAGATAGAGATGTAGAGAGATATGAACAAAAGAGATAGATAGATAGATAGATAGATATACTCATATATATATATATATATATGAGTATATCTATCTATCTATCTCTTTTGTTCGTATCTATCTATCTATTTATCTATCTATCTATCTATCTATGATTATCCCTATCTATCTATATATTTATCTATCTCTTTTGTTCATATCTATCTATCTATCTATCTCTTTTGTTCATATCTATATATCTATCTCTTTTGTTCATATCTATATATCTATCTCTTTTGTTCATATCTATCTATCTATCTTTCTCTTTTGTTCATATCTATTTATCTATCTATATATCTATCTATCTATCTATCAACTTTTTAATAAATTTATCAACATCAACATTTGTCTTTCGATAATTCTTTTTATTTTCACTGTTTTTCTCTCTAAAATCTTCCTTTCGTTCTGTTGTATTATTGTCTCTTCTCTTTCTTTTCACTCTCTCTCCTTCTCTCACTCTCTCTCTCTCTCTCTATCTCTCTCTCTTAATAATTAAATAGTTGTCCCTTTCTTTCTTTGCTCTTTTTTCCAGTCCCTCTTTTTCTCTCTATCATACGATCTTTCTTATATTTCTCTCTCGCTTTTCTCTCTCCAAATCTCTCTCTCTTTCTCATTAATCTCCTATTTCTCTCTCTCCTCTCTCTCCTCTCTCGCTCTCCTCTCTCTATCTATCTATCTATCTATCTATCTTTCCATTTCTCTCATCTCTTTCTCTCTTTCTCTCTCCTCTATCTCGCTCATCCCTCTCTCTCTCTTTCTCGCTACCTATCTTCCTCTCTCTCCTTCTCTCTCTCTCTCTCCTTCTCTCTTTCTGTCTTTCTCTCTCTTTTTTTTTCTCTCTCTCTCTCTCTCTCCATATGTATATCCTTTCTATCATTTAACATTTTAGTTTCTATCTTTCATCGTCTATTCATTTTTTATCAGTATATCTGCATTTAGTCTTCAAGTATCGTTTCCTTTTATCTCCGTATCTTTCTGTTTCTCTCTCTCTCTCTCTATCTCTCTCTCCGTCTTTTTTCTCATTTATTTATGTATCTATCTTAATGTATCTCTTCACACACACACACTATATTTGACTGTTTTTGCTTAGTTTATTATTCTCTCGTTTGCTCCTCTCTCTCTCTCTCTCTCTCTCTCTCTATATATATATATATATATATATATATATATATATATATATATATATATATATATATATATAAAAAGAGAGATAGAGAGACAGAGAAACAGAGAGAGAAATATAGAGAGAGATCGACCTTGCAAATTTTCCAAGGAAAGATGGATGAATCTCATGACCTCTGAAACCTCTCTCCGAAAGTCGCCTGATCTTTCTCGCCGTCGCACCGTCCACCCGCACCCTTATGCTGACTTTTAATTTCGGAGTAGAGATGGGGGATTCGCTTACGGGTGGAAGTGGGGGTTGTCGGATCACTTAACTTCTTCGCATTCCAGGTCCATTTGTTTAAAGCTGATATCATATCAATTATACGAGCCAATATCTTCGCCATCGAACCGACATTCTGTCCGCTTCTACAACTGACAGCGCCATTACACGGGATTTCAGATAGTTCAGAGTGAAATTCTTATTATTAAAATTTAAGTGAACGGCACGAGTTTTATTTCTTCCCCGTAAGCTTTCCCATCATGAAAGGACCTGCATGCGTAAAAATCCCTCGCATGAAAATCGGCCGGACTTTCAGAATCGGAAAGCCGAGTTTAATCCTAGACAGTTCAATTACATTCACTCACGCAATGATAAGGAGGACGGAAGAGGTATTAACTCACATTTAGTTTCAAAAATACATCTTTGAGGTTGTATTTTAAACAAACAATGAACACTTTTGGGATCAAAAGTTAATATCTGTTCACACAGAGAAGACTATACTCTTAGGAATTACCTCCCGTTTTTGGAGTGTCATTAGTTAATTTTCTGTCGCCCGAGGCGCACTTATTTGTGCGCTGGCCCTGAAAAGAGTGTACGTGGAGCCGTCTGCTTGTTTGAAAGCTGCAGTCATGATGATAATTTATATAATACTAAGTGGCTGTGAAAGTAGAAGTAACAGCCGTAACTGTTGGCCAGTGTTGATTTATATAATATCTGCGGGCGTGAAATTCCAAAACATTTAGAATTTCCAAATATTTGATAACGTATAACAAATACTGACCAAACGGGGCACGGGTAATCTTGTTGTTATGCATGCATATCTTGTCTGATCCTTTCGAGTTTAAATGTCCTTTGGGAGACTATGTTTCCGACAACGAAAATACATACGTAGGTTTGACACTAACAAAACTATTGCGACATCTGACCATGCACATATCTGACACCATCGAAATAGCACTACACGTAAAAACCAAATCTACCGGCCCTTTTTCTGAATTCCGAAAAATGTTTGTAGATAATTAATTCCACCGTATCAGAACACGAAAATAACAAAGTAAATGTAAAATACAAAAAGCAAAACATATATAAAAAAACATTAACAACAATTAATTTTCGAAGGCCGTGAAAACGTTTTAAAATGTCCTAATAATACGACCGTTCTATTAATAATGATATAAATCTCTACAAAGCCATCATCCGTCCATGCATGGAGTATTGTTGCCACATATGGGCTGGTGCATCATCCACTAGTCACTCCCTCTTAGACAAGCTCCAAAAAAAGAGTCGCCAACTTAATAGGTCCCTCATTATCCACCCAGCTCCAACCCCTGTCCCATCGCCGCAATGCTGCATCCTACTGCCTGTTTTACAACTACTTCAATGGATTGTGTTCCGATGAATCTAGCTGCTCTAGTGCCCCCTCGACGTAAATACATTATACCAACTTGATAATCAGCTAAATCATTTCCATTCACTGTAGAGGTCCCCAGATGCCAGAGAGCCTTCTACTCCAATAGCTTTTTCACTCGTGCTGCCGGCCTCTGGAACCTCCTCCCTGCTCCCTGTTTCCCCGACTGTACCGACATGCAGAGATTTAAAACTAATGTAAACAGACATCTCGCTATACAACTCCAACACACTAAACCTACACTCTAACTCTCAGTAACCCCATTACATTTACAGTGGCGACCTGCCTTGTTTGGGATGAATTATGTTTAACAAAAACTATCCAGCAAAATTCTTCACCAAAATATTCACTATTAATGCGGTCTTCACTTGATACCCCACCCCGAACTGAAATTATGGCAAGTTCATCAGTCTGTTTCAGCGTGAAATTTGAACATTTATTAGTCAATTAAATACATCAAACAAAAGATATGCAGACATAATTTCTCTATATTATTTAACCATATATATATATATATATATATATATATATATATATATATATGTATATATATATATATATATATATATATATATATATATATATATATATATATATATATATATAATGTGGAGAACTAAAACCGAACTTTTAGGAAAGGTAAAACATATTGTGAAAAGTGCCTAGCTCAATATACAGGATAGAGCAGATAGAAAAGTAGAAGGATGAAAAGGAATTAGAAAAGCGAAAGGAAGGTCTTTTTTCAATTCAGTTGCTCAATGCAAGGTATATTCCGCAAAAGGGCAATTTATTCAGTTATTCTTTTCCTTAAGGCAGGCTTTTCGAAGATCAAAATCTTATCATCAGAGGAAATTGCTGGGATAGATAAGTTGGCAAAGGCCAAGATTTAAAATTTATATATATATATATATATATATATATATATATATATATATATATATATATATCAAGAACAACATTTCTTATGTATACATAAATATTCTAGAGTAGCTTTGAGTCATGTTAAACAAAGAAAGAAAATGCTGTTTAAATTTACAGGGATACGAACTAAATCCAAAATATCGCAGATTTAGAACTTGCATAAGCCGACCTACCGCTGGAAAATTTACAAATACAAAAGTGGATTCAAGTATCTAACAGTGAAACAAAAACAGGTACCTTAACTTGGCTGTTTGTGTCCGAGTGATTATTAAAAATCACTTATTTTATATTTCGGTAAAATCTTCCTTTCGTCAAAAATAATAAACACCAAAGGAAAAATCCGTCTGTGTAGACAATTACCCAATATATATAAATATACACGGGCCCCGTGTACACTTTATGTGATATCTCCTTTATTTATTCACTAATTGCCCTTATTTTACAGGACATGGCAGAATCAACGACCGTGAGTACACCAAGACCTCAGTGGGAGCTGGGACAAAGAATACACTGTGTTAAATTTTACTACAA
>OY744515.1:90123519-90133519 GCA_963556195.1 Sepiola atlantica
CTTAAATAGAGACCTCACGTGCGCTACATAAATGGCGACCCCGGTCGCTACTTAAATAGAGACCTCACGTGCGCTACATAAATGGCGACTCCGGTCGTTACTTAAATAGAGATCCCACGTGCGCTACATAAATGCGACTCCGGTCGCCACTTAAATAGAGACCTCACGTGCGCTACATAAATGCGACTCTGGTCGCTACTTAAATAGAGACCTCACGTGCGCTACATAAATAGCGACCCCGGTCGCTACTTAAATAGAGACCTCACGTGCGCTACATAAATGGCGACCCCGGTCGCTACTTAAATAGAGACCTCACGTGCGCTACATAAATGCGACTCCGGTCGTTACTTAAATAGAGACCCCACGTGCGCTACATAAATGCGACTCTGGTCGCTACTTAAATATAGAACCCACGTGCGCTACATAAATAGCGACCCCGGTCGCTACTTAAATAGAGACCTCACGTGCGCTATATAAATGGCGACCCCGGTCGCTACTTTAATAGAGACTTCACGTGCGCTACATAAATGCGACTCCGGTCGTTACTTAAATAGAGACCCCACGTGCGCTACATAAATAGCGACCCCGGTCGCTACTTAAATAGAGACCGCACGTGCCCCACATAAATGGCGACCCCGGTCGCTTCCTAAATAGAGACTCCACGTGCGCTCCTTGGAAACTCGCAAATTTTCTGACAAATACATTTGAACACACAAAAACCAAAGCAAAAAAAAAAATTACATTACGTCATTGTGTTTGTGTGTAACACGTACGCGAAACAAAAACACCCCCGAGCCGCCATTCGTTTTCTTTAAACAAGTGGATCAAAATGAAAATTCAAACCACCAAAAAATAATATAAGCATTTTTATTCTTCATTTCAGCAAAAAAATGAAAGAATCTACGAACTTCTATTCGTTCATTTCAACAACAACAATAACAACAAACAAACAAACGAAAATCCCATAAGAGTCTTACTTTACACCAACAATTACAAGCTAAAGTACTATCGCTTATTTTAAATTCAATATTTCCTGGCTGTCATATCTGAAATCGGAAATTTCGACCGAAGTTAACTAAAAAAATTGTCCATTTTATTTTTGCTGTTTTTCTTTTTCAAATAATAATTTGTGTCAACAATTTGTTTGATTATTAACAAATAATGAAATCAATTTGTTTTTATAATAATGTATAGGAGATAGGCTATTATTAATTTAAAATAAAAAACTATACTTTTTATATTAAAGGCTCGAAAAAGTTTTGACTTTTATAAACGGAATAACAATCTTAGAATTTGTTGAACAACGATACACCTTTGAAAAATTAGTTGTTTTTATATTGTGCATTATTAAATTTAAATATTTATCATCTCAATCTGAACACCGTCTAATTTTACGCCGTCTTAAAACATTTTTTCTGCCTAAAAAGAAATGGCCAAGTATATAATAAGTGTTGGGGGGGGGTTAACACCGGTCGAAATTTCAGATTTCAGGTTTGGCGGTAATGACACAGTAGTAAATTCAAATTTAACCAAATTTTCAGTATTTATTAAATAATAAATGAATATTAATACAAGCCGCGCGTGCGTGGTCCCCCTCTGTATGTGACTCAATATGGCGAGTGTAAAATGCAATAAATTTGGGCAATTTGGGGCATTTTTTACCCCCCCCCCCTTAAACCACCTGGGGCGCAAACCAGATTTTTACCAAGGTCAGCAATACTTATTTTCTATGGGGAACAATTGCCTCCACATTTTGACCAAGTTTCAGAGAAATTGAATGAATTGATAAAAAGTTATGGGGCAAAAAATGTCATTTTTTTGCCATTTCGGCACCTTTTGACCCTCTGGGGGGCTAACCAAATTTTTTTCCAAAAATCGGAGAATGTCACTTTCTAACCTGACCAAAATTACAACTTCATGCAAAATTTCAGTGTAATTCAATGGATGGTTGCGGAGAAAAATCCGGACGGACATGCTTAAAAAAATGTATGAACATATAAAAATTCTATAGAACTTACCCTAACCCTAACCCTAACCCTATCTCTAACCTTCATAACACCCACCCTTTATTTAAATTAATGACTACACTTGTGCACTCCTTTCTCGAAACCCAGAACCTTTTATTAACATTGTTTTATTTTTATTTAAGTCATGAATAAAATAAAATGAAACGTCGTATTTCAGGAACGCAGGCCCCACGTAAATACATCTTAAGTGTCTAGATAAATGTAGTTTCAGAATATATAGGGTTTCATAGGGTTTATCTCGCAAATTCTCCAAGGAGTTCATGAACAAACAGACAACCAAACAGGAAGAACACCTTGAAAGAAAGGACCAGCATAACTCCGAAGTAAGACGTGCGACTAGGTTGATCTGTGCCATGTGACACGCGCATTTTTTCCTTCACAATACACAAAATATATGACATAAATTCAGATGTAACTGAAGCTGGATAAATCTGTCTTGCTTTCTCGTGATATATAGACTTCCGTATACACACACACACACACACACACACACACACATATATATATATATATATATATATATATATATATATATATATAAATATATATGGCTGCTCAAGATCAAGGCTTGATGACCAATGTCTTTAAAAAGATGAGTGGTCTCACCAACAATAACAAGTGCAGGTTCTGCCACACAGAAGTTGAGAGTGTGACCCACCTGACATCCAGTTGTAAGGTTCTCCTGGGGGATGGCTATTATACAATGCGACACTAAGGAGTGTGTAAATATCTTCACTGGACTATTTGTAAAAAGTTGAATATCCAGTGTAGCAGCAAGTCCTGGGAGCATATACCAGAAATAACAGTTTGAAATAATGTATACACCATCCACTATGACTATGCAATCCCTACAGTTACATATCTAGAAAACGAAGCTGTTAAAATTGACATCGTAATATGGGACAAAAGGGAGAAAGTAGCAACCCTAGTTGAAGTCAGTGTCCCTAATGATGCAGGATTAAAGAGAGCTGAAAGGGAAAAGATTATGAAATACCAAGGTCTTATGTACGACATGAAAAGAAACTGGAATCGTAGGAAAATCTCCATCATCCCCGTAATTATAGGAGCAACAGGACTAATGAGAAAGCATGTCAAAAGCTATCTTGCGAGTATACCCGGTGAACCGAGTGCAAGAGAAACACAAACAATTGCACTTAAAGAGACGATTAGAATCTTAAAAAGCTCTCTAGGCTGGAGTGTCTGAAATAGCCGGTGAATGTCTGGCATACGGTAAGATGCCCCATCTCCAACAAAAACGGAAAGATAAGAAAAATAATATATATATATATATATATATATATATATATATATATATATATATATGATTATTTTTATTTATACAGACATGTACAAAATCTGCGACACTGGCATGTCGATGTTATCGATCAACAGCTGTTATAAACTGAGATCTCATCAAGCAGAGTTAAAATCCGATCTTAACCTTAGATCATATTTGGAAAGAATATAGAATACTACATTTTTTCTGTTGAGACGAAAGCGGCTATAGTTCATATTCTGCTGGTGTGCGCATGGATTAAAAGTAACTTTCCGTTGATGACGCTGTACTCCAGAATCAGGTCTCCTCGCATCCTTCGCTGCATAAGTGAGGATTTGTTAGTCTTTGAAGCTGTTTTTTGTAGGTAAGCCTAGAGAAGCTTGTTACAAGAAGAAGAAGAAGAAGAAGAAGAAGAAGAAGAAGAAGATGAAGAAGAAGAAGAAGAAGAAGAGGAGGAGGAGGAGGAAGAAGAAGAAGAAGAAGAAGAAGAAGAAGAAGAAGAAGAGGAGGAGGAAGAAGAAGAAGAAGAAGAAGAAGAAGAAGAAGAAGAAGAAGAAGAAGAAGAAGAAGAAGAAGAAGAAGAAGAAGAAGAAGAAGAAGAAGAAGAAGAAAAGGAGG
Organism: Sepiola atlantica; assembly: GCA_963556195.1. Taxonomy (NCBI): domain Eukaryota; kingdom Metazoa; phylum Mollusca; class Cephalopoda; order Sepiida; family Sepiolidae; genus Sepiola; species Sepiola atlantica. Next base: position 90,127,441 of record OY744515.1, read on the forward strand.
AGAAGGAAGAAGAAGAAGAAGAAGAAGAAGAAGAGGAGGAGGAGGAGGAGGAGGAAGAAGAAGAAGAAGAAGAAGAAGAAGAAGAAGAAGAAGAAGAAGAAGAAGAAGAGGAGAAGGAAGAGATGCAATAAAGCTGACAAACGATTATTTATCTCGTTTGTCAGTTTTACTGTATCTCAATCTAGTTTTCTTAAGAATCAAACAATATTTAAAATTGAATACAATAAAAGAAAATGATATAAGTAAGAAGCGCATATGATGGAAGAAAATATTTATAAACGAAAACGGAAAAAGGTAGCAGTCTCAAAAATGAATCAAATGAAGGAAAGCCAAAGGAAGCAAGAATACGAACAAACGAAAAAGAGATAATTACAAAGGTATGTAAAAGAAAGAAAAGAGAGGAAAATGAATGAAAGATTTTAGACGAACGAAAAAATGAAGATAGAAATAACAATATTCTTTAAAGAGAATAAAGACGAGAGGGTTGGAGAGGTTGCATAAAAGAAAAATAAAGCAAAGGAGTCAAATGATCATGAAGAGAAAGAAAAAGAATGAATCAAATAAAAGAGGAAAAAATGAAGGAGTTAAGATGAATGAAAATGGAAATTGAAAAAAGTTACAAAAGAGAAGATGAACATTGAAACAAAGGAATAAAAATGAAAGAAAAGCGAAACCCCAAACAGATTCAGAAGACAGAAAAAAAAAGGTTAAAAATTTACAAAGAAGAAGAAGAAGAAGAAGAGAAAATAATTTTATTCCGGATAAGAGAGAAAAGGAAGAGGAAAAAAAATATCCACAAGGCGCGAATCTAAAAAAGAAACACTTCTTCCCCTCCCAACGAAAACTCGGTGTGAGTATATTGGTATTTAAAGAGAGACGCGATGAATTGAAGAATCTATATTTTGCCTGGGCGAAACATGTGCCTGGCGAGAAACGCAGCGCAAAGGTCAAACTCATCAAGGACTATTTTAAAGAAGCCCTTTGCTCTTCAAAAAAGGAGACGCACAAGAACACCGAGAGATACTCGCCCTGCAGTTACATCTACGCACGCTTGTCATCATATATATCTATACAACTACATATGTTCGTGTCTATCTTTACATATATGAATATAGAATACAGCACTGAAAAGACAAATGTTCTTATGTACATACACATAAGCACACACACACAAACACACGCACACACACACAGACACACACACATATATATATATATATATATATATATGTACAAATTCAGGTTTATCTTTTGTTCAATAGTGTCTGATTAGAGCTTTTAATTTAACATCATCTAAACTTTAGTTTTTCAGTTCAAAACACTCCATATATCCTCCCCAAAATACTTTTATTTACAAACAATTTTTCAGCTGATTACAAGGATATCAATTTTCATGATATACAAAATATCACTGTTATTCATGAGGAGGCTTCATCAGTGTATAAAAAATCCACAGTCAAGCTGAAAGAGATTAAATGTATCGAACATTCATTTAACTTATACATGTTTGCCTTTCACTCACAATTTTCCAAAGGGAAATAATTATTTAACTCTATTTTTGCATATAAATGTTCATGTTGTATTATGTTCATGATATGTGCTTTTCTCTATCATAAACATAATACACATCAACCATGAAATGCAAACAATGGAGTTAAATAAGTATTCCCCTTTAGAACATAGTGAGTGAAAAGCAAATATGACCTGAATGTGTGAACATATATTCTGTATATGTATGTATACGACTGACGCCTGTAGTTTTCAAATGAGTAAATATTGTAGAGGGAGGGACGACTTGAATTATGCAAGTCGAGATTGAAAAGCAAAAGTTGACATACTTAGTATGTCTCGACCCCACTCCTACACTTATAACATTGAGAAGGACATCGTCGCTTGCTCATAAGGTGTACTTCTGATTTTCTTTGGACAATTTCGTCGCTTCTGTAATCAGTTCCTACGAGATGGTCTGACATTTGAAACATAATTAAATTTATGTAGACGGTTTTAATGTTAATATAAAGTTTAGTTACAAAGCACTACCTGGTATTGAGCACTTTTGAAAAAAATATTGGTTTTAAGGTCATTTTATCAATATATTTTAACTTGTTTAATAAATTCATATATATATATATATATATATATATATATATATAAGGATAAAATGCACGATTTATCATAAAATGAAATGCCGTTAAACACAGAATATGTTAAAAGGACAAACAGAAAAAATAAATTTAAATACAGTAATAAATCATTAAAGACAAGAGATTTTACCGGGTTCGATCGGATCAACAAACGTCTTCAGAAATAGTGAAGATTTTAAATTCATTCGATACCAGTAAACGCATAGGAAAAAGAAGAACGAACAACGGGATGTTATTGGCATGTGTTTAACTATTTGAAACGCGTGCGGTAGAGAATGTCAAAATTTGAAAAGGAGAAGAAAGGAAAAAAAGGTGACAGAAAAAAAAGAGAAGGAAAAGGAAAAGAAATAGAAATACGATGAAATGTATAAAAAATGAAAAGTAATTTCAACTTGGATCGCAGTTATTTAAGCACTGGCGTGAAATATTGCCTAATTCCAGTGCGTTTTTTGCCAGATATTTGTTTAAGGATAAGCTCCGAATCTTTTTCATCCATATTTGCATTTCTTTTCCTTTTTCTTCTCTTTTTTATTTCTCCACCCTTTTCCATTTTATTTTTGTTTTAAAATCGACCATAAAAATGAAGTATCCTGTTCCGCACACGTCTCTCTGTACTGTCAAGATTTAATCTTCCTCTGAGGTCATCAGATCTAAGCCTATATTTAATACAAACATTATATTATTATATGATTTCTCTCCATGCAATACATATCCTCAACCTTCACTAGCCAGATTTCACTTCCATACATCATCACACTGCGTACACATGCCTGATAGACTCTTCCCTTAGTCGACAGTGGTAACCCTGGTATTTCCTCAGCGTATATATGCACACACATAAAATAACCTCCGCCTATCTCCGTACGGGGATGAAACTTCTATTTAAAAGCTATTCACATGCCTGATAGACTCTTCCCTTGGTCGACAAAGGTAACGATCTGCTGGTTAATAATGGCAGAAGTTCCCTGAACATACTCCATCAACTCTTGTAATCACGGTAGCAACTGCCCTTCCTGTGCTCCAATCGTATCGCTTATGAAAACAAAACTTCTGAACAAACTCAATAGCGTCCCCATCCAGATATACTTTTTCTATAGCTGAGTTCTCATTCATCTCCATTGTCTTATATTTCTTGCACACAAACATGTTATGTTCAATTAATGGTATCCAATGTAAGGTTTGCAATACTGTTCTTCGCAATTAAATTTCTCTAAAAAGCCACCATCCGCCCATAATGCCCCTCATATGTTACTTCTAAGTCTTACGGTTTGTATATTGGTTTGGTGACATTACTTTCATGTGTTTGGTGTTGTATGTAGCAGCAGCAGGCCCATACTGTTTTTTACTTGTTATGCTGTTACAGAGATAGAGTTTAACTATGGCATATGTAAAATAACAGTTCACTATCACACACACACAAATTGCACGTGTTAGATGTTGACAATAAAGAATGTTAATCAGTTATTGTTTCAATAAACCTCTTTAACCACCGATTGCCATGACAAATGACACCCTACCTGAGAGTTCAACTTTCAAACTACTCGGCCTGACATTCACAGGTAGCATAAATTAGAACAAATACATTGAATACATTGCCAAAGCTGCTGCAAAGAAGGTGGACTCCCTCTACACCTGATATTATCCTGTATCTCTACAATGCAACCATCCGCCCATGCATGGAGTATTGTTGCAACATCTGGGCTGGTGCATCATCCACTAGTCTCTCCCTCTTAGACAATGTCCAAAATGATTCGCCAAGTTAATAGGTCCCTCACTGTCCACCAAGCTCCAGCCCCTGTCCCACTACCGCAATATTTCATCCTTGTGCTTGTTTTACAAATACTTCAATGGATTGTGCTCCGATGAACTGGCTGCTCTGGTGCCCTCTCGACGTAAATGCACTAGACCAACTCGACGATCAGCCAAATCCCATCAATTAACTGTGGAGGTCTCTAGATTCCGGGGTGCCTTCTACTCCAGCAGCTTCTTTCCTCGTGCTGCCGGCCTCTGGAACTCCCTCCCTGCTCCCTGTTTCCCCGACTGAACTGACATGCAGAGGTTTAAAACTAATGTAAACAGACATCTCGCTACACATCTACCAGCTTAGGATGACACCCAAAACGTACAGCTTAATTCTCAGTAACCCCTTACGTCTGCAGTGGCGGCCTGCCTTGTTTGGGTGAAATATGTTAAAAAATCAAAAAAAATTACTCCGAAACGGATATAAATGAATATGCCATGAATTTGTTTATTTCTAAACTATAATATAAAATATTGATCTACAGGTCCTACCATTGAGCTGATTTTATACCTACAGTATTTCTGGATATTAAATCGTCTAAATATACCTCCAAACAGACAAACTAAACTCAACATTGAAAATTGACTCTTTCACTTCAATTGTTATATACTCTTCGGGTACTTAGAGATTCAGAACATCTTCCACTGTCTTCCGCAGAAAATGTATACATATGATTAAAATTTCATAACAATAGGATATATTTTAAGTTTTAAGGGGGTTAATACATCATACTTCCCTCAGAGGTGCACTTAGAGATTCGGGAATACTTCTATTGGCTTCCTCGATAAATTTTACATAAGAATACCCTTTTAGATTTTATGTAAATTCTCTGACTTTTCTTTCTATAGGGAACACACAAACATCACACATGCACACAGACATACAGTTTTATATATATAAATATCTTATTTTCCTTCTTTCTCTATCTGTCTCTTTATCTCTCTATATATATATACAAATATATATATATATATATATTTATACATATATATATATATACGTATGTCTGCTTTCCTTTCCGATCATTCCAGACGCTTGATGATCTATTAATGTATATATCAGTGTAAATCAATCAATCTCTTTCTATTGTCGTGCTAATCGAATCAGACTGAAAACTCGTCACGCTAACTCAAATCTCGTGAGAATGTTTGAGAGGCGCCACAGCTGACTGAAAATGTGTCCCGTGCGATTGAGGTTTATTTTTTTATTTTTTTTATCTTTGTCAACTTTTATTGTTTTGATGTTTCGGCCTGGCATTTGTCGTTTTGTAAAACCTCATCTAGGTTCTGGCGTTTGAAAAGCTCTGAATAGCAGGCGACAGCGTCTAATGACCCAAACCACGGCGCCATTTTACAGACGAAGACATCATTTTCTTTTTTTTTATGAAATGGACAAATATCCCAGATTCTATAAGCAGTTAGACAAAAATGAATAGGCAAACTGCCTTAACTTCAAATATGTGAATAATTTTACCTATGAAAATATTTCATCAATTTTATGGTGAATAATGCTGACACTTTGGTGTTTTAGGTTCGACTTTTATCTTCTGGTGTCTAGAATTTGTGCTTTTTTCGTCTTAGAAGAGCCGGAAAAGCCGAATCAAACTGAACCGTTTTCTTTTAAAATTTGTTAAGGACTCACCTGAATGTATTTGCGTCATGAAGAAGGATTTATTTCGAACGAACAGTGAAACAACTTTTCCATTATTTTCACACGAAAATATTTTTTAATCATTTGAAAAAAAACCTCATCTGTTTTTTTTAAGGGTCTCGGTCGTCGGCAAACTGTCAATTGGTACATAGGTTAAGGTTAGATTATGGTTGGGTTAGAATTAGTTAAAGGTGAGGTTAGGGTTAAGGGTTACAGTTTAAGAAACAGTCATCCTCTGTACATCATTTTCTTCGTGCAGACGGAGCACGGCTTTGTTCATTTTCGGCTGGTTCCGAAAATCTGCTTTATTATAATAAAAACTGTATATTTCTTCTGACTGAGATGTGAAACGCGCGTAAGATATGAAAAAATTAAACAATTAGATAAAATAAATATGAATTTTGATTGTAAGATGAAGGAAAAAATACAGGTATTCGTCGAAGACGCAAAATGAGGAAATTAAGAAAAAATGAATAAAAATTAC
>OY744515.1:90138519-90221019 GCA_963556195.1 Sepiola atlantica
ATATATGATATATATATATATAATATATATATATATATATATATATATATATATATATATATATATATGAGCTATTAGATAAAATATAATGAAGTTTCAAATGTGAGCGATCATCATTGTCAAGTCAAGTAAGCAGATTATTCTAAGGTGCTTATAGTTATTCTGGTCTCATTCGAAGAGTCCGAAAAGGGTCCCCTAAAAGAGCATGATCCCCTAACTGGAAAAATGTTTTACCTATGATACATATTTACATTCGGTAATATACCAGCTTAGGTATTCGTCCTGAACGAGCATCCGGCTTCCACCGAAAAAGGAAGTTTCTAGGGAATATATATATATATAGGCCATGATACACTGGAGCCTTTTTATTGTCAAGTATATATAATCATATGCGAAGCCATGCTTGTGTTGAAATCAACTCATCAGTTCGTCGATGAGTTCAATTTCTTTCTGAAATTTATTTGGATACCTATTCCTAAAAAGTACCGAGTTATGTGTGCCACTCTATTTCAGTTTCGTTAAGTTGTGTACACAGCAAAGCAGAGTGAGTCAACACACAAAGAAAAGGCGTAAATACTTCACCATTCAAGTAATATATGTTTTAATAAAGAGACAATCAAATCTTTCAAGTCAATTATTATTATGTGTTTGTTATGCCTCCTTGGGCATCCCCCCTTTAACTATCTTCTCAATTCAACTGTTAAAATAATAATAATAATGATAATAATAATAACCATAATAATAATAATAATAAACCTAATGATGATGATGATGATGATGATGATGATGATGATGATGATGATGATGATGATGATGATGAAACTCTTAGTACATTATAGATATCCAGATCACATTCTGTTAAATATTTCATTTGATAACTCCCAAAAGTTCCTCATTCATATATCTCCCTCCATACCATTCTCTCTGAATTCATCCAACCTCATCTTAAACTGATCCACACGATTGCTGTTCGTAATCCGATCTGGCAACTTATTCCAAAAAAATATTACTCTGTGAGTAAAAAACTTAACTGGTTAACAGATCTAGTTTTTGAAAACTGCCTTGACAATAACCTTCCAGATCTAGGAGAAATACTCAAATAAATACCCACCATAGTTAGAAATGCCATTTATTATCTTGAAAGTCTCAATCATATCACCTCTCATTCTTCTCTCCAGCAAAGTAGTCAATTCCAATTTTCCCAATCTCTCCCTGTAACTGCACTCCTTTACTTTACTTATTAGTTTTGTCACCCTTCTTTGTACGCCTTCCAGTTTCAATATTACATCACATGGTGGGGTTATTTTGATTTTTTTTTTTAGATTAAAAATCAAATGTATAAAAAGCTGAAATATATTTTTATTCACTTTTTCGGGAAGATCAAAACTTAAGTGTTATCCATATAGGCAATAGGCTTTTTTTGCGAAACAAATGCCCCAAAATCTATCATAGAATCCATGATTGACCGTATAATTCATAACAAAGTTGAAATTCGTGCGTCCAATGACAGACAGATAATTTTCGGCTTTTATATATAGAAGATAATTGTCGTTGTTGCTGCTGTTGCTGTTGTTGTTGTTGTTGTTGTTGTTGTTGTTGTTTGTTTGTTTTTGCTGTTGTTGTTATTTTTGAGTGGGAGGGACGCCTTAATGACGGCAACGTTTTTGCTTGTAATTGCATTAATGTTTTTTTATGATATTTTTTAAATATTTTTTTACATCATTTTAACTTTGCGATAATTTGGAATTTTTTTCTTTCTTTCTTTTCAATAAAAATAAACAAAAATATGTTTTCATGTTTCCTAATTTGCTATGTGTCCATTAGTTCTTTGGAAATTCAATATTTTCGTTCGAATGAATAATAATCAGCAAAAAACGAATAAAGACAAAACGTGGCAATATTAAGACTTATTGCATAAAATTGTATTTTAGTAGACGAATGAAAACTTGGTATCTGAAGCCAAAACTAGTAATGCCTAATTCAGTTTACTATACTATTTCAGACGAATGTTCTATATTACAATGCTCAATTCAGGCGGGTGTAGTATCTGTTCTGTTGTCATTGTTGCAGTACCCGTTCCTTTGGGGGGCCCGGTAGCATCAAACAAAACAACGATAGAGACAAGGACATGCTTGAGAAACTCTGTTTCTTTATTCTTCACCACCAGCTGGTGTAAGTTGGGTATACACATATATATAGTTAAATATTCATTTGTTAGCGCAGGTCCTTTGGCATTATTCTTCTTTCTCTTGTCTTACAAAGAAACCTCTTTCTTTTCCTTGACGGCGGTTGATTTTCGACTCTACCCAACGTAGGTTATTTTCACGAAAACCCGGCAGAGTGATTTACCTTGCAACCTAGAGGGAAACACGACAATACGCTCTGTAGCAGTCTGCTCCAGGAATCTAGGGAAGGCTTGTGATCCCCACACCAGTTGTTTACGGCAGTTCGGCCGTGTTGGGGGTACCTCTCTTTTTCTCTATATCCTCCAAACTCGATCTCTGCTACGTAAGCGCTCCTTCTTTCTGCGTTTTAAATCCGCCGTTTTAATTTCTGACTTTGCACTCCAGGTGCCTTCTCCTTCAAGCCTCGTGCACCTGACTTTTTTTTAAGGTTACTGAGTCGTTTTTACGACGTCATACTCCGAAATGAACTCGTCGACCTCACACACCTGGGCTCGTTCAAAGATCACCGATTCATTTCCGTTGTTATTTTAGCTCAATTGACAATCTATCTAGTCTTCGGTGGTTCTTCATTATTGCGGGGTACTTTCCTTTAGCCTCCCCGTGACGTCTTATGGGTTATTACTCAACATGTCTGCATCATTATTTTACATCATGATACCGTCCTCCCAGGCATTACATCTACCTTTAGTGGAGTACTGTAGTAGTTGTTCTATTGTCATAAGACCATCGTTCCAGGCATTACACCCCTCTTTAGAGGGAGGGTAGTGTCATATCTGCTCAATTGTCAAGGCATTTCTCTCCTTTTGGGGTGATAGTGTAGTATCTGTTCTGTTATCATGATACTATCCATACAGGTATTACGTCCTCCTTTTTGTTGGGAGGTACTGTAATATATGTTCTATTGTCATGAACTCATCTTCCCAGGCATTCCCTCTTGTTTTGGAGGATGGTAGTGTAGTATATGTTCGTTAGTCATATTTTTTCTAGTATAAATAAAGTCACTGTGATTCGGACTGTAAATCTGTGCTCGAGTTTTGTCGGGGCAATTACACTGCTTTCAATAATATCCTGGGAAAAGTTGTGACTATGTCTCTCATCTGTAGCTAGGAATTCAATTGTAGACTAAGAAAACAGCAATACTTCCCCCTTTGTCAGAAACATTGCTCATGGAATGTGAGGACTAAAGGGCAAAATAAGGGAAGCGAGAGTTACGGGATAGGATAGATGAATTGCTGGGATAAAGGAATTTCCCAACCGGCGGCTACACTAGTTTGGAATTTTGAGATTGAACTACTTTACAATAAAAAAGAATGAGAGGTTACTCAACTGAGACCTTTAAAATAATTTATGCATGTTAAAATATGGTACACAATTTTAATATTTATCCTCACACGAATAATAATAATAATAATAATAATAATAATAATAATAATAATAAAAGTAATAATAATAACAATAATGACAATAATAACTATAACAATAACGATAATAATAATAATAATAATAATAATAATAATAATAAAAGTAATAATAACAACAACAGCAACACCAATAACAATAATAATAGAATGAAAAAAATACAGAAATAAAACAAAAATAATAATAAATAAATAAAAAATATAATAAAATAAAATAATAAAAATAATAATTTAAAAAATAAAAATTAAAAAATAATAAAAATAATAAAAATTAAAAAAATAAATAAATAAAAATAAAACTAGCTCAAAAAGAATACAAGAACAGATAGGACTGCGTGGGGAAGGCAGTACACTGGGAACATGCAGATAAATGATACAGACACAAACTGGAGACTGTACTGGTAAACGAAACCCACAATATACTAGAGGTACAATCAGATTCAAGCAAGGAGACCAAATATCATAATAGTCAATAAGAAATACACGAAGCTTGCCAAAGAACTGAAAGCGATATCAAGCACGAAGAAAGTCAATATAATACCAATAATCGTAGGAGCACTAAGAACATGCCCGAAAAGACTGGAAAAAACTGCGAGAAATTGGAATCAAAAGGGAGGCTGAAACTATACAACGGACGGCAATGATGAAGGCAGATGAAATCTTAAGGAAAACCCTTGAATACGGAAACCAACTGATATTAACTATAGAGGCTAACAAACCACATGGAATCTGCAATCGAAATGAAACTAAAAATATAGAAAGAACACCATCACATGATCCAAAAGAAACGGAAACTTCAATAAATATCATAAACTCACGAAAATACACACACACACAATATGATGACACTAGTTTCGGCTAATAGCACACAAGATAGTCGTGAAGGTTCAAGGAAGATGAAAAGACCCGTAAGGGTGCGGAGAGTACTGGGACCTTGGGGAGGCTTATTAACACCGTTACCACAAGCGAGAAATCAATAGTAAGCGGCTGTTGCGATAAGGTAAAATCATTTGCAATGTTTATCGAAATAGGCGGAAAGTACTGGAAATCTGGAAAGACTTTTTGGCAGTCAGATACTAGGGTATCACCATTGGTTATTTTATCCAAGCAAAAAATATACATACACAACAAGTTTTTTATTATTATTTAAAACAAAATTATAACCATAAAGTTTATCCTAAGCCTTAAACATGAAGCCCGAATCGTTTTTGGAGAGTCAATGGTCATCCAATTTTGTCAAAAACTGTTTGGCTTACCTTACGCTAGACACTGGCACCAAAATACCACATTCACTCTGTTGCTTAGTCTTACTTAGATGGTTCCTAATTTGTTTTAAGAAGATTTTATTTACAAAAAAATCATCGTGGGGAGTTAGAAGACATTTATAAATATGCAAAAAAGAAAAAAAAAGGTAGGTTAGCAGGGCGCTCCAAAGTCTCAGCTAAGCATAAGTCCGCCTAGTGTTTTCCGGATGCGACAAAAACAAGCAAGTCGGTCTCTAGATGGGAGTGGCGGCTAAGTGGAATGTTAAAAATAAAACATATCGGGGATGGAATATGGAAATGGATGGTGTCCTCCAAGATATAATACAACAGGCGTGACCGGGGGCAAAATAAACATACGGAGTGGGCATCTTTGTACCAAAAAATAAAACAGAGTCAGGAATCATTTACTCTACTAGCTAAGGGTCTTTTAACCCCAGGACCGTGTGTGGCATGTTAATGCAGCGCACATGAACACGTACCCAGATCCTTGGTGGATACACAAACTAGTGCCGCGCACCCACCACCCACCCATCTTATATCTAACTGCATGCAATGTACTCTCCTCCAATCGAATTATCTTCATGTTAAGCTGATCTTTAAAGTAGGCAGCCAGATCCCGATAGGAAATAGATCCATCCCCATGGACATGGTGAAGATGTGAAACCCACGTTACCATTCTCACTACGGCTAGAAGGGCTAAAAAAACACATTTTTCTTTCTAAGCCACGGCGGGGCTACGTTGTGGATGACTAATGCTTCATGTAGGACTATCGAATGCTCTTCATCTATGCGAGCCATTACCTCGTAGAGTCGCCAAAGTTTTCTGCGATATTGTCTCTTCCTGTGCCATACAAGCGCGGTTAGGCATTCGGTGTAGAACCTTTGTTCCCCTCTTGGTCTACGACAGGATCTGACTGGTAGGCCGGGTATGAGGTTGGAAAAGGCTCTCTCAACAGCTGGGACCCAAAAGGACATCCTCTGTCAAAGAGTAATCCAGAAAAGCCAATCTTTCCCAAGCCTCCCTCGCTCAGACGTTGAATAAAGACCTAAACGAGAAGAGCAAGTGCATAAAAACCAAAAGGGGTAGCGCAGCCAATCGGTAAAGGATGAGAAGAAAGATGTAAGTGGTACACGCCTCAGTTCTACCCATGAAAAAAAAAAGTTTCCTTCGAAACCAAATCGCGACCGACAATCTGACTTTCGACTTTACCTCCGACCAATTCTTTTCCAACTGAAGACTCGGTAAAACCAAATGTCAAGGATCCGTGCCGGGCCTTCCGACCAGCTGAATATATCTGATAGTTCGACTTCGCAGCTCAAAGTACCCAACCGCAGGTCGTAGCATTGGTCCTGTTTTGCTCGCCGTAGCCATAAAACAAACCTAATTCATCATGTCCCAAATTAAAAATAAAAAATCCAATAGTGGTTTAATCAGTTGATACGTTTATTTCCGTTCGTCCCCGTTTGATTGACACAAAAAAAACAAAAATAAATAAAGCATACTTCATTAGATCCCTCTTAATCTCGTTTATATAGGTAGACTTTGAATACATAGATATATTTATTTTCAAGAATGGCGACGTTTAGTCTACTTCATACCCTAAAAAATGAACCAAATGAAGCCCATTAGACTTTATAAAAATCTTCACAATCGTTTTTGAATCCAGGTATACATTTATTTTAAAGAGAGGGTCGTGTTCAACCCTCTTTGGTTTGGTTGTTTTGTTGTACAGCATATCAACCTTTTTCGGGTTATTTAATGCCAAATACAGTCATTTTGGTAAAAGTTGTTATGCTTTAAGTTCTTAATATCTTTAAATATTTATTTATGGTGTTTCGTTTAGTTGTTTTTTGTTTTGTTTTGTTTGTTGTTAGTTTTACAGCATATCAACCCTTTTCGGGTTACTACCGAATACTGCCATTTCAATAAAAGTTTTTATACTTCAAATTCTTAATATCTTTAAATATTTATTCATGGTGTTTGTTTGTTTTTACAGCATATCAACCCTTTTCGGGTTATTTAATGCCGAGTACGGTCATTCTAGTAAAATGTTTTATGCTTCTAGTTATATATATATCTTCAAAAATGTATTCATAGTATTTCGTTTGGTTGTTTTGTTTTACGGCATATCAACCCTTTTCGGGTTATTTAATGCCGAATACAGTCATTCTAGTAAAGTTTTTAATGTTTCAAGTTCTTTGTATCTTCAAATATTTATTCATAGTGTTTTGTCTGGTTGTTTTGTAGAAAAAAGTCGTTGTTTTTAGGGGGGTTGCAGAACATGATTGAGTTACGCAAAGGGAAAAGAAAAAAACAATAACATCAATGTTTGGTGCATTTTTGGTCAGGAAGCCAGTATCTAGTTCTCTTTGTTCCCCTTAAATATAGTTGAAAGTTGCTATTTCTGTACCTAATTTGCATAACTATTTTTAAATAGCTCATAATAAATTAAGGTTTGGTGTCATTCATTGATTAATCTATAATCATATATGTATATATATATATATATATATATATATATATATATATATATATAATATGTGTTATTGTTTATTATCTATGTACGTATACGTTTCGTCCTTTTTTAATAATCAGGACTCATCAGCATAGAGATATGACTATTCACTACCGGTCATGCGATTTGAAACCCCGGATTACAAGTACTTTGTAACTCAAATTCGACGTCTTAACCACACGGCCAATTTTAAATAGCGAATAAATGGTGATAATTTTAACACTTTATCGGCGGTTTAACGTCTAGAGCGTTCTACTTATTTAATGGAAGGAACGATACATTAAAAGCTAATGACGTCATGCTGTGTTAATACTACAATTACAGTGCTCTACTTTTTTGAGGAGCGACCAATATATATATATATATATATATATATATATATATATATATATAATAATTATAATATGAAATGAAGTAATAAAATAAGGTGTCAATCAAATTTTATTAGAATTCAAAGTTCATGCAAAGCATCCCTAAGTCCTTAGCTCATGAGTTTTCAAAGATAATTCTTCTCTTCAGAGGACCATTACCGCAGTTATACTACTACAGGCAATAAAATTACGCTTTGAAAATATATAAAATTATATACACAAATACACAAAAATACATAACATCAAACATATCAATCCAAAAACATACTTTTGTTGAATCCATACATGATCACATGACCTGACCTATTTTTCCTAACTCCCTTTTCTCTTTCTTTTAACTTCTTAGCTCCTTCCCCTTTGACATAGAATATGCTTACTGACCCAGACAGGGAAGACCTAATTTGGGTGGGATGGATGGCGGGGTTGTATGTTGCTGTCTTTCTTGAACGCGTCAAACAGGATGCAACACAGACATAATTTTAGGCCCGTTAAAGTCATTCTGAGATGTAGACAATTTAATATCGCCTTCTGTTCGATAGGGATTTGTCATGTCTGGTTGAATGGCAGGGGAGAGGAGATCACTTATATAATTTTCGCTCTTCTGGCTAGATGTGATGGGATTCAGTCTTATTTTGCTCAATTCGGATTTAACGGGTTTTCTAATTAAACAACGAATTTGGATTTGACTTGGGTTGCACGTGTCGGGATTTCGGAACTTTGATTGGACTTTTTGTATTATTCTGATTGATTTATTTATCATTAACATTGAATATGGACACATTTCGCGACTGGATAACTTTGCCGGCCCCTTCAATTTCACGTATTTGGACTGCTGTTTGTATCTTGGAGTAATGTCCTTCCTGATTATGCTTCTCAACTTGTATGACCTGGATGGACTGTATGGATTCAACAAAAGTATGTTTTTGGATTGATATATTTGATGTTATGTATTTTTGTGTATTTGTGTATATAATTTTATATATTTTCAAAGCGTAATTTTATTGCCTGTAGTAGTATAACTGCGGTAATGGTCCTCTGAAGAGAAGAATTATCTTTGAAAACTCATGAGCTAAGGACTTAGGGATGCTTTGCATGAACTTTGAATTCTAATAAAATTTGATTGACACCTTATTTTATTACTTCATTTCATATTATAATATTAATGCTCTATCCAGTATATTGAGCTTCAGTTTTTTATCCGGATGTTTCACTAATTATAAGATATTAGTTGACGCTTATATTTTTGTTGGATTGCTTCATATATATATATATATATATATATATATATATATATATATATATATATATATATATATATATATATATATATATAAAGATAGATGAACGAAGAGTGATAAACATGCACGAATGTCCAAATTTATTTCAAACTTCGATTGTTCAATGCAAGGTATATTCTGTAATAAAATTATGTTTATTATTATTTCCTTAAGCCAAGGCTTTTCAAAGATCGAGATCTTATCATCAGAGGAATTATAGAGTTAGATAAGTTGGCAATAGAAAAGCCGAAATTCACCATTTGAAAAAATATTAAGAAAATGATGTATATATATATATATATATATATATATATATATATATATATATATATATATATATATATGCAATAGTGTTGTCGATATTAACAGTAATTAATTAAAATGATTTAATAGAAATGATAAATTACGTAATACCTTTACTGAAATATCATGTCACGGAAAAAAATCACGCTTTTATTACTATATGATTTTTGACAAACACTTCCGGTTGTCCCACGTGGGACCCCTGCTGATGAGTTCACTGTTCGCAGTAATAATGGCCGTCTCTAAAAGGATATACAAAGCATTGACTTCATCGCTAAAAGAGACGCTATCAAATTGATCATATTTTTCGTCTTTTGTTCATTTTATTTTGTTTGTTATATTTTACTTTGATTTTTTTTGTTTTATTTCTGTTTATGATTTTTTTTTAGTTTTTTGTGGTTTTTTCTAGAGAAAAGGATTTACTTCGAATCGCATGAATGAACACCACGTTAAGTAACTGAAAATTCTTCTGATGATTGACTTTCCCGATAACTGAATCGGAAACAAAACCCGCCTTTTCTTGTCTTTCGAAGACGCTGCTTTTTCAGCTGTCCTTGGGTCGGTTCCAACAATCACTCAATACACACTTGAGAATGGAAGACGTAATAGTCTTCGCCATTTTCTTACGTATACATCTACCATTCGTCCATGCATGGCGCTTTGTTCTCATGGCTACTCTGGTACTTCTGCTATCCTTCCTTATCTCTTTGATTGAATACAAAAGAGAAGATCTAATCTCGTTGGTCTTACCCTGTCTTTATCGTCGCAACACTTGCTCAGGAAACCATCCTTTTATTATTGTCTGAAAGGGAAGCCAATGTCTGTTGAATGTGGAGCGATGGTTAGAACTCAGAATGTGATATTCGATAACTAGTTGAATTAGGGTCAAAATGGTTCTTACTTTTAATACTACCAAAGCGACATTAAATCCCTTTAATCGTTTTGGGAAATATTTCCAAACTCCAATAAATATGAGAGTTGTTCAACTTGTAGATTCGTTGGTCTGATATTTCCCAACAAATTGAATTGGAATGCATATATTGAATATATTGCCAAATCTGTTGCTAAGAAAGTATTTATCTACTTAGCTAGAAACCCCCAAACCTTTTATAGAATCGTATATATTTATACGTCTACGATGTTCCCGCGCATTGTCGACGTTTTACACTCACCTTGGTGAAAGCCGGTGTTGTTTTTGTAGCAATACTTATATGCGGGTGTGCAAAGGTGAAGTTAGAATTGGAAATTCTCCATATAACTTTCCAGGGTAATTAAGAGAATAGAGAATTAGATTAAATTGTAAGAGTAAAATAAGAGTTACGTGTACATGAAGTTGAATCGTGGGCAGAAGTATGTAGTGACACGTAGCGAGGACGGGAGGCAAGTCTTTCTCTCTGGCAGACGTGTTCAGTCACAGTTTCAAAGCTCCATTAAACATTTTCAAATGTTGTTGCTCGTTTCATATGCAATGTTATTTACTGTAGGTTTCTGGATTTTAATAAAGATAGCTTCAAGTATTTAATATATATATATATAAATTTGTATTTTTCCAACATATATATATATATATATATATATATATATATATATATATATATATATATATATATATATATATATATATATATATATATATATAAGTGAATTATAATAACCAGCAGTACTACTAGCTTCATTGCGAGTTTCAAAACCATTTGTTGTTGTTGATCACTCTGCGGCGCTTGCTGCGAATTCTCGCCGACTTGGTATTTACGGAGTTAAATACCCCCTAAAAATCTAAGCTAATTTCTGGTGGGCAACAGGTAAGTCTCTTGACTGCGAATCAGTGTCGATTTGTGATCGGAGTTCGCGCCCGTCGACCGTCGGGAATTAGCTTCCTTCACTGAAGATTGCGTAAGCATGAAACATCGATGTCTGTACGTAATAAATAATTAATATTTATATATATATATATATATATATATATATATATATATATTACAGAAGATTAGAACAACATACACATACCGTGGGTTTCCAATCCAAAAAAAGGGGACCTATAATTGGTCTTTTTTACCGGACACTCTTCGGCCTTTGTTTATGTATTTTTTTCCGGGGAAGTAGACATAAACAGAGGCTGAAGTAAATCCGGTAAAGGAGACCAACTATAGGTCCCCTTCGCTTGGATGTGAAACCGACGAGACGGATGGTGTTCTGATCTTATGTAATACATAGATAAATAAATATTACGCTCTTATTTTTTAATTTTCTTTATATTTGGCCACTCTGCTATGATTGTCTCCCACTACCCTTATATATATATATATATATATATATATATATATATATATATATAGTAAGCAATGAAAATATATATGGCAATCAAGCTACACAGAGGCTCCCGTGTTTCATCCCCGTACTTACGTATCGAGCACTGTTGAAGTAAATACTGGAAACTGACACATAAAAAATTATATCTCCTTATAATATTTTATGTGGATACATGAAGTACTTATATATATATATATATATATATATATATATATATATATATATATATATATATATATATATATATATATATATATATATATATATAGTCAACACTGTGGGGGATTATTTAATCGGGAAATGATTGCATTGGACATAAGTTGCTATCTAACTTTAAGCTGCAATTGCAGGTTCTTGTATTTCTTCACGTTCAATGCGTAAATGACTACCAAAGATCAACGAGGATTTGAACTGAGTAATTCGATTTCATAGTCCGCGGTTGTATCCATTAGGCCAATCATCTACCCCCAAGAAACAAAAACAACGCCATACCACGATGTGGCGTTTATGTCAGGTTGGGACAAAATTAGCGACTATACGTGTGGTCAACGTTATCCCTCCCCCCCCCCGTAAGTATTTTTTCTATATTATTTAATAACACAAAATACATGTTTAAATATAATTTAGTACTGGGATTGAGTAATTTTTTTAAAATGTGTGTAAATTGTTCTAATTATCCGTAAGAAGGGACGCGCAAAAACGGCATGAATTAAAATAATTTTCTTGTGAAAATGGAAAAATATTAGTCAAAAAAGATGCACGAAATTCGTAGGGAACTACTTTAAATGCTACGTCGTAATTAGCAATAATTGTTACGCTACGAAATATTAATAGATTAATTAAAATTAATAGATATTAAAATTAATAGATCAAAATTCATAGATATTAAAATTAATATTAATAAATAAAAATTAATAGATGTTAAAATTAATAGATTAAAATTAATAGATATTAAAATTAATATTAATAAATTAAATGAATAAATATTAATATTAATAGATATTAAAATAAATATTAATAAATTAAAATTAATACATATTAAAAGTAATATTAATAAATTAACATTAATAGATATTAAAAGTAATATTAATAAATTAAAATTAATACATATTAAAATTAATAGATGTTTAAATTAATATTAATAAATTGAAATAAATAGATATTAAAATTAATAGATATAAAAATTAATATTAATAAATTAAATAATTAGATATTAATATTAATAGATATTAAAATTAATATTAATAAATTAAAATTAAAAGACATCAAAATTAATAGATATAAAAAGTAATATTAATAAATTAAAATTAATAGATATTCAAATTAATAGATATTAAAAGTAATATTAATAAATTAAAATTAATAGATATTCAAATTAATAGATGTTAAAATAATAAATATTAACATTAATATTAATAAATTAAAATTAATAGATATTAAAATTAATAGATATTAAAATTAATATTAATAAATTAAAATTAATAGATATTAAAATTAATAGATATTAAAATTAATATTAATACATCAAAATTAATAGATATTAAAATTAATAGATATTAAAATTAATATTAACAAATTAAAATTAATAGATATTAAAATTCATGGACTAATATTAATAGATATTAAAATTAATAATAATAAATTAAAATTAATAGATATTAAAATTAATATATTAAAATTAATAGATATAGAAATTAATATTAATGAATAAAAAATTAATAGATATGAAAATTAATAGATTAAAATTAATAGATATAGAAATTAATATTAATAAATTAAAATTAATAATATTAAAATTAATAGATATTAAATATTAAGAGATTCATTTAAAAAATGTATACTTAAATTTTGCGTTATGAAAGTATTGTTTTTTCTTTGTGGGATATTTTATCGATTATTTTTTTTAAATGCGTTTCTTTGACTAAAGGTCAGACCACATGTATGATGAGCTAAAAAGTTTTAGAAATACATAAACATTTTTGTAATGCGTTGTAAACTTGTACGCGGTACTTTACTTATAATATATATATATATTAATATGATAGCGTGTGTGTTCGTGTGCCATGGTTACATCAATAGCTCTGCGCATGCGTGACGCACATAGATTTGGAAAAGCATTACAGTCACCTAATTTTCGTAATATTTCAAACTATAGACTCAAAACAGATATATTTGCTATAATAGTTAGAGTGTTCGCTAATTGGCCGGGAGACCGGGGTTCAATCCTCAGTAAAACTCAAACTAAAGACTCAAAACAGGTATACTTAAACTATAGACTTAAAACAGTTATACTCAAACTAAAGACTCAAACAGTGATACTCAAACTAAAGACTCAAAACAGGTACACTCAAACTAAAGACTCTCAAAACAGTTATACTCAAACTAAAGACTCCAAACAGTTATACTCAAACTAAAGACTCCAAACAGTTATACTCAAACTAAAGACTCCAAACAGTTATACTCAAACTAAAGACTCCAAACAGTTATACTCAAACTAAAGACTCCAAACAGTTATACTCAAACTAAAGACTCTAAAAACAGTTATACTCAGACTAAAGACGGAAAACAATTATACTCAAACTAAAGACTCTAAAACAGTTATACTCAAACTAAAAACTCTCAAAACAGTTATACTCAAACTAAAGACTCAAAATAGGTACTGGTTTCCTCCTTACAAACAACTAAGCATAATAAAGTGAGGTTAAATGATAAGTCGAAAAATCCAGGAAAAGTCGTGGCGCCTTCCTTTATATCTGAGGGTTGCAACCAATAAAAAATGAAGCCTTAGGATTGTACTCAACTACGGTCAATCTCTGTATTTAGTTTATGGAGCCAAAGCTGACGTTTCAAGC
Organism: Sepiola atlantica; assembly: GCA_963556195.1. Lineage (NCBI taxonomy): Eukaryota > Metazoa > Mollusca > Cephalopoda > Sepiida > Sepiolidae > Sepiola > Sepiola atlantica. The sequence goes on from OY744515.1 coordinate 90,153,018, forward strand.
AATACCTATAAGATTGATACATTTTGTCAAATCATATATCGGCACTTAACTTCAAAAGCATATTACCGCTATGTGTTATCTTCTTCTATATATTAATACGATAGCGTGTGTGTTCGTGTGTCACGCTTACATCAAAAGCTCTGCGCATGCATGCCGCACCTAGATTCAGAAAAGCATCCAAGTCACCTAATTTTCGTAATATTTACAAGTGTTTCTCTTTTGCGCAGCGGTTAGCGATGTAAGATTTTGACGTCGGTTTTTGACGTCGGCTCGACTGGTTTATAGTTCGATCCCAACCAACCTTTAAGATATTTTTTTCTACATCGAAGGGGGGAAGATAGGGAGGGGACGACCGGGAAGACACATATTTATACGATATCGTGTGTGTTATTTTGTGTGTCACGCTTACATCAAAAGCAACGACCTTCCGAATCTGTGTATGCTACTCATGAATTGGAGACAAATTTAATTTAATCTATAGCATTTACAAAGTAAGGTTTAGTCGTCGAAATCGTAATTAGTCGATCGATCAAATCGAGAAATATTGTATATATAGAAGTTTTGTTAATTGTTTCATGTATTGTTGATTTTGTTAAATAAATATACAAGTCAAATCTTATCATATTGTATTTAAACATGTATAGGTTAGGAACAAGTTAATTAGCATTGAAAACATCATTTTGTGTAATTTACACGGGTTCCGTTAGGTTTCATTAATCTAATATATAAAATTATAGATTAAGAGTTAGTTTTTCTTACTAAAAAGTATAGTAATGTCTTTTGTTGAAATGTTTTTTTTGCATTTAAGAAATAATTAAACAAAAAAGCAATTAAATAATTAAAATAAAAATAAAAATTAAGATAACAAAATCTAGAGACTGAAAATTATGTTTAAAAAAAAATATTTCAGAAGATTAGCGCATGTTTCATAAAATACATTATATTTGAATAACTTGAAGCAAAATATCCACGGCATAGTTTAATTCTCAGATTATTTTGCAGATGAACAAAATTCAAATCCAATCAAGAATAATTATAAAGAATAGAAATTTAATTCATTAATTAAGGAAACTGTTTTAAATTAAGAAAAAACGGGTTTAAATCTTTTCATGGACAAGATAATAATTGTCTCCCTTTGGGTGCGAAGCTTAAATTGGCTTTTATTTAATGAGCTGTTCGCGAATTAAGCAAAATAAAAAAAAATGGCTGCCAGCAAATATCGTCTGCTTTAGTCAAATTAAGAAATGACGAAGATTAGCAAAGAAAATTTATTTCGAGTCAATTGGATGTTTTGGGGTGAAAGGAGGATTTATTTATTTCATATATTTTTACATGTAACTTTTATAATTTAAAGTTTGAGACTTAAATGTAAATGGTGTATTATTTGGCTTTTTCGGACTACTGTTCTTATCCTTGGTTGTATGTTCACAACGTTTCGGTCGATGTAACATTCGACATTCTTCATGTGCGTCTTGTCGAACTCGGGAATCTTTATGTGGAACTTGGGAAACGGTACGATTTATTCAATCCATGAGGATAGCTTGTTCTAGTACCGTCAGCCATGAGTGGGTAGAAGTCTTAAGTAATTCTTAATTATATTCTTATTATCGCCCGCACTGAGGATTGAACCGTCTCCTCCAGAGGACAGCTACTTTGATCTGAGTATTATTTACAGTTTTATCCGTGGCTCCACGGGTCCATGTTTTTATTCAAATCAGATACTTCGCAAAAAAATAGATAATTTGTGTGGATTATGCTTAAATTTAACCTCGCGGAAAATAGTATAATACAAGGTCAATCAAATTTGCGTGAGTTTACGCTAAGACACTTCTTTTCTTGAACACGTCTGTGTATTATGCTTATAGCATTATTCAGTATTAATTTCGTTTCATTGGGGAAAACTACGTAGTTCATACTGTTTACCTTACAATTACAACGTACCAACATATTAAAGGAAGAGTGTGCTAATAAAGTGTTAATAGTATTTACATATGTCTAACTGAATAAACGCGAAAGTTCGGTCAATTTCTTGCACTAACGATAAAGCCCAAATGCTGTATTTTTAAGTTAATACAACTTTACGAAAGAGACGCAGCATTTTTATTTAATACTGTGTATGTATATGCGATATTTTTTTCAATTGATTCACCACTTATCAATGTCCACAGGCTACTCGAGGATAAGGGTTATTGAGTTTGACAGTTGGACGGCGTTTAGTAACGATGTTGTTTGTAACTGGTCAGAAAGTGACCACTTAAGAGGATGGCTAAACAAGAACTTGTTTGCATTGGACTTGAAAACAGCGATGTTATAATCAGCCGGTATTCAGCCTCGTGGTACTGTGTCCCACAGACGTGCAGTTCTAGGAAAGGAACTCCAATCATGGAAGTTTCGTTTAGTTGTAGGTACATAGAGGGACAAACTGTGTGTCGCAAGGTTAGCAAATTTGCATATCGTTTTGATAAAGGACATTTTACTGATTAACTATTATTTATTTATTTTTTTTATTCAATGATTGTTTTGATTCTGATATAACAAATAGTTTTGTTTTGCAATATTCATTTTATTTCCTAGACAAATATTTAGTGTTGCGTTACCCGTTCTTTCGGGGTAATCGGTAAGATCCAACAAGAATGACAAAGAACAGAACGTATATGGAAAAACTTTGGTTTTCTTTATTTCCCATCACCGGATGCTTTACGCCGGCTACGCACACATATATAACAATCTTTTGACATACTTTTGTCTCATTAAAGTCTTTTTCTTCCTGAGGTCACAGACTTAGTTTCCGCTAGAAACTCGTTCATATATACATCCGATTGGAAAGCAATTTGCTCTGCATTGTGTATCCGAGCGTGAACAGAAGTAATTGTTCCACAAGCACTTTCAAGTGTCTGTTTGATGAAATACAAGTCAGGGGATTCCTTCACAGTACCAAATTGCTTATCAGTCACATTTTTAGTCAGCAGACACGAAAGCCTAACAACAAGACGGGCTTAGGTACCATAGCCAATAAAGCTTCATCGGTGCCATAAACATCGGTAAACTCCCATTCTTCCGGAACTTCGATACTCCGATCACCAAGCGCTCCGGCTCTTCGCGTTTCTGAAACCACCGTCTTTCAAGTCTCGCTTGCACTGTGGAACCTTCTCCTTTTTAACAGTTATCAAGTCGCTTTCTTTCTCGACGTCCCATCCACAATGGACTCGTCCACGATTCATTTTTGCAACTCTTCATTATCTTACATTAATTCTTTTGTTTCTAAATATTTCTTGCTTTAGAGGGACCGACTTTATTTTCAACAAATTGCGATCTATTTCTAAATTGCAAGTGTAAAGGCAAATTGATTTTGTCTTTTTCTTTCTTTAAGGTAACATTTAAAAAATAAATAAATTTCTCTCGAAATTAGCAAAATGATCATGTTTATCTACTTATATGAATAGATGAGAAAAATTCTGTTTCGTGTTTACAACAAAGTTATGAATCAAATGTTTATTATTTTAAATGAATGTTTCAAGTATTTCAAGTAGCGAACTTTGCGAAGCAATAGCGAGTTGACAAAGCCAGGTAATCTATTAATAATGGAGATGTTGTATATGTCTGTCTGAATCTGAAAGTCTATTTATACTATGGTTCCATTCTTAAATGATGGAGCTAGTGTAGTATATGTTCTGTTGGCATGATACTATCTTCACAGGCAGCTTCGAATAAAACAGCGTATACCATACGCCAATTCTCATGACTTTTTCAAGCGCGCAGTTTTAAAATCGCCTAAGCTCACTATATGAGAAGCGTCTTAAACACACACATACATAAACACACATGCACGCACACACTGCTACTTTTTGAAATGTAGGTTCAGTTAGTTCTTATATATCAAAGGGACCCCTCCTGAAGGTTACACTTGCTTTCTTTATGAGTTGCACTTATATCCGAAGGCTCTTTTAAGCATTTTAAGGATTGCGGTGTCCTTGTAGAGCTGCTATGTGTGCGTCGCTACAGCTTGATCTTCCAGGGGTTGTGTGTAGGTATTTATAATGTATCTGTGTGTATGTCAGTGTACGTTAGCTTTTTTTTATCTTGGACTCTGACTCAGCTGATCCTCTTCGACCTGCAAGAACTTTTTTTCTCTTTACGCCCAACATAGCAAAATGAATTATTTAAAAGTTGTCAATGATCAGATCATGCTTGCTCTATCAATATTTCATGATCGACAAATGATGACCGGTGATTGGTTCCGACAGGCCAAAACCTTTTTGACGACATTCGCTAGTCAAAAATAGCCAAGCTAACCCAGAAATGGAATGGCGTGAAAAAAGAAATAGTATTATCGTGTTGCAATTTCCGACAATATGGACGAATCTGTAGGTTTTACTGAATGAAAAATAAATCAAAACTTCAATAAATTTAGATATACCCTCTCATTGAGTAATGTTGGAACAGTACCTGAGATGTTAATTCCAATCTTTACCTAGCGTCCAAGCTTCGTAACTAGTAGAAAATAAAATAATTTGTGAAAGTTTGTGGTTAAAACTCGCTACTTACTATTTACATATGAGAGCATGTAACTACGATGAATGCATTTACCGATTGTTTTTATTGGCAATAAAACATTAAAAGTTGTGTTTATAAGCAAAAAACAAACAAACATAATTTGCTTTGAATTAATCCCGAATAACCTGTATGTCTACCTTTGGCGGAGTATCAAAGAAAAGGTTATTTAGTTTTAAAAAATGGTCATGTAATGTTTGTATTATGTTATGTTTTTTTTATTTATTAAAGGCGTACCCGGTTAAAAAAAAACACTATAGATTTACATGAGATTCGAACTCGGGTATTGACATCGTAAACCCTACTGTCTTAGTGATGTGCACTCTGCTTATTCCTTTTTGTGAACCAAGCATATATTTCTATATGTCTAATTACCATAGCACCATAACCATTTAATTGTATAAATCGCGGTCATAAAATAGATAATGAAAGTGATCGTACATGTGTCCGACGCGCTTTTTGGTATGGATAAAAGGAGATGAGAAGAAAAGGGAACGAATAAGAATGTGAAAAGAACAAAGAGTAAATCAAAAAGGAAGAGAGAGAGAGTTTTGTCTTGTCTTTCTTGTCGATTAGTTTTGTCTTTATACTGAGTAGTTTTCTGGTTTATTAGTTTTGTCTTCTGTTATTTATCGATTAGTTTTGTTTTCTTATCGATTAGTTTTGTCTTCTTTTTTCTTAAGAATTACTTTCGTTTCAATGATTTCAAGTTGTGGCTACGAATTAAATTTCGAAGCGATAGAGAGTTGGCGAAGTCGGCTAGTAAAAAATATATAGCAATAGAATATCATTTTTAAAAGTTGTACAATTTGGGAGTTCTATGGACCGGCCTATTTGCTATAATGGTTAGAGTGTTCGCTAATTGGCCGGAAGACCGGGGTTCAATCCTCAGTTGTACTGTAGTGAAAAGTGACGCTACAAGGTTGCCCAACAACGGCAACTGGCAGAAGGAACAGGAAATTAGACACCTTGCCTCTGTAATTGTGGATAGAGGGGGTGTTACAACAGATTGCCGGTGGTGCGACCTGGGTTTTGTAAACGAAGCCAAGGTCTGGTAATAATTATGGTAATAGGAGCCACACTATGACCTACTGACGGTCTCAAAAGGAAGGCACTAAACAGCCACAAATAGCCTTTTTATTAGCCAAAAGGGTGTCATGTGACCACTATGCAAATTTAGGTGGATAAATAAACAATCCAAACAAGGTAATTTAATCTAAAGCATTTAGAAAGTAAGGTTTAGTCGTCGAAATATTACATGCACTAGAAATATTGTATATAAAGAAGTTTTGTAAATTGTTTCATGTATTGTTCATTTTTTAAATAAATATACAAGTCAAATATTATCATATTTTATTTAAATATGTATAGGTTAGAAACAAGATAATTAGTATTGAAAACATCATTTCGTGTAATTTACACGGGTCCCGATAGTGCAACAGTAATACATATTAGACTGATACATTTTGTCAAATCATATATCTACACTTAACTTCAAAAGCATATTACCGCTATGTGTTATGCAACAGTAATACAGCTAGACTAGTCATAGAAGCATAAAACACATCAGTCCGACAGTTCCTTTCAGTCCTAGGAGGTTCGCGCTCCCAGGCTTTACCTTCTCTTAGAAAAAAGGTTAGTTTATTGTTATTCGCTTGATAATCCCAGGGTAATGCCGACGGGGCTGCTCGTGAATCTTTTGTAGGCCAGAGTACACTTATCTTAGCGCGCTGGCTACTTAAAACCACACATGACCTTGTGTCTAACCTCCTGGCAAGGAGGTAAATAATATGAATGTTTAATTAATACAGATGTATTCTGACAGTGTAAGAAATATGGTGCCTTGTGTCTAACTTGATCGGAAGAATATCGGTGACCATGTCGAGTCGAATGTATTTCGAATGCCTCCTCGCATCTCAATATCAGGTTTTTGTTTTTCGTCGATCGATTGGTCGGTCGGTCGATCTCTCACGTTGAAGTATACTTCAAAAAATTCTTCATATCTTAAAAACCGCAGAGATTCGTCACAAAATTCTTGAGTGTTATCGGACACTAATGGTTTTCTTTATTCCATTACTATCGAATATTATCCGTAATGTTCGCTTTATTGTTGTGGTTACTTGTGTCCGACCGCGGGAAGATGTGACAACAAGCCTGAAGATGCTGAGAATAAGCCAACACACAATGTGGTGCACTCTAGCCCCTTAGAAATTGCATGAACAGCCCCCGCATCTGCATCAAGCAGATAACAATGCACTCTTTGCCAAAGTGAGAAGGCTGGACCTCTTACAGCTGAACATAACATATACCACAGTCACGCAAATAAAAAAAAATCACGGCATGCACAATGGTCTAGTGTCTACCACACGTAGTGTTGAGAACGTATCCTCGACTGGTATTCTTATCCGGGAGAACCAGACGGCTTTCGGTTTACTGTTCTATCAAGAACGCCAACAACTGCAGATCAACCAGACAACGAGGCAACCACCATAAAACAAAATGCCAGCCAGTTAACGTTGGTAAATTCAATATGAACACGAAACCAAGTTTATGTCTATCTGAAACGAAATTATCCCAGGATGATCAAAAAAATCGGGATAGTAAATAAGAATTATAACCTATGTGGTAACGACATGTACATCACGGGTGTGGGTAGATGTCCGGTTAGGAATGCGACTGTGATTTTTCTGATAATTTAAAGTTTGAGACAAAAATAGAAATGTATTATTTGTAGTATTCGGACTACTGTTCTAATCTTGGATCTTAATCTCACAACGTTTTTGTCGATATAAACGTCCGATATTCTTCATGTGCGTCTTATCGAACTCGGGAACTTTATGTCGAACGCGGGAATTTGTAAGGAATTTCGAACAGAACGATTTTTTTTCATCCACGGGAGTAGCTTGCTGTCGTTTTGTAAGCCCTGCTGTTTAAAAGTCTTACGTAAATCTAAATTGTATTCCTAGTATTGCTCGTTCTGAGAATTGAACCTTCAACCTTCAAAAGACTGTCACTTAGAACTGATTATAATATAAGACTTTTATCCGTAGCGCTACGAGTCTTTGCGAACAATCCTGAGTTCATAAGACGCAATTGAAAAATGTAGGAAGTTACTGTGGTGTAATCCAAATTACCTCCCTCTCCACTCTTTCATAGCGAAGGAACTCTCCTATGTTGGAAGATCACAATATATAAATAAATAAAAAATATTGTTAGCTTAACAGTAAGACACATTAGTTTTCTATATTAGTTATTTTATCCTTATTCTCGTCAACCCTCATAATATTACAGTTACATTGTCAAAACATTGTGAGAATAACATTAAAAATGAGAACAGTAATCTAAATAATTCAAATTAGCGATCATCATCTCAAAAATTCCGAAACGTAAATTTAAATTGTAAAAATTTTAATGTTTTTATTTTTAGGTTTGCCACTTTTGAGGTATGAATGGAAACGCAGTTGTGAGAATTACGTCAGTGATCGACAGAGAATCGGGAAAAACATGTGAGAAAGACTTACGATCGAAGTGAGAGGTGATTCTTCCTTTTGCTCCTTCCCGTTTGAGACTACGGAATTGGAGGTATCAATGAAACAGGGCGTACTAAGTGGATGTAGACATTCTACTACAGATAACTTGTAAGCTATATGAAAAATATTTCTGGTGTCCATTCTTTATTTTTGCTGCAACACCTTTCGCATTCAAGAACCAGAGAAAGACGTCCGTTCCCTTTGACGTCAAACACCCAAGAGCTAGTATCTATCTGGCCATTTTTTCTTTCTATAAATCTCATTAAAAAAATTAGTCGCTCAAAACAACGTATATTGTTACTGTGATGAGGGCCAGATTTATAGGAAGGCAATATATGTTGAGAGTTGGACAGCAAGATGTTTGTTCACATTACATTTAAATATATGCATGTTGGTACGGTTGGGTAAACCGTAAGCAGGGAGTAAGTCCAAAGGCAAGCGGTCTGATGAAAAAACCTATTAGAGTAGAAAATATTACCAGACTTCATCAAAGGCTTTGGACATATCTAGCGCTATCACCTTGAGCCTCTCCTGCTTTATCCAGTGTGCTTTCTTTGCCACATCGCAACTTCCTATACACGTCTGCCTCACCTAACTTCACTTCTAATGGAAAATTTGTTTTACTTATTGACACAGATGTAGACTATTTATGTATCTACCTTCCACAGCGGTAAGATGTGACACAAGGTCGGAAAGTGGGATTTGAAAAGCCAGCGCCCGAGAATTTGAGCATTCTGGCTCGTCGGCATTCTCCGGTAGGTCGCCTCATGCAGTAAGCAATAAACTTACACCTCCCCAAAAAGGGAAGGCAGTTTTTTTCTTCGCCAATAAAATTGATTGATTGGTTGATTGAAATGTGGCAGTCTACTCTATTTTATGATGTGTTCGACTCTCATATACGTAGAGGACTGAATCAGATGTTAGGTATTTTCGGAGTGCAACAATGATCCAAATATTTTCCAGCAACGTTAGCATCAGATTGGATGAATGTTTTCCATTTAAGATTATAACATCCTTTCTATATATATCATGTGGTATTGCATCGCACACCACTTTCTATTCTTAAACAAGTTACGTATAAAGCTAACTCCGTTTCGTATCTCACCGTCTCGATTGAGATGTCCACATCTAAAAGCGGAAGAGGGACAGAAGAGAGAAAAACAAAATAATTAACGAAAATAATATACTAAATATTTTAATAACCCTAACCCGAATCCTAACCTACCCTCAAAAACCTAACCCTAACTCTAACCCCAACCCTACAGCCAACGCTAACCCTAACTCTAACCCTAAAACCTAACCTAATCCATAACACTAACCCTAAACCCTTACCCTAAACCCTAACCCTAACTCTAACTTTAAACCCTTACCCTAAACCCTAAATCCTAACCCTAATCCTTCCTCTATATCTAAACCCTTACCCTAACTCTAAACCCTAAACCCTTACCCTAATTCTAAACCATAAACCCTTACCCTAAACCATAACCCTAACCATAACCATAACTTAAACCCTAAACCCTAAACCCTTACCTTAACCCTAGACCTTAAAACTTAAACCCGTACCCTAACCATAACGCCTAACCCTAACCCTAACCCTAACCTTAACCTTAACTCTAACGCTAACTCTAACCTTAACCCTAACCCTAACCCTAACGCCAACCTTAACCCTAACCCTAACACTAAGCCTAATCTTAACCCTTAACTCTTACTCTAACTCTAACCATAACGCCAACGCTAAGCCTAACCTAACGCTAACGCCAACGCTAACGCCAACCGTAACCTAGACTCTAAACTCTAAACCCTTAACCCTAAACCCTAACCCTAACGCTGACCCTGCTCCTTTTTTCTCTTGAGAAAATTATTGATTGCTAAGAAATCTGTTAAAATCAAACAACAAAAAATGTCGAATTATCTTGTGTAATAAAAGCAACCCAAAAATTGCATCCAAAGTCTTTCTTCTGCCCAGAATATTCCATACTGTCTTTCTAATGCCAGAATATTCCATACTGTCTTTCTAATGCCAGATTCACAGACTTTGTATCAGGGATACGTCCTCGACAATCAGCCCGACAGTGACTTCGTTGCTGTCGGGCTGAGGTATAGCTCTGTTCAGTCTCGGGCGATTCACCCGCCCCCCCCAGACTTTACCTTCTCTATGAGAAAGGGTTAGTTTATTGCTAATCGCCTGAGGAACCCCTACCGGGGAATGCCGATCGGTCTGCTCAGGCATTTTGTGTAGTTCAGAGCGAGCTAATCCTAGTGTGCTTGCTTTTCAGCATGACACCTGACCTTGTGTCTAACCTCCTTGAGTAGAGGTTTATTAATTACTGTACAGTATTGCAATACAACGAAGGGGTATGTCTTTTAATTCGGTAGAAACAAATGTTGGAACGTTGATCGAACAAGACATATGTAATCAAACTCAAGACAACCATATATATATATGTATATATATATATATGTGTGTGTGTGTGTGTGTATATATATGTTTAATCCGTGAAGAGTAGAGTGTTCTGGTTAAGGTTAGGGTATTGGTCAACTGCTGTCTTCTTGAACATACTCTTCCCTATGAGAAAGGTATCTTCTTTCCTGTTTTTCGCTCCATTTCCCTCCTTTTTCTTGCCCCGATATTCATAATACGGTGTAAGAATCTCATTCTATCAGTATACGAGGCGAAAGCCAGTCAATAGCACATTACGATCTCACAAGGCGAAATAAATTATAATGCAAACGGCCTAAAAATGTTGGTTTGAGGTATTCCTTTTTAACTTGTGTGTGTATATATATGTGTATATATATGTATATATACATGTATATATGTATATATATGTATATACATATATGTACATATATGTATATATATATATATATTTATATATATAAATATGTATATATATATATGTATATATATGTATATATCGATATTTATATATATATATACGTATATATATATATATGTATATATGTATATAATAAGTTCTGAAAAAATATATATATGGCAATTAAGCTACACAGAGGCTTCCCGCGTTTCATCCCCGGGGGGAATCGTCAGGCTAAAATATTTTCATAACTTACTACCTAGCTCTACTCACGTATCGAGCACTGTTGAAATAAATATTGAAATTGATACATAAAAAATTATATCTCTTTAAAAATTGTATGTGGATACATGACATAATATATGTATATGCACTAGTATAAGTTTATATATATACATATATATATGAAGAAGAATGGAAAGGAATTAGAGAAGCAAAAGCCAAATCAAAATTACATTCAATTGCTCAGAGCAAGGTATATTCCGCAAAAAGGCAATGTATTCAAGTTAAATTTTCCTAGTACACCACTTTATATATATATATATATATATATATATATATATATATATATATATATATATATATATAGAATAAATATGAAACTAAAAGTAAACTTTTAGTAGAAAGGCGCTATAGTGAAATGGTAAAAGCTCAATATAGGAGATAGAGCAATTATAAAGATAGATGGACAAAGAATGATAAACATGTACGAATGTCCAAATTTATATACACACTTCGATTGTTCAATGCAAGGTATATTCTGTAATAAAATTATGTTTATTATTCTTTCCTTAAGCCAAAGCTTTTCAAAGATCGAGATCTTATCATTAGAGGAATTATACAGATAGATAAGTTGGACATGGAAAAGCCAAAATTCAACATTTGAAAAAATATATTCAAAAATGATGGGTGAAAAAAGTTCGTGTAAAAGGATATTGGGTTTGTCTAGGTGGTAATTGTCCGTCGATAAGGTGTCCAATGGAAGAAAGTTTCGATGGAGAAGAAAAGGTTTCGTGGAAGCATTACAGAAAGGCGTTCAAAATGAAGTAAATCCAATGGTGAAAATTGAGTCTAAGTCGTAGATGGAGCGCACTTAAACGAAATGAAAATGAAGAAATCTGGCCATTTAAAAACAATGCTTCCTCGGCCAAGAAATGAGTCGTAAGCGAATGACATTAGCAATGGAAAATTGAAGTAGTTCTGAGAAAAGAAGCTCTAAGTTAAAATCAAGGTCAAATTAGGAGGTGGGAAGGAAAGAGGAAGGTGGGGCAAATAGTAGGAGGGTTAGATGAAAAAGCCATGACTGCTGATGGGAAAGGGAGTAGGGGGATTAGGGGGAGTGAAAGGGGATTCTAGTGATAAAGTTATTTTTGGCATATGCTAAGTCCGATGCTAGTAGAGATTGGCCGTGGTTGAGAATTTAGGTCAATTTAGGTCAATTGAGTGTATTTATTATTTGAAAAAGAAAATTAGGGGGAGAGCCGTGATTAAAGACGGGTTTTGGGCGAGAGACATTAATAATTTCGAAATTAAAAGAAAAATGAGTGTCCGATGGGAAAAAAAAAGGGGTTTTAAAGAATAGGGATCAGTAGTTTAAATTTTGAAAAAGTACTAAGCCGGGCAGAGATATAGTGTTATATATTTAAAAGATTTAAAGGTATAGCAGATTTTAAAAGGGATACCCAATCGGTTGAAAGTATTATTAAAATAAGACCAGCCCAAAAGTAAAGTTGAAAAAATAACTTTATCACTAGAACCCCCCTTCACTCCCCCTAATCCCCCTACTCTATTTCCCATCAGCAGTCATGGTTTTTTCATCTAACCCTCCTACCATTTGCCCCACATTCCTCTTTCCTTCCAACCTCCTAATTTGACCTTGATTTTAACTTAGGGCTTCTTTTCTCAGAACTACTTCAATTTTCCATTCCCATTGCTAATGTCATTCGCTTACGACTCATTTGTTGGCCGAGGAAGCATTGTTTTTAAATTGCCAGATTTCTTTATTTTCATTCCGTTTAAGTGCGCTCCATCTACGACTTGAGCTCAATTTTCACCATTGGATTTACTTCATTTTGAACGCCTTTCTGTAATGCCTTCACGAAACTTTTTTTTCTCCATCGAAACTTTCTTCCATTGGACACATTATCGGCGGACAATTACCACCTAGAGAAACCCAATATCTTTTTACACGAACTTTTTTCACCCATCATTTTTGAATATATTTTTTCAAATGTTGAATTTTGGCTTTTCTATGTCCAACTTATCTATCTGTATAATTCCTTTGATGATAAGATCTCGATCTTTGAAAAGCCTTGGCTTATGGAAAGAATAATAAACATAATTTTATTACAGAATATACCTTGCATTGAACAATCGAAGTTTGATATAAATTTGGACATTCGTGCATGTTTATCACTCTTCGTCCATCTATCTTTATATATATATATATATATATATATATATATATATATATATATATATATATATATACATATAAATAAAAATAATTATGTATATTTATTTTGTTTATTAATACGGACATGTTCAAAAAGCTGCTACACTGGCATGTTGATATTATCAGAAACTTAGATCTCATCAGACGGAAGAGTCTTATCTTTTTCTTAGATGTTTATATTGAACATATAATGATAACTAATAAGTAATGATCGATAACATCGACATTCCAGTGTAGCAGATTTAGCACATGTCTGGATAAATAATAATACTTATATAAATCACTCGATTTACTATTGAGCCCGATTGAAATTCTTTGAAGTTTTATCCCGTGGATGTTTTCTTTTTCTGGATTACTATATATATATATATATATATATATATATATATATATATATATATATATAATGAGAAAGGAAGGATGAGAATAATCCGACGTGATGAGAGATGAAAAAGGAAAAACCAAGAGATATTTTTTTTATGTATTCATCAACGTTTCGTCTTTATTCTAAGACTTCCTCAGGATTATAATTTTAAGAAAAATATCATGAAAGTATATCAAAATATTGGGTTGACATGATGGGTTGATAAGGAAAAGTAGTAGCCGTGGCTATTAAGAGCGCTGGACGAGGGTCCAGGCTGCGAGAAGTCAGTCAGTGGCAAAGAGTGCAATGTTCCTAATCAACCCATCATGTCAACCCAATAATTCGATGTACTTGCATAAAAATTTTCTTAAAATTATCATCCTGAGGAAGTCTTATAATAAAGACGAAACGTTGATGAATATATAAAAAATATCTCCTGGTTTTTCCTTTTTAATTTCCCGTATATATATATATATATATATATATATATATATATATATATATATATATATATATATATATATCAGTCACGGGGGCCGTATAGTGTGTCAGGTTGTATATGAAAAGAAATCAAATAAAGTGCTCGATCATATAAGATAGCTAATATATATTGTTGACGCCATTCCCCATCGGGCCGTGACTACAATCGTTTCAGCATGCCGACGATTCCACTGGGCACAGAGATTTACTAAAGTTGTCTAAATCTGCCCTTTTGGATGAAACTGCGGTACATTTCTGAAATATGTTATATACAGTTTTAAATAAATTATATATATATATATATATATATATATATATGTGTGTGTGTCTGTCTGTGTGTGTGTGTGTGTGTGTGTGTGTGTGTGTGTACGCTTAAGTTTTTTGATTCTTCGCAATTTTCAGATGAGATCTCTGCCATTTAGTGTTTAAAACCAGCGGTAAATTTTCTTGTATATTTTTTCAGATTTTGAACAATTATTCCAATTATCATTCTCGTATTTCTAGACACAATTCGACTTAATGATAGATCCTCTAATGTTTCTGGGGCAAATCGTTCATCAGTACAACTTCAGTTTCTGCTTCGTACAAAATTGCATCTTTCATCTATTTATAATCTCTTTCTTTTTCTCATAATGCATCGAATGAACAAAATCATTTATATTAGGTAGAAGATATCAATCAACAGACATCATCTTTATGGATAATACTACTGTTTTCCGTCCTATATTGTAAAAGGAATTCTGATGCATTATAGCCAGACTTAAACAAGAATCTGTTTGCCCAATAAGAACCGACACGACCTGCTAGTGCTTCCTTTTCAATATATATCACAAACAGAGATTTAGTACCTGTTTGTCTTAAGTTGAAACTATACTAGTACTTTCATCTACTACTGACAGAGATTTGGTATCTGTTTGTCTTAAGTTGAAACTATACTAGTACTTTCATCTACTACTAACAGAGATTTGGTATCTATTTGTCTTTTGTTGAAACTATACTAGTACTTTCATCTACTACTAACAGATATTTGATATCTGTTTGTCTTATGTTGAAACTATACTAGTACTTCCATCAACTACTAACAGAGATTTGGTATCTGTTTGTCTTATGTTGAAACTATACTAGTACTTTCATCTACTACTAACAGAGATTTGGTATCTGTTTGTCTTTAGTTGAAACTATACTAGTACTTCCATCAACTACTAACAGAGATTTTGTGTTTTAATTGTTCTAATTAGCCGCCATTATAGATTTTTATGTGTTTTAATTGTTCTAGTTAGCCTTCCCTATTGTTTGTATGTGTTTTAATTGTTCTAGTTAGCCTTCATTATAGTTTTGTATGAGTTTTAATTGATTTTTTAGCCTTCATTATAGTTTGGTATGTGTTTTAATTGTTATAGTTAGCCTCCATTATAGTTTTTATGTGTTTAATTGTTCTAGTTAGCCTTCATTATAGTCTGGTATGTGTTTTACTTGTTGTATTTAGCCTTCATTATGGTGTTTTATGTGTTTTAATTGTTGTAGTTAGTCTTCATTTATAATTAACTGAACAAGTCACAAATTTCTCCCTTAACTATCTCTGTATTTCTTCTTGCCTTATTTCATTCTATGTTGAATCAACCACTCCCTTATATTTTTAATCTCTCTGTAAGGATTTAGAAAACGAGTTACTCTCTTTTTGGCAGCGTTGGCATCTTTTTTTATAGAAGTCACTCCAGACAAGGAATGAAGCCACTTGACGTAAGGAACTAAAAAAATATTTCTTCAAGGTAAAAAGCTAGCCAACAATAAGTGTTAGATGGATAGATTTTGACCCAGAAAACAGCAATTATTCTCCCTTTTGTCAGAAACATCGCTCATCGAATGTGGGGACTAAAGGACTAAATAACGGAAGCGAGAGTTACGAGGCTGCCGAAAGTAAACCCAAGGTCCACTTTCTACTTTCCTAATTTCCATACGTGTGTTTGTACACACCACAAACACGGATGTAAATTAGATTGCAAAATCATAAGACTATTTACTTTAATGTATATAAGAATAATAAGGAATGTTTCTATACAGAAAGAAGAAGAAGATGAAGAAGAAGAAGAATAAGAAGAAGAAGAATAAGAAGAAGAAGAAGAAGAAGAAGAAGAAGAAGAAGAAGAAGAAGAAGAAGAAGAAGATAAAAAAAAGATAATATAGAAATAAAGGGACAGGATTTTTAGTTATGCAAGAAGAAATCCTTAAAAAAATATATCGCAGTTTATGAATTATCGAATGGAATCAAAGTAGGATAAAAACTTGTAGTAGTTGTGACCCAACGGGTCACGGGTCCGTCTACTTTACAATAAAAATGAACTAACCACAAAAAGTATGTTATTCATTGTTATTGACGTCGAGCATACAAATAGTTGAACGCTAGTTCTTATTTTACCCATAGCTGGATGTTACATAGCAAACGAGTAGATCAACTAGTGCATATTTAGTTAGTCGTGAATAACAAAACAATGTGACAGGCTAAAGGTTAGAAAAGGTCAATTCGCTATACCGGGTTAGTATTGACTGTTGGAATGTCATCAAAACGGATCTAACTAACATGGCTCAAAGAGAGAAGGTGATAGCCATCAGCCAACATATTTGAATACACTCAAGCGTGTGGACAGAGGCTTTGAATTACCTATTGGAGAGTTTGAATTGCTACTAGGAGAGTTGGAATTACCTCCTGGACACCATCCTCAAGTGTATTCGGTCTCTTTGTATAAGGGTTTGTCAGGACAACCTGACATGAGGATACTTCATCTTACAAGTAAACTCTGACCTAATATTCAAAATAATATAGTATTCGAAGCACAAATAAGATCCACTCGACACGGCTATACGCTGGCTCATACGAGAAATGGTGCACCTTCTCCAAGTAATGTTACTTCAAGTAACACCACCTAGCTCGATACTCCATCCGACTAGATAAATTCTTGTCCTGGAATCCGGTATGACCAAGAGACCACAAGAAAGATATACTATAACATAATCAACTGGTCAATTAGAGAGGAAAATGAATGTTCTTTACTTCTTTACTAACTCAACGTTTGACAGGTAAAGAACTTTAATGGAATATTCGAATGTCTATGTTCTTCACATAGAGATCAAGTGTTGGCCCCGGGAAGGGGCCTCTTGATTTCTGAGAAATTCGACTGAAGTAAAATTAAACACACACACCCTGACAAAATATTGAATACAACATATTATTAGAAGCCCAAATAATATCCCCTCGGTATGACTACCCACATTGGCTTATACGAGGAATGGTGCACCTTCTCCAAGTGACGTTGCCTCTAGCAAAACCACAAGAAAGATATAGTATTGCATACTTAACTAGTCAATTTGGAGAGGAAAATTAATGTTCTTCACTTTTTTACTAACTCAACGTTTGAGAAATAAAAGAGAACATTAATGGAAGGGGCTCTTAGATTTCTGAGAACTTTGACAAAAGTAAAATAGAACAAAAACGCGATCGGCAGAGAATCTATAATTAATTGTTGATATCGGTGTTGATTTCTCCATGTCTCTTCCTCCGCGCAGGTCAATAGTTTAGAACGAAGATCCATCGGATTTGTGTCGAATTTAGTAAAATAAAAATTTCGTATAATAGCAAATATATATTCCCTCTGGTCGCATATTTTTGCCAGGTAACCGCACCATTCGCTTCTCTTATGCTATCTGCAAGTGGGTGTTACTATTTACTTGTCTAGAATCATATAATTGTGAAAAACTACATACTATACATATTTAAAGTAAATAAATTGTTTTGGACTATTAAAATAATTTAAGTTTAACTTTACTAATTTATTCATTTTTATTATCGCTTATGATTTGAATGCATGTTTTGAAACATGACGTAAATCATAAATATATGATGTTACGCAAAAGCTATAATTTTTTTGAGGGAATGTTTTAAGACCCATTTATGAGAATGTGCAAATAGCTCAGTTGGTAGAATGTCTGGCTGAAGAACTCAGTGTTTCGGTTTCAATTTTCGGCCGTGGGACGGTTTTATTTTCGGGGAATGTATTATTTACTATTGATGCAATATTTTCCATTTCTAAAATTAGATAAGATCTCTGATATTTCTAAATTAGACAAATTCCGCAATGTATTTATTACGTTAAAAAATATTGTGACTGACAGACGGACGAACGGACGGACAAAATCCCTATTTATATAAGTATAAGGAACTTTAATTGCAAGACAAGCATTTACTCGGTAAGTTTGGTAGTTTAGTTGTTTTGCTTTACGGCATATCAACCCTTTTCGGGTTATTTAATGCCGAATCCGATCATTTTGGTGAAGGTTTTTATGCTTTAAGTTTTTTATATGTTCAAATGTTTAATCATGATTTTTTGGTTTGGTTGTTTTGTTTTACGGCATATCAACCCTTTTCAGGTTATTTAATGCCGAATCTGGTCATTTTGGTGTAGGTTTTTATGCTTCAAGTTCTTTATATGTTTAAGTATTTATTCATTGTGTTTGGTTGAGTGAAAGGGGGGAGGGGAGAAAGAGGGGAGAGGGGAGAGGGAAGAAGAGGGGGGAGGGAAATTGTTGTTTTTTGTTTGGGATTTAGCAGAACATGATTGAGTTTTGCAAAGGAAAAAAACGATAAAACATCAATGTTTGGTGCATTTTGAGTCAGGAAGTCGATAACTTCAGACAACCTGATTTGGTAGCGCCAGTAGGTTCTATTTGACCCATAGATGAGGCCCTTACAGGTACTACCACTCCGGGCCAGAGTGGACCTGGGAGCAATGATCAACTAAAGGGCAACTCCACATTCCCCACAGCTCCCAAATCGAAGCCTCACCACTGGATGTCTTTTAAGGTCATACCCAGGACCTACTCGGTAAGAGTGAGCGCAAGAAGAGCGACCAGCAAACTAGGTATGGATAACTATAGTCTGTAATGATAACGGCAACTCGGTTGCTCCATGTATGACACAAGGTTGAGTAAAACATGGGGTATTTGCAAGTTCAAATGTTTCCAAACACTATTTGTGCATAAATGACCACAGGAGATCAGACTGAACTAGATATAGTCGATTCCATAGTCGGTGTGTTTATACATTAGACCAATTGTGAACTCACACCGTGAAAGAAAGGAAGTACGAAATAAAAAAGAGAAAAAAAAGAAAAGAGATGGGTAGAAAAACAGAAGTATTATTACAAAATAAAAAAAGTAAGAGAAATTGGAAACGAAATGTCTCCTTAATGAAAAATGGCGGACAAATATGATACAATGTTTAAAAACAATAACAGATGGGGGGGGGGACAGTGATTAAAGAACGAGGGAAAATGAAAAAAAATGGCGGACACAAACTAAAAAATTATAATGAAACAGAACAAAAACTATTCGAGGCAAAATGGCGGTTAATTTTCGATCGATTTTTTTTCCGCCTTCGAGTGTTTTTCTTTTGTCATTGCTCGACTTAATATTTCCCCTGACAAATCAAAAGAGGTTCATGCCTTCCACTCAATGTAGAGACACGTAGACGCTTCCCTGTTTCGATTCTACGTTGCCTTTTTCATTCTGTAGAATTTGGTGCTGTTTTTTCTTTTGTTTAATAAATTCGACCGTTTTGTTGTTCGAAAGTAATGGCGTAGTGTATTATAGTATGCTTGCTTTCAAGTGTTCTTTAGTGTGGACGATATTTGCCTGGATATGAAGATCATAAGCCTTACCTAGAAAGAAGGATTATGGCTTAACATGTGTGCTGTTGGTGGATATGAGCAGCTCGCTAATCAATTGGTTCCCATGCTTAAACCACTCAATTTCCGTCAGTGCGCCTTCTTTAATGCGAAACTTTATTTTTTGCCAACCAGGCTGGACAAGGAAACCTGTTCGAAAATAAACCACAAGATAACGCAAATCAATTCACTTAATCGGCTCCTCCAGACCCTCCAATGTCAGTGAACCATGATCGTGTTTAGTGCCCAAGAGAGGAGGTAGACGCCAGCCAGTGGCTAAGTCACCACACCTGACACACCTCCGACGCGAACTAAATCCCGAAACAAAAAGATTTAGTCAACCGGAAAATGGAAGTCACCTGACCCAAAGTGCCTAAAAATGGGTTAGGGTTAAGGTTAAGGTTAGACAACTTGCGCTCTTCTCACTTTCACATTACCTAACACTGTTGTAACACATTATAATCTACTTTATAAAATATAACGTAATATTAATTCAGATGTGTTTTTAATATATGTTTTCAGTTGGGTCCCCTAAAAATGTGAGACGTGTGCAAGAAATCTAAAAATAGATAAAACATTAGACTGTGTGGCAGACGTGATGAGCTCGAACCCGAATCGGATGGTGAAAATAATCTTGGCTTGCTTTACTATCGCTGGAAAATAGCTCGTCTTTACCTAGCGCCTAGAACCTAGATGTGAGAAAGAGCAGGTGCACGCTGGAAAAAGGGTATTTATACGTATTGACCGCGGTTAATCGGCTTGCTTTGCTATCTATAAATACGAGCTTTATAGATGTTTCACCACTGAAAGGGCCAAAATTATTGAGCGATAAAGATCAATATTGTAAACCGCGTTTGTTTTTTGATACCGTCACGAAAGATTTAGCGACTAAAAAAGTACAATACAAAACCATTTCAAGTGTTGAACGGAAAGCAAGAAACCAAATAGCAAGTCAGACAAACCCCGCCGTCTTTACTGAATTCGGAAACAAATCTTCACCCTTAAATAAAATGTTAACGGTTGGTGTTTTTTTTTCGCTTAGGTCATCAGAAATGATTTCTATCTGAAAATCATAGAATTACGGACGTACTTCTATGATTTTCTAGGCATATTAGTGCGAACATGGCGAAACCATATTTTTCCCGTCTTTTTTTATGAACTGCTTCAAATATAAATATACAGACAAACCGAAAATCGATCATACGATAATGAAATTCACAATTCTTTTCTGAAATCTAACCATATTTGATAAACATAAAATTCAGTCTATCCCTGACTTATCCACCAAGTTTCAACCATGAATGTCCAACAATCCGTGCTCTACTACCGTTCAATAAACACACATGGATATGGCGTGCAAAATTACCAGTAGCTCTGATACACAACTTTATAGCTAATAAAACACGTGCCTTTTTCTTTCCCCCGAACGAAAACATTTCAAGTGGTGAAAGAAATAAGAAATCAAATAACAAGTCAGTCATCCACCCCAGATTTACCCCGCCGCCTGAAATGAATTCGGAAAGAAATCGTCCACTCTATAATAATAATAAAAAAGTCAACAGTGAGTGTGTTTTTCTTTAGATCATCAGAAATGATAATAAATTATATATGAAAAATTAAAAATCACTGAGGTAAGTGTATGATTTTATATGAATATTTCAGCAATATATCTAGATACATGGCGAGTACGAACACTGGCGAAGCATACATATTTTTCGTCATTTTCGACGGAGGGTGTACACTAGTATATATATATATATATATATATATATATATATATATATATATATATATATATATATATATATATATACACTAGCTGGAAAAGATTCTTTCAGCAGTTATTTATACAGCGTGACGTAAAAATGGAATCGCTAATAAAATTCACAATCCTTTCTGCAATCTAACTAATAAAATTCAGTCAAAGCTTGACTTGTCCACCAATTTTCATAACGACTGCCCAACAGACTTTGTTTCATCTTTACTTTGGTATCTAAAAAAACGACTTGTTCTATTCTCTTTTAGGCTAAGATCAAAGTGTAGTATCTGTTCCGATGGATACGGCACCCTATAGACTGGTATTGTCTTGGCTTACGCCGGTCTATGGGTCTGTCCTGTGCAGTTCTAGGAGGTCCACCCTTCCAGGCTTCGCCTCCCCTCTTTGGGGAGGAGTAAGTTTATTGCTTACTGCCTGAGGCGCCCCTACCGGGGAATGCCGACGGGGCTGCCCAGGCAATTTTTAAACCCCACTTTCCCGACCCGACCTTGGGTCATATCTTACTTGTGGGAGTAAGTAAAACTGGCCTTGTGCCTAACTCCTAGAGAGGCGTAACTCAATACTCTCTGTGACTTTTCACTAACTTTTGTCGGATACTTTGATTCATGATTCAAATGAGCAACTCCATTGCTAACACGCTTGTTGACATGAATAGCCAATAACATTGCAAAAAGCACACATTATAGACGTGTCTAGTAAAGAAACCGAAAAGGCGGCAAATCAAACACGAAAGAAATTGTCAAAGGTCAGATATTAATGAAAGCGTGACTGGCTAACCAAACCAAAAAACAGAAAAGGCTGCTATTGTATTGATAATATTGTTAATGGCGTTAATGGCAGCCTTGCTGGAAATGATAATGTCTTGAACAACGTAATCTGCATAAATGACTTGTCTCCGTCGCCATTTTCTTATCTTGAATGCTCCATGAATCCGTCTGGCATTTATGTTGAATGTGCATTACAGGGCGATTCATTTAAGTTGTCATCCGTTTAACAAACTCGTTCACAGTCTTATCTTGTCCGTTCAAACACTTTTAAAAAACAACAATAACCCAAACAAGAAACTGGCAAAGAGAATTATAAAAAAGATAAAACAAAGTTTAAAATAAGTTTATAAAAATGCACAAGGGGTTCCTTATTGGCGTTATGGATAACACTAGGAATCTGTGTTCAAAACGGGAAAGTTCAATATATATATATATATATATATATATATATATATATATATATATATATATTGGAGAGTTTACCAAAATATTTTATTTCCAGAGGGGATTTATCACAACGAAAAAATCTTTTGTTTTATTATTTATTTATTTTGTAAAGTTATTGTTCCCTACACGTGTTTCGCTACCTAACAAAATACTTGCTAGCCAGTTCATCAGGGGAGATACCAATCTCAGATTTTGACCTCAACAACCGACAATACCCCACAGGGGATTGACCTAGTTGAAATCACTTAAGAAAGGAAAAAAGGAAATAAAGTTCAAAAAGCAACTCAAACAACTCCGTGATAAGTGGTAGTTGTGATGCACCCCCACAAGAAAAAGCTTCTTTCCTCGTGCTGCTGGACTCTGGAACTCCATTCCAGCTCCTTGTTTTCCTGGCGGTACTGACATGCAGAAATTTTAAACTCATGTAAACAGACATATCTCTGCACAGCTCCCAATTTAGGGTAACCCCCCCTTTCACCCTCAGTAGCCCCTTACGTCTACAGTGGCGATCTGCCTTGTTTGCGGTGCACTATGTTAAAAAAATGCAATGTAAACAAATATCTTGCTTGTTAACTCCCTATTAAGCTGTCCCCTATCATAGTAGCCCCTTACGCATCAGTGGCAATATGCCTTGTTCGAAGTGAATACATTTTATTTAATATCAGCGTAAGTTCCTGATATGGATTCGAGTGATCATTTTATCAGACATAGAGAATTGCTATTGAACATAATTACTCGTTCAATCAGGCTTTCTTGGTTGAGTGCAAACAATGTCAGCCTCGTTGAAAAAGAAAAAGAAAGCGAAAATCCATTACAACCTTTTACTGTTTAAAAAGAACACAAAATCAATGCATTTAGGAACAATGGAAAGATGACGTACTGAGTTTAATTGCTCGTACCGAGATAGAGTCTACCAACTTCCGGATAGTGTTTAGTAATTTTCAGTCATTCATCGCTTGACAATGATAATAATAATAATAATAATAATAATAATAATAATAATAATAATAATAATGATGATGATGATGATGATGATGATGATGATGATGATGATGATGATGATGATGGAGAAACGGAATCTTAACTGACGACTACACATAACAATGCGATTAGAACAAACTACATTGAAGCTCAAATAGATAAAACCCAGGTAAAAAGTAAATACAGACTGTGTGGACAAAGAGACGAAACAGTGAATCATATAATAAGGGAATGCAGCAAACGAGCCCAAAAAGAATACAAAAAAAAGACATGACTTTGGCCCTGTTCTTTTACTTCTTGTCCCTTTCTTGTTAATTTCTATCTTTTTATAGCATCTATTTCTTTTCTTCTGCGTATTCACTCTTAAAATTCCCATTTGCCTTTTACGATCGTCGAATGTCGATCATTAATGGGGAAAGCAGTACACTGGGAACTGTGCAGATGTTTGCATTTAGAACACGCAGACAAATAGTACAAACATAAAACGGAAACAGTACTAGAAACCGAAAAACACAAAATCCTTTGGAGACATGGATGTATAAACAGATAAACTCATACAAGCAAGGAGACTGGATGTCATAATAATCGACACGAAAGAAAAATCCTGCCAAATTGTCGACTTCGCCGTTCTAGCAGGCCACAGAGTGAAGATCACAGAGACGGAAAAACGAAGCAAATACACGGAACTTGCCAGAGAACTGAAAGGAATATGACACATGAAGAAAATCAAAATACTACCAATAATTGTAGGAGCACGCGGAACAGACCCCAAAAACCTGGAGAAAAGACTGAAAGAAATTGAAATCAAAGGGATCCGTCCTGTGTATGGACACAGGAAGGAGATGATCAAAACAACTGTAATCTGAAGAAACCAACTCGCATAAGTTACGAATGGTAACCAGTACAATAGGAAGAAAGAAAAACTACAGGAAGAACACGACCGCACGAACCAAGGAACAGAAACTGCAAGGAATCTTATAAACTGCCCACCCCACACAAAAAGTGATGGCACCAGCCTCGGCTGATCCTACACGAAATGGTCGTGAAGGGTCAAGGAGGATGGGAGGACCGAGCAGGGAGAGCACTAACCAGACCTCCACTGGAAGAGTGAGGAGAGTACTGGAACATTGGGGAGGATTATTACCACCAAAATCACAAAGGAGACTAATGGTCGTTGCCAGCAAGAAATCAATGGTAGGCGACTGTTGCGATCATGCAAACTCATTTGCGGTGTGTATCAAAAAGAGGTGAAGAATACTGGAAATCTGAGGAAGCTTGTTGCCACTCAGACTCCAGGGAACACCACCGGTGGTTGTCGATGAGCAATCACTGATGATCATGAGTGTGATAATTCCTAGTAGGTACTACTACTACTACTACTGCTACTACTACTACTACTACTACTACTAATAATAATAATAATAATAATAATAATAATAATAATAATAATAATAATAATAATAATAATAGAAAGAACACCACCACATGAACCCAACTGAACTTAAACTGCAAGAAATTTCATTAACTGCCCAACCCTAAAAGAAATAATGAAACGTGATGGCATCAGCCTCGGCTGATTCCACACAAAATAGTCATGCAGGGTCAAGGAGAATGGAACGACCGAGGAGGAGAGAACCAAACAGACCTCCAACAGAAAAGTGCGGAGATTATTGGGGCCTTGGGGAGGCATTGCCACCCAAATACCAGAGAAGACCAATGGCCGTCACCAGCAAAAAATAAATGGTAAGCGGCTGTTGCGATAGCACAAAGTAATCTGCAATGGTTATCGATAGAGGTAGAGAGTACTGGAAATCTTGAGAGACTTGTTGTCACTCAGACTCTAGGGAACACCACTGATTATTATCAGTGAGCAGTCACTGATAATGACCTGTGTGAGAACTCGTAGTGAGTTGATAATAATAATAATTAAGAATCATGTCGAAAATTTTAATGGCGCAACTGAGCGAAGAAATTTAACATTCTCTTAATAACAGAAAGGATTCCAGAAACCGACAAGAAGAATAATTGATCTTCTATGAATCGATCAAAAGATACTGAATGAAGTAAAAAGCAGAAAAAAAGAACGTAGTCATGGCATGGATTAATTATAAGAAAGCCTACGAACTAATCTCTCAAGCATGAATATATAAAAGCTTAAGAATATACAAAAGCCCTGTCGAAAATTATTAACACATGGAGAACAGGCTGGAAACATAGCGACTGGAAGTGACAGTCGAAGGATACCTAACAGATGTAAATAATACAGAGAGGCATTTTCCAAGCAGACTCTCGGTATTTGCATAAGTAGGTTGTGGCACGAGGCCGCAACGTTTCGAAAGTAACCTAGCTCCTTTAAAGAAAGGGCACGCTGGCCTCTTCAAACTTTACCTTGAAAGCTACGTCGGCATTCTCCAGTCGATGCGCCTCGGGCAGTTAAGAATAAACTAACTGCTCTAGAAGAATGGAAGGGCAGGCCTTCTGTCACTTTCTCTCAATTCAAGATGTTTTCAAAAAACTTCTTCAGTGATTTTTCATCAGATCCCCCTTTCCTCCAAAAAAGACAGAATCGTTAGCATCAAAATGTTTCTCTTCTTCCTACTTATGTATCGCCTTTGCTTTCAAAGCAAACTAATGAAAACACTCTTACTTGCATTCTTTTGTATGTAAATAACCAATACTAATAATAAAACACTAAAAAAATGATGCTATCTTCTCTTTATAATAGATTTTTGATTAATAGAATACAAAGAAATAAAGACTACATTTTTTAACCCAAGCATTTTCCAACTTTTTCGTTTACTCCCTGCACTTCGATTTTGTTTTTATTAATTCTTTCCATGCTTTTTACTCATTCTTTTTATGTTTTTTACTCATTCTTTCCATTGTTTTTACTCATTCTTTCCATGGGTTTTACTTTTTTATCAAGGTTTTTATTCATTTATCCGTAGTGTTTACTCATTCTTTCCATTGTTTTTACTCATTCTCTCCATGGTTTTTACCCATTCTTTCCATGGTTTTTACTTATTCTTTTTATGTTTTTTACTCATTCTTTCCATTGTTTTTACTTATTCTTTCCATTGTTTTTCTCATTCTCTTCGTGGTTTTTATTTATTGTGTCCGCTGTTAGGATTTATTTTTTCCATGGGTTTTAACATTCTTTCCATGGGTTTTACTCATTCTTTCCGTGGTTTTTACATATTCTTTCGATGGTTTCTATTCATTCTTTCCGTAATTTTTATTCATTCTTTCCATGGTTTTTACTCATTCTCTCCATGGTTTTAATTAATTATTTCCTTGGTTTGTATTGATTCTCTCCGTGGTTTTTCCTCATTCTCTCCATGGGTGTTACTCATTTTTTTCATGGTTTTTATTCATTTATTCCGTAGTGTTTACTCATTCTCTCAATGGTATTTACTCATTCTCTCAATGGTATTTACTTATTCTCTCCATGGTTTTGACTCATTCTTTCCATGGTTTTTACTCATTCCCTCCATGGTTTTTACTTATTATTTCCATAATTTTTACTCATTCTCTTCGTGATTTTTATTTATTCTTTACGCGGTTAGGATTTATTTTTTCCATGGGTTTTACTCATGCTCTCCATGATTTTTACTCATTCTTTCCGTGGTTTTTACATATTCTTTCGACGGTTTCTATTCATTCTTTCCGTAATTTTTATTCATTCTTTCCATGGTTTTTATTTATTCTCTCCATGGTTTTTACTCATTCTCTCCATAGGTTTTATCCAATGTCTCCGTGGTTTTTATTCATTCTGTCCGTGGTTTTTACTCATTCTCGCCATGGTTTTTACTCTTTTTTTTCATGGTTTTTATTCATTTATTCCGTAGTGCTTACTCATTCTCTCAATGGCATTTACTTATTCTCTCCATGGTTTTTACTCATTCTTTCCATGGTTTTAATTCATTCTTTCCGTAATTTTTACTTATTCTTTCAATGGTTTTTACTCATTCTCCCCATGGTTTTTACTCATTCTCTTCATAGTTTTTACTCATTTTTTCCGTGGTTTTAATTCATTCTATCCATAGTTTTTATTCATTCTCTTCTTGGTTTTTACTCTTTCTTTCCATGGTTTTAATTCATTCTTTCCATAATTTTTATTTATTTTTTCCATGGTTTTTACGCATTCTCTCCATAGTTTTTACTCATTTTTTCCATGTTTTTTTTTCATTCATTCCATGCTGTGTACTCATTCTCTCAATGTTTTTTACATATTCTTTCCATTATTTTACTCATTCTTTTCATTGTTTTTATTCATGTTTTCCATGATTTTTACTCATTCTTTCCGTTGTTTTTATTAATTCTTTCCATGATTTATACTCATTCTTTCCATGGTTTCATTCTCTCCACGGGTTTTACTCATTCTCTCCTTGGTTTTTACTCATTCTCTCCTTGGTTTTTACTCATTTTTTCCACGGTTGTTATTCATTTATTCAGTGCTGTGTACTCATTCTCTCAATGGTTTTTACATATTTTTTTAATTATTTGACTCATTCTTTTCATGGTTTTTACATATTCTTTCAATTATTTTACTCATTCTTTCCATGGTTTTTATTGATGTTTTCCGTTGTTTTTACATATTCTTTTGATGGTTTCTATTCATTCTTTCCGTAATTTTTATTCATTCTCTTCATGGCTTTTACTCATTCTTTCCTAGGTTTTAATTCATTCTTTTCGAAATTTTTATTTATTCTTTCTGTAATTTTTACTTATTCTCTCCATAGTTTTTACTCATTCTCTTCATGGTTTTTACTCATTCTTTCCATGGTTTTAATTCATTCTTTCCGTAATTTTTATTCATTCTTTCTATGGCTTTAATTCATTCTTTCCGTGGTTTTTATTCATTTTTCCATGGTTTTTACTCATTATTTCTATAGTTTTTAATGACTCTTTTCGTGGTTTTTACTCATTCTCCTTATGTTATTTACTCAATCTTTCCATGGTTTTACTGATTCTTTATATGGTTTTTACTACTTCTTTTCATGGTTTTTAGACATTGTTTTCATTGTGTTTACTCATTCTCTCCATGTTTTTACTCATTCTCTTCATGGTGTTTAGTCATTCATTTCATGGTGTTCAAACATTTATTCCATGTTTTTACTAATTCTCTCCATGAGTTTTACTCATTTTTTTCCATGGTTTTAATTCATTTTTTCCGTAACTTTTATTTATTCTTTCTATGGTTTTTACTCATTCTCCTCATGGTTTTTACTCATTCTCTTCATAGTTTTTACTCATTTTTTGCGTGGTTTTAATTCATTCTTTCCGTAATTTTTACTTATTCTTTCCATGGTTTTTATTCATTCTTTCCATGGTTTATATTTATATTTTTTCTGTTAAACTACGGTATTAATCTTTTTATTACACAACCTCCGATTGTTTTATCTTAGTTCGTTTTAAATGTAAAATTACCTATCTGTTATTTGAGCTTTTCACCCAACTTTTGTTGGAATTTAAATAATATATATATATATATAGAGAGAGAGAGAGAGAGAGACAGACAGACAGACAGACAGACAGACAGACAGACAGACAGACAGACAGACAGAGAGAAAGAGGGGGGAGAGAGAGTAAGATTATACTTTAAAGATATAAATAATATATTTAACTAGTAGACTATCAAGATAAAAACAAGGCTATATATATATATATATATATATATATATATATATATATATATATATATATATATATATTAATTAAGGCCTTTTAAGTTGCTTAGTTCAACATATTAAGAAAATATGCCAATTCAAAATTTGGCTTACCTCTCTGATGAGAAAAGAATCCGTTTTGAAAAGCTCGAGCTTAAGTGAATTGAAATTCGTAGTTGAACTAATTAAGAAAATATTAAAATAAATAGGTTCAGCCATGAATAATATATTTGTGTATTTTCCTTACTCTTATATACCTAATATCAATGCTTTATTTCAAATATATGACATCTATTTCTCGATATCCCTGGATACCATCCTATTAGATATCATTGAAATTATATTTATAAAAAAATGTTTTATATCTTTAATACCATTGACTTTTACATAACATATTTATAGTATTATGACGTATTATGGCTACATATCCAGCACATGTTTGAATCGTAGCTTTCATAAGCTCGATTTCGTCAGGCCAACAAGTAGGCGGTTCTGGATAAACCGTAACCGATGTGAGGGAAATAACTCTAAATTTCTTACACGCTGCTATTCCGAATGCGTAGGCTGAAACTTTGGCATGCAAGGGATATAACTTTTTTATCGCAGCAAAAACGAAAAAATCTTTAACACAATAAATAAAATGTGACAGTAATTTTCAATAAACTCTCCATTTTTAGATGTCACAAAGATAACTTTTAAGCGCTTTTATTTACATATAACAAAAAATATCTCATAATTGTTATAAAGTTTGTGACATTTACAAAATCAGTCACATTTTCTTTCTTTCTTTGTGTTAAAGACCGTAACATTTTAACATTAATTGTTATAAAGTTTGTCACATGTAAATAAAAGCGCTTTAAAGCTATTTTGGTGACATTATAAATAGAGAGTTTATATTATTAATTATCGTCGCATTTTCTTTCTTCTGTTAAAGATCGTGACATTTTTTTTCGGCGATAAAAAAGTTATCTTCCTTTGCATGCCAAGGTTTCAGCGTCTACGAATTCGGAATAGCGGCGTGAGAAAAAAATTTGGAGTTATCTCCCTTAGATCGGTTACGGTTAATCCAGGAGCACCAAACAGTAAGTGTCCGCTCTCATAGTGTTCTCATAATGTTGCGGAGACAGTTAGTCTGGGCCTTGACGGAAGTATGTGCTCTACTATGTTGAAGTAATTATTGTTGTACTTAGTGTTGTTTTTATTGTTGTTGTTATTGTTGTTGTTATTGTTGTAGTAATTGTTGTTGTTGTTATTGTTGTAGTAATTATTGTTGTTGTTATTGTTGTTGTAATTGTTGTTATTGTAGTAGTAATTATTGTTGTTGTTATTGTTGTTGTTATTGTTGTTGTTGTTGTTGTTGTTGTTGTTATTGTTGTTGTTATTGTTGTAGTAATTATTGTTGTTGCTATTGTTGTTGTTGTTGTTATTATTGTAGTAATTATTGTTGTTGTTATTTTTGTTGTTAGTGTGGTTGTAATTCCTTTCCTTCTTTTTCTTCTTCCTATTCTTTTTCTTCGTCCTTACTTTACCACTGACCACAGCTGTTATGAATCTGTGCGTATCGATCAGTCACTTCGAGACAGCGTCACATTCAGTTTCACTCAGGTCGAAACGTTCACCCCCCCCCCTCCTCCTCCCATTCAACCTCCGGGGAAGGGCACCGCTCCGATTGCAATGTGCGTGCAGCCTAAGCCGCGCCTGAAAAGCGGAGTACCCCCTGCTGTTAGTTCTCGGGCGAAATCCTCTTACGAGATGGACACGGGTGCAACGCAAATGTGCAGCCAGGCGTGTACAGTGTCACTTACAACTTATCCGCTCCGTTGTCACAGATCCGATCAAAGATGACGACGTCATCGTGTAAAGATGCGGGGTACGTGCGGTAGACGCGAAGGGGTGGCTGGTCGGAAGAAGAAAAAAAAAAAGAAGAAGAAGAAGAAGAAGAAGAACATTTAAGTGTAGAGCGGAATGCCTGCTTAAGAGTTCGAGCCCGCACGCCATTATTGCAAGCCCGCATGCATTCATCTGAACACTCAGATTCCTATCAACGTTTTCGCTCATGATTACAATACATGCAATTTATATATATATATATATACAGGGTGGGCAAAAATAAGGGTCCTATTTTTAAAAATTCATAACTTTTTTATTTATTGATTTTTTTTTTTTTTTTTTAGAATAAGTAAAGGACCCCTTCCAAGCAAGCATGAGCCGTATTAGTCCTAAGGAACGTACCCTCATTTAGAAAACATTATTTTTGCTTAAAAAACTCAAAACAGTGTAAAAAACAATACTTTAGTTTTTGTAAGTTTTAAGAAGTGTTTTTCGGCTAAAATTTGTTTTGTTTATTTCAAAAAATCTCGGAAGGGTCAGTCTACACACACATAAAGTTTGGTGAGTTTAACTTTTATTTTGTGGAAGTTATTCAAATTCAAGTTATTCAAATTTAAAGATAGGACCCTTATTTTGGCCCACCCTGTATATACAAGTCAGGTTTATATTATATTCCAATAAACATGTTTTTATTTTATTTTATGGTTTTTATTTTTTGACATTTTTAAAAAAAACATATCATTTCTGTGAGATATATTTTTTACGGTCCGTTTCATTTGTCTTGTGCTAAATAACATTTTTATGTCAATATCGTCTCTGCAAAAGTTCAAAATCATCAGAAAAACTCACAAATAGTAAAAAGTTATTGGATTAAAGTATCTTGAAAAAACCTACACTATACAGTGGTTCATTTTTGGGTGAAATCAAATAAAAAAACAAAGAAAACAGCAAACTCACACGTTGGGGAACCCACTAATACGCCATTTTGATGATTTTTCGTGTGATTTTGCTCTGTTGTTACTAATTGACAATCATCGAGCTGAATCTGCCAGAAATCTAGAGAATGCACGTTAAATGGCAATTGCATACAAAGTAACGTCATATATGCTTGTACTGTTAAACAATTCCCCCAAACCACCATTATGCAAACAGACACCAACATACAAATTCTCCCTGTACCAAACGACACTCTAAATAACACCTCTTACACTATCCAACAACCCCCGCTAACTAAGAATAACCGTTACCTCACCACTCAAATTCTCCCATCTTCTCCACCTATCAATTCCAACTTAACTTTGGCCCAGAACTTGAACATACAAACCCAAAACATCCCCGATACTATAAATTACACAAATACTATAATAACACCCCATACAAAATACACACTTACATTGGGGCAAGTGCCTTCCCCATCAAGACCCGAATCTCAAACGATATCTACTCTTTCAAACATAATAATAGGGAGCTCTGTATCCAATCTATTAAAAAGCTTTGACAGTAAAAACACTCCCCACTCCCTACATTGGGTAATATTAAAAAAGGTATGATTCATACACTCCAGGATCCGCTTCTGCCAACTATGTACATTAGAAACATTTATGATAGCTACAGCAGCTAAAAGCAAAAATATTATTAACTCTAAAAAGGAACTTATCTCAAATTGCAGGCACAAGCGAAAGTTTAAATACATAAATTTCATTACTCTATCTGACACACCTCTTCCCAACCAACAACCCCCTCTCTAACATTAGACTAATTCTTAAATTCTATAATCTGTTAATTTTTTAACTCTTAAATTTTCCAACCTTACAAATAACCACTCCAATAACATAGCGTACCCTGTACACCTAATAACTCTATTAACCCATAACACTTAATGTAAATCGAGAACTAATATTATTCTCCTCCACTCCACTAATCCTTAACCGCTTCTACTTCAACATTCTAATCCCTATCCCCCCTTTTTTCAACTATTGGTCAACCTTAGCATACACTCATCCATTGCTTTTTTATCTCCCTTGTATTCGATCCATCGACTCTGTATACGCTTCGCTCTACCGACAATATTTTCTCATAGATTCCATTACTCTCACCTTTAAACTACGCTCCCTGGTTACTCCATTAATGGTCCATTTGCCCCCTCTTAAAATCTATTTATAATTTCAACACACTAGTGCATCGCCTAGATTACAATATTCAACCCAATCCCACCCCATAATCCTTATACTAGAACTCAATTGTTTCAATCCTAACTTCAGTTATACATTAAAGTTTCTTATTTAGTCATGCATTTAATATTTAACTAACTGGGAATTCTTTAAAGTCATTATGCATTAAACCTTGAAATACTACTTTTCTTTATTTCTCCATCATATTTACCCAAAATTTCGATGTGCTTGCATGACATTTTTATTAAAATTATCATCCTGAGGAAGTCTTACAATAAAAACGAAACGTTGTTGAATATATAAAAAGTATCTCTTGATTTTATTTATTTTTTCATTTCCCATTAAGTCGGATTACTATCATCCTTCCTTTCTCAATAATATAGGAATACTTTCCTGCGTTGGAATTTTAGTGCTTCATAGTTGAAAATATTCCGTTGGGGATTTCAAAGTCTTACAATAATGTTACGTGTTCACAGATAAAACATACCATACTATCAAAAAATGTATTTTCCCCATTATTTTAAGTAAACAAGTATACGCGATTCACAGCACTTGTTAGAGACGATCTCCCTTTTTTTAACTCTTTAGTTTATAAGTAAATATAAATAATGTTGCGTTTACAAACTTATGTCATACATGAAGCAATCAAGTTGTTGTAATCATTATACAAATATTTAAATTCCAAAGTTGTTATTTCTATATTGGCTGCTAGATATACTCCTTATATGCGTTACAGACTGAGGGAATGCCGTCGTGTAATAAAAGATACATTCATGCCTTCAAAAAGACTGAACCAAGAGAAGACTGATAGAAGGCAGCGTATATTTATTCAACTTGATCTTCGTTCCAAATCAATAACCAGTTGGGGTACAGAGAGCGGGAGAAAGAGAGAGTTGGTGGTCAGAGTTTACTAATTAATTATATTGTCAGGCCATGTCATTTACACGCCCGAACACCTTGCTTGCTTCCAAATAGACTGTGCTTCCTTATCACGCTTTCTTTTAGTTATGTTATGTCATACCCAGTTCTAGTACGTTCTCACCGCCTAAGCAATTTTTAACTCGGAACCATAAAATTGATCTCGGCTTTCCATTACTTGTTATACTCAATATCTAACAAGTGTTAACTAGGATTGTATCTGTAATTGTAAACAGAATAAAGCTGTTAAAATACAGTTTATTAATGCTTTTATTTATTAATTATTATCATACAGTTTATTAATGCTTTTATTTAGTGATTATTATACGTTTATTAATGCATTTATTTACTGATTATTATTATACAGTTTATTAATGATTTTATTTACTAATGATTATCATACAGTTTATTAATGCTTTTATTTACTAATTAGTATACGTTTATTAATGCTTTTATTTACTAATTATTATCATACATTTTATTAATGCATTTATTTACTAATTACTATTATACAGTTTATTAACGCTTTTATTTACTAATTATTATCATACAGTTTATTAATGCATTTATTAACTAATTACTATTATACAGTTTATTAACGCTTTTATTTACTAATTATTATTATAACTTTTATTAATGCTTTTATTTACTAATTACTATTATACATTTTATTAATGCTTTTATTTACTAATTACTATTATACAGTGTATTAATGCTTTTATTTACTAATTATTATTATACAGAGTATTAATGCTTTTATTTACTAATTGTTATTATACAGTTTATTAATGCTTTTATTTACTAATTATTATTATACAGTTTATTAATGCTTTTATTTACTAATTGTTATTATACAGTTGATTAACGCTTTTATTTACTAATGATTATCATACAGTTTATTAATGCTTTTATTTACTAATTATTATTATACAGTGTATTAATGCTTTTATTTACTAATTACTATGATACAGTTTATTAACGCTTTTATTCATTAATTTTTATCATACATTTTATTAATGCTTTTATTTACTAATTATTATCATACATTTTATTAACGCTTTTATTTACTAATTATTATTATACAGTTTATTAATGCTTTTATTTACTAATTATTATAATAACTTTTATTAATGCTTTTATTTACTAATTATTATTATACATTTTATTAATGCTTTTATTTACTAGTTATTATTATACATTTTATTAATGCTTTTATTTACTAATTATTATTATACAGTTTATTAACGCTTTTATTTACTAATTATTATCATGCAGTTTATTTATGCTTTTATTTACTAATTATTGTAAGTTTATTAATACTTTTATTTACTAATTATTATTATACAGTTTATTAACGCTTTTATTTACTCATTATTAAAATTTTATTAATTATTTTATTTACTAATTATTATCCTTCAGTTTATTAACGCTTTT
This sequence comes from Sepiola atlantica, assembly GCA_963556195.1. Lineage (NCBI taxonomy): Eukaryota > Metazoa > Mollusca > Cephalopoda > Sepiida > Sepiolidae > Sepiola > Sepiola atlantica. The sequence goes on from OY744515.1 coordinate 90,188,928, forward strand.
ATTTACTAATTATTATCATACAGTTTATTAATGCTTTTATTTACTAATTATTATCATTCAGTTAATTAACGCTTTTATTTACTAATTATTAAAAGTTTATTAATGATTTTATTTATTAATTATTATTATACAGTTTATTTAAGCTTTTATTTACAAAGTATCATTATACATTTTATTAATGCTTTTATTTACTAATTATTATCATACATTTTATTAACGCTTTTATTTACTAATTATTATTATACAGTTTATTAATACTTTTATTTACTAATTATTATAATAACTTTTATTAATGCTTTTATTTACTAATTATTATTATACATTTAATTAATGCTTTTATTTACTAATTATTATTACACATTTTATTAATGCTTTTATTTACTATATATTATTAAAATGTTATTAATGCTTTTATTTACTAATTAATATTATACAGTTTATTAACGCTTTTATTTACTAATCATTATACAGTTTATTTATGCTTTTATTTACTAATTATTATCATACAGTTTATTAATGTTTTTATTTACTAATTATTGAAAGTTTATTCATGCTTTTATTTACTAATTATTATTATACAGTTTATTAACGCTTTTATTTACTCATTATTAAAATTTTATTAATGATTTTATTTACTAATTATTATCATTCAGTTTATTAACGCTTTTATTTACTAATTATTATTATACAGTTTATTAATGCTTTTATTTACTAATTATAATTATGCAGTTTATTAACGCTTTTATTTACTAATTATTAAAAGTTTATTAATGATTTTATTTATTAATTATTATTATACAGTTTATTTACGCTTTTATTTACAAAGTATCATTATACATTTTATTAATGCTTTTATTTACTAATTATTATCATACATTTTATTAACGCTTTTATTTACGAATTATTATTATACAGTTTATTAATACTTTTATTTACTAATTATTATAATAACTTTTATTAATGCTTTTATTTACTAATTATTATTATACATTTTATTAATGCTTTTATTTACTAATTATTATTATACATTTTATTAATGCTTTAATTTACTAATTATTATCATACAGTTTATTAACGCTTTTATTTACTAATCATTATACAGTTTATTTATGCTTTTATTTACTAATTATTATCATACAGTTTATTTATGCTTTTATTTATTAATTATTGTAAGTTTATTAATGCTTTTATTTACTATTTATTATTATACAGTTTATTAACACTTTTATTTACTCATTATTAAAAGTTTATTAATGATTTTATTTACTAATTATTATCATTCAGTTTATTAACGCTTTTATTTACTAATTATTATTATTCATTTTATTAATGCTTTTATTTACTTATTATTATTATACAGTTTATTTACGCTTTTATTTACTAATTATTATCATACAGTTTATTAATGCTTTTATTTACTAATTATTGTAAGTTTATTAATGCTTGTATTTACTCATTATTATTATACAGTTTATTAACGCTTTTATTTACTCATTATTAAAAGTTTATTAATGATTTTATTTACTAATTATTATCATTCAGTTTATTAACGCTTTTATTTACTAATTATTATCATACAGTGTATTAATGTTATAATAATGCTATTATAGTGTTATAATAATGCTATTTATTAGCGCCTTTATTTACTAATTATTAAAAGTTTATTAATGATTTTATTTACTAATTATTATTATACAGTTTATTAACGCTTTTATTTACTTATTATTAAAGTTTATTAATGATTTTATTTACTAATTATTATACAGTTTATTAACGCTTTTATTTACTAATTATTATACAGTTTAATTTTGCTTTTATTTACTAATTATTGTCATACTGTTTATTAATGCTTTTATGTACTAATTATTGTAAGTTCATTAATGTTTTTATTTACTAATTACTATTATGCAGTGTATTAATGCTTTCATTTACTAATTGTTATTATACATTTTATTAAGACTTTTATTTACTAATTATTATCATACTGTTTATTAACGCTTTTATTTACTAATAATTATACAGTTTATTTATGCTTTTATTTACTAATTATGATCATACAGTTTATTAACGCTTTTATTTACTAATTATTGTAAGTTTTTTAATGCTATTTATTACTAATTATTATTATAAAGTTCATTAATGCTTTTATTTACTAATTATTATTATAAAGTGTATTATGCTTTTATTTACTAATAATTATTATACAGTTTATTTATGCTTTTGTAATAAAAACTGGACGCCGAATATAACTTAAGGATAAGCTTTATTTAACCATTTGTTGCTTAGCTAGACAAATAGTGTTTTAACATTCACTCTTAATATACACGAATGTAGAACATTCCATTATTACTCCAAGGGGGAGACAGGCATCAATTATCTTTGTTACTACATTCTCCCCCATCTATCTTCTTATTCGTAGGGAACAAAATCATCCCATCGACCTGGCCTCCTGCGGGTTCTTTGAGGGCGTCTTGGTTGTTCGTGCCCGACATCCATTTCTAATCTAGGCTCCTCGGGACCTGACGACGTTTCGGGACTGTCTTGTGTTGCTGGTTTAGGGCTAAAATATCTTGCTCCAAATCGCTCTCGTTTTCTACGGCGCTTCGGTCGCTTGGTGTCTGAAGATTGAGTATCTGTCTCAGATATTGGGTGAAACCGCTTTCGTGGTACCCATCTGTCGTCCGAACTAGAGTCAGAGACGACTCTGTTAGTATATTCAGATTCGTTTTGTTGGGACTCTGAACTTGACGTATCTGGCACACGATCACCTAAGAGGGTCGGACTTGTTCCACGAACCGGAGCTCTATATCCATCTGAAGCAGTTCTACGTTCATATACATTTCCTGCTGGGGCTAGATCCCTTAAGGAGACAGTAGATTGCCTTCCTTCTGAATTTCTGACCAGTGCATACTGAGGGTTCGCTTCGATTAATTGTACCTCGCTTACCAATGGGTCATGTTTACTATGACGAACATGACGTTTTAATAAAACTGTGCCAGGTTGTGCAAGCCACGAGGGAAGTGATGTGCCTGCTGAGCTTCGTCGTGGGAACGAGAAGAATCTCTCATGTGGGGTAGCGTTTGTCGCTGTACATAATAGAGTCCTAATAGCGTATAAGGCCATGGGGATGAGACTTTCCCAATCGGAGATCGGACTATTGCGATTTGCTGCCGCCAACTGTACTGTCTTCCATATTATACCATTGTATCTTTCGCACTGTCCGTTTCCTTGAGGATTGTGAGGAGTTGTTCTACTTACAGCTACTCTTCGTTCATGCAGAAACTGCTTGAGTTCGTCCGACATAAAAGCAGACCCACGATCTGAATGTATATATGCAGGCACTCCAAAAACGGCAAAAATGGAGCAGAGGCCTTGAATTACTGTTGCAGCCGTTACGTCTGGGCAGGGGATGACGAACGGAAATCTTGAGTACTCGTCTATTATTGTGAGCATGTATTTATTTTTAGTTTTAGAGGGTAAAGGGCCCTTAAAATCCAGGTTACGTCTTTCAAAAGGCTGTGTGGCCTTAATGAGTGTTGCTGGAGGAGGTTTGTAGAACCTGGGCTTATTTTCTGCGCATATCCGACAAGAGTTCGTAATTCTTTTTACGTCTTCAACAGAATATGGCAAGTTTCTGCTCCTGACTACGTGAATCATTCTTGTGATACCTGGGTGACACAATTCCCTGTGTATATACTGAAGATCATCTGAGCCAGTTACCAGGCCACACACCCTTGAAAGCGCGTCGACCGCGGCATTCTCCTTACCAGGGCGGTAAGTGACGTCAAAGGAGTAACAAGAAAGCTCCATTCTCCATCTCGCTATTTTCTCGTTTTTTATTTTACTCGTTGTTTTTGGGTTAAACATAAACGAGACCGACTTTTGGTCAGTGATTAATTCAAAATGTCGGCCGATTAAGTAATGCCTCCATTTTCGTAATGCCTCAACTATGGCGTACGCTTCTTTTTCTATTGCAGAGTGTCGTCGCTCGGATTTCGAAAGTGTTCTTGAAAAAAAAGCTACAGGACGACCGGATTGTCTCAGTGAGGCAGCTATCGCACAGTCGGAGGCATCCGTCTCAACTAATAGAGGGATAAAAGGATCCACAGCAGAAATGGCAGACTGAGCAATGTTCCTTTTCATGTTTTGAAATGCTCTGATGGCGGAACAGGACAACGGAAAAGTAGATACTTGTGTCAATGGGTGTATTTTTTCTGAAAAAGACGCAACCCATTGGGAGTAGTGAGCAAACATACCGAGGGCTCGTCGTAAAGAGGGCATGTTTCCAGGGATTGGTAATTCCATTAGCGGTTTCAGTCGCTCGGGATCCGGCGTCATGGTGCCATTTTTGACAATGTATCCCAATAATTTGATGCTTTTCAAGTTGTAGGAACATTTTTCACTGTTCAAAGTCAGATTATATTTCTTGACGGCAGCCATGAATCGTTTAAGGTTGTGGTCATGTTCAGCTTGGTTATGTCCGCATACTGTGACATTGTCTATATATGCAACAGTACCCTTCAATTTTTCATTGGAGATTATTTCATCTATTACCCTCTGGAAGCTAGCCACACCATTTGTTATCCCAAAAGGAATTCGGCAGAACTGATATAGGCGACCGCAGGCCTCGAATGCCGTGTAGGGCTTATCCTCTGGCTTGATAGGTACCTGATGGTAGGCACTTCTGAGATCTAAAGTACTGAAAGTGTGATATTTTGCAATATTAGAAATCATTTCGTCAATACGAGGCAGTGGATAGGCATCGAGTAATGTATATCTGTTGATGGTCTGGGAATAGTCAATGACCATCCTTTTCTTGTGATTTTCAGTGGCTGTTACGAGGACCTGTGCTCGCCATGGAGATTCACTTGGCTCTATAATTCCTTCCTTAAGTAGTTTTGTTACTTCTGCTGCTATGAACTGCTTGTCCGTTTCTGAATAGCGTCTTGATTTTATTGCTATTGGTTTGCAGTCAGGAGTTAAGTTTGTAAAAAGTGACGGGTGCCGCACTTTGACAGCTGCTAGTCCACATACGCTTAGGACTGGCTTGGGGCCACCAAAAGGAATTTCAACGCATGAATGTTGTTTTAGAAAATTGTGACCCAAAATCACTTCGCAGCAGAGGTTTTTCATTACTGATAATTTGATCCCTTGATAGGAGTTTCCTTTTAGTTTCAGGTTAACCATGCAATATCCAATTACATGGGACGATAAAGATGAATTTGCCATTGATATTTGGTTGGAACAAGGAAATATTTCCCATTTATTTGCTTTTACAATACTGGCATTAATAAAACTTTCGGAACTGCCTGTATCAATAAGCGCATGAATAGTCAATCCATTGATTTTTACCCTCACGATTGTTTTTGAGAGGCAGCCGGGGAATGCAGCTGATATTGTAATTGGTGCTACAGTAGCAAGAGTAGCCGAACGTTTTTTTTGAGAAGCTGACCGGCAAACTTTCGAAAAATGTCCCTGCTTATCACACTTGTGGCATCTAACATCTCGAGCCGGGCAGGACGAACGAGCATGTATACGAAGGCCACAAAAGTAGCATGTGGATCCAGCTGAGGCGGCAGTGATAAGTTGTTCGTGATCGTTAGAAAGGGGGGTGGCAGCATCTTGGACAATGGAAGAATTTTGAACATGCAGAGGAGGGGCTACGATAGCAGCTCCCAAAATATCGGGTTGTAAATAGAAGACAGACTGCTTCTGTGCCATGTCCAACGTTAGAGCTTGTTCATAAGCTGTTGGTAAGTCTAGGTTTTTATTCTCTAGTAGTCTTTGTCTTATTTGGTTGGACTGTATTCCATTAATAAATGCGTCCCTGATAAAAACATCTCTCGCTTGGTTCGCAGTTAAGGCTGTAAATTCATACTCGCGACTTAACGTCTTTAGAATCTGAAGGTATTGTTCAAGGCTTTCTTCTGGTTGTTGACGCCGGGTAGCAAGTAAATGTCTAGCAAAAATAGTATTTTTTTTCTTTACAAACATGGCTTCTAAAATGTCCACCGCAGTTTCATAATTTTCACATTCAGATAAATTTCTATAAATAGCAGTAGAGACATGATGTAAAAGAAGGGTATATTTCTCAGTACCTGTTAAAGCCGCGTTTGAAGATAACTGTAGAGCTGTAAGGAATCCTTCGAACATTTTTCTCCAATGCCGCCATTTGTCAGTAGATTCCGAGTCGGCCGTATCAAGGTCTAGACGATCGGGTTTCAAGTAACGTTCCATAACGAATGGTTAAATAAATTGTAATAAAAACTGAACGCCGAATATAACTTAAGGATAAGCTTTATTTAACCATTTGTTGCTTAGCTAGACTATATTTATTTGTAAAGAATACAAAATTTGGCACAAGGCCTACAAGGGGGTGGGGAAAATGTTGACCTAACTGACATTCTTAACTTAACTAGTCACAATCACCAAAACAAATTTACTCCATGATATACCTACTTAAAACCCAAAAATGACAATATATACATGGAATTGGGAGTGGGGGAACAAGAATGATATATATATATACAATGAAAAAATAAATAAAATTAAGTGTTAGTATAAGAACCTCCCACTAAAGAAATGTGGCCGATAAGTAGTTTTGCCAGTCGAAAAAAGGCGATGCAGGTCACGAAAGTTTTATTCTCACACCTCCTTCGAAAATTACGAAAGGAGACCTGCATCTCTGACAAAACAACAGATCAGTCACCTAATAGGGGTCGGGAATGGGAATTAGAAAATAAAAGTCGGGGTAAAAAAATAAAAAAATAAAAAAAAAAAAAAAAAAAAGGGGGGGGGGAGAGGACGAAAAAAAAAGGGGGGCCTATGACAACTTACATACCGCTAGCTAAGCTAAAAAAGGGGAAGAAAAACAAAACATAACCTAATCTTGCCTAACCGGGTCAAATAAAAGGGTCAGTGTTCGGATCGGCCACCCAATATTCTGCCTAAGGCACGTCCAAGTACCACTCAAAATTAGCTCCATTCAAACGACACAAACGCGCAACTTTCACCCACCTTTTGTTGAAATCTGCCGAAGGGAGTTTCACCTTCTCCAGCCTGACACGCATTTTCAAGCGAGACTGGAAAATGAGGACAAGCTGGGGAGCAGTGAAGGTCTCTTCCCCGTAGACTTCCTTCTGTCGTGTCGACCAAATCACTCCTCTCATGACTGCTAGTAAGCAAAGAAACACATAATGCTCCTCCCACTTCATGATTGGTGCCCAATTGCAGCATGTCGAAAAAGACTCCAAAACGAAGAACTGTCCGTTCAACATGCGAACCGTGTAGCCTTCAACTAACTCACACAGCGGGCGAACGATGGGGCAATGAAAGAAAACATGACTGGTCGTTTCCTCCCAGTCGCCGCATCGAACACAACTTGGTGTCTCTACTAATCCCGCTGCGTAAAGCTTTTTGCCGACCCAGAGTGCATTTCGTATTATCAGCCAGGTGAGTGATGCCTCGTAATTATCGAAGCATTTCAACCCAGGCGCCCAAGGCCAGATCAAGCGAAGTTCTCCCTTCGTAAGACCGAGCTCCTCAGTAATATCGTCACGAACAGATCCCCTCACCATAACCCGATATAGTGCTTTACGAGACAACACTCGGGTGTCAGAGAGGCTTTCTGACACCCTTAGAAGGTACTTCAAGGACTGTCGACACTCGCGATAAAAGGAGCACTCGCGTCGAGGTAAACGAAAAGCCTCACCCCCATGCAAGTGCACACTTTTCAAAGCCGGAAAGGCTTTCTTGGTGTCTTCCTTCCAGAATTCACCGTTTCCCTCACAAGGTGTACACATTCGGTCTAGGTAGTGTAAGCGAAGCGTATATTGACGAATCTCAACGCTTGGCATACCTAGACCGCCTTCAGACGGATGCAAGTAGCAGATCTCCCGGCGAACCATGGGCTGCTTTCCGCGCCACAAAAACGCGAAAAGAGCCTTCACTAGTTCAACTAGTGTGATCGCCGGCAGAGGGAGCACAGAAAGACGGTAGAGGATGAGAGGATAAATGTGAGAATTACACACCTCCGCTCTTCCTTTTAAAGTAAGATTTCTCAAAGACCACAGACGGGCTGCAGCCTTAACCGCTTTCAACACTTCCGACCAATTTTTCTCCAACTGGAGATCAGGACCAAACCAGACGCCGAGTATCTTGCAAGGCCCATCCGTCCAGCCAAAGGGCCCCTGAAGGGGAACACCCCTCCAGGCAGCAATGCGTAAGCCAACAGACTTATCGCAGTTGATTTTGGCCCCTGTCACTTGTTCATACCGTCTTATTTCCATGTCGACGACCCTAATCTCAGCACTGCTCGTTACAAGCACAGTGACGTCGTCGGCATAGGCGGAGTACTTAATCATGGGGCAAGCACCAGACAACGTAATCCCACGAAGGACCGGATTCACCCTAAGCCTGCGAAGGAAAGGCTCCAACGCAAGCACATAAAGCATCGGTGAAAGCGGACATCCCTGACGAATAGATCTGGACAAATCTAAAGGCTTTTACCTTATTCCATTCACTTCAACCAACGCACCGGGGTTAGCATAAAAGAGGCGAATCCAGGAGCGGAAATGGGGACCAAATCCAGCCGAAGACAAGACAGCCTCCAAGTAACGATGATCGACCCTATCGAATGCTTTGGACTGATCTAAATTGATCAGCGCGGCCTCAGTGTCGACTTTCTCTATGATCAAGCGTATCATGTGCAAATTATCTTGAATAGTCCGGCCCTTAACAGAACAAGTCTGTTCGGGACTTATTAGACGAAACAAGACAACCTGCAGACGATTAGCCAAGATCTTGGCCAAAATCTTTAACTCTGTATTTAACATTGTTAAGGGCCGGAAATTACCTATACCATCCCCACCACTCTTGTCCTTGCGGAGCAATTTGATGATACCCCTGGTAAAGTACTGGGGGATATACCCGTTCCTAAACCAGGAGTTAAACAACACAGCCAGCAGGGGGACAAAAATGGGCGACAACCTCAAATACAGTTCGTAAGGCAGTCCATCGATACCCGGAGACTTATCAAGGCCAACCTGCCTTAGGGCCTCCAGGACTTCATCCTCATTTATACACCCTTCGCACCTAGCTGCTTCGGTCGCCTCGAGACGAGAAAAGTCAGCTAAATAGGCGTCGAACTGAGCCATTGTCAGACCGGGCTCCTTGGTAAAAAGATCCTGAAAATAAGAGCGAAAACCCTCCAAAATCCCGTCGTTTGTAGTCACGAGACGCCCATCCGATAATGTGACACTGGCGATGTGTCGATCAGTAGACCGTCGACGTTCCTCCGCACGCAGTGACGCGGCCATGTTTGTCGCCTCGTGCGGCACTCTTTTTAACCTAGACCTAACTATCAATCCCTGATCTGCCTTGTTATCCAAGGAGTTCAGTTCCGTTTTAGCTACAGTAAAGGTAACGCTATCCCCCGCCTCCGCCGCCCGACTTAAACTAGTTTCTAGTGCCACTTTCGTTGCCCTAGATCTAAGGTTGAGTCGACGACTATAATCGGCAACGAAGGACCTAATAACGTTCTTAAGGTGGCCCCACCACTTATTCCCGATGATAGCACCCGTCAATTCCCTCTGTAATGTTAGTAAAAGCTGTTCCCGGAAGTCCTTCAAATCGAACAACGATGTGTTGAACTTCCAGTAACCAGCCAATCTAGGCTTAGGACTATCTAAGTTTACCCGCACCCGGACAAGCCTATGATCCGAGTAAACTATATTATGAAAACTTGGACAATCTAAAAGCCCTAAATCGACTCTCCTAATTAAGAACCGATCAAGGTAACTCGAAAGTTGCCCTAAATCGGAGCCGCGACTAGCAGTCCAAGTCCATACTACTTCACGGGGTTTCTCATTTCGGAATTTATCGACAAGATCGAACTTATCGATAAAGTCCCGAAATGCCTTAGCATCCCCGTTGCTGTTAGTTCCCCTACGTTTTCCCAAGCGATCTAAATCGGGATCCAAGACCGCGTTCCAGTCTCCCGCTAGAATTATCCGACGCGACGTATCCATAAAGGGCTCGATCCGCCGAAAAAAAGGAACCCGCTCAGAACTGGCGTTGGGCGCATAAACCCCAATAAGCCGAAAAGCCACATCCTTTACGGTAACATCAAGAACGCACAGCCTTCCCTCAGGATCTGCATAGATTGGGTCACACGTCGCATTCAGTGTGCGCTTAACTAGCCAGGAAACCCCTCTTGAGTGAGTATCAAAGTACGCTGAATAGAGCTGAAAGTCTCTAGTCAGCGCACCCTGATAATCACTGGGAATAAAGTGGGTCTCCTGCAAACAACATACATCCACGCCGAGTCGCTGAAGGTCACGTACTACTCGAAGTTTACGAGCGGTGTCCCTCAACCCTCGGCCATTTAGGCTTGCTAATCTGAGTGCCATTCTAGTGCTCTTAGAGTTGGGAACCCGAAACGAACATTGATGCATTTAAGACACCGACAGATGAACCCAGAGAACCTTGTCCCAATTCATTTGAGACGAGACCGTCCGGGGCCACACCGCCAATGTCTAAGGGGAAAGTTAGTTTTAATGCCCTGTAGAGTGTAGGATGGATACGAATAGGGACCCTCCCAACACAAGATTTTTGCAGTAATACTACTTCTTCATCGTTAAAGAAAGCGAGAGGAGGCGATATATTAAAGGCGTTATTCGCTTCCTCCATCATATTCCAAACCCCTTTAGCTTTGTCTCTTGATCTAACCACAGATAAAAGTCTTTGTGCATCCAAGAAATTTTCCGGGTTGGTAATGTCTTTTTTGTGTACCATCTTTAGTGTAGCTAGGTTTCGGTAGTTCTTCTTATGATGGTTTATCATAAGATTTTCAGTTTCGGGAGTAATTTTACAGACATCCTTGCCTGTGTAGAAAGGGGTCTTCTTTTTCCGAGCCTCTAGCGAGGGACTTCGATGGCGTTTCTGGGATGTGGAGGGGGCGGTGGGTGAGGCAGGAGGCGGCATATCGGTCTTCATTGGAGAGGGGGGCGGTGTACTTTTAGGAGTGTTGCACGGGGAACAGAAAGGAGATGGAATTGGGGTAACGGTCTTATCTTTTGATAAGGGGGTCAAATTAGATTCCCTTACTGGTGGGGATGACTTTAATGGTGGGGGTGCACCTTTGGCTGGAGAGCGACGTTCTTTGGCTGGTGGAGTTTTTTTTCCCGCATTAATAGTAGTATCGGCAACCTTTTTTTTTTCCTCGTTTTTTTTTCCTTTTTTTTCCTCAGTTTTGCGCTCCTCGTCGAGAGACTTTTTCAAATTTAGTATTTCTTTGTATTTTTCACCACCAGGATCGTTGCTGGTTTCTATTTCTAGTTGTTCTTCTTCGGTCATTACTTGAGCATATGACTTCGGCGATTTTTTGCCAGTCACGATATTCCAAACGACTTTTTTTTTGGGCGATTCATTTTCGGTGTTGCATAAGACCTCGAATTCCTCCGGGGTTACAGTTTCAGCTGTTGGCTTTGAGGAGGGAGTCTTTTTATCTGCTGCAGCTTTCGGGGTTAAGTGTTCTAGCACTCTGTTCTTGGGGTTAGGCTGGGCCGGTTTGATCCTTGTTGGGCAAGTGAAAGTTAAATGCCCAACTTCATTGCATATCCAACATGCTGGACGTCTTCCAGCCACCACCACAGGTAATTTTTCTCCATTTGCTTCTATGTAGTACGGAACTTTTTTAAAAGCCGACTCGTTAAGCCACACGTCAAAAGACCATGTTCCGTTGAACTTGTCAACCGTAATAGCTGTTATTTCTCCGAACTTAAGTAAAAAGGCGCCTAAGTATTCCCCAGGAACCACAGCCGGAACTTCAAAAACTGAGATGGTCGTTCTCCTTCGACCCATGTATTCCATTCGCAGAATGTAGTCTTTCGTTATTATTTCTTTCTTCGAGAGTTCGATGCAGACTTCCTCTGTCTTAAAGAGACTATTCCAGGTGTTATAGCCTTTACATTTCACGATACGTTCAGCACGTACTCCGGTCGTTGCAATTAATTTTGCGACAGTTTCTTTCGAGGACCTAATCAGTTTTTTGGACTTTCTGTCCACTACGAACATCAAAATAGTCTTTTTCTGGAATTCCTCCAACCTTGGTAACTCTATAATTACTCCAGTTTCGGTCACGAAATCCGTGCAGTCTTTTGCCTTGGCGACAAAATCGTCAACGTCAATTTTAAGGGCGGGTGCCTTAATCCAGTCGGTTTTATCGGTAGGCTGAGATGGCTTCTCAACCACTTCAGAGGTCTCCGAAGGCGCACAGCTGGCAGTAGCCATGGCCGGAGAACGGTAGAAAAAAATTAACAAACTCCAAATAAATAAAAATATAAGGAGTAAAAAAAAGCAAGCAACAAATTTAACAATTAACGGTAGTAACAATAAATAACAATAATAACAATAATCACGGACTTACTGGCAGAGAAAAAATCACAGAGAGCTTTGTTGCTTCGCTAGACTATATTTATTTGTAAAGAATACAAAATTTGGCACAAGGCCTACAAGGGGGTGGGGAAAATGTTGACCTAACTGACATTCTTAACTTAACTAGTCACAATCACCAAAACAAATTTACTCCATGATATACCTACTTAAAACCCAAAAATGACAATATATACATGGAATTGGGAGTGGGGGAACAAGAATGATATATATATATACAATGAAAAAATAAATAAAATTAAGTGTTAGTATAAGAACCTCCCACTAAAGAAATGTGGCCGATAAGTAGTTTTGCCAGTCGAAAAAAGGCGATGCAGGTCACGAAAGTTTTATTCTCACACCTCCTTCGAAAATTACGAAAGGAGACCTGCATCTCTGACAAAACAACAGATCAGTCACCTAATAGGGGTCGGGAATGGGAATTAGAAAATAAAAGTCGGGGTAAAAAAAAAAAAAAAAAAAAAAAAAAAAAAAAAAAAAGGGGGGGGGGGAGAGGACGAAAAAAAAAGGGGGGCCTATGACAACTTACATACCGCTAGCTAAGCTAAAAAAGGGGAAGAAAAACAAAACATAACCTAATCTTGCCTAACCGGGTCAAATAAAAGGGTCAGTGTTCGGATCGGCCACCCAATATTCTGCCTAAGGCACGTCCAAGTACCACTCAAAATTAGCTCCATTCAAACGACACAAACGCGCAACTTTCACCCACCTTTTGTTGAAATCTGCCGAAGGGAGTTTCACCTTCTCCAGCCTGACACGCATTTTCAAGCGAGACTGGAAAATGAGGACAAGCTGGGGAGCAGTGAAGGTCTCTTCCCCGTAGATTTCCTTCTGTCGTGTCGACCAAATCACTCCTCTCATGACTGCTAGTAAGCAAAGAAACACATAATGCTCCTCCCACTTCATGATTGGTGCCCAATTGCAGCATGTCGAAAAAGACTCCAAAACGAAGAACTGTCCGTTCAACATGCGAACCGTGTAGCCTTCAACTAACTCACACAGCGGGCGAACGATGGGGCAATGAAAGAAAACATGACTGGTCGTTTCCTCCCAGTCGCCGCATCGAACACAACTTGGTGTCTCTACTAATCCCGCTGCGTAAAGCTTTTTGCCGACCCAGAGTGCATTTCGTATTATCAGCCAGGTGAGTGATGCCTCGTAATTATCGAAGCATTTCAACCCAGGCGCCCAAGGCCAGATCAAGCGAAGTTCTCCCTTCGTAAGACCGAGCTCCTCAGTAATATCGTCACGAACAGATCCCCTCACCATAACCCGATATAGTGCTTTACGAGACAACACTCGGGTGTCAGAGAGGCTTTCTGACACCCTTAGAAGGTACTTCAAGGACTGTCGACACTCGCGATAAAAGGAGCACTCGCGTCGAGGTAAACGAAAAGCCTCACCCCCATGCAAGTGCACACTTTTCAAAGCCGGAAAGGCTTTCTTGGTGTCTTCCTTCCAGAATTCACCGTTTCCCTCACAAGGTGTACACATTCGGTCTAGGTAGTGTAAGCGAAGCGTATATTGACGAATCTCAACGCTTGGCATACCTAGACCGCCTTCAGACGGATGCAAGTAGCAGATCTCCCGGCGAACCATGGGCTGCTTTCCGCGCCACAAAAACGCGAAAAGAGCCTTCACTAGTTCAACTAGTGTGATCGCCGGCAGAGGGAGCACAGAAAGACGGTAGAGGATGAGAGGATAAATGTGAGAATTACACACCTCCGCTCTTCCTTTTAAAGTAAGATTTCTCAAAGACCACAGACGGGCTGCAGCCTTAACCGCTTTCAACACTTCCGACCAATTTTTCTCCAACTGGAGATCAGGACCAAACCAGACGCCGAGTATCTTGCAAGGCCCATCCGTCCAGCCAAAGGGCCCCTGAAGGGGAACACCCCTCCAGGCAGCAATGCGTAAGCCAACAGACTTATCGCAGTTGATTTTGGCCCCTGTCACTTGTTCATACCGTCTTATTTCCATGTCGACGACCCTAATCTCAGCACTGCTCGTTACAAGCACAGTGACGTCGTCGGCATAGGCGGAGTACTTAATCATGGGGCAAGCACCAGACAAAGTAATCCCACGAAGGACCGGATTCACCCTAAGCCTGCGAAGGAAAGGCTCCAACGCAAGCACATAAAGCATCGGTGAAAGCGGACATCCCTGACGAATAGATCTGGACAAATCGAAAGGCTTTGACCTTATTCCATTCACTTCAACCAACGCACCGGGGTTAGCATAAAAGAGGCGAATCCAGGAGCGGAAATGGGGACCAAATCCAGCCGAAGACAAGACAGCCTCCAAGTAACGATGATCGACCCTATCGAATGCTTTGGACTGATCTAAATTGATCAGCGCGGCCTCAGTGTCGACTTTCTCTATGATCAAGCGTATCATGTGCAAATTATCTTGAATAGTCCGGCCCTTAACAGAACAAGTCTGTTCGGGACTTATTAGACGAAACAAGACAACCTGCAGACGATTAGCCAAGATCTTGGCCAAAATCTTTAACTCTGTATTTAACATTGTTAAGGGCCGGAAATTACCTATACCATCCCCACCATTCTTGTCCTTGCGGAGCAATTTGATGATACCCCTGGTAAAGTACTGGGGGATATACCCGTTCCTAAACCAGGAGTTAAACAACACAGCCAGCAGGGGGACAAAAATGGGCGACAACCTCAAATACAGTTCGTAAGGCAGTCCATCGATACCCGGAGACTTATCAAGGCCAACCTGCCTTAGGGCCTCCAGGACTTCATCCTCATTTATACACCCTTCGCACCTAGCTGCTTCGGTCGCCTCGAGACGAGAAAAGTCAGCTAAATAGGCGTCGAACTGAGCCATTGTCAGACCGGGCTCCTTGGTAAAAAGATCCTGAAAATAAGAGCGAAAACCCTCCAAAATCCCGTCGTTTGTAGTCACGAGACGCCCATCCGATAATGTGACACTGGCGATGTGTCGATCAGTAGACCGTCGACGTTCCTCCGCACGCAGTGACGCGGCCATGTTTGTCGCCTCGTGCGGCACTCTTTTTAACCTAGACCTAACTATCAATCCCTGATCTGCCTTGTTATCCAAGGAGTTCAGTTCCGTTTTAGCTACAGTAAAGGTAACGCTATCCCCCGCCTCCGCCGCCCGACTTAAACTAGTTTCTAGTGCCACTTTCGTTGCCCTAGATCTAAGGTTGAGTCGACGACTATAATCGGCAACGAAGGACCTAATAACGTTCTTAAGGTGGCCCCACCACTTATTCCCAATGATAGCACCCGTCAATTCCCTCTGTAATGTTAGTAAAAGCTGTTCCCGGAAGTCCTTCAAATCGAACAACGATGTGTTGAACTTCCAGTAACCAGCCAATCTAGGCTTAGGACTATCTAAGTTTACCCGCACCCGGACAAGCCTATGATCCGAGTAAACTATATTATGAAAACTTGGACAATCTAAAAGCCCTAAATCGACTCTCCTAATTAAGAACCGATCAAGGTAACTCGAAAGTTGCCCTAAATCGGAGCCGCGACTAGCAGTCCAAGTCCATACTACTTCACGGGGTTTCTCATTTCGGAATTTATCGACAAGATCGAACTTATCGATAAAGTCCCGAAATGCCTTAGCATCCCCGTTGCTGTTAGTTCCCCTACGTTTTCCCAAGCGATCTAAATCGGGATCCAAGACCGCGTTCCAGTCTCCCGCTAGAATTATCCGACGCGACGTATCCATAAAGGGCTCGATCCGCCGAAAAAAAGGAACCCGCTCAGAACTGGCGTTGGGCGCATAAACCCCAATAAGCCGAAAAGCCACATCCTTTACGGTAACATCAAGAACGCACAGCCTTCCCTCAGGATCTGCATAGATTGGGTCACACGTCGCATTCAGTGTGCGCTTAACTAGCCAGGAAACCCCTCTTGAGTGAGTATCAAAGTACGCTGAATAGAGCTGAAAGTCTCTAGTCAGCGCACCCTGATAATCACTGGGAATAAAGTGGGTCTCCTGCAAACAACATACATCCACGCCGAGTCGCTGAAGGTCACGTACTACTCGAAGTTTACGAGCGGTGTCCCTCAACCCTCGGCCATTTAGGCTTGCTAATCTGAGTGCCATTCTAGTGCTCTTAGAGTTGGGAACCCGAAACGAACATTGATGCATTTAAGACACCGACAGATGAACCCAGAGAACCTTGTCCCAATTCATTTGAGACGAGACCGTCCGGGGCCACACCGCCAATGTCTAAGGGGAAAGTTAGTTTTAATGCCCTGTAGAGTGTAGGATGGATACGAATAGGGACCCTCCCAACACAAGATTTTTGCAGTAATACTACTTCTTCATCGTTAAAGAAAGCGAGAGGAGGCGATATATTAAAGGCGTTATTCGCTTCCTCCATCATATTCCAAACCCCTTTAGCTTTGTCTCTTGATCTAACCACAGATAAAAGTCTTTGTGCATCCAAGAAATTTTCCGGGTTGGTAATGTCCTTTTTGTGTACCATCTTTAGTGTAGCTAGATTTCGGTAGTTCTTCTTATGATGGTTTATCATAAGATTTTCAGTTTCGGGAGTAACTTTACAGACATCCTTGCCTGTGTAGAAAGGGGTCTTCTTTTTCCGAGCCTCTAGCGAGGGACTTCGATGGCGTTTCTGGGATGTGGAGGGGGCGGTGGGTGAGGCAGGAGGCGGCATATCGGTCTTCATTGGAGAGGGGGGCGGTGTACTTTTAGGAGTGTTGCACGGGGAACAGAAAGAAGATGGAATTGGGGTAACGGTCTTATCTTTTGATAAGGGGGTCAGATTAGATTCCCTTACTGGTGGGGATGACTTTAATGGTGGGGGTGCACCTTTGGCTGGAGAGCGACGTTCTTTGGCCGGGGGAGTTTTTTTTTTCCGCATTACTTGTGGTATCGGAAACCATTTTTTTTCCTTCGTTTTTTTTTCCCTTTTTTTCTTCAGATTTGCGCTCCTCGTCGAGAGACTTTTTAAGATTTAATAATTCTTTGTACTTTTCTCCACCTGGATCGTTACTGGTTTCTATCTCTAGTTGTTCCTCTTCGGTCATCACTTGAGCGTATGACTTCGGTGATTTCTTTCCAGTCACAATGTTCCATACGACTTTTTTTTTGGGAGATTCATTTTCTGTGTTGCATAAGTCCTCGAATTCCTCCGGGGTTACAGTTTCAGCTGTTGGTTTTGAGGAGGGAGTCTTTTTATCTGCTGCAACTTTCGGGGTCAAGTGTTCTAGCACTCTATTCTTGGGGTTAGGCTGGGCCGGTTTGATCCTTGTTGGGCAAGTGAAAGTTAAATGCCCAACCTCATTGCATATCCAACAAGCTGGACGTCTTCCAGCCACCACCACAGGTAATTTTTCTCCATTTGCTTCTATGTAGTACGGAACTTTTTTAAAAGCCGACTCGTTAAGCCACACGTCAAAAGACCATGTTCCGTTGAACTTGTCGACCGTAATAGCCGTTATTTCTCCGAACTTAAGTAAAAAGGCGCCTAAGTATTCCCCAGGAACCACAGCCGGAACTTCAAAAACTGAGATGGTCGTTCTCCTTCGACCCATGTATTCCATTCGCAGAATGTAGTCTTTCGTTATTATTTCTTTCTTCGAGAGTTCGATGCAGACTTCCTCTGTCTTAAAGAGACTATTCCAGGTGTTATAGCCTTTACATTTCACGATACGTTCAGCACGTACTCCGGTCGTTGCAATTAATTTTGCGACAGTTTCTTTCGAGGACCTAATCAGTTTTTTGGACTTTCTGTCCACTACGAACATTAATATCGTTTTTTTCTGGAATTCCTCCAACCTTGGTAACTGTATGATTACTCCAGTTTCAGTCACGAAATCCGTGCAGTCTTTTGCTTTGGCGATAAAATCGTCAACGTCAATTTTAAGGGCGGGTGCCTTAATCCAATCCGTTTTATCCGTAGGCTGAGATGGCTTCTCAACCACTTCAGAGGTCTCCGAAGGCGCACAGCTGGCAGTAGCCATGGCCGGAGAACGGTAGAAAAAAAATTAACAAACTCCAAATAAATAAAAAATATAAGGAGTAACAAAAAGCAAGCAACAAATTTAACAAATAACGGTAGTAACAATAAATAACAATAATAACAATAATCACGGACTTACTGGCAGAGAAAAAATCACACAGAGCTTTGTTGCTTCGCTAGACAAATAGTGTTTTAACATTCACTCTTAATATACACGAATGTAGAACATTCCATTATTACTCCAAGGGGGAGACAGGCATCAATTATCTTTGTTACTACAGCTTTTATTTACTAATTATTAGTATACAGTTTATTAAAGCTGTTATTTACTAATTATGTTCATATAGTTTATTAACGCTTTTATTTACTAATTATTATACAGTTTATGAATGTTTTTATTTACGAATTAAATCAGATTTCGATGACTGATATTAGACTTTAAGAGTGTTTTAAAAGTTTTATTTTTCCGTTGTCTTTACTACTGTCAATATAGATTTCATTAAAATGCATTTTCCAAAAGGCAACTATCTTACAGATATGCCTTTGCTATCTGAAGTTTTCATTTTATTTGTTTTTGTTTTTCAAGAATAATTCATTCATTTTTTTTTCTAATAACATCTTCAGATTCTTAATCACGCACTATTCTTTTTTATTGTTTTAAATTCAACAATTATCTTGATATTAATATCACACATACTTCTGTTTGTGAATATTGTTTCATTTCTAGGAGAAATGCGGATAATTTCTGTTCAACATTTAGTATCGCAACTTTACTATGGCCGAACTGACTTGATTGCGATCCACTTCTAAATTGTAAGTAATAAACAAAGCCACCCCTGCATATACTATTCAGCCATTTTAATATTTTGTTAATAATTTAAATAAAAAGAATAATTTTCTTCGTAGCCTCTAGAAATTCGAAAAGAATTTAGAAGCATTCATACTGTCGAATAAAAAATCATTAAAATATATTTAATTTTTTTCTTAATACATTAAAATATTGAAAGTCTCGGAAGCTATTTAGCATTGGATAGCAATTTTTTCTTCAGCTATTAACTTTTATAAACTTAACTTTTAGTTAGAAACATCGGTAATCTAAGAATATCTGAGGCCATTCTGATCTCTAAACACAGACCCTCTATTAATAACAGAGCTGAACTTTGTCCCTCTTCCGTCTTTGACACACTCCCCAAAAAACACCGTTCCTCCTACTTTATCTCACTTCAATGACAACTTATGAACACTATCTTATGGTGTTCGGTTCCTAAATTATGCAAGAGTTAACCTCCTTAAATGCATTGTCTGCATTACGTTGCCCTCGTTAATGGATGTATAGATTTATTCCTAGACAAAAAAATAAATTTTATAGATAAAACAAAACATAACTTTATACATTGCAACTTTTTCAACTGGATTATTTGATCTTTTTAAGTGTTTAAATCAACGGATTTTACATTTTTTATGCCAATCTTTCCTGTATTTACCGTTTTTGAACCTGCTGCTACAATCTTCATTCAACAGTGAACTTTTTCCTAACGTTTTCCTGGGAGCTTGTGCAGTATAGCCCCCTTATGGAAAATGATATTTGGGGGTTTGTGCAGTTTACCATCTCTATGGAAAATGCTTTTTGGAGGCTTGTGCCGGTTAGATGGTATGGGATAGAGTCTGATGGTATGGTAAGTACTCGGAATGTATGGTACGGGAAGCGTCGGATAGTATTGAAAGATGTCAGCATCGTAAAGTTTAGAAGGAGTCGGAATCGTATGAGAAGGAGTCAGATGTTATGGATAAAAGTCGAATGGAATGTGAAGGAGTCCGATCACATGGGAAGATGTCATAGTCGGATTGTATGGGAAGGGTTAGGGTTAGGGGTGTATAAGAAGGAGACGGGGGTTTAGGAAGGGCGCAATAAATTTAGAATGGCCCGGGATCATTCGTTCTACTCGGCATTGTCCTGGATAAAAAATTCTATGGTTACAGTGTTACTTTCGGTAATTGGTATATATTAAATCTCTTCGGGCTATTGATTTTATCTAAATAATGTATCTTCATTTTAATGTGAAATAGAGGGGTGATGACAAACAATTAGGAATTTACCGGGAAGATTTGTTCTACTATGTGTTATTCGGGATCAAAAATTATAAGATGTCAGTATTACTTTTAGTAATGGGTATATAGTAAATCTCTTCGGACTACTGACTTCATCAACATCATATATCTTCTTAATATCGGTATATGGAGTGAGGTTTCAAGAAATCAGAAATTGATCCAGACTATTTCGTCTACTGTGCGTTGTCCAGGATCAAAAATTGCACGATTACAATATTACTTTTGCTAACTGGTATATATTAACTCTCTTCGGACTGTTGACTTCATTAACACTGCGTATCTTCTTAATATGTTGAAATTTAGGGGGTCAAGAAATGAAACATTTAGCATTAAAATAAGAGAAAAGGTATTGGTTGGGTAAAGGAAAAAAAAGAGGGTTAGGGAGAGGGATGGAAAAATGGGGTCGAGGGAAAGAAATAAAGAGACGATTAGAGAGAAAGAGAGAAAGAGAGGGAGAGAGATAAAAGTTTTGTTATGAAAATTTATATGCACTACTTATTTTTTTTCTATTTTGTTTTGTTATCACATTGGCAACGCCAGGTAGCCCTGCTAGTATATATATATATATATATATATATATATATATATATATATATATATATATATATATATATATATATATATAGGTTGTAACGCTACACATCTAGTACCGGAATAGGTTCAAACCTCGCAAAATTCATACCAGAATTGCCCACGTGGATCTGTGGTTCAACGGATAACGTGTTAAGTATAATCAGTTGTAAGTGGCAGTCTTCTGGTGGTTGAAGGTTCAATCCTTACTATAGGCGATACAAGACTATAATTAAGAATTATTTAAATCAAAATCATGGTTAGCGGAACAAGAAAAATCTACCCCCAGTGGATTAAATGAAGTGTTTATTTCGAAATTCTAAAACTTTGTCAGAAAAGCATCCAAGATGAGAACAGTAGTCCGAATAATCCAAATAATACAAGTTAGCTATCCTCATCTCAAAACATCCGAAATGTATATACTAAGTAAACATAGATTTCTTTCCGCTGGGCATCCAATTTATTCGTGTCTATCTTGGATGTCGTGTGACAATGATTTTCTTTTCAGTTTTTCGAAGAGGGCGTTCGCGTTTCCAGTGAACGTAAAGCGATCCATTTACCGAGTCGGGATTAGGCACCTTTCAAGTTTCATCTTAAGTGCGTGTCAATTGTCTTCGAATCTCCTTTTGTTCTCGCAATTCAAGGAATGGCCAGGTTTGCACTCTTTCATCACCCCCACCCTATTAACCAATCCCTAAAACTCGCTCAACAACTAACACCACCGTAAAACGAACTGACTTGGAAGTATAATGGAGATTTCGTACCTGTCTGTCCGAATTTGTGTGGGATATGTCTGTCTTAAGTAGTGTAGTATCTGTTCTGTTCTCATGATACAATCCTCCCAGACATTACTTCCTCCTTTTTTCGGGGGGGTATATCTGTTCTATTTTAATGATCCATTAAGTTTACTTTACTATTTAGATTAGTGTACGATCTTCCAATGCTCAATTTAGACGGCAGTGTATCATCTGTTTTGTTGTTATGATGCCTTCCTCCCAGGAATTACCTCCTTCTTGTTTGGTGGGGGAGTAGTATCTCATTTTTTGTCATAATACAATTTTCTCAGAGATTACCTTCTCCTTTTTGGAGTAGTCGTGAAGCTTCTCTCCTGTTGTCATGATACCATCCTTCCAGGTGTTACCTCCTTCTTTGGACAATGTAGTATATGTTCATTCTGCAACAAATATTCGACTAAAAAGAGCATATTTTCCTAATAATAATAAACTACCACCAAAGGAACACATAATGTCATGACACACAAAATAGTCGTGGAGGGTCAAGAAGGATGGAAAGGTCAAAGGGGAGAGCACTATCTAGACCTCCATTGGAAAGGTGCAGAGAGTACTGGGACCTTAGATAGGCTTATTGCTACCGAAACCCCAGAGAAGACTAATAGTTGTTGCCAGCGAGTAATCAATAATAAACGGCTGTTGTGATAACGCAAAATCATTTGCCTTGGTTATCATAAAAGATTACTAGACATCTGGTGAGATTTGTTGTCACTGAGACTCCAGGAACCGCAACCGGTTATTGTCAGTGAGCAATCTCTGATATTGACCTATGTGAGAACTCCTAGTGGGTTGATGATAATAATAACAAAAACGTTACTGGGGTGGGAAGGTGATTCATTGGAAACTATGAAAACGAATTGGAAAATAAAAGACACAACATCCTCCAGGACATGGAAAAACAAACGGGCAACCACATCCACACAAATAGACAGGACGCCATAATAGTCAGCAAGGCGAAAAACACATAACAAATCATCCCAGAAGCTCATAGGGAATATCAAGGAAGCAGAAAAACTATCTAAGTACATATAGTTTGCCAGAGAACCGAATGAAATATAGAAACATGAAGAAGATCGCTGTGCTGGCAATAATAGTAGGAAAGGTTTTGAAAAATCTAGAAAAAAACACTATGAGAAATTCCAATCAAAGGGAGGATAGACATCATGCAAAGCACGGTAATAATGAAAACAGCTGAAATATTAAGAAAAAAAACGTTGGATTGCGGAAACCAACTCACATAATCAGATTATGCTGACCAACCGTCGAATTGAAAAAGAATATCAATCTGTAAACACAACTAAAAAAACACAGAAGGGACATTATACGAAACCAAGGAAACTGAAACTACCAAAATAGATAAGCAATATCACATTATAACCCCACCCCCTAAAAACATATGTGAAAGCAACGGTTATCAAAATAAGATATTGTCGCTCAGATCCCAGGTAACACCACCCGTTATTGTGCAGTCACGTATAGTGACTCGTGTGAAAACTCATAGGGAGTAAATAATAATAATTATTATTATTAGTAGTAGTAGTAGTAGTAGTAGTAGTAGAAGTAGTATTAGTATTATTATTAGTAGTAGTAGGTGTAGTAGTAGAAGTAGTATTAGTATTAGTAGTAGTAGTAGTAGTAGTATAATTATTTTATTAGTAGTAGCAGTAGTATAATATTTTATTAGTAGTATTTTTATTTTATTATTATTAGTAGTAGTAGTAGTATTGTCATTATTAGTAGTAGTAGTAGTATAATTATTTTATTAGTATTATTATTAGTAGTAGTAGTAGTAGTAGTATTGTCATTATTAGTAGTAGTAGTATAATTATTTTATTATTAGTATTTTTATTATTAGTAGTATTATTATTATTATTAGTAGTAGTAGTAGTAGTATAATTATTATCAGTATTATTAGTAGTAGTCGTAGTAGTAGTGGTAGTAGTCTTAGTAGTATAATCATTATTATTATTATTATAACAGTAATAAACATAATGTTTAATGGTAATAATAACAGTTTTAATAATTGTAAAAGAATAATTGGAATACAAATAGCAATAATAAGATTAATATTAATAACAGTATAGTATAATAATATTGATAGTAGTAGTAATAATAATAATAATAATGTTTAATAGCAATAATAACGTAAACTGTTGCAATAATTGTAACAGGAATGAAAATAAAAATAATTGGAATACTAGTAGTTGTAATAATATGAATAATATCTCTACTAATAATATTACTACTAGTAGTAGTAGTACTAGTAGTAGTAGTAGTAGTAGTAGTAGTAGTAGTAGTAGTAGTAGTAGTAGTAGTAGCAGTAGTAGTAGTAGTCTGGCTAATCCAGGATTATAACTGATACGCCAATACGATCGGAAGGGTCATTTCCGTGTGTCTGTACGTAGGACTGGCACGTACGGAAAAGGGCGGCGTCGAGGATGGCGATGGCAAGAATGTTGAACCCGTGTCATGAGGCGGTGGCCGGTTAGGGTTATAATGGCGTTGTCGTTTTCGTTTAAGATAATGGCGCCTCCCGATGGCAGACACTAGAGTGGTGGCATTATGCAGCTGAGAAATGTAGGTATTAATGGATCGCGTAAATGCGTTGGTGAAAACTAATGGCAGCCAAGAGTGGCTTAATTCGAGCCAATGACAGAGACAGAAAGAGAGAAAGAGAGGAGGGGTGCGAGACAGAAATGCAATGGTCAAAGGTCAGTAAATGAGAAATGATGACGTCGGGTTCCTCTAAAGTTAATTATTCCCAATAATAATAATAATAATAATAATTATTATTATTATTATTATTATTATTA
Organism: Sepiola atlantica; assembly: GCA_963556195.1. Classification (NCBI taxonomy): domain Eukaryota; kingdom Metazoa; phylum Mollusca; class Cephalopoda; order Sepiida; family Sepiolidae; genus Sepiola; species Sepiola atlantica. Next base: position 90,213,647 of record OY744515.1, read on the forward strand.
TTATTATTATTATTATTATTATTATTATAGTAATAATAATAATAATAATAATAATAATAATAATAATAATAATAATAATAATAATGGCTGAGAGCTGCACAGAAAAATGCGATTAGGACAAACTACATTAAAGCTAAAATTAATAAAACCCAGGAAAACAATAAATGCAGACTGTGTGGACAAAGAGACGAAACAGTAAATCATATAATAAGTGAATGAAGCAAACTTGCTCAAAAAGAATACAAGAACAGACATGATTGTGCAAACAATTGAATTTCGAATATGCAGACAAATGGTACAAACATAAACCAGAAACAGCACTGGAAAACGAAAAACACAACATCCTCTGGGATATGGATATACAAACAGATAAACTCATACAAGCAAGGAGACCTGATGTTATTATAATAGACAAAAGGGAAAAATCTTGTAAAATCGTAGACTTTGCCGTTCTAGCAGCCACAGAGTGAAGATCAAAGACACGGAAAAACGAAGTAAATACACAGAACTAGCCAGAGAACTGAAAGGAATATGGAGCATGAAGAAAGTTAGTATAATACCAATAATCGTAGGAGCACTAGGAACAATCCCAAAAGACTGGGAGAAATTAGAATAAAAGAGACTATCGAAACCATACAAAGGACGGCAATGATCAAAACAGCTGCAATCATAAGGAAAATGCTCGAATGCGGAAACTAACACACATAAGCTACAAAGGCTAACCAGTCACAATAAATTACACCGGCCTCAGCTATCACTACACAAAAATGATACAAGAAGAAACAGAAATTAAAAGAAACACTATAAGCCCCTCCCTCTCCCCCCACCCCCCAAAAAACAAAAAATAAAAATAATTTTAAAAAAAATTTTGTAAATAAAGAAAAGAGAAAAGGAAAAAAAATAAGGAATTGAAAGGAAAAAATTAAAAAATTAAAAAAAAATTAAACTTATTATTTTATTTATTCATTTTTTTTTAACTGGTGCCGGCCTAGGCTGACACAAGATAATATATATGTAGAGGGTCGAGAAGGATGAGAAGACCGAGGGAGACAGCACAAACCAGACCTCCACTGGAAAAGTGCAGATAATGCTGAGACCTTGGGGAGACTTATTGCCACCTAAATCCTAGAGTAGACCAATTGTCTTTACCAGCGAGAAATCAATAGTAAGCGGCTGTTGCGATACCGCATCGTTATCGAAAAGAGATGAAGAATACTTGAAGTCTGGGTAGACTTGTTGTCACTAAGATTCCAGGAAATACCACTGGTTGTTGTCGGTGAGCAATCACTGACGATGATCCGCGTGAGAACTCCTAGTGAGTACTACAACAGAAAAAAAAAAAATGATGATGATGATAATGGTGGTGGTGGTGGTGGTGGTGGTGGTGATGATGATGATGATGATGATGATGATGATGATGATGATGATGATGATGATGATGATGATGATGATGATGATGATGATGATAATAATAATAATAATAATAATAATAATAATAATAATAATAATAATAATAATAATAATAATAATAATAATAATAATAATAATAATAATAATAATAATAATAATGGAGCATGAAGAAAGTAAGTATACTACCAATAATCGTAGGAGCACTAGGAACAATCCCAAGAAACCTGGAGAAAAAGACTGGGAGAAATTGGAATCAAATGGATCATTGGAACTATACAAAGGACGGTAATGATCAAAACAGCTACAATCTTAATAAAGAACATGTAATAACCCGCATAAGCTACGAATGGTCACATGGAATCTACTACAGGAAGAAAAGAAAACCACAGAAAGAACACAACATCACAAACAAAGGAACAGAAAATACAAGAAACATTACTTTATAAGCTCCTCCCCCAATAAATTACACCGGCCTCAACTGACACAAAAATGAACCAATAAACAGAAATAGCAAGAAACACCATCAGCTCCCCGCCCCCGCTCACCCACACAAAATATGTGCATAAGATCAAAGAGGATGAGAAGACCGAGGAGGGACAGCACAAACCAGACCTCTACTGGAAGTGCAGAGACTACTGGGACCTTGGGGAGGCTTATTGCCACCCAAATGCCAGAGAAGACCAATGATCCTTACCAGCGAGAAATCAATGGTAAACGGCTGTTGTGATACTGCAAGTTTATTTGCGGTGGCTATCAAAAAGAGGTGGAGAATACTGGAAATCTGGGGAGAGTTGTTGTCACTCAGACTCCAGGGAATACCACCGGTTGTCGGTGAGCAATCACTAATGGCCTGTGTGAGAACTCCTAGTGAGTACATGATAAAAAAATAATAATGATAATAATAATAATAATTTTCAAATAGTATTAAAACAAAAACATAGGAAGATCATTACACAAGTCCGAGGGAACTGAAACTACCAGAAACCCTATAAACTGACACGTTACCCCATAAAAACAATATTGTTGAACCAGTCACGGCTGGTACCATACAAACTGATTGTGAAGGATCAAGGAGGTAAAATAAACCAAAGACAAGAGCAACAACCAGATCTCCACTGGAAGCTCGACTGGAACTTTAGAGGGGTTTATTGCCACACAAATTCGCGTGAAAACCAATCGCCGTTGCCAACGAGAAATCAATGTTTATACCGCATCGTTATCGAAAATAGGTGAATAATTTTGGAAATCTGGGGAGGATTGTTGTCACTCAGACTCCAGGAAATACCACTGGTTGTGTTCGGTGAGCAATCACTGACGATGATCTCTGTGAGAACTCCTAGTGAGTACAAATAATAATAATAGATTTCGCCATCCCAGCAGTTAACAGAGTGAAGATCAAGGAGACAGAAAAATTAAGTAAATGCATGGAACTTGCCAGAGAACCGAAAGGAATATGACACACGAAGAAATTCGTAACAATGAGTGTAGGAACAATAACAACATTTCAAACAACAGACTACGAAAAATTGGAATCAAAGGGAAGATTGAAATCATACAACGGATGGCAATGATCAGAACAGCCGAAATCAATGAAAATCCTCGAATGCGGAGACCAATCCACATAAACTATGAACACTAACCAGCCAGATGTGGCACTACTCTCGGCTGATACTACAGAAAATGATTGTGAGGATCAAGGATCAACTTCTTTGTAATATAGCAGGAACAATCCCAGCAGAGTGCTCGATTAATTGAGAATTAAAATTTAAAAATACAAAAATTAACAGCGTAATATTTCTTTATTTTGGTACAGAAAAATTAGTACAACATTCGTACCGTCGGTTTCAAGCACAGAACGACTTAAGCATCCGAAACAGATAACAACAGAAGCTGAAGAGAGCCGGATGGCTGAGTCCTTCTGTGCTTGAAACCGACGGTACGAATGTTGTATTACTTTTTCTGTACCAAAATAAATAAATATATATATATATATATATATATATATATATATATATATATATATACACTTAGGCAGCATTTCTTTATTGTTGCATTTTTTATTAAACAACAGGGACAATTCCTGTTTGTTTCTTTTTTATCTATGTGTTCATGTTGACGGACTAATGATCTAATGTTCTGTTCGAGTGTGAACAGGAACTCGCCAAAACTGCTAACGTGTTCGACTCCCATGAGTCTTCTTCAGGCACGTGAGAGGTTATGCAAACTAAAACTGGTGAATTTATTGAGAAACACGATTAAAACTTGTTTTTGATAATATATTAAAGAAATTTCAGTATGCTTTCTCCCCCCTCATATCGAGCTTGACTAATGATCTCTTAAATACTGTTAAGACTAGCGTAAATTCTTGGAAGCAAACTCATTCTATCCTGATTTAACTTATCTAACCCAAGCTCAATATATGACCCATTGGGGCACATTTGATTTCTAACATAAATTTTAAAAAATGTTACCATATATATATATATATATATATATATATATATATAGCGTCAATTCTTGGAAGCAAACTAATATAGTGACTGCAAAAATAAATTGACTTACAAAAGAGTGATTTTCCACCGAACGACTTGGGACTAAAATGTTTTTTGTTTTATTATATAGTTTTTATGGTTGAGAAACTTCCGAGACTATATATATATATATATATATATATATATATATATATATATATATATATAAACTTGGAAAGTAGTATATACGATAAGTTATTTAAGTTTACAGCGGTAGATGTTGACTATATTTCTCATCACGGGGTCCACAAAGTAATTATTGACACCTGCCAATAATTGCTTAGTTGTTAGTTTTCAAATTGAACTTTAAATTAAATTATCTATCACGGCCTCACATACCTATACTGATAAATAACCCATACACATTTTCTATATATAGGGGGTTCGCGATTGGAGTAGTTTTTAACGATGCTGACCTAGCTCATATTCCATCGAATCTGTTGTTTTTTACGGAAATCGCTCCAGACAAAGCATGAAGCCACTTGATCTAAGGAGCTAACGAGAACAAATATGATTATCGCAAAGACAGGAGATGCCTATTGGCCTTAGTCTTGAGATGACCAAGGTTATAGGTAGGAGGAAAACAGTCAGCAGGAAGAGAGTTCAACAAGGCTGCGGTTCTTGGAAAGAAGCTGCTGGAATAGGAAGTTGTATTACAGTGAGTTATCAAAACAACGACTTGATGGGGACCAATGGAACAACAAATCAAACGAGCTAGAACAAAGAAAGCGGGGGAATAGAGCAGACAATCTGAAAAACACATACTATAATCGTATTTATAGAAACGACTGAGATTAGCAACATTACGTATGTGAGAGAGAGGGTGATTAGAAGAAGAAAGTGTAGGACCAATCAAATTACAGATACGTTTCTGTACCCCATCAAGAACCCTCAAATCGGGCAGAGATTCACCAGCGCAAATATGACAACCCTAACCCTAACCCTAACCTTCATTTCGGACAGAGATTCACCAGCCCAAATATGACAACCCTAACCCTAACCCTAATCCTCAAATTGGACAGAGATTCACCAGCCCAAATATGACAACCCTAACCCTAATCCTCAAATTGGACAGAGATTCACCAGCCCAAATATGACAACCCTAACCCTAACCCTAATCCTCAAATTGGACAGAGATTCACCAGCCCAAATATGACAACCCTAACCCTAATCCTCAAATTGGACAGAGATTCACCAGCCCAAATATGACAACCCTAACCCTAACCCTAATCCTCAAATTGGACAGAGATTCACCAGCCCAAATATGACAACCCTAACCCTACCCCTAATCCTCAAATTGGACAGAGATTCACGAGCCCAAATATGACAACCCTAACCCTAACCCTTACCCTAATCCTCAAATTGGACAGAGATTCACCAGCCCAAATATGACAACCCTAACCCTAACCCTAATCCTCAAATTGGACAGAGATTTACCAGCCCAAATATGACAAACCTAACCTTAAGTCCGCAAAAACGTTAGAATGAGGAACATATAAACGAGAGAGGTTAGCGAGTTTGTTGGCAAGCAATGAAAAAGTACTTGTGTTTAATGAATCGTTTGAAATAGTTATGTTATTTCGGCATTAAATATATTGATCTGGTTTACAATAGATAGGAAGCGGAATTACCGTTCGTTTGGAAGCAAAAACATCAGCCTTTATATAAAAATACCCGGCGTTACAGCAAAATAGAAGAATACAATAAAGAAATTCACACTAAAAACGTTGATAGATGGTAATAATAAGAATATTTTGAAATATTTGTTCTGGTTTTTTTAAATATTCTTATTATTACCTTACATCAACGTTTCTAGTGTGGACTTTTTTATTGTATTTAACAACACGTAAACCACGTGATACACACAACACGCATTTAAACACCAACCGTCATAACATCAAGACGAATTTCATATTGGCTGCGACTACGTCCCAATCAAGAGGGATTAAAAAGAAAAGTACACGTAAAAAGAAAAGAAAAAAAGTGCATATACTTTTGACAAAAGTGTATTCGCTGAAAGATCCCAAGCTTTTAGAATAAATGAATAATTGATTTTAAAAAACAGAAGAAGAAAAATTACGTTGTTCTGTTTTTTCAAAATATTCTCATTAAAATAGAAGTTTAAAAGTGTATGTAATGCCTTTATATTTAAACTTCTGTCGCTCTACCTCTGCCAATATGTCTCTATCTTTCTCTCTTCCCCTCTTCCTCGTGCTTCCACATCCATTCCCCCGTCTTTCATCTGCGCCTAACTTCTTTCTCTCTCTTGTTTTAATGTATTGACAATAATAATAACGTAAGTCATTCACCTCTCCTTTGTATAATAGATTAGGTAATAAAGTCTAACTGTCGGTCGCATTTTTTGCTAGGCTACCGCGTCGCCTGGTGTACACCTGTTACAAAAGAATCGAAAAGTTACTACCGCCCCTCTGGTGTACAAAAAAATCGGAAGTTTACAGACGCGCTTCTGGTGTACAAAAGAATCAGAAGCTTACATACGCACCTCTAGTGTGCAAAAGAATCGAAAGTTTACGGACGCGCCTCCGGTGTACAAAAGAATCGAAAGTTTACGGACGCGCCTCTGGTGTACAAAAGAATCGAAAGTTTACAGACGCGCCTCCGGTGTACAAAAGAATCGAAAGTTTACATACGCACCTCTAGTGTGCAAAAGAATCGAAAGTTTACGGATGCGCCTCTGGTGTACAAAAGAATCTAAAGCTTACATACGCACCTCTAGTGTGCAAAAGAATCGAAAGTTTACGGATGCGCCTCTGGTGTACAAAAGAATCGTAGTTTATTGAAAGTTTCCGGGCGCGCCTCTGGTGTATAAAAGTATCGAAAGTTTACCTACACAATTAAATAACTACGACCGCGTCTTTGTTGTACAAAATAATATTTGTTTATCGAAAGTTGCCGAGCGTACCTTTGTGTACAAAAGAATTGAAAGTATACCTACACAGTTAAATAAGCGTAAACCGAAATAAAAATAAACCCTCACGATCGCTCAGCTGCTCTCTTACAATGACGCCATTTCCGGAAAAATAAGTCTGCAGTTTTCCAAATTAATTTCAAGTCTGTAAAAAATAAATTAGAATTTTATTTCGGGATAAAATTTACAATTTAAGACTAATTAATAAATTGTATCCTAAATGTGTGCGAAAATCAAACAAAATAAGCGAACAAACAATTCCCCTCCACCCCAAAAAGTTCATGCCTGGGAGCATGACATCACGACAACAGAATATTTAGTACACTAGCCATCTACAAAAAGGCGAAGGTAATCATGAAAGAATGGTATCGTGAGGAACGCACATATATTATAATGCCCCCTTCCCCGGAAAGTAGACGTAATTCCTAGGAGGAATATATCATGACGAAAGAAAATATATAACACAAAAATGTATTAATTATTTATTATTTATTTAGTAATTA
>OY744515.1:90226019-90248519 GCA_963556195.1 Sepiola atlantica
TCGACCATTATCTTTCAAATAAAACCTCAAATGATTCATTTTTTACTTTCGAAATGTTTTTGTTTTGGTTAACTTTCGACCATTATCATTCAAATATAACATCAAATGATTCTTTTTTATCTTTCGAAATGTCTGTTTTGGTTAAATTTCGACCATTATCTTTCAAATACAACCTCAAATGTTCCGTTAAACAAACAGTTTACATTATTTTAATTCACTTTAAAGAATCATTTGACTAAAACCCTTCAACATCCCCAAAGATTACGTAAGTACGCTTCAATTTCGCATTCTTCGTAAATGCGCATGTCAAAGCATCCATATTTCTATATTTGTAGAGACCGTCGAAGCGGGAACGAATTTATTGATTGACGCGCGAAGACTGGGTGGGTGGGGTTGGTGCAATGTGGAGAAATAAGGGGGCACATTCCGGTGTTCGCTTTTCTGGCCGGGTGGACTTGAAGGCAGATAGAAGATGACATCTAAATGTGTTCCAATTTACACGTGCCTACACACGGATTCGATTTAGGACAGCCAAAGAAGACAACACTCCCTAGCCCCACCATCCTCCCATGCCCCGAAAAGCGGGAAAATTGAATATAGGTGCGCTTATGAAATATATATTACGTCACAGAGACACACTCATACGTGGTTTTATATATATATATATATATATATATATATGAATGTATATACATTTATATATATAAGTATATGTATGCTTATGCATATATATATATATATATATATGTATGCACTTAGGTGTATATATATATATATATATATATATATATATATATATGTGTGTGGGGGGTGCGGGTGTGTGTGTAATAAAACAATGCCATGTTAGAACAATGCTATATATACATGTATGCATATGTCTGCATACATGTTCATTTATATATACATATGTATACATCTGTATACCCACATACATATATATCAATGTAATTACACACACACATATATATATATATATATATATATATATATATATATATATGTATTACTATTTCATGTATCCACATAAAATTTTATAAGGAGATATACTTTTTTATGTATCAATTTTCAGTATTTACTTCAACAGTGGTCGATACGTAAGTAGAGCTACGTAGTAATCTATGAAAATATATTTATGACAATTAAGCTACACAGAGGCTCCCGCGTTTCATTTCCCGGAGGGAATCTTTTAGCCTGACAATTTCCCCCGGGGATGAAACGCGGGAGCCCATGTGTAGCTTAATTGCAATAAATATATTTTCATAGATTACTATATATATGTATATATATATATATGTATGTATGTGTGTATACATGTGTTTATGTTTATCTGTGTATATGCGTATATATCTGTATTTAATAGTTCACACCTAAAAGAATGTTTATGAATTTTGGAACACAGCTTCTAAGCGAAAGTGGCGCTAATGTAAGCTATATTTAGTTATTTTAATGTAAAGTGAGTATATATGTATATGGTTACTTTCCATACTGATCAGTCTTAGAGACAAAGAAACACGTGTCTATGGATAACTATATTTTGTGTGTGTATATATATAATATATATGTATATTTATATATCTATTCATATGTAAAAATAACTATATGTGCACGTGTATATTTTACGGTACTATGTATATACAAAAAACGATCTAACAGAGAAAACAAAAAGAAATATCTTCACACATTTTACTTAGACTTTATTTCGAGTACTTATATGTCTATTTCTACGTAAACTTGAAAATAGAAGCCTTTATCAATGCAAGATTTTTTTGATTTGTTTTAATCTTATTAATTTCGGATGAATATCCCATCATCAGAGTTGTGTCATTTTTTTTTTCATCCAAAAAACAAAAAAAACAAAAAAAAAAAAAACTTTTTTCCTTTTGTTTTTTTTATATAATAAGCTTGTTATGGGTGTATCCGCGGAGATGTCGTTGGCGGTTATGAATTCAAATTCTGGTTGTAGAACGAAGAAAGCATTGACAGCCAGAAGTTTAAGAAGATTTATCGTTCATTCAAAAGCATTGGTGGGTCAGTATTATAAAATTGAAAATAGAAGCCTTTATCAATGCAAGATTAATTTTTTAGAAGAATACCCATCGCAAGACGGGTAAAATTAATTTCCCGAACAAAACAATTTTGCACCACTTTTATGTCACCTTATGAAGATTAAAATCAGAATATAAGGATATAAATCTGGTGTCTAGAATCCTAATTCTAATTTTAGTTAAGATTCATTACATGAGTTTGTCCTAGACAACGTCTAAGAGTTTATGCTTAAAAGGGTCTTAAGAAGAAATTGAAAGTCATGGAATCAATCTTCCTCAATTAGTGTCTAATGGATATGGATCAAATTAAATGCAAATCTGAAATATTTTAATTTTTAAATGCGAGGTTGTCTCCATAACAAGCCCCTTAAAACCCCTTTAAAATACTACAAACAAACGAAAATTGTGTGAATATTTAATTATTATCATCTAATATTTATTGATAAAATGTCACAAAATTAAAGCCATATGAATATTCACGAAAGACTTCCACCCATTCTTTGCCCCCTCCTTTGCAAAAAACTAAATTCAACTAAATATAGCCAACATTACCCACGTTTATGCCCAGTAGCTATATTTAAAAAAAATAATGATCGGTTAATAAGTTTAAGAATTAATCCTGTACGTACAAAAATATGTGGGTGCTACCAGATCAGGCTGTCTGAAAATACCGGCTTCCTGACTTAAAATGCACCAAACATTGTTTTTCCCTTTCCTTTTGCAAAACTCAATCATGTTCTGCAAAGCTAAAACAAAAACATTTTTCCTCTACAAAACAACCAAACTAAACACGATGAATAAATATTTGAAGACATACACAACTTGAAGCATACAAACCTTTTACCAAAATGACTGGAATTGGCATTAAATATCCCGAAAAGGGTTGATATGCCGTAAAACAAAACAACCAAAAAAACAACCATACAAAACTGTGAATATATACACATATCTAACTTTATATAAATAGATATAAAGAAAGGGAGATATTGATATGTGGATAGGGTATGACTACGAAAAGTACACATAAACAGAGAAACGGAATCGCTACTGACAGCCATGCTAACAATACAATTAGAGAAAACTATATGAAACTTAAAATATAGAAAACCCCAGGAAAACAGTAAATATAGAATACGTGGCCAAAGAGATGAAATTGAAAATCATCTAATAGTGTATGAAAGAAAATAGCCGACAAATAATATAAAAACAGATATGACTGCGTGGGAAATGGCAGTTCACCGAAAACTATACAAACGTCTGCAGAAGAACGGTACAGATACAAGCCGAAGAGAGTATTGGAAAGTGAAATTCACAACATTCTCTGAGATATGAACGTAGACACAGACAAACTCGTTCAAGCAAGACCAGTTCTGATAATAGTCAACAAGAAGAAGAAAAATACATGCCAAATCGTAGATCAAAGGGTGAAGATGAAAAAGACAGAATAACTAATCAGATCCATCAAAATTGCCAGAGAAATGAAACGTAATATGTGAAGAAAATAACTGTCATAAAAACAATTGTAAAGGCCCAAGCAACAGTCCCGAAAATTTTGAAAGAAAGACTAGGTCAAATTGAACTCAAAAATAAGGGATTGGCACCACACAACGCAAAGTAATGACGAAAAAAGCCGAAATCTTACGGAAAATCCTTAAGTTCGACACGACCACGCATAACCAACGAACGTCAACCAGCCACGGGTAAGTTGAAATTTAAATAGAAATAAGACACAGAAGATCACACGATCCCAATGAAACTGAAATACTGGGCCCCGCGGAACACCGGAGGGTATGTACTGTGATTCAGAATAATTGTTTCCAACCTTTACTGGCTGAATTTATTTGGTGTAGTCGAATAAATATGAAGAGAGAAAATGGGAAAGTAAGCAATAATTAATTTTTTTTAATGTAGGATCCAGGAATGTGAGAGTTGAATATGTACTAAACAACAGAGAAATCAAAGAAGTAGATGGAGAGTACGATTTGGGAGTGGGGTTCGATAATGCATTTAAGGCAAATAATCATATGTTGACCTCTGTATCGAGGGCAAATAGAATGATCGGGTGGATGGTTAGGAATATTATTTCGAGGGAGACAAATGTTGTGTTAAGAATATATAAAGCTCTAATAAGACCTCATATAGAATACTGCACCCAGGCCTGACTAGATATGGAAATTGAAATGTAATATTTAAACTGGAAGGCGTATAAAGAAGGGTGACAAAACTAATAAGTAAATGAAAGGAGTGCAGTTACGGGGAGAGATTGGACAAATTGGAATAGACTACTTTGCTGGAGAGAAGAATAAGAGGTGATATAATTGAGATTTTCAAGATAATTAATGGCATTTCTAACTATGGTGGGCATTTTTTTAGTATTTTTCCTCGATCTGGAAGGTTATTGTCAAGGCAGTTTTCGAAAACTAGATCTGTTGACCAGTTAAGTTTTTTTTGCTCACAGAGTAATATGTTTTTGGAATAAGTTGCCAGATCGGATTAAGACCAGCAATAACGTGGATCAGTTTAAGATGAGGTTGGATGAATTCAGAGAAAGTGGTAGGAGGGAGAAATTGAGGGTGGACTTTTGGGGTTTATTAAATGAAATATTTAACAGGATTCGATCTGGATATCGATACTGTACTAAGAGTTTAATTTTTTTAACAGTTGAATTGAGAAAATAGTTAATGGGGAGATGCCCAAGGAGGCATAACAAACACATAAACAAACAAATAAATTACTAAAAAATAAATAGATAAATACACAAATAAATCTTTTAAAAGATTTAATTTGTGAACGTCTTCCTTGGAAAAATGTAAGGCGTTCATCTTTGTAAAAAAATCCCCTCGTTTCACCAGCGTTTTAGCTCATTTTGCCATCAACACTCGAAGGTGATTCGAAGCGGAATCGAAAACGTTAGTGACGCATACGGATCTTTTATGAATGTTATTGCTTTTAACAGATATATATATATATATATATATATATATATATATATATATATATATATATATATATATATATATATATATATACAGGGCTTTACGGATCCCTCCAAAAAGGAGCGCGCTCCAGGAGCACGCTCCTTTTTGCTGGAGCGAAGGAGAGGAGGGCTCATTTTATATTCAGCGGGAGTTGAGCGGGAGCAACTCCATTTGGGACTAAAGAGCGGTGGTTTTATCGCTCCGTGCTCCGCGCTCCTCACTCCAAAATTATTTGATTTTTTTTAAACATTAGTTTTTTATTCAGCAATTTCAAAGAAAAGTAAAGAAAGTCTCAGAGTTTACTCTGAATTATGTTTTTAAATTACATCTCTGGTAGAGAGAGGGAGGGGCTCAGGCGGAAGACGATTTAATTGTAATGTTTTTAACAATCTTTTTTTTATTATTGTTTTATTCGTTACCCCCCTCCCAACCCCGTCGACTTGCTATCAAGCGATGAGACAGATCAAAGGCGTCATTAAAGTTTGTATTGCAGTCAGTGACTAGAGCTTTCTATTTCTTTGGAAAGATTAAAGAAAGTTGAAATACATTTGAGTTAGGGGTACGAACGATTTTGACACCATCTGAGTGCAGGTCGGGAGGGGGGCGAGAGAGAGAATTCAAAATGTTTACTAGCTGACCTTAGATAATTACTAAGGCCCTTTTAAAAAGTACACTGCGATCTTTCTGTTGAATAAAAACTCCGAAAATTAGCACTCTAGATAGGGGAGGTAAGTTGCCCAATCAAGGTTTCAGAGTACAGTCTACCCTACTATTTAATTCATATAACTTTGGGGGGATATATGTGGATTCATACCGTTCCTAAGTGTATTAGTGAAAGTTATGTTGTTTTTCTTCTCTTAGACTAGATAGTCTGCTTTACTGGATAGAAGTATGTATGTATAATACACAATTTAGGAAAACTCGTCAAAGGAAAACTCGGCAACGGAAAATTCGTCAACGGAAAATTCGGCAACGGAAAACTCGGCAATTTTTGCCAAGTAGGAAAATTCGGCAATTATCGAATAAATATCGATTGAAAATAGATTTTAGAACCGTTTTTACAGGAGATATACTTGTAAATACGGGGATACCCCCTCCCCAGTGAAGAATATTTTTTATATTATTTTTTGGTACTTGTGCAGTTTACGAACCGGGCTATTTTTACGATATCTTTTGTTTATTAAATTGTTAGGTGAAAGTACAGAATAGTTAACAAAGCACCCCTCACTCCATGTTAAGAATGGCTTTCTAAATAATATTATTTCAATCCGGTTCGTAATTACGTTACGAAATTAAAGGTTTGGACCGGGTTATTTTTTACATAAAATTTTCAAGTTAAATTCAATTTGTACGATATGTTCTGTTTATTAAATTGTTACGTGAAAGTAGAGAATAGTTAACAAAGCACGACCCCCCATTCTTCCCATGTAAAAAAAATCGTTGTCTAAATAATGTTATTATTTCAAGCCGGTTCGTAATCAAGTTACGAGATTAAATCCATCATAATTCATTTAGATTTCTTCGTAAACAAGTCAGCCATTTTAATTGACAAAACATCAATTACTTCGTGTGTGTGCAAAACTTGAAAGGAATTTATAAACTATCGAGTAGAAAGTCATTTAAACTGGCTTTAAATTCTTAGAAAATTTCCATGTATTTAAAAAAGCAAAATTGCTTTTTTGTTCTCAGGAAACGAAAATTTACGTATAATCCTATACTTCGTCCGACATGTTCTCCTATAACTCTCAAAATATTAGCGAGATTTTGTCAAATATTATCTTACGGTCTTACACTTAAAGTGACATCTCAACCCATATTGACGAGATCCTTTGACGCCCACCCCTATCCTTCGACCACTCATTGGCAGAATAGAACGTTTATGTTAGAAGGTATATTTTTATTATAGAGCGCTGAAAAATAGCCGCTCCTTTTTTATAGGAGTTGGAGCAGGAACGGCTCCTTTTTGAAAATCGGGAGCGTGAGAGGAGCCAGCTCCAATTTTGGGCGTTGGAGCAGGAGCGGGAGCAGCTCCAAAAGTAGTGGAGCGCGTAAAGCCCTGTATATATATACAGGGTGTCTCAAAAAAATGTACTCACTCTTAGAATGACGAGAAAACCTTTTTTTATGAACATAGAGAGAAATGCTTTGCTTGAACAATAATGGTCATCAGTTTGAACATTTGCGAACATGATTCTTCAATTACATCTGTCTCATGTATTCGATGCTATTTCATTTCACTCTATGTTCATAAATAAAAGTTTTCTCGTCATTCTACGAGTGAGTACATTTTTTGAGACACCCTGTGTATATATATATATATATATATATATATATATATATATATATATATATATATATATATAACGTACATATATATATAACATGCATAAACAACAAGCAAGCAGTTTAAAGTGAATCAACAACAAATGGGGTCGGAATCTCGCTTTTAAGCCATACTATTACTGCTCGTTTTATAAATTCTCTCAGAGGGCACCAATCTTAGTAAAAGGGGGGTATAATGATAATTTAAAGTAAATATTTATCCTTTTTACCTACAGACATCGATGTTTCATGCTGACGTAATCCTCAGTGTAGGGATTTTAATTCACGTCGGTTTTTACAAATCGCCACTGATTTGCAGTCGAGTGTCTTTCCCCTCGGCCGACGAGAATCCACATGATAATTAGGTGGGATTTAAAATCTATAAACGCAATTTAGTCTACATATATATATATATATATATATATATATATATATGAATTGAAACAGAAATACAACAGTTATTATTATACTAGTTTTTACCCGCGCCATGAGTGGTTTTAGTATATTTACGTACTGTTATGTTTTTAAGCAAAAAATAGTTCGCTTTGAACTAATGCCGAATAGCCGTGATATCTACTTTTTGTGGATTTTCAAAGAAAATGTGACTTTGTTTAAAAATGAATATTTATGTAATCTTTGTTTATGTTATCAGGACACTTTAATTTCTTCAAATTTATAACATAATGCGTATCTGTTTTTAAAATCCTTTAGAATTCGCACTCAGTAATAGACACCGTAAATACTACCGCCTGAAAAATGTGTACTCTGCCTATTCTTTTTTTGTAAACAGAAAAAAACGATCACTTACTACCGCCTACAGTGGTTGTAGGTAGACGAGTTCTTGTTGTGAATGTTTTACACGGGGGTCATAGATTGGAGCTCAGTCGAGCATATACCATGAAAATAGCGATAGAGCAGAGAAAGACTAGCAACCTCTCTTCTGTGAGGAGGAGGGGGAGGAGGAGAAAGAGACTGTAGGAAACAGATGACATCGCCCACTAGATTTCGAAGTCGGTGTTGTACTCGGTCAAGGCAGAAATGGGTGATTTTTCTTGGATAAATACATGCTCAGGTCTTAGACCGGAATGTGTTTATCTAAGAAAATGTTGAAAATTCTGTTCCCCTCTCCCAAATCGAAGGGCAGTGCTTCCCTAACCCTCTCCCATCATCCCCGACAATTTGTAATAGGTAAGACAAGACATCTCCACCGCAACTCCATCTCGCTGAAATATTTTTGTAAACAGAAAAAACGATCACTTAGTTTATAAATATTTATGTAATAATTTTGTTATGTTATTATGTGATGTTTAGTACTTTAAATTTATAAAACACGCATCCAGTGTTTAAAAAATCTTTTAGACTTACGTTAAATTTGAACTCGGATATTGACATTGTAAAATGTACTACCTTAGTAATGTGTACTCTGCCAATTCCTTTTTCGTCAACCAATCACACATTTCTACCTGCGTACGAACAGACAAACTCCAAAACCACCATATTCTTTCTATAATATATAGATTAGATAGAATACGTAATACATATGAAGAGTTCGAATGCAAAACGCGATCAACGGCATTTTCAAAATCACGAAACTGTCTCTACAAAAAGTGTTGCATTTCAACACTCGACGACACCCCCAAAACTATATGTTACATAATATGATTCCTTTTTTATTTCAATTAAAATCAGCTTTCATTACAAGTCTAGATTTAACGTATTCGTGTTTTTTATTGTTTAAGCTCTCAATTTAAACGAATTGGATTTATCGCGTTTTGCGTTCGAACTCTTCATATATATATATATATATATATATATATATATATATATATATATATATATATATTGTTCGACGAATAGAAAGATTGGATCACAAAAGGAATAAACAGACGTTGGCACTCCTGTTCAACCAGATATGTATAAAAGAAGAATTGTTGCCTAATTATACAAAATACGTAATATATATATATATATATATATATATATATATATATATATATATATATAGCTCCATTATATATATAAAGCTCTATTATATATATATAAAGCTCTATTACTGTCGAGCACTTTACAAAGTAGATTATTAATCACAAACCTGGAAAAGATTAACTTCCATCAAGAACATACCTACAACAAACATAAACATATCCCATCCCTCAAAAAGATTTACATGATAGGAAAATTTTCCAAATTCATATCACTTCCTTGTCGTCTTTGGTCTGAAGAGGTTGACTCTCTGTGAAGAGTACAACCGAAACATGTATGCATATATGTAACCAATAATGTTTGTAGGCATACAAAAAATATACTTAAGAACTGCTCCTCTTGTTATTGAGCACTTTTTATAAACACTGAAGTTTCAACGGATTTACATTTACAGAAACTAATACAATACATGCGATGTATATATATATATATAACATAAAATATAATAACACGAAATTGCATAATTGTCGATGCAATAATTTATTTCAACCTTGTGGTTTTTTCAAGCATCAATCCAGACAATTACATTTTTGAGACTGAAAGAAAATTGAATTAAACCTCGACAATTAAAACACAACTAGAGAGAGTGGTAGTAGCAACCTATCTGATACATCTTTTTAGAGAGGGGGGGAATTTAAATCTTATATTTAACTATGGCGATCGAAGGGGAGGGATGTTTAAGTATATTTATATATATATATATATATATATATATATATATATATATGTATATATATATATATATATATATATGTGTGTGTGTGTGTGTGTGTGTGTGTGTGTGTGTGTATATATATATATGGGTACAAACGAAACAAACTAGACATCTGAAAATATCAAGCTGCTCAACAATTAATAAAATCATCAATACAGTCATGCTTTACGCTGTTAAATCTAGATGGGAAGAGGGTTAGGGTTAGGTTTAGATTTTAGGGTTAGGGGTAGGGTTTAGGTTTAGGGTTAGGGTTAGGTTTTAGAGTTAGGGTTTAGGGTTTGGGTTAGAGTTTAGGGTTTAGGGGTTGGGTTAGGGTTAGGGTTAGGGTTTAGGTTAGGGTTAGGGTTTAGGGTTTAAGGTTTAGGGTTTAGGGTTTCCTGTTTGGGTTAGGGTTAGGATTTAGGGTTTGGGTTAAGGTTAGGGTTTATCGTTTAGGGTTTGGGTTAGGGTTAAGGTTTAGGGTTTAGGGTTAGGGTTAGGGTTAGGGTTTAGGGTGAATGTTAAGCGGATCAAAACTGCAGAAATTTCTAATCGAATAATTACCCCTCTCCATTTTATTTTTTTATTTATATTAAACAAGAGAGAGGGAGAGAGAGAGACATATATATGTATATATATATATGTATATGTATATATATATATATATATACATATATATATGTGTGTGTGTATATGCGCATGTACATAAGTGTGTGCTGCACACACATACTGTACTAAGGCAGCAATCGATGTCTAACACGAAGACCAAACTATAGGTCAGTCTGTGTCTTTTCTCCGCCATATTTTCAAAATCCTACTCAGCTTTTTAATTTCCACATCAGCGGATCCGTTCAGTTCAAAATCTAAGACTTAAACACTCCTTCTCACTCGATCGACCGGCCGGCTGGTCTCCCGCCTGCTGTACCGCTAGAGAAAGAAAAGAAAACAGATTATTACATAAAGGACAGTCACGGCTCATTTCCCCGGTGACGTCACATTCACGTGATGCAATATGACGGGCTGTCTGCTCGGCTCTCAACACGAGCCAATAGGGAACAACTCGCTTGCTGCAATTCACTTCAGTTGAATTCACCTGAAGAAACAGAAAAGAAAACGGATGATTATGACTGCGTGCATGTATATATATATATATATATATATATATATATATATATATATATATATATATATATATATATATATATATATATGTGTGTGTGTGCGTGTGTGGGTTTGGAGATGACGTGTCTATTCGTGAGTGTGTGTGTCTGTCAGTCTCTGTGTGTCTGTATGCGCACAAATATGTTTCTTTTATCTCGGCTTGAATTCATCTCTAAAAGCAAAGCCGGATGAAAGGAAACGAAGAGATTTTGTTCGCTGACGTAATCTATTGCAAAATGGTCGAATAAATGCATTGTTTTATTTTGGTGTAGTTGCGTCTTGTAGAATAACCAAATTCTTTCTCTCCCCCTCCCTCTCTCTCTCTCTCTCTCTCTCTCTTTCTCTCTCTCACACACACACACACACACATATATATACGAAGATCATACATAAAAACAACTGCACTAACAGACTAAAAATTTCGAAGCTCTACACATAAAAAAATTACAACTCACAATTAATAAAATAGCATTCACCACTGGTACTAATGCCCTATCAGTCTTTAACAATTAATACATCATCATCATCATCATCATCATCATCATCATCATAATAATAATAATAATAATAATAATAATAATAACTAGGGAGAACCTGTGGAAATTCCACAGTGTTTTTTTTTACATCAATCTGTATAATTTACTGTTAATAATATTATCCGGTGGCTAGAAATATGCATATATTTTACTCACCAAAATTTTGCGTGATGGGATGGAAGTATATTTATTTATTTATATTACTCGGTTGCCGGGGTAAAAGTTGTCCCTCCAGCAGTCACCATCGGTTGCGACTCCCCTCTAACTCGCTCCCTCCCTCCCCTCTCCCTACCCCCCCCCCCCCGTTGTCAGGGACAAAAGTAAATACTAAATCTTCTTAAATAGGAGTGCCAGATCGTGACACACAAAATAAATAACACACACTCTATCCTATTAATATATAAATAATAATAATAATAATAATAATAATAATAATAATAAGAAGAAGAAGAAGAAGAAGAAATTTTAAATATTAAAAAATAATAATAATAAATAAATATCGTAAGCCTGAAACCGGCCCATTTGGTAAGCGTTTCCGCTAATGGAACGGGATACCAGAGTTCTATCCTCGCTTTGCTAAAACTCTCAGTATTATAAGGTCAGGATCAAGGACAATGAAGCAATCCTGGGAAAAGAGTGGCGCCCTCCCCTACATCTCGGGTTAGTCGCTAATGTAAAGAGATCTTCTACTGTAATCGGACACTTTAGCATTTTATAAAGTCTGAAATTAGCGACCACCTCACCTAAAATAAGAGAACGCCATTTTTGATTGACGAATTTGAAAAAATAAATAAATAAATATTTAAAATAAAAAAACTTAATTTCTCAGATGTTAACTATACAATATCATTGTCATTGTCTTATTTTTACGTCTCTATTTGGTACTTTGTTACATTGGGACCCGGGCTAACTTTGACCCTGACCCTAACTTTAACCCTAACCCCCAATGACCCTGAACTTTATAGCTAACCCTAACCCCCCACTGACTCCAACCCTAACGACGGGGTCAAAGTTAGCGCGAGTCCCAATGTAACAAAGCACCCTCTATTTGTTAGTAAGTTCCGCTTGCTTTATTATGAGCCCCCCCCCCCCCGATAAGAGTGAAATAATTTTTTTTAAATAATAATTTGCATTCAAATAACGCGCGTATGATGGACGCTCTATTAAAAAGGGTTGATATACCATAAAAACTGACAGGCTTACCGAAAGAAAACGAAACTGTACTTGTTAATTTCGTCTCTTTCGTTTTTGTCACATATTTGTTTTTTTTACTTTTTGCGATTTATTTATTTGTTTTTCTTGCGTTTTCACTTTTCAATTACGTTTAGTCTCTCTCTATATTTTCTCTTTCTATCACTCTCTTACGAACACTCTTTCTTTCTTTCGTACGCGCTCTCTGTGTTTCACTGAAAAAACAAAACATTGCTTAATGTGAGTTAGAAAAAAATAATACTGGCTATCTCTCGAACCAAAAGAAAGGAAATAAATGTTTTTTTAAGAAATGTTATTAATTAAAAATGAAAAAATAGAAAATAAAATTTTGGCCTCCCCTCAATTTTTTTTTTACCCGTCCCTAATACATAGAAATATTTTTAGTTAAAAAAAAAAATGTTACTCCCCCACCCCCTCAAAAAAATTTTTTTCATCATCCCACATACATAGAAATATTATTATTTAAAAAGAACAAACAAAAAATATTTTTGACCCCCCCGCAAAAAATAATGTTTACCCTCCCCCCATACATAGAAATATTTTTAGTATAAAAAAGAAAAAAAAAATACCCCCCATTTTTTTTCATCCTCCCCCATACATATAAATACTTTTAATTAAAAAGTTAAAAAAAAAAAAATATTTTGACCTCCCCCATTTTTTTTTACAAGGAGGCCCCCAGAGCACTACTAAAATCACTGTTACTGATTTTTCCTCATTTCCATTGGCACAATAGTCTGAAGAGAAGCGTAGATGCTGTTAAAATAGTATACAAACCTATCACTACAGTAACTCGATCTAGGATATTGAGCAATTTTTTCGCGGACAACGCCGATAACTTTGAAAATCAAGGAGGCATCCAGAGTACTACTAAAATCGCTCTTACTGATTCCCCCTCCTGTTCATCTACACAATATTCGTTTCCAAGTCTCCCCGTCCAATTTATTTGTTGTTTATTTATTTATTGAATTTCTTTAGGAGCGTGACACACGTACGTACACCTTAGCGTATTAATATATAGATAATAATAATAATAATAATAATAATAATAATAATAATAATAATAATAATAATAATAATAATAATAATAAATAAATAAATAAATAAATATATATGTTTACAGAAAATATAGCAGATTTATATTCAAAACATATTAGGCACAAGGCCATCAAAAGTGTGATAAAAATGGGTGTCGTTGGTCATCCTTTGTCTAAAGTAATAAAAATGTCTATCCTACACTTTGGCTTTTTGGCCAAGATCAAAGTGTAGTATCTGTTCCGATGGATACTACACCCTATAGGCCGGTATCGTCTTGGTCTTCGTGGTTTATCGCTTACTGCATAAGGCGCCCCTACCGGGGAATGCCCAGGCATTTTTTGTAGGCCAGAGAGCTCACCTTCTCGGGCGCTGGCTTTTAAAATCACACTTTCCCGACCTTGTGTCACATATTCCTGCTGTGGGGAGGAGTTGGATATCGCCTCCTGAAGACGGTCGAGAGACCGAAAGCGCTAGAGGAATGGCCCACGACACAACGTTAGGTGTCATACTCCACCGGTTAACACCCGAAAACCGACGAATCGCTCCCCGAGTCGAGAAATTTACAAGAAAGAAAGTGAAGAGAGAAAACTATGTTGTCTTTAACAGCGCTTGTATAAGAAATGACTTGATGCCGCTATATATATATATATATATATATATATATATATATATATATATATATATATAGAGAGAGAGAGAGAGAGAGAGAGAGAGAGAGAGAGAGAGTAAGATAATACTTTAAAAATATTATAATATATTTAACCAGTAGACTATCAATATGAAAACAAAGCTCAATATAGTGTATAGAGCAATAATATTAATTGAATGACATAATAAAATGAGAAATATGTTTATATACAGGGTGTTTCAAAAGTCTTGGGAACATTACAAATGCGTATATCTCATGAACTATTCCAGGTAGAAAAATGAAACTGGTGCCATTTTAAAGCTTGCTTAATCAAGTTTTTGGTCATACTAATGATTTTCGTGTTATCTTTCCAGGTGCAGTAATGGCGTTCTCTAAACAAGACAAGGCATTTTGCGTCCTCCAATTTGCAAAGACTGAATCGTGGACATGTGTTCAGCGTGCATTTCGCAGGAAATTTAAAAAAGAAGCCCCTGAAAGGAAATCCATTGTCAGATGGCATGCTAAATTTGTGAAAGATGGGTGTTTGTGCCCAAGTAAGCGAACAGGTCGCCCTTCAACTTCAGAAGATGCAGTTGAGCAAGTTCGGACAGCCTTTCAGCGGAGCCCCCGTAAATCAGTGAGAAGAGCCAGCAGGGAACTTCAGCTTGCTCCAGCAACTGTCTGGCGTGTCTTAAGGAAACGACTGCAAATGGTACCTTACAAGCTCAAGTTGGTCCAAAATTTGAAGGACACTGATAAGCCACTTCGCCGTGACTTTTGCATTGCAATGCAAGAGAAGTTGGAAGATAACGGCTTTGATGACCGGCTTGTTTTTAGCGATGAGGCGACCTTCCATTCGAATGGCAAAGTTAACAAGCATAACACTCGCATATGGGGTACTGAGAATCCTCATGAACTTCTTGAGCACGAGCGAGATTCACCAAAAGTGAACGTGTTTTGTGCAATTTCCAAGAAAGGTGTCTATGGACCGTTCTTCTTTGAAGAGGCAACTATCACTGGTGAATCCTATCTCAACATGCTGGAAGACTGGTTAATGGCTCAGTTGGAACAAGCAGAATCTGATGACTTCATTTTTCAACAAGATGGTGCACCACCACACTGGAGTCTTAGAGTAAGGCAGTTTCTTAACACAAGGCTGCCTGGTAGATGGATTGGGAGATCTGGGCGAGGTGATGACGTTCTCATGCCCTGGCCTCCTAGGTCTCCAGATCTTACACCGTGTGAATTTTTCCTTTGTGGCTTTGTCAAGCAACAAGTCTATGTTTCGCCCCTTCCAAGAGATATTGACGAACTAAAGGCTCGAGTAACGGCAGTTGTGGGAACCATTGACGTCAAGATGCTGGAACGCGTTTGGCAGGAAATGGACTATCGACTAGATGTCTGCCGTGTGACGAATGGTGCTCATATTGAGCAACTTTGAAGATAACCCACAAAACTTGAAACTTTAACATTTCCAACGGTACCAATTTCATTTTTCAACTCCTAATAGTTTTTGAGTTATTAAAAATCGTTATGTTCCCAAGACTTTTGAAACACCCTGTATTTTCAAAGCTTAATTTTATTATCTGCAGTAATGTCATTGCGGTAATGGTCCTCTGACGAGAATATTTTCTTTGAAAACTCATGAGTTAAGGACGCAGTATCACCCCTTTGTTTTTTAACTTTAATAAAATCTAATTAATATATATATATATATATATATATATATATATATATATATATAGTGAATGCTTTTATTCAAACATGTACAAGGTCTGCTACACTGGCATGTCGATGTTATCGATCTACAGCTCTCAAGAGCTGAGGTCTCATCAGACAGAGAATTTTTTTATGATCCAACCTGGTCGTTGGATTCCAGGAAGAATGAAGTCAAGCAAAGAAGAAGAGGAGAAAAAAATAAAAGTCATGTGACCGATTTTTGAAAATATATTTGCCGTTAGAAATTAATATTTTCATTTTTTATCCAACGCTGAGCTGGGGTAGAGGGGAGCGAGGAAAAGAAAAGAAAAAGATAAAGAAGGAAAAAATATATTTGCCGTTAGAAAAGTTTAACTTACAGCTATTTGTATTCTTATTTTTCATTTTTTATTTTTATCCAACGCTGAGCTAATGTAGGGGGGGGGTGAAGGAAAAGAAAATGAAATGGAAAGGGGAGAGGGGTAGAGAGGGGTTAGGGGTGGGTGTGGGTAAGGTATTTGCGAACATACATTATCTCCATTAATAAATTTGGGCGATTTATTGCACTGATAGTGAGGTTAAAACGCCAAATTCATATCTAAAATAGAAGACCAATAGCTTTCTAATATACTGATCACGTGTATGCGATCGACATCCTAAGGTTAAATAATTTTCATATTTATTTTGTAAAAAGACATCTTATTGATTATGGCTTCTTTCAAAATGAGGATTTATGGGAAAATATTAACAAGACAATTACATAAACCCGAGAGAGGAACGTATTCAAAAAGTGTTCACTGCGATAAGAGATACAGATGGGGAGGATAGAGAGAAAAAAGAGGGAGTCAGGCATTTTACATCACATTGTGCGCTGGCCCCACCCTTTTGGGGTTTTTGTACAAGCTAAGATTTGCGCGTCTGCCGTGCTTCATGGTTTACCAAAAAAGGATCAGAATCCCTTCGTCGGTAATTGACTCCCGATTTTAAACTTCCGTTTCTTTGCTGAGGTCATATGTTAACCCCGGTTCTGTCAAGCATTCCTGGTTTGTTCAATCGTCCTTTGCTCCATTCTAATGAGGATTTTGATTATCTAAGTTTTACCATGCTATAATAACGTACTTCACTACAGTTTATTTAAAAACATTACATTGTCTCGCACGGACAACAGGTAATATGGAAACATTTTTCTATTATCACCGTAAAATCAGAATCAGCGAGGGGAATTACTAACGACTTCACTGCATCACGGTCAACGCCAGATAGAGTCAGCTAGTATAATTATAAAAAAGAATATTTTAAAATGGAAGAAAAGGAAAAAAAATTTTTTTTTAAATAATGATGGTAAAGAAACAATACGAAATGTACGAATTGAAAAATCCATTGTTAAGAACATTAAAAACAGGGGTGGGTAAGCTGAATAGACCGTAATCAATTTTTTTTGTATTTTTTAATTTATTTTAATCTGAGGCTGAGCCCGAGCAATCAACGTCCCCCCTGGAAATGAAATACGGTGGCTCAGTGCAAAGTACAAAAAAAACACCTCCAACCAAAACGATCGCTTCTCTTACGGCACGTCTTCCAAAACATTTGTTTTATCGTTTCAAAATTAAAGCGAAAACTAACAATGTTTAATTCACGGGTTCGGGTTAAGGTTAGGGACATTTGGAATCCGATCAAACAAAAAATCCCGACAATATTAAAGTAAAGAAGTGCAATAAAAGAAAAGCTAAAACGAAAGATTCAAATTTTTATTCGTTTAACAAAAGAAAATAATTTTACTTCGAATTAAACGACGAGTCATTTTTGGGGGCGTAAATTAAATTTACGCTGAATTTATGTTGCAACACAAAAGAACAAGAACAGGGATTCTTTACATGCGACCATTCAATTAGTGCGTTTACTTCTATTTCAAATTTCAACGTGGCAGACCAACAGAAATTCTGTCAAACTTAAGCATGAATAGACCGGCAAAATGTTTTCAAATTTCAGCATGACAGACTGACGAAAATGCTTTCAAACTTCGGCATGACAGATAATTTATTCGATTTAAATATATAGAACCAAATTCATTCATTTCTTGTTCGCAAATAATACCTTATGTCAGAAAATAAACCCGTCGAAATATTGTCTTCATTGAAATATTGTATATAAAGAAGTTTTGTAAATTGTTTCATGTATTATTCATTTTTTTAAATAAATATACAAGTCAAATGTTATCATATTTTATTCAAACATATATAGGTTAGGAACAAGATAATTAGTATTGAAAACATCATTTCGTGTAATTTACATGGGCCCCGCTAGTATATATAGTAATATTACACGCGCCAACAAAAACAAAAAGCAGTTAATACATAACATAATGTATACTGTTGGAAATAAATTTCAATAGTAAAAACATTTTGCTCTCTGTTGCATCACTATCTTCATTGTCTGTCAGTTACATTGTCATTGGGAGTTACTTCCCTTGTAACATTATATGCAGTACCGTCCAAAATTAAGGAACAAAAATAAAATCTTCCCAATCTCAAATAAATTATATTTTAATATTTGTGAAAATGTCACTACATATGTAAATTATGTAGTTGGACTTTTACCGAGATTTTCAGATGAATTATAATAATATTATTAAAGTTATCAACCATTTTACATATTCAAGTGCCCAAAATTAAGGAACATTAAGGAAAAATCATTGTTTAAAGTTTAAAACAGTAGTTTTTTGTATAAAAGGATGAAAATAAATATTCTAAACTTTAATTATCATCACTGTTGCAAGTCAGGCAATATCAATCACGTGAAAAAGAAATAAAACTGATTTAAGCGACAAAGTAAAAATCGTCAAATTAAGAAAGGAAAAGTTTACAATAGAAGAAATCGGAAAACGTGTGAAACGTTCAAAATCTATAAAGAAACTGGAAGGTTAAGTAACACAAATAAACCTGGTAGACCAAGAAAGACAACGGCAAAATAGGGCAGAGTTATACAACGCCTTGTGTTAAAAGACCGTTTTCTTACAGCTTGCAACATTTCTAAACAAATGGAAGGAGTCACGAATGTTTTACGACAAACTGTGTCCAGAAGGTTGCACGAAATAGGTATTTTTGCAACATCTCCTCGAAAAAAGCCGCTAATAAGTAAAAACAACAAAGCAGCTAGATTGGCGTTCGCAAAAAAACATGTTATATGGTCAGAAGAAAATTGGAAAAAAGTTTAGTTCAGTGACGAATCGAAATTTAATGTATTTGGCAGTGATGGAAAACAATTTGTAAGAAGAAGAAAAGGTGAAACTTTGGATCCTAGCTGCATCAAACAAACTGTTAAATTTGGTGGATGTAGCATGGTGGTTTTCGGCATGATATTATGGCAGAGTACATCACCACTTGTACGCTTAAATACTAGAGTAAATGCCACTGTATACAAGAATGTTTTAGAACAGTATGTTTTGCCAGTGTTGCACAATTCTGGTATCGAAAAGCCTGTTTTTATGCAGGATAATGCTCCCTGCCATAAGGCAAAGCTGGTCATGAATTATCTGACTGATCAAGAAGTAGAGGTAATGGACTGGCCTGCTCAGAGTCCTGACATGAACCCTATAGAAAAACTTATGGAAGACTCTAGGACGGAATGTTATGGCAAACAATCCGGAAAACATCGAAGACTTGTGGCTGAAACTGAAAGATGAATGGGCCAAGATAACTGTGGCCCAATGTCCAGATTTAGTGAAACCATGCAGTCGTAGATGCGCAGCAGTTTTTGAAAACAAAGATGGAAGTACCAAATATTAAATCTCATTTGCCTTTTTAATGTGATTTAGTTAAAAATGATATTTTGTTCGTTAATTTTGGACACTTGAAATCTGTAAAAAGTGTGAATAACTTTAAAAAATATTATTTTAATTCATCTGAAAATCTCGGTAAAAGTCCAATTACATAATGTGTATATTCAGTGAAATTTTGACAAAAATTAATATATAATTTTGTTTAGATTAAGAAAATTGTATTTTTGTTCCTTAATTTTGGACGGTACTGTATATTAAGATTGTGTTCGCATTTCGTTTCAGGTGATCCAAAAAGAATGGATATTAGAAGGGTTTTTTTTAACCATAACAAGGTTGAGAGTCACATTGAACCAAAGATGTAATGCTTCTAAGTGTATTTTGTGTAGTTTCTAACTTTTAGTAGACACACAACTTTCCTTTAGAAAATGGATACAATTAAGATGGACCTGTTGCAAATATCTTCATAATCCTGAAGGTTACTATACCATTGTCATTGGGAATTACTTCCCTTGTTACATTATATATATTAAGATTGTGTCCGTTGTATTCTTGGAAAATGGGTTAGAATATGCAAGGTTGTTATATTCGAGTGAAAGGAACAACCAACGCGATAGTATAATGAAAGAAGAAAGGTTTATTGCAACAGAGAGTACAATAATGAGCAAACAGAAATTAATAAGGCCTTACTAATCTCCGAAGCAACACCGTCAGATAATGTGGTTAGGGTTATTATATATATTGTTTCGTATTAGTTAGTCCACATAGGAAATGGGAATGGATATACTATTACAGCAGTCTTAAGCCTAAATAAGCGTTGTGGCACAATGTGTGACCTTTCGGGGAGCTAAGTGCTTCCCGTTATATTCGTAATCCTTATGCCAGACTTATTTACAAAAACAGTAATTCTCTACGTTTTTAGATCACTGAGTGCACCTGTGCCACAGTCGTAATTTAGAAGACTGAAGATCGGTGCCAAACTAATTCAATGATCGGTGCATGTGATGGGTTCAAACATCAGACCAGTCGTGGTTCGAGAAGATCAGTTATCAAACTCAAAACAAAACATTTGAAAAGGCGTACAACGATGACGGCTGTATTCCCTCTGTCTCTCTCTTTCTCTCTCTCTGTCTATCTCTCCTTCTCTCTCTCACTCTCCCCCCCTCTCTCTCTCTCTCTCTCTCTCTCTAGTAAAGAGATTGAAAATTCAGAGACTGGTTTGAAATCTGAACGAGGAAGACGCATTTGTCGCGCTCTGACATCTTCGAGTTTTAAATATGTTCTTCGGCAAAAATAAATTAGATTTTTATATTTAAAAGTAAAATGTTTGTTTCCATTATTACATAATGTTTGATTTGCAGCACGATGGCCCCGACCAAACAGCCAGCCAGCCAGTCTCAGGAGCAG
Organism: Sepiola atlantica; assembly: GCA_963556195.1. Taxonomy (NCBI): domain Eukaryota; kingdom Metazoa; phylum Mollusca; class Cephalopoda; order Sepiida; family Sepiolidae; genus Sepiola; species Sepiola atlantica. Next base: position 90,247,494 of record OY744515.1, read on the forward strand.
ACGACAGTGACTATCGTCAAACGATGATTGCTCACTGGCGATAACAAGACGAGACATTGCACATACGTGCACATGTTGTCACACATCGTCGCGTCGTCACATGTCGTCCCAAGTTCGCCGCCGGTAAACGACTTTGCCACGGCGTGACCGACTAAAGAAAATCACATTTTTAAATAACTTTAAAATACCCCAGTGAATTCAGCACAAATTATAATCATATATATACATAATATATACATATACATCATATATATATATAAATAATCATTCATATATATATACATAATAATACGCTAAGGCCTTTCTAGTTCTTACATAAAGTTAAAAGTAGCTAATCCGGTCAACAAAGATGGTTACTGGTGATTAATCTGATCTCGCTAAGGTCAAAAAAAATCCCACGTTACCTATTTTAAAATTAATTGTTACAAAATCAATTTTTTCATAAAGTGATATTCGTTTCATTGATTTTAAGCATATTAAGTTTACAATTATTTTTACGGTAAGAAAACAAAATATTTATTCTTCGGAATTTTTTAGATGAGGGTTGATAATTTTTAGAATTTGGTATATTAGGACTACTGTTCTCATCTTGGGTGTTTTTTTAATCACAACTTTTCGGCCAATGTAACCTCTGACCTTCTTCAGGTGTACCTTGTCAAACTGGGGAATCTTTCTCTCGAACTCGGGAATCTGGACGGAATTTCGAACGGAACCCTTTATTAAATCCACAGGAGTAGCATGCTCTCGTTCCATCTGCCATGACTGCGAAGAAGTCTTCAGTAATTCGCAATTCTTTGTATCGCTCGCACTGAGTATTGAACCATCAATCTTCAGATAACTTAGAACTTAATTTTATCTAGTACTATATCCACTGCGCCACGGATCCTTGCAGACAATTCCCGAGTTAGACAAGGTAAACCTGAAGAAGGTCGGTAGTTACATCGGCCGAAACGTTGTGATAAAAACACCCAAGATGAGAACAGTTGTCCGAATATACCAAATTCTACAAAATGTTTATTGTTTTAA
>OY744515.1:90253519-90273519 GCA_963556195.1 Sepiola atlantica
ATAGCATTTTTTCGGTCTGTCACGTTTAAGTTTGAAATAGCATTTTGTCGGTATGTCCGTTTAAGTTTGAAATAGAATTTTGTCGGTCTGTCCGTTTAAGTTTGAAATAGAATTTTGTCGGTCTGTCACGTTTAAGTTTGAAATAACATTTTGTCGGGGTGTCCGTTTAAGTTTGAAATAGCATTTTGTCGGTCTGTCCGTTTAAGTTTGAAATAGCATTTTGTCGGTCTGTCACGTTTAAGTTTGAAATAACATTTTATCAGTCTGTCCGTTTAAGTTTGAAATAGTATTTTGTCGGTCTGTCCTGTTTAAGTTTGAAATAGCATTTTGTCGGCCTGTTCCGTTTAAATTGGAAATAGCATTTTATTTGCTCTTCTAACTTAAAATTAAAATAGCATTTCCTTGGTCTGTCATGCTTAAGTTTTAAACGGTATTTTCATTGGTCTATCACACTTAAGTTTAAAATAGCATTTTTGTTGGTCTGTCACGCTTCAGTATAACCTAGTTTTCCACGCTTAAGTTTGTAATAAAATTCTTGTTGGTCTGTCACACTTAAATTTAAAATGACATTTTCACTGGTCTGCCATGCTTAAGTCTGAAATAGCATTTTTGTTGGTCTGTCATGCTAAAGTTTAAAATAACATTTACGCTGATCTTCTACGTTTAAATTTAAAATAATATTCCCGTTGGTCTTTCATGCTTCAGTTTGAAATCATATAGGCATTGCTCTGTCGCTTTTAAGCTTAAAATAGCATGTTCTTGGTCTGTCATACTTCAGTTCGACATAGAATTTACGTAGATCTTTCACGCTGAATTTTGAAATAGAATTCAAGTTTGTCTGTCATGCTCAACGTTAAAATAGAACTTTCATCGCTAAATGCGATGATTGAATGGACGCATCTTAAAGAATATAATTCATTGCTTCTTTTTTATCTTTTCTTGTTGTTGTTCTTACTTTTTTCTAATTTCTTCTACTTAGTGCAATGTGTGCGTCTTTTTTTTTTTTAACTCATTACTTGTATTATTTATATGATCAAAAATATTATTATCGCCATTGTTTCTTGAACGTCTCCCACCCTTTCCTGCACATCTTTCTCTTGTTTCATAAGCCGTTTTTTTTCTAGTCCCAGCTTTTCCCGCGCTTCACAGCCTCGTTTTGAGAATGCAGAACGGTTTCTCTGCCAATCACGCAGACAAAAGGAAATATCTCTCTTGTTAAATGCGTTCTATATGAAAGGCTTTTTTATTTGTCGGTCTCTCGCACGTAAGTTAATCTCTATCTCTATAAAGTTAGGTATATTTATATGTTTATATATTCTTGTGTACAAGATTCACTCCGAAACTGATTAACCGGCCATTATGAATTTTGGAACACAGCTGCTCGGCGTAAGAGGTTCAAATATGGGCTATATTTAGTTTAATTTCGTCTCACGCAAACGGGGTACAGATAGAGATGCAGCTCTTCGTGAAAATTCAAATATCTCCGATTTTTGTGAAATTTTAAAAATAGGTATTAGACATCAATTAATAAATATTCCCAAAAATTTTAGTTTTGTAAAGTATTTTTAAAGGATTTTAGGGAGCATAATATGGGCACAACTTCGCATTTGAAAATTCAAATTAATCAGATTTGCACTGAATTTGATCCCAAGTCATTAGATACAAATTAAGCAAAAAACCCTGAAATTTAACAGAATTTAGCAGCCGAACCGACCGGCGGCCTACAAAGACCCCTTAAGCTTAAACCTAAAATTTTAGACATTTTTTTTTAGAATCAATATATATAATGGGTTTTGATTAAAATTAACATAAGGATTTTAAACATAAGGTTTAGTATCATTATATCTGGATATTGGTCTTCGTAAGGGGACATAAAAGTGGTGCAAAATTGTTCTGTTTGGGAAATTAATTTTGCCCGTCTTGAGAAGCTTCTTCTTCTAGTTCTTTATAAATCGTAGCAAAGATATGCTACCTCTGGTCGTATAATTTTTCAGGCACATATGACTAAACTGTCCTCCAAAGAAGGGGGTTATGCCTGGGAGGATGGTTTCTCGACAACAGAACAGATACTCCTAAAAAGAGGAGGTAATGCCTTGGAAGAGTGTATCTCGACCACAGAAGATGTTACACTACACCTCAAAGTAGGAAGTAATGCATGAAATGATGGTCTCATGACAACAGAACAGATTCAAAACCCCTCTGAGGAGGTAATGCCTAGGAGGATGGTATCATGACAACATAACAGATACTACGCTACCCAACAGAATTTAGTATTAAAAGATAGTACATTAGTCTGAAATAGTATAGTAAACTGATTAAAAGATTAAAATGTAGTAATAGTACAGTTACAATCAGACAGATGCTAAATCTCCATTGACAATAGAATCATATTTAAAAAAGTAAAGTAATGTCGATTGAAAAATGAAGAACACTATGAGAGTACTAACATTGATCAATGGTCTGAACTGTGTTTGATTACTTATGGGATGGTTTATGACAATAATTTGTTGACATTGGATTTAAAGACGACCAAGTTGTAACTAACATGGAAGCAGTCCCGCGGTAATGTGTTCAACAGGGGCGGCGCATAGAAAAGGAAAGTGAAGTCGTTCTCAGTGTGCTAGAAGGACGAGTTCTTGCTTACAAGGACGGAACCAAATATTGGAGCTCAGTCGAGCACCTTTCGTTCTGATAACGTACGTAATAAAAACTTGAACGCAGCAGACGAACCGACCGGCGGCCTACAAAGAAAAGTAGAACATGAAGATGTGAAGATATATTCAAAACCTCCTTTGCTGTAGCTTGCGTCTATTGAGTCGTTCCTCTCTTTCACTTCCGCTTCGTTCCAACGTCCTACACTGTTTGGGTACCTTATTGACAAGCATTTTTATATTTGTGTCTCCCCAATTATTTCATTGCTACTTGTTGCTTTAAAAGTCGGTTGCTATAATAACTGTAAAACCGATTTAAGACAATTTGGAAATACTGTGACTACCGACACTCTCAACAAAGAAACTTCGATTCTACGTATTAATGTGTAGATAATGGTTAGTCTAGGGTTAGGGTTAGGTTTTAAGGTTAGGGTTTAGGGTTAGGGTTAGGGTTAGGGTTTAGGGTTAGGGTTAGGGTTAGTTTAGGAATAATAGCGAAAAAAACCACCTGCACATGACATTATTTAATATCTAAAAAGTATTTTATATCAATAAGTTGCCGACATCTGTTTATTATTATACTAAACTAGACGGGTAACATTGATTCTCCTAAACATAACAGTTTTGCACCACTTTTATGTTTCGAGATATAATGCTAATAAAAATCTTATGCCAATAATCCGTATTTTAATTTTGACTAAATTCAATTACATGATTTTAATCCAAAAATGTCTAAACTCTAATGCTTAAGTTAAGGGGGCTAAACAAGCAATTGAAATTCATAGAAAATTGCTTAATTGGTGTCTAATATTTACATTTTCAAACGGGAGGTTGTGGCCATTTTATGCATCTCGAAGAATTCTTAAAATACTCCAAAGAAACTGAAAATTGCGGAGTATTTATTATTTTATCTCTAATAACTAGTATTAAAATTTCACAAAAGTCAGAGATATTTGAATCTTTAGGATAATTGCTTGACTACATATCTCAGAACACAGCAAGGCTAATCACTGCAGCAAGAGACCCCGTGAAAATGAACAATACAGCGAGCAGCGGAACCAGAAACCAAATAACGACAAGAAATGAAAAGCGGGAAGAAAAAAACAGCTACATCGACGGTTCATAAGAATGACAAGAGAAGAGACTCACGAAAACACCTGGGCATGGTTACAAAAAGGACACTTAAACAGAGAAACGGAATCGTTACTGTCAGCTGCACAGAACAATGCAATTAGAACCAACTACGTCAAACCTAAAACAAAGCTTCTGATTAATCGCTCTGTAATGTAGTAGTGATCGGAAACACCTGGCCATGGTTACAAAAATGGCACTTGCACAGAGAAACGGAATCGCTACTGTCAGCTGCACAGAACAATGCAATTAGAACCAACTACATCAAACCTAAAACAAAGCTTGTGATTAATCGCTCTGTAATGTAGTATTGATCGGAAACACCTGGGCATGGTTACAAAAAGGGAACTTAAACAGAGAAACGGAATCGCTACTGTCAGCTGCACAGAAGAATGCAATTAGAACTAACTACATCAAACCTAAAATAGATACAACACAAGAAAACAGTAACCGTACACTCTGTGGACAAAGAAGCAAAACGGTAAATCATATAATAAGTGAATGCAGAAAACTCGGCCCCAAAAGAATACAATAACAGTACACTAGAAACTATGCAAACAACTGTATTTTGAAGACGCAAACAAATGGTAAAGACACAAACATTAGTTTTTCCGCCAAATCCAACAAAGCTTGTGATTATTCGCTCTGTAATGTAGTAGTGATCGAAAACACCTGGACATGGTTACAAAAAGGACACTTAAACAGAGAAACGGAATCGCCGTCGTCAGCTGCTCAGAACAATGCAATTAAAACTAACTACATCAAACCTAAAGCAAAGCTTTTGATTAATCGCTCTGTAATGTAATAGTGATCGGATGGTGACACAACACATGCTTTACTTGTTATTTTTCTCTTTACCCTTTGCATTTTGAATAGTCCAGCTTTGTTACATTTCCATTTTCGTTTGCAGTTTCGTTCTGCATATGTAAAGTAGCTAGCGTGTTCTTAAATTCCCCGGTCGAATTACTGTAGTCGCAGCGGTGATGTGGCAGCCGAAGTTGCCAACTTCTCTCACTCTCACTCTCACTTTCTCTCTCTCTTTCGTTGTATACATCTTCGTTTAACTAACAACCGTCGCACGTTATTCAAAACGAGGGCATCTCAAACTCAATATGGCATGAATAATTCCTTTTTGGGGGGTGGGGGTACTTGTCTTGGACAGTATACAAGTATACATACATAAAGCCATCCCCCATGAAATACTAGCAACGTGAGAAAGGGCTGTAGAGAAGAGAAGAGATCACCCACCCACCTACTAGATTGCGAAGTCGATTTTATACCGTCTTCGTCTTTTATGTTTACTATTTTTTTCTTTCGCTTCGGCTGGTTCTTTTTTGCTCGTTCTTCGAGACTGGCAGATAGACATGTGCCTCTCCTATTGCTATAGATTACTTTTATTTCCCACAATTCTATATTATTTTTCTTCTTCCTGTTCTCCTTAATTACTACCTTAATATTCTTTTTACCAAATATCTTCCATTTTTAGCAATTCAATTTTATTTTCTCAGCTCCATTTTTTTTTTATTAATTATCATTTTCTGCTAAACTACGTCGTATTTCCTTTGTTCTTCTCATGACCTTCTATTGACTGCTCCTAATTTCCACTCCTAATTGTTTTGTCATTACCACAGTCCTTAAACTTCATCAATTTTCCCGTCATTCAATTGTCCGTTCTTATCGTATATTTTTAAACGCTTTCTTCATTAGTCTACCATTAAAAGTGCACGACGCCATTTTGTTTATTGCCGTTTTTCTGTTATTCAAGTCTTTCTTTTTTTTTGCCTTTTTCTATCTTCCTTTATTTCTACTTCTTTTTTATCTTCGTTTTTGTCTCTTTTTACTTATGTCTATCCTTTTTCTTCTTCTTCTTCTTCTTCTTCTTCTTCTTCTTCTTCTTTCACTTGTTTTTCTTTTTTATATTTGTATTTTCTTCTTCTTCATCTTCTTATTATTTGTCCCGTATTCGTTTTATGTCCAACCTTTCTTCTTCTTTTTCTCCTTTTCCTTCTTTATTTTAGTCGAGTTTATCGATTTTCTTACGTCTTACATGTTCTCTTTTTTCTTCTTATTCGTCTTTCTTCATTTTTCTCCCTTTGTTTTCTTTTTTCTTATGTCCTTTCTTCCTCATTCTTCTTCTTCATCTTCTTCTTATTCGTCATTACGTTTTAACCTTTTTTTTCTCGTGTGTGCCGTTTTTTCTTCCCCTTCATCTTCCTCTTTTGTTCACAGTCCCTTTCTTTTCTTTCTTCATTTTACCTTAGTTTTCCATTCATCTTCATGTTCACGTCTTCTTCCATTTCTTCTTTTTCATTCATTCATTTATGTATTACTATTATTCCTGTGTATATCCGTTGTTTCATCTCATATTGCTTCTTCTTTCATTTCTTCTTTTTCAGTTTTTTTATTTACTTTATTCTTCTGATCATCCTTTTTTCCTTCTGCTGTTATCCCCTTCTTTTCCTTTTCCGTCTCCTTCTCTTTCTTCTTATTCTTCGTCTTCTTCTTTTTCTCCTTCTTCTTCTTCCCTCTTTCTTCTTTTTCTTTTTTTTTCTTCTTCTTTTTCTCTTATTCCCTCTTTCTTCTTCTTCTTCTTCTTCTTCTTCTTCTTCTTCTTCTTCTTCTTCTTCTTCTTCTTCCCCCTTTCGTCTTTTCCTTCTTCTTCCTTTTCCTCCTGTTTGTCTCTTTCTTCTCCCCCCCCTTTCGCCTTTTTCTTCTTTTTCTTCTTCTTCTTCTTCCACTATTTAACTTCTTTATCTTCCCTTACATTTTTGTGGCTTTTTTCGTTATTTCAATTTCCATTTTCTTATGTTAGACTTTTCCTTCTTTTTCCCCTTTCACTCTTTCTCTCTTTCACTTTCTCTTTCTCTCTATTGCTTAATGTGTTCATCCGTTTTTTTTTTGTTCTTTACTTTTCTTTTTGATGCTCTTTTGCGTTGGTCTTTCTTTTTTTACCGTTTCTTTATTTCCCTTTCATATTTTATTTCTTTTTATACCTTCCTTTTTTACCTTGATCTATTTCCTTCTTCTTCTTCTTTTTCTTCTTCTTCTGTTTTTTTTTCTTTTCATTTTTTCGCGTTTCATTATTTCTACTTATTTTCCCTTTTTTGTTCTTTCCTTTTTTCATAAATCCTTCATTTATTTATTTTCATGGACGTCGCTCCTTACAAGGCATGAAGCCACTTGATGTAAGGAGCTAACAATAACGAAAGATGATTATCGCAAAGACAGGAGATGCCTATTGGCCTTAGTCTTGAAAAGACCACGGTTTTAAGGATGAGAACAACGGCCAACAGAAGGAGAAATCGACAAGTCTGCAGTTCTTGGAAAGAAGCTACTGGAATAGGAAGTTGTATTATAACGATATACCTGAACAGCGAATTGATGAAGACCACTAGACCAACGAGTCAAACGAGCCGAAACAAACGAAGCAGAGAATATATCAGAAAATTGTGGAGAACACGTGCGATAATGAAACTTTCTTCTTTTGTTTCTTTAATCTTAGCTCTTCTTTCATTTACAATTATTTATTTGTAGTTCCATAGTCGGACTTGTGTCTTAACTGTTTGTCCCATACATTTTCGGGACTTATTCGATTGTCAAGCAATAATTGAGGTGTCGAACGAGAAGGATTGTGGACGAGAATGAAAGTATTATTCGTAGCCGCAGTATGTTTACCTTATTGTAAGGGTTTATTAAAAATGCATTTCTGACGGAAAATATAGAAGTGGAACGAAACTCTCGCGAAGGGTAAGTCTAGGTGAGCGTTAAATGACATTAATTAGAGATTAAATGTGACATCCTTGACCATGTATGGATAACACACATATATATATATATATATATATATATATATATATATATATATATATATATATATATATATATATATAATTATTAAATATCTATATCCATTAGGAAGTGCTTGTTTTGTCTCATAAAGCCTCATCAGTGTGGCTACGTATATATATACAGTCATCCACCAACAGCTGTCTTGCGGCATTATGACTCATCGGTGTGGCTAAACATTGCAAGTGTTTTAACGCTGACATTAGAAATAAGATCTCTATACCAATTCTTACGTCTCCGTTAGCGTACATTTTCTCGATAATAAGAAATATTATAACGCTGATGTTTTTTTTGTTTAGACTCAGGCTAATTATTAACAAGAGAACACTATTCAATATATATATATATATATATATATATATATATATATATATATATATATATATACCTTTTTTAAAGCATCCAAATAAATTTTAAAAACAAGGAGTAAGGTAAAACAAAACATTTTTAAAGCATGTTAAGATGCGATAAATTTTATTAAAAAAGAAAAATCGAAACCGATTTTTTTTATATAAACTTTCATTTTTAATTTATTTTCTCATTTTTTTTTAATAAACAAAAAAAAATGAAAGTTCATAAAAAATCGGTTTCGATTTTTCTTTTTTAATAAAACATTATCGCATCTTAACATGCTTTAAAAAGGTATTTTGTTTTACCTTACCCCTTGTTTTTAAAATATATATATATATATATATATATATATATATATATATATATATATATATATATATATATATATATATGATAAAATAGAAAACTAAAAGTATACTTTTAGAGTATATAACCTATAGTAAAATAGTTTAAGCTCAATATACGAGGTAGAGGAATTATAAATCTCGGTCCACGGAAGTATTTCAAAATGGCCTTAATGCTCAAAATGACATCCGAATAAGTGCGTTCCATTTACGATTGAACTAAACATAGTTCTATTAGGTTTACTTCATTTTTGAATATTTTCAACGATACCATTTTTCCATCGTTAAATCACCATTCACCGGACACTTTATCTACGGACATTCACCAACTTGACAGACTCCATATTTTCAAACGCACACTCTTACTCTAAATTACTTTATATTTTTTCAAATTGTGAATGTTAGCTGTTTCTACTGCCAACCTATCCCTCTATGTAATTTTTCTGATAAGATTTTAATCTTTGAAAAGTCTTGACTTAAGGAAAGAAAAATAAACATGTTTTTACCGAGAACACTTTGCATTGAACAATCGAAGTCGAAATAGAGTTATCAGTAGTACATATTTATCTCTCTTCTTTCATTATTCTTCATATATATATATATATATATATATATATATATATATATATATATATATCCCTGAAGATGAGCCGAAGAGGTTCTGAAACAAGTGTCAGATACTCAATCAATGTTTATTTTAATATATATATATATATATGTGTGTGTGTGGGTGTGTGTGTGTGTGTATGTGTATATATTTATATATATATATATATTTATATATATAATCATGTTACCACCTCTCTCTCCAATTATATTTGAATTGTCGAGTGTGAATTGAATTCTTTTTTTTTCAGTTTCAAAAATGTAATCGTCTGGATCGGATGCTTGAAAAAACCACAAGGTTGAAATAAATTATTGCATCGATGACTATGTAATTTCGTGTTATTATACTTCATTTTATTCTTACTCTGTTTATCACATTGAGATCTCATACCCGGCTCTCCTCCTGCAATTATTTCATTATAAAACACATATATATATATATATATATATATATATATATATATATATATATATATATATATATATATATATATATATATATATATATATTTAAATCCCTATTAATTGTCATGTTAATTCTTGCCGGCCGAGGGGAACGATACCCGACAACAAATCAGTGACGATTTTAAATCCCGTGTTCAAGCTATTCGACTGACATTAATGAACATCCCTACACTGAAGATTTCGTAAGCATGAAACATCGATGTCTGTAGGTAAAAATAAATAATATATACTTAATATATATATATATATATATATATATAGAGAGAGAGAGATAGATATATATATATATATATATATATATATATATATATATATATATATATATATATATATATATATATATATATATATATGTAAACTCCGATGTGTTTTTTTATATCAATAATTATTTTGCAGGCAGAGAAGAATATTATTTTTTTAGTATTATAACTTTGTTGGCTAAATAAGTCATTTGCTCTGGAGAGAAATTCATGAGAATATGAATGCACAAAAGGGTTTCTTTGCTGTTCGGTAGATAGACAAAGAATGAGCACTGTACAACATTGAAAATTTTCATTGTTGTATATTTATTCATTTGTTTATCAAATACACACTTTTGATAAAAAGCGGAGGGCCGCTCGAAATAGTACAATTTAAATTATAACATCTATAATTCTAAATGCTTTTATGTTTTATATGAAACTAATTTAGTATTTGTCAAATGTAAAAATTTCATTACTTTTAGTCGATAAACATTTCGTATATATTTATATATTCGCAAGTATATGCTCGCTCTTTTCGCATATATTTACTAGCCTGGACGGATGGTATCATCGTGAACGGAAGAGATAGATACTTATATATATATATATATATATATATATATATATATATATATATATATATATATATATATATATATATATATATAAATTCCCGAAACAGTTTTTCATAGTAAACAACTGATGATCCCTTAAAATAGTGTTAGAAATAAACTAATATAATAACTGTAAAAAATAAATTGACTTGCATGAGTGATTTTCCACTGGAAGACTTGGGACTATAATTTTTTTTTTTTTTTTTTAATATAGTTTTAATGGTTGAGAAACTTCCGAGACTATATATATATATTTGTGGGGTTTACAAAAAATGTATATTTTTCATAATATCCGAAAATGTTCGAAATTGCAAGCTCAATGAAGTTGTATTACAGACTTCAGGGGATATATTAATTATAGGTGCAATCAATCCATAACTTGGATTCATTTTCTTAGTCTTCATATTAATTTCTCCTTGTCTTACAGGAAAACAAAATTCTCTTAATATGTTTATATTGTATTTTTTCCCAAAATGAACGCTTTCTATACATCCTACGCGCGTTTCGCAGCAGAGTCGAACGAAAATACACAGTCTTTCATCTCAGCTATGCAGCTCATCAGGGAAAAGTTAAATTCGCTTAAAAACTACCGTCCTATTTCTCCACTTCAACGTAACGATTCCCAAGTTCGAAAAGATGCACCTGGGGAATATCGGAGGTTACATAGGATGAAACGTTGTGAATATAACAACCAGGATACGAATTCTTATCCGAATTATTCAAATACCACATGATGGCCATATTTCAATGTTGTGTAATTTCATGTGAGTTGGTTTACTTTTGTTTTATGGACAACGTTTCGTAAAGTATCTGTCTCTTCCGTTTCTTATACAGATACTTATATATTCTTATACTACACTGACCTCCTAAGGAGGAGGTATTGAATAAGAGTGTTAGATAATGGCCCTATGGGAATGGACGTATCTGTGGGAGATCGGGTTTGACTTGTGCGATTTGTAGCGGAGTCACCTCGTGCAAGTTGGTGCGATGTGTTCTCACGATTTGCGGGGACAGTGGACGAGACCTCGGGGTCGGGGGGGGGGGGTTAGGTCACACCTGCGTGTTGATCACGAGATTTCGTGACGTCACAGTTTTCCCGCTGGGAAAACTGGAGTTGAGATTTCAGTTTGGACTTGGAAGCCGAAGAGTCAACACGCTTTAGCCATGTAAGGATTACAAGCTAGGGAATTTCGGATCCCCTGAAATATGGAGCCGAGCGCCTTCCCCCATCTTCCTTTACAAGTAGCTAAGTAATTAGAAAAATAACTAGCGTAAGCCTCTCTCTCTGCTACAACGAACTTGACCAGTATCGACAAGCAGTATAGTAATAAATGGCTCTAAATTAAAAAGGATAAGCCTTGTTATATTTTATTGTGCGTGGGGGATTTGATTTCAGCCCACAAAAGAAACTGCCGGCCCGAAAATGTAACAACGACAAAGCGTCTGCAGAGAATGGTGGCGGCGACGGAGCGACTAAAAATGGCAGCTAGGTTGCAGAAAACAGAGAAGAGACAGAAAAAGAAAGGGAAATATCATTCCCGAATTGCGTCTTCTGCTATGTCGGCCGAAAAGGGGAGATTGAAAATCGGGACCGAATAGCAAGACTACTGGACGTCGCCGGATCGAGAAACGACATATCGTCTCGTTAGCAAGCGATGCCGTTCGCGGGATCAACAGACGAGAGTTCTACGACGACCAGAGATTCCGACATTCTACGAACGTATCATAAACCAGCAATACAACAAGAGGCTGATATCATGACGAGCGAACACTACTCTTCATCACAAGAGAAGGAATTAATACCTAGGAGAAGTATAAGGTGACAACAGAACAGATACTATACTACTCCCCCAACACACATACACCAAGAAAAATAATCCTGGGTGGATTATATTATGAAAACAAATATATCCTATATTGCACCTTCCCCCCAAAAGGAGGTAATGACTAGTCGGAATGTATCATGACGAATTAAAATATACTACATTAATCCCCAAAGGAGTAGAAGGTAATGCCTGGCAGGATGGTATAATGACAACAGAACAGATACTAAACTACTCCTTCAAAAAGACAGAAGAGGTAATACCTAAGAGGATCAACCATTAGGGAGAGGGTAATGCCTGCGAGTATAGTATCATGAGAACAGAACATATACTGCACTCTTACCACCACAATAAAAATTATGAGGTAGTCCCTGGAAAAATTGTCTCATAACAATATAACAAATACTACATTACCCTATCCTAAAAAAGGATGCAATACCTGGGAAGATTGTTCCTCAACCCCTAAAAAAATGAAGATGTAATTCCAGGGAAGATGGTCTTATAACAACATAACTGATAATACACTACCCATTCCCATTAAAAGATAATATAATAATAGATTTGTTCATTCATTCAAAAATGCCTAGTCATGAAAACATTATTGTTTTATGGTTCCTTGGCTTTTTAGCTAAGATTAAAATGTAGTGTCGGTTCTCAGAGTCACAGCGACATCAGACCTTTTTACTAAAGGTGTAAATTAAAAGTATATATCTTTATCATCTTGTTAATTATCTCTCTTGAAAATTAATGAAAATCAAATTCTAAGAAACCTTTGGAAATACTCTTTTTTTTATTAAATTGCTTTAATTAATATTATAAAAATATTACTATCAACGATAATAATTGCGTATATATAAGAAATATGACAATAGAAATTACAAATGTATATCATAAAATACTATTTTGTTTGAAACTGTTTATAAAATAAGTATGCAAATTAAGAATACCTATAGTTTTTTGTGGGTGCTTGCAGATTACTATATATACGGTGTTTAAAAGCGTCATGTGTCATCGAATAAAATAAGCAAACACGATAATGATGTTAATATAGTTATATAGGTGGGTAAAAAACTTTCACATTTTTTATTTAATTCGCATTTATTTATAAAATTTATCATACAAAAATACCCGTCCCAGGACAGGTTAAAATTAATTCCCCGAACAGAACAGTTGTGTAACAATTTGATGTCTTCTTGCGAAGATTAAAATCAAGATATAATGATACTAAACCTTATGTCTAGAATCCTTATTCCATTTTTAATAAAAATCAATTACATCATTTTTATTCTCGAAAATATCTAATATTTTTAGCTAAGGCTTATGGGCTCTTAAGAAGAAATTGATTTAAATTTAGGGAATTTTGCTTCATTGGTGGCTAATTAAAATGGATCAAATTTAAAGACACATGTGAAATATAAAAAAATGAAATTTGGACGATATTTAATAAATGATGTTTAAAAGTGTTGTAAAAATTTCTAAAAAATCGGAGGTATCTGAATTTTCATAAAGGGCTTACCCTAACCCTAACCCTAACCCTAACACTAACTCTAACCCTAACCCTAACCCTCACCCCCTCTTTGTCTTCTTTTTCATAAAATTAAATTAAACTAAATATAGTTATTTATTCACGCTATCGTCTAGCAGCGTTTCAAAATTCATAATGATCGATTTATTGTTTTTAAGGTAATTCTGTGAATATAACCCCGTACAAATATATAAACATATACAAATGCCTAACTTTATATAAATACAAAAATAATACCCGTCCCAGGATAGTTAAAATTAATCACCTGAACAGAAGAGTTTTGCTCCACTTGTATGTCCCCTTACGAAGATTAAAATCAATATATAAATATACTAAACCTATTCTAATCTTATATATATATATATATATATATATATATATATATATATATTAATCTTTATTCTAATTTTGATCAAAATCGATTACATGATTTTGATTCTAAAAAATGTCAAAAAATTTCAGGCTTAAGGCGTTTATTAAGAAAAAATTCAAGGGATCTTTGTAATTGGTATCTCATCACTATGGTTCATATAAATGCACATCTGAAACATTAGAATTAGAATTAAGAATAGTCAACGGAGTCTTTGTTTTTTTTTCTCTCGTCTTTTTTTTCTGTCTCTATAATTGGAGTTCCGTTCTGATCGAGTTGCATTAAATTGGTGTTGAAGAAAGATGTATTCTGTCAAACAACACACCACAAAATAAATGTTAACTCATAATGCACATGTATAGGGTGCGCCATAAGTAACTATATATTTTCTTAAGTAAAGTAGTCGACCGTAATCGAGGGCGACCCGAATGCTCCCTTTTCATTAGCTACTACATCGATATGTAGGGGAGGGCGCCACTGCTTTCCCAGGATTACTCCACTTATACTTATAATACTGAGTGGTTTATCAAATATCATTTTTGAGTAATTGGTATGACTCGGCCGAGGATAGAACCTTGGTCTCCCGGCCCATCAGCGAACACTCTTACCAGTATGCCTAATGAGCCGATACTATGAATAAATCTATATTTTTTCATATTTCTTCCAAGTTATATTTCTCAAAAATTATATAAGTACTCGTGGCTGTCATTTTATTATTGATAATTTTTTTTCATTAATGTAAAAATACATTGAATATATATTCAGTGTATTTTTACGGAAGTGAAGTATATCTGATGGATTATATTACATCTGTGAAATCTACATTGTGACTTCCGTTATTCGTGGTGATTAGTGTTAACCCCTTTTTTATTATTTTTGTCAGGTATAAATCGCATTTATTTTTGCATTTAAACTTGATCAGTAGGTTAAATCTTCGCCAGCTTATATGGTATGCTCACACGATTACGAATCTCTAGAAATGTCGCACAAAGGTGTATTCTATCTCCAGAAATCTCGCACAAAGTTGTATTCTATCCCTAGAAATCTCGCATAAAAGTGTATTCTATCTGTTGAAATCCCGCACTAAGGTGTATTTTATATCTAGAAATCTCGTACAAAGGTGTAGTCTATCTCTAGAAATCTCTCACAAAGGTGTAGTATATCTCTAGAAATCTCGCACAAAGGTGTATTCTATCTCTAGAAATCTTGCACAAAGGTGTAGTCTATCTCTAGAATTCTCGCACAAAGGTGCATTGTATCTCTAGAAATCTCGCACAAAGGTGTAGTCTATCTTTAGAAATCTCGCACAAAGGTGTATTCTATCTCTAGAAATCTCGCACAAAGGTGCATTGTATCTGTAGAAATCTCGCATAAAAGTGTATTCTATCTGTAGAAATCTCGCACTAAGGTGTATTTTATCTCTAGAAATATCGCACCAAGGTGTAGTCTATCTCTAGAAATCTCGTACAAAGGTGTAGTCTATCTCTAGAAATCTCTCGCAAAGGTGTATTCTATCTCTAGAAATCTCGCACAAAGGGGCATTCTATCTCTAGAAATCTCGCATAAAAGTGTATTCTATCTGTAGAAATCCCGCACTAAGGTGTATTTTATCTCTAGAAATATCGCACAAAGGTGTAGTCTATCTCTAGGAATTTCGCACAAAGGTGTAGTCTATCTCTAGAAATCTCGCACAAAGGTGTCTTCGGAAAGATCGTTTTGTGTATGCCAGTGCTTCTGCACTTCTAATTCGGGGAATCGCAAATTGAAATTTAAAACTTAAAAATTGCTTATTATTTCATTTTTTAACTTTAATAAGAGATTTCATCAATAATCATTTACATATAGATAGATAACAACTTCTTTGTCATTCAAAAAAGAAAACACTTTTGCTATTGCTGAAGTGTAAAAAAACATAAAAAATATAATATTTTATCAATAATAATAATAATAATAATAATAATAATAATAATAATAATAATAATAATAATAATAATAATAATAATGTCAATATTAAAGACACCGATAGTGAAATGTCATTGCCGGAAGGTAACTATGATTGTCATATTTGAAATACAATTAATCGATTGAGTTAGTATCTGCACGAATGCTTTGGTTCTTGGCGGCCATTTCATCGAAGGTGATACTATAGGCTCATTTTGACATTGATTTCCTTTTTGTGTTTCAAGTAGCTCTTCAGATGTGTCCACGAGTGTTGGCATTCCGCCCTCTTGGCTGTCATTTGCTATGAATATAATATCATCTCTCTCTCTCTCTCTCTCTCTCTCTTTCTCTCTTCTTATATATATATATATATATATATATATATATATATTGTGTTTGAGTGAAATAAATTCCAGAAAGAAAATCTGGGTATGAGAGCTCAATGTAATAAAGAGAGCAAGCATAAAATTAAAATAAAATAACACGGAATCACATAATCACCGGTGCGCTAATTTATTTTGACCCTATGGTATTTTCAAGAATCCAAGCGAGGTGATTACATTTTTGAAAAAAAAATATATATATATGTATGTATATATATAGATAGTTAGATCTCAAGCGCATAATAATTATAAACCATCATGTGTGGAACAAACTAAAAATGTCCGGCTATTCAAAATGAGTGACAGACTGCGGTTATCTGATGGATATCTGATGCAAGAACTGTGATTGGGTTAGAGAGTAAATGACTGAATGTCGCTGTATCCAATTTAAAGGTTACTGGTTTATCATTTCTTCCATCTGCATGTGATCAAATCTACTACAATTAAATGAGATATACATTTTACATAATGACTTTTTTTAATAGATAGTCGCTTATAATTTTATCTTGCTCGATATTTTATTTTTTTATTTTTGTTTACTTATAAATAAAGGATGGCCGAGTGTTTAGTCTTAGACTCAGACCTACACCCACTGCTATCCATGAACACCGGAAACAGTTTAATAACAGTCAATCTTTCAAGATTCACCGACAGTAAAATCATATCTCAAACGTTTTTATTGGCTAATAATCTCCCTTCTACTACGGAGTGTAGATGGAAAATAATAGGACGGTAATTTTCCCTTTTAGATTGAATCTTAATGTATATCATAATTTAGTTATTAGAAATTAATTTTTTTTGTTAAAAAAAGAAAAATTAAAGTCAATATTTTATTATATATTTATTTATTTATTTCCTTCAAAATATAATGATTGTGTTTACCGTTAAGAACTTGAAACTTGAACATAACGGTGGTCTTTCTGCCGAATAGAATTAAATAAGTTATTTCATTTATTACATAAATAACCATTTCTTCTTAGTTTATGTTACTTTTATTAAAAAAATAAAAATAAAAAAAATGTAATCTGTTTTCGACTTTAATTTCAAAACAAGTCAACCGGCAACAGACATACGGTGGACATATTACTGAAGAAGCGAAATAACTCCAAGTTTTTACATTTTCTAACAGCGACACTTTCGGGGGGGGGGGGGGGCATGAGACAGAAAGAAAGAGAGTGAAAGTAAGTGACAGTGAGAAAGTAAGATAGAAAGAAAGAGAGAGTAAATAATAGATAGTAAGAAAAAGAGAGAAAGTAAGTTAGAGTGAGAAGGTAAAATAGAAATAAAGAGAGGGAGTAAGAAATAGATAGAAAGAAAGAGAGAGTAAGAAATAGATAGAAAGAAAGAGTAAGAAATAGAGAGAAAGAAAGGGAGTGTGTCTATCAATTAGTATGTTACGTTTAAGTCTCAAATAGTGTTTCGTGAAAGTTAT
The DNA here is from genome assembly GCA_963556195.1 of Sepiola atlantica. Taxonomy (NCBI): domain Eukaryota; kingdom Metazoa; phylum Mollusca; class Cephalopoda; order Sepiida; family Sepiolidae; genus Sepiola; species Sepiola atlantica. Next base: position 90,271,244 of record OY744515.1, read on the forward strand.
CTGTTTTATGGTGTCCTTCAAGTGGTGCAATCATGAAAACTGTGACTTATTACTATTAACACCACCAAAACCAACATTCTCTCCTTTCGTCACCAATGCTTGAATCCTTCGCTTTGCCTCAGTTGAAATGAATGGCTATCTTTTGGAGAAACGCCTTGCTTAAATAACCCCTTAAGACTAACTTTCACCCCATACCTGAAATAAAAGACTTTCATGGAAAAGTGTTAGATCATTCTACTGCTCTAGAAAGTAGCTGCTTCTTGATGCAATTTTCTACCTGTATAGGAGTCATATTCGGTCCAGGATGGAGTACTGCGGCCACGTTTGAGGACCTGCTGCTTCGAACATTCTTATAAGCCCTGGGAGAGTACAAAATCGAATATGCAATCTAGTGGGAAATGATATCTTGACTTTCTCTGAAGCCCACTTCTCACAGAAGAGATGATGCTAGTCTTACCCTACTCTATTGGTATTTTCATCGCAGGTGCTCGACTGAGCTTCAACCTCTGGTGCCCACCTACTACCACCTTCTCAGCAAAACCTCGTCCTGCTTCCAACACTGCAAACATTCCCCTTTTTTCCTCTGTATACCTTAAATTAAACGGAACTTCAATCCCGTGGAACACATTTCCGCGGGAATACTTCCCTACGGAGTACAACATGGTCATTTTCAAGTTCAATCTCAACTAATATCTGTCTAGTTGTCCTTCTATAGTACTGTTCTAACATCCAATTGGAAATCTTACTCTTATCCTCGAGTGGGTCATTACCTTAGCAAGTTGTTAGGGTTAGGGGTAGAGTTAGGGTTTCACTTTTACATTCGTTTTGTCTTGTTTTTAGTCCTGCTTATACTCGATATGCCCCCCCCGCATTATAATCGCCTTCTATAAATTATATCTAAACTTTACCCTAACCCTTACCCTAAACCTTACTCTAACCTTAACTCTAACCCTTACCCTAACTCTAACCTTAACCTTTACCCTAACCTTTACCCTAACCCTTACCCTAATACTAACCTTAACCTTAACCCCTAACCTTAACCTTAACCCTATTCCTAACCCTATTCCTAACCCTATCCCTAACCCTTACTCTAATCCTATCCCTATCCCTAACCCTACCCCTACCCCTAACCCTAACCCTAACCCTAATCCTAAACCTTACTCTAACCTTAACTCTAACCCTTACCCTTACCCTAACCCTACCCTAACCTTTACCCTAACCCGTACCCTAACCCTTACCCTTATCCTAACTCTTACCCTAACCCTAACCCTAACCCTAACCCTGGGCAGCCTCGTCGGCATTCCTCGGTAGGGGCGCTTCAGGAGATTAGCAATAAACTAACTCCTTCTCAAATGGTGAGAAGGCAAAGCCTGGGAGGGTGAACCTCCTAGAACTGCACAGGACAAACCCACAGACCGGCGGAATGAATCCGCGAAGGCTAAGACGATATCCTATAGGGTGTAGTATCCATCGGAACAGATATTACACTTTCATCTTAGCCAAAATGTGTAACCATTTGTGAATGCCGCATGCTTTTTATAGGGAGACGTCGGCATCTTGCTGCACAAAAACTGCAAAATTAACGTCATTATCCGTGACCAGGATATACATGCGACTGGAGGCCGCTTGTGAATTTCACATTCCTTAGAAACTTCCTCTAAAAGAGGAAGCCGGTTTAAACTTATCAGGATGAATGACGTACCAGGTAGGTTGATCATGCTTAAGTTTGAAATTTGTATCTTCTTTTATGTATTAAAAGCAAAACACTACCTGCGATCTGACGGCTCTAAGTATTCTTTTTAAATGGATAACTTAAAATTACATATATTTAATATAAATATATTGTAACTTCAAACAATAATAGTTTTAATTTAAATTACCTCCCTTAAAAATTAATGAACATAATATTTAAAGAAAGATTTTGGTAAGTTATCCTCTTATTTAAATTAAATCACTTTGCTTAATTACTATTAATATCAACAAAACTATTGTATATATATATATATATATATATATATATATATATATATATATATATATATATATATATATATGAAAAAATAAGACAATAAAATTACAAATGAATAACATCGGACATTAATTTATTATGAACTGTTTTAAAAATAGTTATGCAAATTAGGACGTATCTAAAGAATATCCATTATTGTTCCGTTGTTTTCTTCTACCGCGTGCAAAATAAAGACGGCTAGTTCAGCATTACAGCAAGCTACCACACTTATACGGCCTTTCTACGATTCGTAAAGATGGTATACCAT
>OY744515.1:90278519-90311019 GCA_963556195.1 Sepiola atlantica
TTAGGACCGAGGTCCGGGCTTAGTGAAGTCAGTAGCATGGGATGAGATAACTGTGGATGGTTTTGAGTGAAAAGTTGAGAGGTGAGGGTGAGCGGAATAATGTGGATGGTTGTGAGTGAAGAAGTGGAGAGGTGGGGAAAGAGGAGCGGGTGGCTCTGTGATTTTGGTGAGTGGGTAATTTCATTGTTTTAGAAAAGATTTGATATTATGAGGTGGTTTGAGATTGAGAAGGATGGGTGGCTGAGAGTGTGAGAGAAGTGGTCGAAAGGGTTAAATGGGTGTGGGTTGGAGAGGCGAGATTTTATTTTGGTTAGGTGTAAAATATTTGAAGAGTGGGAATGTTTGACCAGCTGGCTATGTCAAGAGTGGGAGGTATGTATAGGTTGGAAGGTTTGGATTCGTGGTGAATGGAGATGTGTGTGTAAGGGGGGGCTTGTGTGTGGGTGTGTATGCGGAGAAGTAGAGAGGTGGGGAAAGAGGAGGGTGGAGGTTCTGTAATTTTGGTGAGTGGGTAATGTCATGGTTTTAGAAAAGATTTGAAAAAATCAGGTGGTTTAAGAGTGGGAGGGATGGGGTGGTAAGAGTGTGAGAGAAGTTGTCGAAAAAGTGAAATAGGTGAGGGGGAGGGGAGATTTTGTTGTGGTTAGGTGTGAAATAGTTGAAAAGTGGGAATGTTTAACTAGCTGGCTATGTCAAGAATATGAGGGATGAGTAAGTGAGAAGGTTTGGATTCGTGGTGAATGAAAATGGTGTGTGGGGGGGTGTATCCGGAGACATGTGTGTGAGTATAATTGAGATCGAAGAGAAAAATGGAGGGTATCCATGATCTGGGTTCAGTTTTTGTTCAGTGAGGATAATTTTGCTTATTAAGGGCGATAGATTATAGAAGCCATTTCGTTCTTTGATGGTGTTGGAGGCAGTAATTAGTGCGGTTTCCAGTAGTCTTCGCCGAGCTTTGTTGTGGATGTATTTGGTGATTTTGGCCTGTTCAAATTTGAAAGCATGATCGTGCTCTAATGCATGGGAGAAAAGGGCACTGAGAGAGTTATTATTTTTATGTCCCTTTTGTGTTCACTCAATGCTTTTTCAATTCACGTTGTGTTACTCCCACGTAAATTTGATGGCAGTTGTTGCATGGGATGTGGGTTTTTTTGGAAGTGTCTTGATGTGTTTAATGTTTGTTTTATGGATTGTAATGTGGTTTGTACTGTTGGAATGCCTAGTTTGTTAAGTGTGTTGCATATGGATGTGCTATTGGAATGCGTGGGTAAGAGAAACGGTCTGTCTATGAGAGAGGTGTTTGGTGTTTAATTTTTTTGTGCGTTGTTTTTGGAGAATATTTGAAAGGCTTTCTTCTTGGCATTTAATATAAAATGTGTGGGGTATTGCAGTGTTTTTAAGGAATTAATGATGTATTTTATTTCTTCATCTATGTATTAGGGACTACAGATTCTAAGAGCACGTAAGTAGAAGTCTATAATCATACCTGTTTTTATATTGCTATTGTGGTGAGAGTAGAAGTGTATGTAGTCATTTTGTGAGTGGTTTTGCGGTGTACCTTGAATTCTAGTTTGTTGTTGGACTTAATTATAAGAGTGTCAAGGAAGTTGTCTATTTCAGTCTCATGTGTGAATTTTATGTATGGTTCTACTGTGTTGAGTTTGTCTTTGAGATTATTGATTTGTATATCTACGGGGAGGAAAATTAGAATATCATCAATGTATCTAAAGTATTCGATGTTGGGGGGTGGTCTAAATTTGAAAGGGCCGGATTCTAAGAATTCTAAAATGAGGCAGGCTAATACACCGTTTAGGGGGTTGCCCATGGGGAGTCAACATTTTTGTTTGTAGAATTATTCGTTGAATGGGGGATATGTTACGTCAGTAATGAGTCTAATTATTTCTATTAAAATGTTGGGTGGAAATGGTAAGCTGGTTTTGATTTTCTTTAGATGTATATGAAGTAAGTTTAGGCATTTTTTTAACTGCGACATTAGTGTAAAGCGCTGTTACATCTAAGCTATATATGTTTTTCTTTTCTACGTTAATGTTTTTTTTTATTTTGTTACGAAGGTCGCCTGAGTTTTTGATGTGTGAGGGACTGATGGTGCCGATTGGTGGGGTGAGAATGTTAGCTATGGCCCGTGCGATTTTGTGTGTGGTGCTACCTATGCTCGATACAATGGGGCGCATGGTGATGTTCGGTTTGTGGGTTTTGGGGAGTCCGTATAGTGTAGGAATGATGGGGTGATACTCAATATATGATGTCCATTTTTTTGTTCTTAATTAGGTGTTTGAAAGATTTGTTAAAATGTTCTATGTTTTTATCTATAGTTGTTTAGTCAGTTTTAGTGTATGTGTTTTCGTCGGATAATAGAGTAGATATTTTTTAAAGATATGGGTTTTTGTCCATGATTACTATGCCCCATCCTTTGTCTTATGGTGATATGATTATGTTATTATTGTTAGCTAGGTATTTAAGAGTGTCTATGTATCTTTTGGGTAAGACGGGGTGATTAGGAAGAGTGGTGGTGGTTGAGATTATTCCTTGAATGAAGCCTTTAGTGAAGTCTGTGTCAGTGTGTCTGTAATTGTTTAGAACTGTGTTGTTGGTGGTGTTAGAGTGTATTCCGGTAGCGAATTTCAAGCCGAAACTGAGAGCTTCAGTTTCTATGTCAGAAAGTTTATAGGTGGTGAGGTTGTTTATGAGTTCCGGAAGTCCTAGAGTTTTCCATTTGCTGTCTAAGATTAGTTTGTTGAGTTTGTTGTTTAATTTCGTAGTATGTTGTGCATTAAATCTTTTGATAGATTTCGTGATGTTATTGATTGTGTTAGGCATTATTGTGTTGTTATTTTTTTTTAGGTTGATGGCCAATGTTCTGGCCTCGTGGAAGAGGTATGAGCTGTTGTGTTTCAGTAGGTTTTCAGATGATATTAGATATTTTTGGATGTAGTCAATAAAAAAATTGTGAAAGTACTTGCGGATATGACCTTTTGTTCGATGCAGAAAAGTTATCCTGTTGTTGTGGAAGTTGGCTGCGAATAGTGCGTTTTTATATGTTCGTAGCTTCTGCTGGAGGGTTTGGTTTTCGCTTTCGACAAAATAAGAAAAGAATGATGAAGGTAATCCGACGTAATGGGAAATGAGAAAGGAAAAACCAAAAAGGATGTTTTTTTTATATATTCATAAACGTTTCGTCTTTATTTGTAAGACTTCTTCAGGATGATAATATTGAGAAAAATGTCATGCAAGTACGTGAAAATATTGAGTAGACATGATGGGTTGATGGGAAGAAGTAGTAGCCACTGCTGGGAGCAGTAGGACCGAGGCCCAGGCTTAGTGAAGTGAGTAGCATGGAATGAGATAACTGTGGATTGGTTAGGTGTGAAATATTTGAAGAGTGGGAATGTTTGACCAGCTGGCTATGTCAAGAGTGTGAGGAATGAGTAAGTTGGAAGGTTTGGATTCGTGGTGAATGAAGATGTGTGTAGGGGTAGACCTCTTCAAAATTGACTTTTTTCTTCAAACATATGGAAACTGATATTATTCCCATTCTCCAAGGTCTAAATTAGCTAAATATACCAGTTATTGTGATCTTGGACCTTGGCTATGCCTGCCTCAAGAGCCATGTAATTTTATTGTTGACGTTTTTCAAAAACGCTGCAAAATTTGGGATATTATGTCTTTATTTTCATTGTAGCTTTCCAGAGGTTGATGCTATAGCATTGAAAGTGGTACCAAATGAAAGCTAATAAAATTTTCTTGCATATGGTAGTAAACACATGAACACCTGTGTTAATTTTAATTAATTTTAATGCACAAACATATATATTTTTTATGCTTGGAAAGGATGCCATCATATAATACATAACTTTATCTCAAAAATGTTACTCTTAATGCATGTATATAATTTATTATCACTAAGTATGTTTTATCTCTTCATTTCAGATTGTAAGTTAAAGCTGATTTGTTAAGATTTGTGAACTGCTGACAACATGGCATCTGGAAGACAACTATGCTGTGGGAAAGTGGTCAGCGATACAAGTGAACGGGATGAACCAACTGAAAAGAGAAGAAAGGTGGCAACTCCTGCCACAAGGTCATTCAGTGATGTGTATCTCATTGGGCAACCCAGCTCCAGCATCAGGGGCTCTCAACTTCCTACTAATCGCCAGGTGTTCCAGTATTTCCTGCATTTGAGGAATGATAATCCCAACAGTGACAATAGGTCTTTAGCCCATGATACAGTGGATGTCGTTTTGCCATTCTGGAATATGGCAAGGATTAAAACACTAACTAGACCAAATGCAGTCAACCGTTTCATGATCCTCCATGAAAAGTACAGGAAAATTGTTAAAAACAAGGGAAGAAATAACAAACCAGAGGAAGAGAAACGAGCTAACTTTCTGAAGGACTTAGACAAGTTATTTGATATTGGAGCAAAGGATGTTGTGGAGGAGATAAGAAGCAACAGGCTGCTCACAAAGGAGACCAAGGAAGAGGACGTCAATTTCTACTTAGACCAACAGACAACTCGCCTGGCACACATGTCAGGTCATGATAAGGCGTTTGAGAAGAAGTCTAGAGAGAAAAGCTTCCGAGAAGAAAGAGAAGAGAGAATGTTATCATCAGTGACTGCTGCAGCAGCAGAAGTTGGGAAAATTTCAAGTGATGAAGACCCAGAGAACAGTCAAGGCTCTGGTACTAGTGAGGGTTCAGAATACACTGAGACAACACCAAGCTGTTCATCAAAACCAAGTACGATAACCTTACACTTTCCACACTCAGTTATGACCAGTGAAGAGATTTGTAGCACTGCAGATCGGTTGTCACTCTCTGACAACCAGACTACAGCCATGGTGTTTGCAGTGTTGAAGGCAGGAGGCGCAGATCTTGATGACTTTGTTATATCAGCCTCTACTACAAGACGAAATAGGATAAACACTCGTCATAACTTGTGCCAAAGTTACATGAATAACTTCAAGGAAAGTCCGCCAGATTACTGCACACTACACTGGGATGGAAAACTTCTACGGGATGTTCTTGATGAAAGATACCCAGTGGAAAGTCTTGCAGTGCTCGTCTTTGGTACTCCACAGTATGAAGAAGGGAAGCTGCTTGGTGTGCCCTTCATAGAAAGTTCCACAGGAATCCAACAGTGTAATGCTACATTGGAACTGATAGAAGCATGGGGTCTCACAGACAACATTGTAGGCTTGGTATTTGATACCACAGCAAGCAACAGTGGCATCAACAAGGGTGCAGCGAAGCTTATTGAAGAAAAACTAGGCAAAAAGGTGGTTCTACTTCGCTTGTCGCCATCACATATCAGAGGTAATAATTGGAAGTGTATGGGAGGCTGTGTTCAGCAATGTCAAGAGTCCTGACAACCCAATGTTCAGCAATGTGAAAGAGAAGTAGGACAAGTTGGTTAAGGACTGCCCAAGAGTTCTGGGCCTAGTTGAACAGGACTTGAAACAGAAGAAGACAAGCACAATTGCAGTCTTAAGCAATTTCATTGAGGAAGCAAGTACGAGGGCAGATTACAGAGAGGTGGCAGAGCTGTGCCTGATCCTGCTTGGTGAGGAACCTCCTCGAGGTATCCACTGGGCCAAGCCAGGCGCCATTCACCAAGCTCGCTGGATGGCCAGGAACATTTACTGTATGAAGATGCTCATGTTTTCCAAGGAACTAAAATACAACACGGACACTATCTTCAAGCTGGAGAGGATGAACAAATTCCTGACTTTATTCTACACCAGCCACTGGGTGACCACCACATCTGCAGCTGATGTACCTATCCATGACCTCCAGCTTATGAAGAACATGCTGCAATACAAGCAGTATGACTATGAATTGGCAACCTCTGTTCTCAAGAAAATGAACAACCACCGCTGGTATCTGACCCAGGAACTAGTGCCATTCACCTTGTTCAGTTCACATGCCAGCATGACCAAGTCTGCAAAAGAGAAGCTCGTAGTCAGGCTGTCAGAAACAGAGAAACCTGAGAGTTACAGGAAAGGCAAGCCAGTGTTTCCTGTCATCAATGCAGCTACAGTTCTCACAGACCTGGTAGGGCCAGAGTCTCACTTTCTGTTTGATGCTCTTCGAGTGAAATGTGACTGGCTCACTACTCCTGCTGACACCTGGGAAGACAATGACAGCTACAGGAATGCACAGAAGTGTGTGAGGTCAGTGAAAGTGACCAATGATGTGGCTGAGAGAGGTGTGAAACTAATGAGTGACTTTGCAACTAAGATCACAAGTGACCCAGAGCAAAGAAGCTGCTTACTACAAGTTGTGGAGTACCACAGGAAAAAATTTGACAGTTTCAAAAAAGCCACATTGAACAAGTGATAATACATGTATTAGTAACATCCTATCTGACAGTTTCTTATGCAATATATGTGTCAGTGCAGTGCTATCATACTACCAAACTGATTTTTTGTAGTGTCCCAGCTGTTTGTGCATTAAAATTAGTTAAAATTTACACAGGTGTTCATGTGTTTTATTGTGCTTACTACCATATGCAAGAAAATTTTATTAGCTTTCATTTGGTACCACTTTCAATACTATAGCATCAACCTCTGCAAAGCTACAATGAAAATAAAGACATAATATCCCAAATTTTGCAGCGTTTTTGAAAAACGTCAACAATAAAATTACGTGGCTCTTGAGGCAGACATAGCCAAGGTCCAAGATCACAATAACTGGTATATTTAGCTAATTTAGACCTTGGAGAATGGGAATAATAGCAGTTTCCATATGTTTGAAAAAAAAAGTCAATTTTGAAGAGGTCTAGTGTAGGGGGTGTGGGTGTGTATGCGGAGAAGTGGAGAGGTGGGGAAAGAGGAGGCTGAGGTTCATTGATGTTGGTGAGTGGGTAATGTCATGGTTTTAGAAAAGATTTGAAAATATGAGGTGGTTTGAGAGTGGGGGATGGGGGTAAGAGTGTGAGAGAAGTGGTCGAAATGGTGAAATGGGTGAGAGAGAGGGGAGATTTTGTTGTGGTTATGTGTGAAATATTTGAAAAGTGGGAATGTTTGACCAGCTGACTATGTCAAGAATGTGAGGGATTAGTAAGTTAGAAGGTTTGGATTCATGGTGAATGAACATGTGTGTCTATGTCTATGTGGCATGCCAAGAAGAAAGCCTTTCAAATATTCTCCAATAACAACACACAAAAAATCCTTTCTCATATATATATATATATATATATATATATACATATATATATATATATATATATATATATATATATATATATATATATATATATATATATATTTATATATATATATATATATATATTATGTGTATTTAGGCATCATTTTTTCATTAATACAAATATTGTTACAAACAACAGAACTCTTCTGTTTTGTTAACCTTTTGATTAAATTAACTCTAAAGTCCCAGATAGTAGCGTCGTATAGTGCTGCAGGGTTACGCAATTTAAATTGTGTGTATTTAGGCAGCATTTCTTTATTAATACAAATGTTGTTAAAAACAACAGAACTCTTCTGTTTTGTTAACAAAACAAAAAAGTTATGTTGCTTTTAACAACAGTTGTATTAATATATATATATATATATATATATATATATATATATATATATATATATATATATATATAGGTAATATATGACAAAAAACACTTCAATACAGATGATTGTAACTCACTGTTTCGTTTATTAAATTTGTCCGTTATTCTTTTTTAATTTTTTAGAAGTATAGTAATGTATTATATATTCAAATCAAACAGATTCACCTACTACAACAGAATCATTTAGCGAATGTGCTGATGCAACATCATACTGATACCTACTCACACTTACCAACAGGCTCGTTGCAGATGTTCAACAAGTTATAGTTTGACACATTTTCGTTGAATATTATATTAAATAGGCATTTTGTTGGAATATGTCACATCTGAAACAAAAAGCATTTATAGATAAATTGATGTCTTATATCTATTGTTAAAATTTCACAAAAACATCGGAGGTATCTGGATTATTATGAAGGGCTTCCACCCCTCTCTTTGCATGTAACTAAATATAACCCACATTATACGTCCTTACGATTAGCAACATGAATTTTGGAACACAGTAAACATATACACATACCTAACTTTATATCGATAGAGATCGGTTATGCTCGAGAGAGGGGGAAGGGCAGTCTGAAGTAAAGGCAGTGAGAAGAAAGTTTTAAAAGATCAGAACTTATTAACAGATTAGAATTTTAGAAAGTAAACAACAAATATCAAGAAAAGACGTAAAAAAACGATAAAGAAAAAAACTATAGTTAAACGCAGAAAAATCACGGAATATATACCAAATAGACTACTGTTCTGATCATTCCCAGGCTTTATCTTCTCTCGGAGAACGAGTTAGTTTATTGCTAGTCACCTGAGACACCTTTACCGGGTTATGCGAACGGGGATGCCCAAGCACTTTTTGTAGACTAGCGTTCGCTTATCCTAGTCCGCTTGCTTCTCAAACCCACAACTGACCGTGTGTATAACCTCCGGACTAGGAAGTAACTAATATGTCTACAAACTAAATCAAGAATCAAAACAATTAAAAGTTAAATTACACATAGCAAATAGATTTTTTTTAAACTAGCGAAAAAAAAGAACCATTTATGTAAGTGAAAAATCACAAACCGAACTTCATAGACAACCCCACCTGTAGAGTAACCAACACAAATAAGAAATAACATAGCCAAACTTAGCAAATCAATACGGGAAAAGATCGATGCCACACCAAACTACAAAGTATACTAATACTTAAGCAGATGTAAAAACACAAAAGCCACAATATAATGGTTCAACAATCCAACCCTAACAATAAAAAATGTGAATCTCTGTACAGTTTGACATAAAGGTTTTTTATTCAAAAATAAATTATAATCCATCAATCCAACATTTTAAAAATAATAGAATTTAAAAAGTGTTTGTAAAATATATATTGATTTTTTTTATTTAAAGTTAAAATGAAATATAATTAATTGCTATATAAATGGAAATAACAGTTTAAACAATATATTGTGTCAAAATATGATTTTTTAATTTAATTTATATAGTTTATGTAGTTAATAGAAAGCAAACATGTATATGAAAGCTATATATATATAGACACACACGCGCATAAATAACCGCAGATATATACACACATACATATGTATACATATATGTTTACACACAACTCTACACCCACAACTTTAGATAACTATATTTACACATCTGCATGTATAAAATCCCCGACACAAGGAGAAAATATTCATATATATATATATATATATATATATATATATATATTTGTTTTTTGTTTATTATCGATGTACGTATACGTTTCGTCTTTTTTAATCGGGACTCATCAGCATAGAAATATGACTATTCGAAACCCCGGGCTACGAGTATTTTACAACTAAAATCCCGACATCTAGAACCACTCGGCCACTGCTGGATAGCTAAATAAACAGTGAAAATTTTAAAACTTATTTCGGCGGCTTGGCGTCATAAGAGCGTTCAACATAATGAAAGGAAAGATGCATTTATAGCTAGCGACGTCATGCTGTGTTAATACTACACTTACAGTACTCATCTAGAGAGTTTTCTATGGGCCACAAATCATAAATAAATGTTTTTTGTTTATTATTTATGTGCGTATACGTTTCGTCCTGTTTGATCGGGACTCATCAGCATAGAGATATAACTATTCCCTACTGGTCGCGCGATTCGAAACCCCGGTCTACGAGTATTTTACAACTCAAATCCTGGCACTTAGAACAATTCGGCTGGATAGCTAAATAAACAGTGATAATTTTAACACTTATTATGGCGACTTGACGTCATGAGAGCGTTCAACTTCATGAAAGGAACGATGCATGAGTGAAACAGACCTAAAAGTTGCAGTATATAGACATTCTTGAAAAGAACATCATACATTTCAGAATGTCGGTACTGTAAAGAAGTGTCAAAACGCAAAAGGTGACGTCACAATTAGTAGTTTTAATGGAACAGAGTTGTACTTGACAGTACGAACCCTGATAATAAAACGAGTCTCTACAATAGTCAACAAAGAAAACGTTACAATATACAGAGATATACGTAAATTGATTTGGTACCATCTTTTAAATATAGTTCATTTGTATGTTTATCTAAGTTGAAAGTGATATCTAATAAGTTTGTTATTTTTTCTGTTTCCTAATACTTCGACTCTTATGCCTAATATTTTCATTTCTATCTATGTAATTTTTGCAGGTTTTCGCTATTAACTTTGTTTGAGAACCTTATTACAGTTAATTCATAATGTCTAGATAGACTGTTGATATTATTTTAAATGTGCATCGAATATATAAGCTTACAAGGTTAATGTGACTGCAGAGTTTAAAGCCCCCATCGCCAGGTCAAATGAACCCGTTATTTCGGCCTTTTTCCTCTTTATCATATCTAATTAACTGATACAATGTACCTACTAGAGTGGAACGCACAAAATAAGTACGTTTACAAGTGCTGAAAGACCTAGGCTTCGAAATATAAATATTTTCTAAACATCACTGTCAACCAAACAATGAAATCATAGAAAAAAGAACAAAACACTTGTATACATTAGCAAATATTCTAACTCCCCAGTATTGAAGTACTAACAATTCAGTAAGGCATAGAATATCCTGTAACTTCAGCAATATAAAAATATTTTACCAGTACAAAATAGAATGCCTAAGTGTTCTAAAATATAGCAGACTTAATAATATTCTAATAAAAGAAACCACAACATCATTTGGTTTAAGCCACCCTACAGTTGCGAATTAACCACACCCATGAGTAAATTAGTCTTTCCAGTATTTGACAAGCATATCTCGAGAAATCGTACACTCAACAAAATCATGAATAGGGGCCACATTAAAGTCAGCTATTGCTGCACTGATAACATGCAAGTTATAATAAGGTAATACACCTTTAAAATACTAAATAAGTGTAACAGAACCAACAACAGCAGAACAAACATTCACATCAAGAATAACAGTAACGAAACTAATACTAGCCTATATAACTACAGAAATAGGGACGAGTGTTTTCTGTGAAATAAATACCTATAACGGGAGATAGTATATAAAGCAACAACATTACCCGCAACAAAAGTGATGAAACACTATATGTAGGAACAACTGAAAAAAAATTTAAAGCTAAATAAACATATGATAACTCTAGAAAAAACAATATTCAGAACAGATAAAAAATATATACACCAGTATAAAATGGGAAATTCATAAAGAATCACCATTAATTACAAATTTAAGCTAGATAATTTTTAAACAGAGAGAAAAGATTAAACCCCAAAAAACATTATTCTTTTTAAAATTCATACATTTAAATGAGCATCTTTTATGTGTTTTAAAATCTCCGGAAATCCACTTAATAAAATAAAAACGTTACTAATAATACCATGAACAGCTTGAACATACAATTGTTATATACCAATATCCCCACTAAAAAATGTTTTACTTTACTTCAAAAACATCTCAACAAATATAACATCAGCTTACTTTTTCCAGTTAATAACATAATTAATATTATAAATTCACGCACTAACATTACTTATTTTACTTTCTATAATGTCTATTATAAGCAGAAATGTAGTCTATCCATGTCTTATCCTATTAATTTTTGTAATTTCTTGAAACAAGACCCTTAGATACGTAGATTACATCTTAATTTTCCATCGTCAAAACTACTAAAAAAACATAACGGAAAAACTAAATAAAATAGAACCTACCATCAAATTTACTTTCGAAAAAGAAAACAATAGCTTCATACTTTTATCGACATTCTACTTATAAGCAACAATTATGGATTGAATTATTAAGAGAAAGGGCGAATTGCGCTCAAGTGTTTATATAGTTATGCTAGCTATCCGAGATTCGCCTAAGAGAAGGCCACTGATTTATCAAGCCAAGGAGGAAGTAAATTGCTTGAACCAATCAGCGGGCAGCTAAGAAGTCATTGATATTTAACCAACATGGTGGCTGTGCGCCGGCTTGTCGAAAACAGCTACAAAATAATCAAATAGATGGTTTGAATATCTTTCGGAAAATATAATAAAATGTTTTTGTATTGTATTTTTTTAAAGTTGCAAAAAATTAAAATGTAAAAATCTCATTTTTATAATTCTGTAAATGTTGAATGTGACCTACTCCCTACCCCATTGCGGTATATTTTTATTAAATTTATAACTTATATTCATTCTTGGTTTGTCCTAATTTAACGGTGTAGAGAGAGAAGATTTTAGTGTTGCCATTTTGTAGTAGGGGTTGCTGCATAGAGATCCATCCTTCTGGACTTGTTGGATATGAACAAAATGTAAATCAGAAAATAATAATGATTATGTTCATTTTGATTCGCACTGCAATAATAAAGTGAAACGAGCATCATCATTTGATTTTATCCCAGAACAGCACTGAACACACCCTCAAAACTTTAGAGTACCCTACGTAAGTTATACAAAGTTCAAAAGGAAAAGCTCTCCGGATTCACTAAAATCGTAAACAAAACAATACACCAATTAGCCATATAATAAATATGCATTTAGCTTTACCGACTAACAGCCATAAAGACACGATTTACACTAAACTGAATAAACTATGTACTAATATAGGCCAAATAACTTATTATAGATATAGTCTGAAAATCTACTAAATTCCCCACAGTCAAAACTAGCATATATTCCATTCTTTGTCTTGATTGTGATAGAGTCAACATTGGGGAGGCCCAGCGCAACAAAGACAAAAGAATTTACGAGCAGAAAAGAACCATCAATATGGAAGACACACTCAGCGCCTTAGGTTCGCATGCTATAGAATATGTTCATTGTTTTGACTTTCAAAACGCCACTTTCATCAAACCTATACAAAACAAATCTACACGACAGGTAATCGAATCAGCTCTCATAGCCCACTTAACAAATACAATCAAACAAAGAATGGGTTTCTATTATGTTTCCCTTCCCAACGATCTAAAGTGATTATCAATGAAAACAATATAGAATTAGACACTGGATTTTAATTTAGGTTCTTTCGTTTCTCTTTTGTTTACTGTTTTGCTCTTATCAGCTCGTTTCTTTTTACTAATGCGGCATCTATGTATATTTTGTATATATATATTTCGAGTTCATATATATCCATATCTTTTTTCTGTTATTTTGTTTATTTATGTTTTATTATATATATATATATATATATATATATATATATATATATATATATATATATATATATGAGTGTGTGTGTGCGTGTGTGTACATATTTGAATCTCCTCCCTCTCTAAATATATTAAAATTTATTATACCTTCTGACAATATACAGGGTGTTTCAAAAGTCTTGGGAACATTACAAATGCGTATATCTCATGAACTATTCCAGGTAGAAAAATGAAACTGGTGCCATTTTAAAGCTTGCTTAATCAAGTTTTTGGTCATACTAATGATTTTCGTGTTATCTTTCAAGGTGCAGTAATGGCGTTCTCTAAACAAGACAAGGCATTTTGCGTCCTCCAATTTGCAAAGACTGAATCGTGGACATGTGTTCAGCGTGCATTTCGCAGGAAATTTAAAAAAGAAGCCCCTGAAAGGAAATCCATTGTCAGATGGCATGCTAAATTTGTGAAAGATGGGTGTTTGTGCCCAAGTAAGCGAACAGGTCGCCCTTCAACTTCAGAAGATGCAGTTGAGCAAGTTCGGACAGCCTTTCAGCGGAGCCCCCGTAAATCAGTGAGAAGAGCCAGCAGCTTGCTCCAGCAACTGTCTGGCGTGTCTTAAGGAAACGGCTGCAAATGGTACCTTACAAGCTCAAGTTGGTCCAAAAGTTGAAGGACACTGATAAGCCACTTCGCCGTGACTTTTGCATTGCAATGCAAGAGAAGTTGGAAGATAACGGCTTTGATGACCGGCTTGTTTTTAGCGATGAGGCGACCTTCCATCTAAATGGCAAAGTTAACAAGCTTAACACTCGCATATGGGGTACTGAGAATCCTCATGAACTTCTTGAGCACGAGCGAGATTCACCAAAAGTGAACGTGTTTTGTGCAATTTCCAAGAAAGGTGTCTATGGACCGTTCTTCTTTGAAGAGGCAGCTATCACTGGTGAATCCTATCTCAACATGCTGGAAGACTGGTTCAGTTGGAACAAGCAGAATCTGATGACTTCATTTTTCAACAAGATGGTGCACCACCACACTGGAATCTTAGAGTAAGCCAGTTTCTTAACACAAGGCTGCCTGCTAGATGGATTGGGAGATCTGGGCGAGGTGATGACGTTCTCATGCCCTGGCCTCCTAGGTCTCCAGATCTTACCCCGTGTACTTTTTCCTTTGGGGCTTTGTCAAGCAACAAGTCTATGTGCCGCCCCTTCCAAGAAATATAGACGAACTAAAGGCTCGAGTAACGGCAGTTGTGGGAACCATTGACGTCAAGATGCTGGAACGCGTTTGGCAGGAAATGGACTATCGACTAGATGTCTGCCGTGTGACGAATCGTGCTCATATTGAGCAACTTTGAAGATTCCCCACAAAACTTGAAACTTTAACCTTTCCAACGGTACCAATTTCATTTTTCAACTCCTAATAGTTTTTGAGTTATTAAAAATCGTTATGTTCCCAAGACTTTTGAAACACCCTGTATATTCCAAAAAAACTACAAAATTGATTTTGCCACTTTTATCGTCGCCATATGATTACGCCCAAGCAACAGCAAAGCGAAACGTTGAAGTTTAGGTATTTTCTTTTTTTCATTTTTACTCATAAGGTCGTATTTATTTCGCGCTTTTACTGTAATACTTATATATATATCGGACCAAAACGCTCTGTCTAGAAATATGTACGATTTTCATCACCTAAATATTTATGTATTTTTATGTAATTATTTCTATTGGTGATTGCAGAGTTCGTTGTATTTTGCTTACTATTATTTCGATTGATGACGGCTGTGAGCCAGAAACACGTGTCCATGGATTACTTTTATGTACGTATAAAATAGATAAAAATATATATATAAACGAAAAATACGTCCTATGAAGTTAAAGGCGACTAATAATACAATTTTCTGCATCTTAATCACTTAGGAAGTGAGACAATTGAAATAATTGTAAACAAAAAAACAACGGACACTGTAATCACCAATAAAAATAATTATATAAAAATACATTATATATATATATATATATATATATATATATATATATATATATATATATATATATATATATATGATTATTTTTATTTATACAGACATGTACATAATCTGCGACACTGGCATGTCGATGTTATAAACTGTGATCTTATCAGGCAGAATGAAAATCTGACCTTTCCCTTAGGTCCTATGACCCAAGGGAAAGATCAGTTTAAAACAGTTGTTGATCGATAATATCAACATGTAAGTGTCGCAGTAAGGGAAGGATCAGATTCTCATTCTACCTGATGAGATCTCAGTCTAAATAAAAAATTTATATATATACACATATATATAAAATATATATATTATTATATATATATTATATATATATAAATATATATATATAATATATATATATATATAAAATATATATATATAATATATATATATAAAATATATATATTATATATATATATTATATATATATACATATATATATATATAATATATATATATATATATATATATATATATATAATTGAAATCTGTGAGTAAATTGCTCGAAAACGTCTGCATTTAGGACATCCGAATGCGCTACAGCGTCACAGTAGTTGAGGTCAAGATGGGGGAATGGCTCCGATTGTATGAGCATGTGCTAACAACAATACGGTCGCGAGACTTATCTCTATCATTAGGGGTCGCCGGAACACGACCGAAACGAATGCCGATTTACACAACATATGGTTTTGTGTAAGCAGAGTAAATTTTATACCGATCTATGTAAAAGCGGCATGTTATCTGTCCAAGTGCATACCAAAATCCATCATTGCGTCGTAGCTCGGAATTGACGCATAAGAAAAAGAAAAAAGGTTATATATATATATATATATATATATATATATATATATATATATATATATATATATATATATATATATATATTTGAAGAGTTTACTAAGATATTTCTCCCCTTTATTCCAGAGAGGATTCATAACAACGAAAAGATCTTTTATTTTATTATTTATTTATTTTGTTAAGCTATAGTTCCCTACACGTGTTTCCCTACCTAGCAAGTACCTTGCTAGGCAGTTCATCAGGGGAGATACAAATTTAAGTAATGACCTCAACAACTGACAATACCCCACTGGGGGTTTTATCCAGTTGAAATCATTTAAGAAGAAAAAAAACGAAAACAAATTTAAAATACAGCTCAAACAATTCGGCAATATGTGGCCGTTGCGATGTTCCCCCACAAGAATCAAGTCCAGTGCAATCCAAAAGTGGGGATATATATATATATATATATGGTACCATAAGTTTTCTTTATAATTGTTATTCTATAATATGTTTATGGTGGTTTGTTCATAGATGGTAATCCAATAATACTATGTCATTTAAAGACAGTGCTACATAATAAATTAACTTGTAGTTTAGCGTAATTTGTATACGAACATGTTTAGCTGCTCATGTGCATACATGTCTTAGCTGCGACTTTATTCCAAGACCAGCTTCCTCAGACCGCATCTAATATATATGTAAATACACACACACATATATATATATATATATATATATATATATATATATATATATATATATATAGTGTAGGTTTTTTTCAAGACACTTAAATCCAAGAACTTTTTACTCTTTGTGAATTTTTCTGATGATTTTGTAATGTTTCAGAGACGATATTAACATAAAAATGTTGTTTGGTACAAGACAAATGAAACGGACCGTAAAAAATGTATCTCACAAAAATGTTATGTTTTTTGGAAATGTGAAAAAATAAAAATAATAATAATAAAAGAAAAACATTGGAATATAATATGAACCTGACTTATATTTGCTCTGTTGTCACTAATTGATAATAATCGAGCTTAATCTTTTAAGGAGACTGTAAAGTGAAAGGGCACTAATAGTATATGCTAATACATATATTGTCATTAATAATTATATATATATATATATATATATATATATATATATATATATAATTATGTATGTATATATATATATATATATTGTTATTTTACATATTTTTTATTATGGTATACTTATTTCTCATAATATTAATTATAATTTTAATTTTTAATTTTAACTTTATTACATAGTTTATTTTTATTTACTTTTATCTTTTAAGTATTTACAATTTTCTTACTTTAATTCATTTTATTTCAAATAAAATAAAATTTATTTATTCTTTTATTTATTATTATCATTTTTATCATTTGTATTATATTTTTCATCTTTGTTCATACTGTATTTAAAATATTTTCAATATTCTATTTGCTGTATCCTATATTATAAATCTATTACCATTATTGGATATATGTGGGGTTTTTTTAAATACTAATAAGTGATGTTTGTCTTACATGACTTCTGTATGTGATGATGCAAAGGACACTGAGGAAAAGACCTTTTGGATTCATCAAAATTATTATTTTTAAGAATTCTAAATTGTCTTGGAAACGATCGTACACCATATAATTGTTGTGTTTGAATTCGTGGAACTTATATAAATAATGTTCTAATTTTGTTTATCTCAACTCATATATATACATGTCTGTGTAAATAAAAATAATTATATATAAAAGAACTATTTGATATTGAGCACTTTTTATAAACCCGGTTGAAATTCTTTGGATTACTATCCTGTGGATATATATATATATATATATATATATATATATATATATATATATATATATATATATATATATATATATATATAATTCCATGATAAATGCCAGTATACTGAAATCATATGCCCTTAATAGGGTTAAGATGGAAATTCATATACACTATATGTACAAAATCAAGGATATTCCCAAATTTTTACACTTTTATTGTCATTAAGGGTATGGCTACATATCAACCAAACCATTTCATTATCACATCACTACAGTATAAATCTATATGCATGAGTTGATGAAGTGTGTGAGGTGCGCTGAATAAAAATTCCTACCAGTAAAATGCATAGCCCTGTTATGCTCGCATACACTTAATGACAATAAAAGTGTAAAAATTTGGGAATTTCTGTGCTTCTGTACATTTAGTGTATATGAATTTTCATCTTAACCCTATTAAGGGCATGTGATTTTAGTATACTGGCATTTATCATGGAATGTCACTACTTTTGTAAAGGCTATGCCTTAATACAATGGTCATTTTTAAGGTTTTTTGGAATTTTCAGGAAAACTAAGGTATATGGTAAACTGAAATTAAAATGCCATAAACTAGACCCTAGAACCTCTATCTCTGCCAAACATCAGCTGAATCCATCAAATAGTTGATGAGATACAGGGTGGCACATACGTACGTACGTACACACGAATAACATGATTTCATGATTGAACTTTCTAAGTCTCTGGGTAGCCTTGACTAATGATGCTGAAATTCTTCACACTTATAGAACCTATCAAATTAAAATTTTGTGCAAAGTTTGAACTAATTTGGTTTATTGGTTTTTGAGTTATGATTGATCAAAGAAATGAGATTTCCAGCATAGGTCGTTTTTTAAGTCTATTAAGGGATAGAGCGCTCTCGCACCTCCCTTGATTAGTATTTAATGTATCCACATAAAATTTTTATAAGGAGATATAATTTTTTTGGTTTGTATCAATTTTCAGTATTTACTTCAACAGTGCTCGATACGTAAGTAGAGCAAGGTAGTAAGCTATGAAAATATATTTATGACAATTAAGCTACACCGAGGCTCTCGCGTTTCATCCTCAGGGGGGGGGGAGAATCTTCAGGCTAAAATGCATTTTAGCCTGAAGATTCTCCCCCTGAGGATGAAACGCGAGAGCCTCGGTGTAGCTAAATTGCCATAAATATATTTTCATAACCTACTACAATATATATATATATATATATATATATATATATATATATATATATATATATATATATATATTCATTTTTTTATTATCACAGTGCTCAATACACTAGTAAAGTTTAGTAGTAGTATTAAAACATACTTATGTTATGCAAGCTACACCTTTTTCGCTTCTTAACAGCTCATCGGTCTAATTTCTATCCCTTTTTATAAGAACAAAATTGTACATTTACAACTTCTCCCATCGTTTAAACTTTCCACGGATTTGTCTTTTTCATATAGTAACATCATTCTCTCTATATTAAATTCCATCGACCAATAAACTATTTGCGGCTATCACTAAGAGTTTAGACGCCCCTTATTATAAAAATAATAAGCAAATAATGTTTGCCCTAACTACTATTTATTATCATTTATTACTTTTATTTTTACTTCCAATTTATATGCTCACACCTCTCTTTTTCCGTTCACTTTTATCCTTCAATAATTTTTTTTCAGAGTTTTCATTACGAGTTTAGACCCTATTAACATTTTAGAAGGGGGAGATTTTGGGGTACAAAATTTAATCAAGGTTTTTAAAAGAATAAATGGAGTCATAGTTAATCGGGAATAAACATTACATAGTAAGGAAGGAGAGAAAAGAAAAAAAGAACAGTTATTTTTTTGTCCTCCCTCTCCTTACTATGTAATGTTTCCCCTAATTCACTATGACTTCATTTATTTTATATATATATATATATATATATAAGAAATTTTAAACTGAAAATCTGGTAGTAGATAACAACCTCCAACCCCAAAACCACTAGAAAGAATATATATATATATATATATATATGTATATGTATATATGTATATGTATATGTATATGTATGTATATGTATATGTATATATATATATATATATATATATATATATATATATATATATATATATATATATATACGGAGGAGGACTTGAATGCCTACAGGGGAAGATTTGTATGCCTACTAGACACCACCCTTGCGTGTCTTCGGTCTCTCTGTGCAGGGGTTTGTCAGAGCCCCTGACATGAGGATACTTTTTATTTAAAGTTAACCCTTACAAAATATTCAAAGAAAAATGGGGTGCTGTCTCCTCAAGCCATCCAGCACGTCTCCAGACGGGGAAACCCCCTCTATTAATAGAGGAAAGATCAAAAATGAATTAGAAGCCGTTGACAATGAGGAAATGGATAATAAAAAACATGAATAAAAACAAAAATAAATACTGGCAGGCCGGCACCCAGGATAAAAATGGCCCATAAACCCGTTCATACACCAAGCAGGAAGATGTAAGCAATGGTGTGACCCTTCCTCCCTCTGGAAATGGTGCTCCGCCCATGATGAAGCCCAACCAGGGTCATCCATCAGGCCTTGAGACAAAAGGTCCTGGCCCCCTATCTCCATCAAATACAGCAACAACAAAATATATAAGAGGCTTGAACTGTTGCACAAAAGAAGGTGCTATTGTTTTGCTACCACTATTCAAAGTTTGAAAAGTGGAGCGAAACATTTAATGAGATCTTGGCCGAAAAGATTCAAGAATCTACCCTACCCGAAGAAAAAAATATATATTTAAGAAGTATTACTTATCTAAAAATTATTATTTAAAGCTCTCTTCAAGGGAGAGCACTCTGTAAATAAAATATTAAAATCTTCTAACATCAGTTATTACAAAGTTTACTTCCTTTACAATATTTGTTTAATGGATAATATGATTTGTTTCCGTTCTCGTTCGTATAACTTTTTCAGCGGTCAAGTGGGTATGGGCGTCTGGTGGAAGCCAAAGGTGAGTTTAGTCCAGTGTTCGAATCCTGTGACCGGTGGTACTATTATATAGTTCCGCGCTGACGTTGTTGATACTAGACAGAAATGTGACCATTTGGGTTTCCCATTAAGTTCAGGTAAGATGGATTTAGTTAGAAAAAAGTGAGTTTGCAAATCCAGTTAAGTATAAAAAGTAAAAGATAAAATCCAAAATTAGTCTATTTCTGCTCGCTATAGTGCGTTCTCTCGTATACTCTAGTGCTACGATTTTGTTTATAATGAATTACTATAATTTATTTTTATCGAAGAATTAACACTTTAAAAACTCGAACTTGAGTTGGGCTGCTAAGGAACTGCAAAAAACAAACTGATTTCAAACCTCTCGCTGCAGACAAAGCGAAAGGGAGGAGAGAGTGTGAGAGAGATAGATAGAGAGACGGAGAGAGATAGAGAGAGAGAGAGAGAGAGAAAGAGAGAGAGTGAAAAAGAAAGAGAGAGAGAGAGAGAACATTTGATAGATCGATAAAATAAGAGTGGGAGTTTAAAAAAAGATAAAAGTGAAAGAGGATGAAAGTGATGGATACAAACCTAGTATGGTCACTTAATCAGTTAATTGCTAATATTTTAGCATTTATCTTGTGTGATTAAAATATATAAGTATTTAGAAACTAAAACAACACACACACACACACACACCCACACACATATATATATATATATATATATATATATATATATATATATATATATATACATAGTAACATTTTTTATCGTTTCCTTTTTCGTGGCATGGTGTCACTAGAAGAAATCCGTATGGTGTTTCAACGGTGATTTAAAAAAAAATGTTTTAGTCATGGGGTTAGAAATTAAAGATGGCGATTAAAATAAATTTAATTCAAAGTCGTTACTACGATTAAAAAGGCACAGCGTGTGATTAGAAAGAGTATAAAAAGTAAGTCAAATATATTCATAGCAATTAAGCTACACAGAGGCTTCCCTGTTTCATCCCCCGTAGGGAATCGTCAGGCTAAATATATGAATTATTAAGAAAGAGACAGAGAATGAAAATATAATAGATAGATGAATATTTCGGCGTTTGTTCTGTATTTAGTTGTGGGTCTGCACTTTTCTATGGCTTGTCATCCGCCTTTCTGTGCCTAGAGATACCAATAAACGTATGTAATATACATATATATATATATATATATATATATATATGTGTGTGTTTGTGTGTGTGTGTGTGTGTGTGTGTGTGTGTGTGAGGGTGGATGAGGAGTATACATTCATAGATAAAGAAAAGAAAAGAAAATTGGATGGTGATTGTAGAGGCCAAGTCGCAGATGTATTTTCCCGCTGATAATGGCGATGGGGTGATCGCAAACCCGACAGCGTTTTTTTCGTTCTGTTACCGCTTGGTAGAAATATGACAGACTCACGTGTTTCAATCGAATTGCCTAGCAACAACGCAGTCGAGCTACCATTATCGTATCGGTGTTGTATGGGTGGTATGAGGAGATTCTTCGATTTATTTTCCCCCGTTGGGTTTTTTATCTATCAGAATCTTTCTTTCTTCTCCGGAACTGTCTGTACTCTCGGGATTCTTTTCTTTTTCTTGTCCGAGAGAATAAAAACGTTTTTTTTTTAAGTTTTGTTTTTATCTTGCTTACGAATAAATTAGCAACTTGTGTACAAGTAAAGGTACCGAATAAATCGTTTGAAATATGTTCTGGCATTAAATAATATTAAAAGGGCCGATGTGCCGTCAAACGACAAAGTATATTAATTAACCTCAAACATTTTAGAATTTACCTTTCACAATTCTGTGTTTGGCAAGAAATCCGCATTTGAGCATCGGCCTTACAAGATTCTCAGACAGTTGTTCACTATTGTAGACATGCAGCAAAAATGAAGATTCTTGATGAGGTGCAGAAACCTGTCTGTAATTTGTATTTTAGTCCATATATGGGATGTTCTAGGAAAGAAACTTTGTTCATGGAATTTTCATTTGGTTTTTGGTACAAAGAAGGAGAAAAGGAAGTTAATTGCTGTAGTTGTAACTAAACGATTTCTTGCTGTGAATGTTTTATTGGGGTGGTGGACCAGGGATTAGATCTCTATCGAACACCCACCATCAACATAAGGATACTGTAGAGAGAGGCTAGCAACATTTCTTCTCTATGAAAGAGGCTGTAGGGACGAGAAGAAAACACTCCTACTAGATTGCAGAGTAGATTTTGTACTCTGTCAAGACAAGAAAAAGTGCTCGAGCGGCACCTCCCCTTATATGACAGCAGTACCTCCCTATCTTAGGACGTCTATCATTATACTATCATTAATTATGAAATGGTCACATTTGGTATCTTAAACCATGCAGTTTAAGTTTCCACTGTTTCTGTGAAACCGAAGGTATCGATGGATGATCAAAATAATGTATAGTATGTGCGTGTGGATGGAAGTGGAGGTTTATCTATGTAATAAAGTGATGTTGATTTTTTCCCCTGTCGCTTTTGCTATTAAGAGATTTTGAACCATTAGCTCTTGTAAAACCTAGAATAGAGCACTTTATATATTTTTAACTAACCTATGATATATATATATTTTTATTATTATTATTATTAGTAGTAGTAGTAGTAGTAGTAGTAGTAGTAGTAGTAATGGTTAACTGCTTATCAAGGCCGGGAGACCCTCGAGGATAAGGGTTAAAGAGATTGTCAGTTGGACAATGATGAACACCACGAGAAGATTGGAAGCAATGGGTGGAATGGGCGAAAGATTACTTAAGCAGAATTGATTATCCAAAAGGGCAGTTCAACAAGAATTTGTTTACATTATACTTGAAGACGGCCATGCTGTAGTCAGTTAGGAAGCAGCGTTGTATTTTATTCCACAGATGAGATGTTCTAGGAAAGAAACTTTGTTCATGGAATTTTCATTTGGTTTTTGGTACAGAGAAGGAGAAAAGAAAGTTAATTGCTGTAGTTGTAACTAAACGAGTTTTTGCTGTGAATGTTTTGTTGGGGTGGGGGACCAGAGATTGGATCTCTATCGAACACCTACCATCAACATAAGGATGCGGTACGAAAGAAGCTGTTGGGACGAGAAGAGATCATCCCCACTAGATTGTGAAGTCGATCTTGTACTCTGTCAAGACAAGAGAAGAAAACACCCCTACTAGATTGCATATATAAATTTAATGTAAAATGAGGACCCACTTCTTGAGCAGTTAGCGGTAAATGGAGACGTGTAACCAATTGTTTTCTTTATTGCAATTTCATGGATGGAAATTTAAATTTTTGCGCTCATAAAAGAAGGTTCACGGGATTAGGACCAAATAGCAATTGTCTCAGTCGAGAAGAATGTCTCTCACTGACTGAAGTACTTTTGATTTTTCATTAAATATGTTAAGACAACCTTTCAAGGCAAGATCACGCACCATTGTTTTAGCATGATATCAGATACAATATTATTATTATTATTAATTTCCATTTACGACATGTCAACTACTTAAATATATGTTAAGATTTTTAGAAAGTTCTTTCAAAGTTGTATAATATTTTGTAAATAAATAGTTTGAAAACCATAGATTCTATTTGATTCTCAGTGCAGAAACGTGATATTTCTAGTCTCGGTCTTTTCTATAAATACTGTTATAGCATGTGTTCTTCAGAATTGTTTTATCTATTACCTGCTTCCTTTGTTTCAGCTCGTTTGACTCGTTGGTCTAGTGGTCTTCATCAATTCGTTGTTTTGATACCTCCTTGTAATACAGCTTCTTATTCAAGTAGCATATTTCAAGAACTGCAGGCTTGTGGAACTCTCTTCCTGTTGACTGTTTTCCTCCTACCTGGCCTTGGTCTTTTCAAGACTAGGGCCAATAGGCATCTCCTGTCTTTGCGATAATCATATTTCGTTATTTTTAGCTCCTTACATCAAGTGGCTACATGCTTTGTCTTCAGTGATTTCTATAAAAATAAGCAAAATGACGTCATTGTTATTCCCTTGTTGTCCGTGCGGGTTTGCACCATGAGGCGATACTTGGACCTATATTATTCCTTATCTTAATATAAACCTCCTTGAGTCAAACGTATCTGAGATGCGTTTAATTGGTACTGACACCACGCTCTATTCCCGGCATGAGAACAAATCGAATGCTCACATATGCAAGGCAATAGCTGAATCCTTGGAAAATTTCCTCCAGTCCGTAGTAGAATGTGACAACACATGGATGGTCACATTTAATGCTACCAAGACAAAGCTCCTTTTCAAAATGGATGGTCACATTTAATGCTACCAACACAAAGCTCCTTTTCAAAAATGGATGGTCACATTTAATGCTACCAAAACAAAGCTCCTTTTCAAAAATGGATGGTCACATTTAATGCTACCAAGACAAACCTCCTTTTCAAAAATGGATGGTCACATTTAATGGTACAAGACAAAGCTCCTTTTCAAAAATGGATGGTCACATTTAATGCTACCAAGACAAACCTCCTTTTCAAAAATGGATGGTCACATTTAATGCTACCAAGACACAGCTTAAATTTAAAAACTATAAGAAACATTTAGAACCACCGATTGTCGATAACTCCATTTCCGAGAGTTCAACGTTCGAAGTCTTCGGTTTTATATTCTCAGGAAACGTTAATTAGAATAATTGCAGAGATAGTTCTGCTAAATTTTTTTTGTAAAAAGGTAAAGTCTCTCTACCGGGATAGTAAACTTTTTACATCTGGCAGCATTCTATAAAGCCACTATCCACACGTAGATGAGGTAGTGTTGCCACTAGTGCACCAATCACTATTCTATCATTCTTAGAGAGGATCTAAAAAAATGTCTAACCTAATAGGTCACGCACTGTTTGCCAGGATCCAGCTTCTATCGCAGTATTGCATTCCTGTGTTTGTTTTACTAGTACTTCCACGGAATGTTCTCCGACGAACTTACTTACTTATTTACAACAAAAATGCCCTCGACCTACCCGTCGAGCACCAAACCCGTACCCGTTCACTGTAGAGAACCGTAGATGCCGGAATATTTATTACTCTGATAGCTTCTTTCCTCGGACAGCTTGTCTTTTGAATTCCCTTCCTGCTCCCTGTTTCCGCTACCGTACCAACATACAGAAATGTAAATGTAATGTGAACAAACATCTTGCGGCCCAACTCCTCACTAAGGCTTCCCGCTATAAATCTGTCCTCTATCACAGTAGACATACCCTGTTTGCGATGAAGAAACGTTCTTCTTTTGAAACTTACCTACAACTTTTTTAATAAAAGTCACTTGAAATATGTTGTCGTCTTGGTGACAACAAATACTCATATTTCAATTAGATTCTGATGATGTTGTTTTTGTTGTTATTGTTGTTATGGAGGAGGAGGAGAACGAGAGGGGTGAGGAGGAGCTAGTCCGACTTCTGAATAGACTATACGAAGGTCGTGTCTCCGGATTATCTAGACTATCGCATGTCAAGTCGGGAAGGTTTGGTTCAGAAAACACAAAGAAATCGTGCAAAAGCAGCTTTGCCACTCTCGTTTCATTTATTTGCGGTTCCGTGCCTGACATGTATTGGTTTGTCACACGCAGAAGCAGAGATGACCAAAGGACAACGGATTCTGATGTCGACTCATCCTGGAATTTCAACAGAGCCCTGTTAGCCGGGTTGCGGCACTAATACCGATTGGTGCCAAACTTGCCTCTCGTGTGTGACCGTGCCAGGAACCGAAGTTCCAGACTGCTTAGTTCTGACCTAACACGTTGCCACCGCTCCTTACCACGTTGAGGAAAAGTCGCACTTGAGGCGATACTAAGTAAATAGACATAATATAAATAAACATATTTTGCCACTAAAAATTTCAATATTTATATTACTTTACCTTTTGTAAAAAATACATCTTTTGTAAACATTATGAAACAAAACCAAACTCACGTTTCCTTAAAAATATTAGTTCCCAAACTTACAACTTTTATGTTTAAATTCACTAAAAACAAAAATTTGCTTTGTTGCAAACAATAGTAATACTTCAATCAGAAGCTACTGATGCTTGAATTCGTTTGAATATGTAATAAATTCCATAGTGTCCTATGCAAGGGGATAGTAAACTATGGAACCAGATATACTGAGTTCAAATCCAATCGAATTCGATTGTAGTAATTTATGGATTAATATGTAGCATTACCTAACCTTTTCTACTAACTTACACATAAATTTACTAGGGGGCGTTTCACACCCGAATTATCTCCCCTTTCGCTATAATCCGTCATATAAAAAGGTGTAGCAGACGCTAATACCGTCCAGGGGATATTTGTTGCGACTTCTTTTCTTTCTCAGTTTGCTCAACCCTTCTTCGTCTCTGAGATAAAGAAGAGAGGTTATCTCGTGAAAACACGTTGGCCGAAGTTCCGGCCAATCAGGAACCACGCGTGATTTGATTCCCTATAAAACAAGTCACACCCCCTCTTTTCTTTCTCTTTTTCTCTTCCGCTTTCCGGCCGAACGCACACAGAGGAGATCGTCGATCCCCCCCCCCCCACCGGCTCGACTGAGGAGGTGAGGGAGGCAAAAGTCAAAAAGTAGGTAATCTCTTTTAATCCCTACCACGAATAACGAACTATTCTTTCAAACACATGCCCATTACAATTGCCACAAAAATAGATCAAATACGCTCGCATATACACATTCGTACAAACATGAGCTTAAACAAACCGAACATCCCATTAGTACACATTCGTACAAACGGAACTTTTCACTCCTTTTAAGGAGTGAAAAGTTCCGTATGAACTCTGTAACTGATAGCCATGCAAAATGTCTTAGTCAAATAAATTGTTTTGTTTTAATATAAATGTTTTTCTCTCATTATTGATTTTACAAAATAATATTCTTGTGTGTAACTTTATTATTCCTTCGCTTTCTTTCTAATATAATTTCAGATATTATAATAATGGTTTCTTTATTCCTTTTGTTTGTTTTATTCTGTTAATTTTATGCACACGTCGTCGGGCCACTTCGAACAGTGAGAACGGCATGCTGCTATTAAGGCATCTCTCCCACAACCTTTGGCCGGGGTGCCCCACATGGGTTTAAACCCTTTGTCTAAGAACAACCCCCGACCATAAAGGGACGCACAAGAAAATTCATCTCTTTCTTCTGGTTTCACCTCTGATAAACACACGTGTGCTACGCATCCTTTTCAAACCTCATCGTGGACATTTTTAACTCCCGCAAATACTATTGAGTGTTTAAATGTATGAATCTGTAATTTCCCTGCCATTTATGGCTGAAATATAAACGTGTGCTCAATTAATCGTATTGAACGAATCGTTTGCGATATTTAATGTGGTTCGACATTAAATAACTGTAAACGGTTTGATATGTCGTAAAACAAAAACAAACGAACGAAACAGCCCTTATTCACATGAAGTGTGCGAGCGTCGTTTTAAGTATGTGTCGCATTAGTTAGGTAGACGACGCGTGTTATTAATGGTTGCTTCACGTATTTCTTTACAGCCACGTTATTACGTTATTATCTTACACAGCGACGTCCATTTCTAAGCCTTAATCTCATTTATATCAATTGTCGTTGCTTGTTGGTTTTTATCTTTTACTTGATCGTAATTCATTTTCTCTCGTGCTTCCTTATCTTCTATCGCATTTTATTGTAAGAATAACAATATTCATTAATAACGATAACAATTCTCATTGTCACGAGCAATATCTTCTCTCTTTGTGTAGTTATTCATCTTTCTTAGCCTCGACTTCATCCGTCTTAGCCTCGGTTTCGTCTTTCTTAGCCTCGATTTCATCTGTCTTAGCCTCGGTTTCGTCTTTCTTAGCCTCGACTTCATCCGTCTTAGCCTCGGTTTCGTCTTTCTTAGCCTCGATTCCATCCGTTTTAGCCTCAGTTTCGTCTT
Organism: Sepiola atlantica; assembly: GCA_963556195.1. Lineage (NCBI taxonomy): Eukaryota > Metazoa > Mollusca > Cephalopoda > Sepiida > Sepiolidae > Sepiola > Sepiola atlantica. Next base: position 90,307,214 of record OY744515.1, read on the forward strand.
TCTAAGCCTCGATTCCATCCCGTCTTAGCCTCGGTTACGTCTTTCTTAGCCCCGATTCCATCCCGTCTTAGCCTCGGTTACGTCTTTCTTAGCCTCGATTTCATCCGTCTTAGCCTCGGTTTCGTCTTTCTTAGCCTCGATTCCATCCGTTTTAGCCTCGGTTACGTCTTTCTTAGCCTTGATTCCATCCGTCTTAGCTTCGGTTACGTCTTTCTTAGCCTTGATTCCATCCGTCTTAGCCTCGGTTACGTCTTTCTTAGCCTTGATTCCATCTGTCTTAGCCTCGGTTACGTCTTTCATAGCCTTGATTCCATCCGTCTTAGCCTCGGTTACGTCTTTCTTAGCCTTGATTCCATCCGTCTTAGCTTCGGTTACGTCTTTCTTAGCCTTGATTCCATCCGTCTTAGCTCGGTTACGTCTTCCTTAGCCTCGATTCCATCCGTCTTAGCCTCGGTTACGTCTTTCTTAGCCTTGATTCCATCCGTCTTAGCTTCGGTTACGTCTTTCTTAGCCTTGATTCCATCCGTCTTAGCCTCGGTTACGTCTTTCTTAGCCTCGATTCCATCCGTCTTAGCCTCGGTTACGTCTTTCTTAGCCTCGATTCCATCCGTCTTAGCCTCGGTTTCATCTTTCTTAGCCTCGATTCCATCTTTGTTCGCATCGCTTTTATTCTCTCTATATCGTATTATTTTCTTTTTTTTTCTATTTGTCTGCAACTCTTATGTTCGTAAAATAGCTATGTTTTTTTAAATTATTTCTGTGAATTACGACCTAAATGGATACCAGGTCCGTTGAATAAACATTTATGCGATCTAAATTAACCAATGAATAGCGTCGTGGAATAATGAAAGAAACATGAGAATGAAAGAAAGAAGGAAATGGAAGACGAATGAAAGAATCTATTAATGAATAAAAAAGGAAAAAGAAGAACGAGAGATAATTAATGTAAAGATACCAAAAGGAAAAATAGAAATAAACGACAAATAAATGAAGGCGAAACAGTTTCTTAAATAAATGGGAATTGGAAAAGGAATGACAACGAAAAACGTAGATGAGGAATTAATGTATAAATGGGAATTGAATTGGGAATATAAGTAGATGAATAAAATAGAACAGAAAAGAAAAGAGAGAGAACGAATAAAAAGTTTTATATAGTATGCCCAAAAGTGTTGATGTGTAATAATACGGTGCTGGTGTAGTTTCTCAGGAAGTGATGTCACGAAACAGGAAGTACTTTCTTTCACTATCTTTCTCATTTTCTCTCTTTCATTCTCTCTTTCGCTTTGTACTAAAAACAAAAATACGAAAATAAAACAACAACACGCAGAAACAAATAAAAAATAAACATTAAAAATATATTATCAAAACTAACAGTTAATTCATCACTATACAATACCTATCATTTATCTAATATTACACACATATTTTTGAACACTACATTTATATACAAAACATAACTTTAAAATTTATTAATTTCGATTCTCTGCGGGACTGGTTTGCCCCAACCCTACTCTCTGGCATCCATTTTGGTGAATTCTGTACACAGACAGATTTTTTCCTTTGGTGTTTATCATTTTTTACAAAGGGAAGATTCCCCGAAATATTAAATAAATAATTTTTAATAATCATCCGGACAACACACAAACAGCCAACACTACACTTGCTGTTATCTAAGATTTGAAGAAAAAATAAATAGTAAGTCCCACTTTGATTTATTATTTTTGTTCCTTCCAGTTTAAAACCTACGCGGTACTCTGCATTTCACTCAGCCTTCTTAAACATACTACTAATAAGAAGTGTTCTTATAAATGAGACAGAATAATAAAGTAAGGAAGATGCAAAGGCCGACAGAAACTACGAAAATAAAAAATGGGAAAAGAGAGAAATAAAAAGGGGAATATTAAAAGTTTTTAAAAAGATAGACAGATACAAAACAATATGCTAAAAAGAAAGACAGAAAAGAAACAAAGGATTAGGATGAATATACAAATAATACAGAAAACGAAAGAAGAAGGAAGCTAAAGAAGAAGTGGAAGAGAAACAAAAAGGAGGTTGAATAGAAAAACAAAGTAGGAGAAGAGAAATCAAAAAGAAAGAAAAATGTGAAACATGTAGTAAAAACACGTAGTAAAAATCATGTAGTAAAAACATGGGGTAAAAACATGTAGTAAAACCATGTAGTAAACACGTGTAGTAAAAACATGTAGTGAAAAACATGTAGCGAAAACATGTAGTAAAAGCATGTAGCTAAAAACATGTAGACAAAAACATGTAGGTAACCCATGTAGTGAAAAACATGTAGTAAAATCATGCACAAAAACATGTAGTAACAATCATGTAGTAAAAACATGTATTAAAAACATGTAGTATAAACATGTAGTAAAAACATGTAGTACAAAACATGTAGTGAAAAAGAAAGGAATCAAGAAACTTAGAAGAAATACATAAACAACATAAGAATTGAGGGAAGAAGGGGTAAATGCACAAAAAAACGAAAGAAATGCTCAAAATAAATTTTATAACATGGATATTTTCTTCGGGGAGGGTAGATTCTTTGATCTTTTCGTACAGGATTTCATTGGGTGTTTTGCTCCACTTTTCAAACTTTGAGTAGTGCTGGAAAAACAATAGCACCTTCTTTTGTGCAACAGTCAATGCTTGTGCTTTTAATCCTCTTATTTTCCTTTTTTTGTTGCTGCATATGATGAAGATAGTCGGCCAGGACCTTTTGTCTCAAGGCCTGATGGTTACCTTGGTTGGCCCCTGTCATGGCTGGACCACCATTTCCAGTCGCAGGAAGGTTCACAGCATTGCTTACATCTTCCCACCTGGTGTGTGAACGGGTTGATGGGCCCTTTTTATCTTGGGTGCCGACCGGCCAGTATTTATTTTTATTTTTATTCATATTATTTATCATTCATTTCCTCATTGTCAACGGCTTATAATTCATTATTCGAAGCTTCCCTCTATTAATAGAGGGGGTGCCCCCGTCCGCAATTCGTGAGACGTGCTGAAGGGCTTGAGGAGACAGCACACCATTTTTTATATTCGGTCAGGGTTTACTTTAAGTAAAAAGTATCCTCATGCCAGAGTCTCTGACAAACACCTGTACAGAGAAACCTAATACACCCGAGGGTGGTGTCTAGTAGGCATTCAAGTCCTCCCTTCAATGTAGTATCACTGTGTGTTGTTTCAAACGAATTCTACGCTTTGTTATTGCCGTTCATCGAACACGTATTGTCAAACGTAATGTGTTCTGTTAATTGGTTTAGTTCGTCACATACAATACAAAATAAAACGCATACAATTGTTATCCTTGGTTTTAATAGGTTTTGTTTCATTAATTTTCAGAAACACTGAGATGTTATTTGTACGACGTTATCTGTTCTACAATGTGGATTACCACCCAAAAGGTATGTTCTCCACTTGCGAACGTTTTCAAGTCCAATTTAAACAATTTTTTTTTTAGTCGCCATTTTAAATAATGAAAATTTTGGCAAGTTTTAACCATTGTTACCAATCCTTACGTTGTCCTCCTGACAAACTTATTAACCTTTATCATCGAGTGGCCTCTGGCCTTGATAACTGGTGACTTGTGAGTAATAAAAAAAATTTTCTATGTCTGCCATGGCTAAACGTAAACTTCGTCCTCTACTGACTCAAAACTTCTGTTGTAATTTTTACATTTGTCTGTTCATTTTTTTCCCAATCGATGTATGTCTTCAATTAATAAGAAACGTCATAAAATTTCCTCCCGCATTTTGTCTAATTTTCAACAGAAGATATTTATGGTCAAATTTTTTTGA
>OY744515.1:90316019-90393519 GCA_963556195.1 Sepiola atlantica
GAACACCTAACCCGAAACCTTAACTGCTACCCCTAAACCCTAACTCTAACCATAACGCTTACCCTAAACCCTAACCCTAAACTCTAACCCTAACCATAACCCCAACGCTAACCCTAAACCCTAACTCTACCCCTTACCCTAAACCCTAACCCTAACCCTAACCCCAACGCTAACCCATACCTCTAACCCTTACCTTAACCTCTAACCCTAACCCGCTAACCTAACCACTAATTCTAACCCTAACCCCTAACCCTAACCCCTAACTCAAACCCTAACCCTTACTCTAAACCCTAACCCTAACCAAAACCCTAACCCGCTAACCTAACCCTAACTCCCAACCCTAACCCTTACCCTAAACCTTAACTGTCACCCTAACCCAGACAGAAACGACGCCAACTGTCTCCCCCCCCCTCCTTTTATCGCACTTTCTTAGGTGTCGCAAACGCTGACTAATTTGCATAATCACACGCTTTCGACCATCGAGTTCAAGTTTCGTCTCTACGTGCTGTCACTCACTTATAGGCCGGCTTTTCTGCACCCTCACCACATAAACTTAAGCGTGACAGACCAATGAAAATGCTATCAATAGTGACAGACCAACGAAAATGATATCATAAACGTTAGTGTGACAGAATCAAAAAAAGTATAGAGTCTTGGGCGTTTCTGTCAAATTAAAGCATTCAAATTCAAATAAAATTTATTTGGCAAAAAAAAAGCCAAGTGCAACAAGCCATGTAAAGAGAAAAGTGAAAGTTCTTTACAACCACGTACAGTTTGTCCAGGGCCGCTTTAAACTTGGATATGGTACTTATCGTCACTACCTCCTCTGGCAGGTTGTTGCAAAAAGCAGAAGCACGGACAGCGGATGCTCCCTTTTAATTCTATTGAGCCGACCGCGACGGTGGTACATCTTTTGCGAGTGCCCACGGAGGCCACGATTTGGCGCAGGGGTGATAAACTTCTGGAAAAGTTGATTTACATTCCTGTACACAAGAATCAAGTTTCCTCAAATCGTCCGCTGCTACTAAAAATGGCACGTCAAACATAAGCGTGACGAAATGATTAAAATACTATTTGAAACGTGACAGACCAACAGACCAACAGACCAGTCCTCTGACAGAGCTTCGGATGGTGTGGGCGCATCTTAAAGTTACATACGTTCTGCGATGAAAATACTATTTTAATGTTTCTAATCCAATATGTAATCTACCGAGTTATTTACACTACAATTTATGAAATATCAATTCCCCCTAACTCTTACTCTAACAAACTAACTCTAACCTTAGTGTTAATTAGTTAGAGTCAAGGTTAGCGTTAGTTAGTAAAGTGTGACAGACCAACGAAAATGCTATCCAACTTAATTGTGAGAGACTAACTAACCCTTACTCTAACCTAAGGGTTAATTAGTTAGGGTCAAGGTTCGCGTTAGTTAGTAAAGTGTGACAGACCAACGAAAATGCTATCCAACTTAATTGTGAGAGACTAACTAACCCTAACTCTAACCCAAGGGTTAATTAGTTAGGGTCAAGGTTAGCGTTAGTTAGTAAAGGGTGACAGACCAACGAAAATGCTATCCAACTTAATTGTGATCGACTAACTAACCCTAACTCTAAACCAAGGGTTAATTAGTTAGGGTCAAAGTTAGCGTTAGTTAGTAAAGTGTGACAGACCAACGAAAATGCTATCCAACTTAATTGTGATCGACTAACTAACCCTAACTCTAACCCAAAGGGTTAATTAGTTAGGGTCAAAGTTAGCGTTAGTTAGTAAAGTGTGACAGACCAACGAAAATGCTATCCAACTCAATTGTGAGAGACCAACTAACCCTAACTCTAACCCAAGGGTTAATTAGTTAGAGTCAAGGTTAACGTTAGTTAGTAAAGTGTGACAGACCAACGAAAATGCTATCCAACTTAATTGTGAGAGACTAACTAACCCTAACTATAACCTAAGGGTTAATTAGTTAGAGTTAAGGTTATGGTAAGTAAGTTCGGGTTTGGTTAGAATTAGTTAGTTCGGTAAGGGTTAGGGTTAATGGGTAGACTACATATTGGAATATAAATAACTCAGTAGATCTAATATTGGATTAGAAATCATCTAGTAGGTAACATATTGGAAACGCACCATTCTAAAAACGTAAGCGTTACAGACTAACGGACGGGCGTACCGATCGATAGGCAGGGTGTGTTACAGAGATGAGTGGACGTATCTCATAAATGCGAGAAAGAAAGAATCGAATCTGAGAGGAAACAAACAAAATAAAATATCATTAGAAAAACAATATAGGAACTAAAACAATTATAACGATCAAAAATTGTTAATTTTTAACCTAGCTTTTTTGTAAGGAACGTTGTATTTATTTAAGCACAACATTTAGTAATACTAATAATTAGTATTACTAATAATTTGTATTACTAATAATTAGTATTACTAATAATGTGTATTACTAATAATTAGTAATACTATGAATTAGTAATACTAATAATAAGTATTACTAATAGTAAGTAATACTAATAATTTGTATTACAAATAATTAGTGATACTAATAATTTGTATTATTAATAATTAGTAATATTAATAATTTGTATTGCGAATAATTAGTATTACTAATAATTTGTATTACTAATAATTTGTATTACGAATAATTAGTATTACTAATAATTTGTATTACTATAATTAGTAATACTAATAATTAGTATTACTAATAATTAGCAATACTAGTAATTTGTATTACAAATCATTAGTAATACTAATAATTTGTATTACGGAAAATTAGTATTACTAATAATTTGTATTACTAATAATAAGTGATACTAATAATTTGTATTACGAATAATTAGTATTACTAATAACTTGTATTACTAATAATTAGTAATACTAAGAATTAGTATTACTAATAATTAGTAATACTAATAATTTGTATTACTAATAATTAGTATTACTAATAATTTTTATTACTGATAATTAGTAATACTAAAAATTAGTATTAGTAATAATTAGCAATACTAGTAATTTGTATTAGAAATCATTAGTAATACTAATAATTTGTATTACGAATAATTAGTATTACTAATAATATGTATTACTAATAATTAGTAATACTAATAATTAGTATTACTAATAATTAGTAATACTAATAATTTGTATTACAAATAATAAGTAATACTAATAATTTGTATTACAAATAATTAGTATTACTAATAATTTGTATTACTAATATTTTGTATTACGAATAATTAGTATTACTAATAATTTGTTTTACAAATAATTAGTAATACGAATAATTTTTATTACTAATAATTTTTATTACGAATAATTAGTTTCACTAATAATTTGTATTACTTAAAATTAGTAATACTAATAATTTGTTTTACTAATAATTTGTATTACAAATAATTAGTGATACTAATAATTTATATTACTAATAATTAGTATTACTAATAATTTTTATTACTAATAATTAGTATTTCTAATAATTAATATTACTAATAATTTGTATTACTAATAATTTGTATTACAAATAATTAATATTACTAATTGTTGTGAAGTTGTTCCACAGTAAATAATAAATAAAGGAAGTCAAGTCGAGGGTTGGTTTAACAAGTGTATTAATAAAGTAAGAAAGTGACTAGCTGTTGGCTAGACAGTTACAAGACTGTGCTTTGTCTTCAGTGTCTCTGGTGACTCGCACTATTTATAGTGACAACCGGTGTAGTTTCTCCTGTGTAAGAACGGCCGGTGTAACACCCCCCTTTGAAAATATCCCCTCTGGGGATTAATAACGTTTTTGTTTGGGAATTACCATCATCAACTCAGTCGATTTCCGTTTTCTATTTGATCTCCTAATCTCAGGATCAGTCTCTGGTATGGGCACCTGAAAAGTATCAAACACTGCATCCATGATGTCCTCCTCGGGCGATCTGGTCACCTCACTGTTCGAATATATTTTCCGGAGTTGGTTAGTGTGACGTTTGTGCACGAAATCTGGTCCCTTAATCATATAGACAATGTTGCCTATTTGTTTATCCACAGTGCCGGACTCCCAGAAAGTCCTATTGTTTCTATAGATCTTATAAAAAACTTTTTCGCCAACTTTATACCGTTTTTTTGTTATTGTTCTTTTTATATTTGCCCTATCCTGGTTTGGTAACAACTTGTGGAAGATCGATCTAACCTTGCGTCCGAACATGACCTCAGCAGGTGGCTTCGACGTTTCGATGTTTGCATTCGGAGTGACTCTGTAAACCTGCAGAAATTGTTGTATTGACTTATCCGTTGGTGATCCACTAGCTTTTTTCAGAGCTCTCTTGAATGTGTCAACGAATCTCTCCGCCTGTCCATTGCTTCTTGGATGGTATGGAGGGATTGTTATATACTCGATTAGATGATCCTCGCAAAGGTGTTTAAATGCAGTAGACGTGAATTGAGTACCATTGTCGGTGACAATGCAGTCTACTACTCCAAACCTAGCGAATAGTTCGTATAGGAAGTTGATAGCTGCCTCGGATGTGGGGTTCTTGCATTTTAGTACTTCCGGCCACTTAGCTAGGCTGTCTACAGCAATGAGATAGTAGAACCCATCCAGTGGTCCCGCAAAATCTAAGTGAATTCTAGACCAAGGTCGGTCCGGTTTAGTCCACGATCCGAATTGAGTTGGAGGAGCTTTCGTAGCTAAGACGCATCCTCTACACTCCCTGACTTTTTCTTCGATATGCTTATCCATGTTTGGCCAGTAAACGAAAGAGCGCATAAGGCTTTTCATTCTCGATATGCCTGGATGTCCTACATGGAATTCCTTGAGCATTCTTTTCTGTAATGTCATAGGAATTACAACCCTGTCGCTATATAACAGGACGTTGTCGCAAATTGAATAAATTCCATCATCTAGTTAGCTATTGTTGATTTTTTCTTTCGTGCTTATGATAAATTCATCCACCTCTGCCTTACTCTTAATCTCATCAAGCGTTACTGGAAGTTCTCTTATTGTGTCACATAACGTATTTTTTACTTCAGCTTCCGCTTGAATGGCTGCTATCACCATATCCTCCAATGGTTCTGTCTGCTTAGGTATCAACCTTGATAACCCGTCTGCATGACCAAATTTCTTAGATGGTACATACTCCATTTGAAAATTGTAGTTAAGAAGAATGGTACCCCATCTTTGGAGTCTATTCGCAGTGTGTTGTGGTAGTCCCTTTTTCGATCCGAAAATCGTTAATAAGGGTTTGTGGTCTGTTTGTAACAGAAATTGTCTACCGTGCAGGAAACGATGAAATTTCTTTACCGCGAATATAATGCTTAGAGCCTCTTTCTCAATTTGAGAGTAGTTTTTTTCGGCTGGTAGAAGTGTTCGGGATGCATGGGCTATGGGTTTTAATTTTCCATCATCCATTTTGTGCAATATGCATGTTCCTATACCATAGTTGCTGGCATCGCTTGCAACTACAATATCGCGCTTGGGATTATAATGTGCCAGAAACAAGTCAGACGTTAAGATATCTTTAATTTTCTGAAACGCTTCCTCGCACTCTTGCGTCCAGACCAATTTTTGGTCCTTCTTTAACAGTTCATTTAAGGGTGATCTTAGTTTATGCATGTTTGGTACGTACACATTGTAGTAATTCGACAACCCTAAAAAATTTTGTAGAGACGCAATATTTTCTGGAGCAGGCATGTTCCGTATCGCCATTGCCCTATCTGGGTCTGGCCTTCTTCCTTGCTCATCGATGATTTGTCCTAAGTATTTTATTTTTTCCATGAAAAAAGTACATTTCTCATCTTTGATTTTAAACCCATAATCCTGGATTTTTTTGAATACTTGGTTTACTTGTGTTGTTCTTTGCTAACGCTGTTTATTAACACATCGTCCAGGTACCCTACTGCGAAATCCATCCCATTTAACATCATGTCCATAATTTGTTGAAAAATCGCAGGGGCGACCTTTACCCCAAAAGGAAGTCGGTTAAATTTGTATAATCCCTTATGGGTATTGATACATAGCAGTTTTGAACACTCTTCATCGACAGGGATTTGAAGATAATGGTCGCTGAGATCGATTTTAGAAAAATATTTTCCTCCACTCAGTTTCGCAAATATTTCTTCAGGGCTTGGAAGAGGGTAATGGTGATCTTTTAATGCCTTGTTCAAGCATGTAGAAAAATCGGCACAAACCCGAATCTCCTTGTTCTTTTTCTTAACATAAACTGTAGGTGAAGCCCACTCACTGTGATCAATTTTTGAAATGACAGCCATGTTCTCAAGTCTTTCTAATTCACCGTCTATTTACTCTATAGCGGCGTATGGAACATTCTTTTTCTTTCTGAACACAGGTAGTTCATTTGTTTTAACTTCAAACTTTGCTACCGCTTTTGTACACCTTCCAAGACCGCCTGAAAATACGTCTGGAAAATTTTCTTTTAATTCCCTCTTGAGTTTTTCTGCCTCCACATTCGAATCCTCAACCTTTTGGCAAAAGGAGCTTGAAGGCAGATCCCATAGGCTAAACTTTTCAATCAGATCAGTTCCAAAAAGGTTATTAGATTTTCGCATAACAAACATTTTGGCTTTTACGGTCTTATTCTGGAAAGAAATATTCGTCAATAATTCCCCTTCGAAGGTTATTTTTTCACCACTGACGCTTCTCGCCGTTTTTTGTGATTTGATCATAGTGGGTCTCCTAAGCTTCTTCCATGTCTGTACATTAATGATGGAAATGTCAGACCCACTATCAAGCTGTAGTCTTACTTTTTTTTAAGCATTTTGACCTGTACATATTTCCGGATATTTTGTTCTTCAGGTTCAATTTTTGTCAGTTTAATGGCTGTCTTTCTACCAGATTTTTTTCTACAACGTGATGCCTTATGTCCTTTCTGGTGGCAGTTGTCACATTGTTTGAATATGTAGGGACACTCATTGTACCAATGGTTATCTCCACACCTCCAACACGGTCCAGGTGGATCTTTTCCATGTTTTTTTCTCTGGTTATTCATTGAAGTCAATTTTTTCTTCTGATGGGTTTTTTTAATGTGCGACACTCCGTTTTCCTCTATGTCACGACTGTCCTGTTTCAACGCAACAAAACGTTCACAGTCTTCCGCTAAGTTTTGTATTGTTAGACATGGCTCATTTTCGAGTTTATTTAAAACACGACGTCTGATTTCAGAGTCTTTATTTAAGACCAGACCTTGCAAGAATATTAAACATTTAAAATTATCCGATGATAATTCCTCTAATTTAAAATCGTCGCAAAGTTTATTTACTATACTTGCATACGTAATGTAGTCGCCTTCCTCTCTTCTAGTGACATTCATACACTTATATCTCTTGTGGAAAAGAGAAGTTTTTGTAGAAAACAGTTCTGTTAGTAAAGTAACTGCCTCCTGGAAGTTCAACTCACTGGTCTTTTTTGGAAGGATAAAATTCACGAACTTTGTATGCTCGGCAGCTCCTAATTTTCTTAGCAAAAATCTAACTTTTTAGAGTCTGTCCATGTACTGCAGATCGATACAAAAATATCCTCATATCTTCTATAGAAGTGAGCAAAAGTGACATCGTCTTCTGGATTATAATTGAAAATTTCGATAGCGCTCCACACAGCCGTCTGGGAGAATGCATTATGATTCTCGTTTGCTTTCGTTAACTGTGTTGCCTCCAGAAATTTTCTCGGTTCCTCCTGTGTTTTTATCAAGAGTTCTTCAAAGTGTTTCTGCTGTTGTAGCAGTTTTTCTTGGAATCTTTCTTCTCGTGTTGTCGCCAGCTCTTTTTGTTCAGCATGCATTTTTCTTTGGGCTTTTTGCTGTTCCAACAACTCTCTTTTAAATTTCTCCTCAATTTCAACTTGTTTTCTTTGAAGTTCCATTTGTTGTTCAACTTGCTGTCTTTGTAACGCAACATTTTGTTCCGTTTGGAATTTAAGTAATTGAAAAAGAGAACCTTTGAATTCAGTGTCCATCATTCACGAATTCAAATTATGCACCACACAATTTACACTTGTAAAAATAAATCAGTTTTCCCCACAACGTGCTTAATATAATTAATTTGCTCAATACAAAGCAAGAAATATATTATTCCTTAATAAAAAAAAATTCAATCCCAGTTCTTTTGTTTGAAAAATAAAACTAAGAAATTTTTTTTTTATATATATACTTGTACGTAGTTTTACAAAACCAAGTCCGTCGCTATAAGCCTAATAAGACTAGTTTTATGGGAAATCTTTTTAACCCCTTTTCATTTTGCAAAATTCGACTTGCTTATTTAACAGTTCTTTGTTAGAAGCACAAATGACTTACGCGAATATATTTTTTTACTGTCCGTCCTTTGCTCTCGACAATTCTGTGGTAGACCGTTTTAATAAATAGTCAATCCGGATTTTGCTCAAATATCAGATGTTGTCCTAATAATAACGACAAACTTACACAATATCTGTAATAGTTAACGCGGATAACATTTATCTTAACGAGTCAGTGAAACTTGAAGAGAAAAAAAATAATGGTATCAGTGTATTCAATTATTTCAATAATTGAAAATGTCTTACGCGTTTTTTAGTTTTCGATTTTTGGTAGCAAGTTTTGAATTTGTGTGTGGTTTTTTTGTTTTTTTTCGCTTAACTACTCAGTAGTTAATTTGCTGTTAATCCTTGCGAATCCAAATATCTGACTAAGATGGGGGTTTTTTTTTCGTGAAGATCTTGCGAATCACTTTGGGTGATTTTTTTTTTTGCAGTGAAATCGTTTCGATTCCTCGTCGCCATACTGTTGTGAAGTTGTTCCACAGTAAATGATAAATAAAGGAAGTCAAGTCGAGGGTTGGTTTAACAAGTGTATTAAGAAAGTAAGAAAGTGACTAGCTGTTGGCTAGACAGTTACAAGACTGTGCTTTGTCTTCAGTGTCTCTGGTGACTCGCACTATTTATAGTGACAACCGGTGTAGTTTCTCCTGTGTAAGAACGGCCGGTGTAACACTAATAATTAGTATTACTAATAATTAGTATTACTAATAATTTGTATTACAAATAATTAGTATTACTTACAATTAATATTACTGATAATTTGTATTACTAATAATTTGTATTACTAATAATTAGTATCACAAATAATTTGTATTACAAATAATTTGTATTACAAATAATTAGTATTACAAATAATTAGTATTACAATTAATTAGTATTACTAATAATTTCCATTACAATTAATTAGTAATACCAATAATTTGTATTACTAATGATTGATGATGCTAATAATTTGTATTACAAATAATTAGTAATACTAGTAATTTGTATTACAAATAATTAGTATTACTAATAATTTGTATTACTAATAATTAGTAATACTAATAAATTGTATTATGAATAATTAATATTACTAATAATTTGTATTACTAATAATTTGTATTAATAATAATTTGTATTACTAATAATTTGTATTACTAATAATTAGTAATACTAATAATTTGTATTACATATAATTAGTAATACTTATAATTTTTATTACTAATAATTTGTATTACGAATAATTAGTATTGCTAATAATGTGTATTACTAATAATTAATATTACTAATAATTTCTATTACAAATATTTAGTATTACTAATAATTTCTATTACAAATAATTAGTATTGCTAATAATGTGTATTACTAATAATCAGTATTACTAATAATTTCTATTGCAAATAATTAGTATTACTAATAATTTCTATTACAAATAATTAGTATTGCTAATAATTTCTATTACAAATAATTAGTATTACTAATAATTTCTAGTACAAATAATTAGTATTACTAATAATTTCTATTACAAATAAGTAGTATTGCTAATAATGTGTATTACAAATAATTAGTATTACTAATAATTTCTATTACAAATAATTAGTATTACTAATAATTTCTAGTACAAATAATTAGTATTACTAATAATTTCTATTACAATAAGTAGTATTGCTAATAATGTGTATTGCAAATAATTAGTATTACTAATAATTTCTATTACAAATAATTAGTATTGCTAATAATTTCTATTACAAATAATTAGTATTACTAATAATTTCTAGTACAAATAATTAGTATTACTAATAATTTCTATTACAAATAAGTAGTATTGCTAATAATGTGTATTACAAATAATTAGTATTGCTAATAATTTCTATTACAAATAATTAGTATTACTAATAATTTCTAGTACAAATAATTAGTATTACTAATAATTTCTATTACAAATAAGTAGTATTGCTAATAATGTGTATTACAAATAATTAGTATTACTAATAATTTCTATTACAAATAATTAGTATTACTAATAATTTCTAGTACAAATAATTAGTATTACTAATAATTTCTATTACAAATAATTAGTATTGCTAATAATGTGTATTACAAATAATTAGTATTACTAATAATTTCTATTACAAATAATAAGTATTACTAATAATTTCTATTACAAATAATTAGTATTACTAACAATAATATGCCCCCATCGTGTTCCATGCTTTTGCTAGTATTTAATGTAAATACTGCTTTTGCTAATAGACACCTAATTTTACAATTTCTTGGTCACGTACGCTATTACCTACAAAAGAAGAGGTAATGCCCGGGAGGATGGTTTCACGCCAAGAGAAAAGATACTCAGATACCTCTCGACCACCACCCTAAAATGGAGATGGTAATACCTGAAAATATGGCTTCATGACGAACGAACATATACTATACTAACCGCCTTCCCCTGCAAAAAAAGTAAGATAAAGGTAATGCCTGGGAGTATGCTTTCCTGACAAATGAACAGATACTACACTACCCCATTCTAGATTAGGCATTAAAAAATGGTACAACGGTATATGAATGGAAGTAATAGTATAGTTTCGGCTTCAGACAAACAACTACCATAGTTCCATAAGTAATAGATAAATTATAGTGTATACATCATAAGGGTTCTTTATTCAAAGTTTGGTACTATTCTGACGAATAGTTTTGGATGCTAGACATGTTTACGATTATTCATAGACTGAACTAGAGGTGTATATATATATAGGCAAGGAGAGATGCATGTTCAGCGTGTCACATTTCAAATTTTAACAAACTGTTATCAATAAAAGAGTGTGAGAGATGTGGCTCAGTGCGATTATTATGCCGAAACTAGTTTACACATTCGACGACTTAGAAGCATACTTCCGCTTGAAGATTAACATCAAGTTTTGCTACACCTAGCCTAACTGTACGCGCTACACACACACTCTATCCTTGGGGACAGCCTCTAGACACGCATTTCCTGCTTGAAGTATCGCCAGGCAAAGAGGACGAAAATCTTCGCTCGGAAATTATGTGGTTTCGAGAATTCCCTCGAGCTCACCTCTGATCATTCAAACACGGTCCTTGTTATTCAACAGATGTAAGGATGCGCAAATGGTCAAGCAATTGATCTTTGGGGCCATCGTCTCCAGTTTGTAATAATAAATAAATTAATTAATGAAGTCAGACGAGATAGAATAGGCGCGAAAAAATTGGGAACCCGATGCGATTGGACCCATCTAACCGGACAGTTAAACGGGTAGACGGGTGCCTCTCTCAGCCACTGAGATTAGGAACTAAACGTGCAGAACCATCCAATGTTGACATCAATGATAACCCAGTGCAAGGAATTTGCCTGCGTAGGAAGCGCAGTCATGGAAAACATTATGTTGGACAAATACATGTAAGATATTGCCAAGGCTGCAACAAAGAAGGTGGGCTCCCTTTACCGTGTTAGTAAACTCCTCACACCTGACATTATCATGTATATCTACAAAGCCAGCATCCGCCCATGCATGGAGCATTGTTGCCACATCTTGGCTGGTGCATCATCTACTAGTCTCTCCCTCCTTGACAAGGTCCAAAAAAAGAGTCGCCAACCTAATAGGTCCCTCACTGTTAACCACGCTCCAGTCCCTGTCCCATCGCCGCAATGTAGCATCCTTGTGTTTGTTTTACAAATACTTCAATGTATTATGCTCCGATGAACTGGCTATTCTGGTACCCCTTCGACGTAAATTCAATAGATCAACTCGACAATCAGCTAAATCCCATCCATTCACTGTGGAGGTCCCCAGATGCCGGAGAGCTTTCTACTCCAAAAGCTTCTTTCCTCGTGCTGCTGGCCTTTGGAAGTCCCTCCCTGACCCCTGTTTTCCCGACGGTATTGACATGCAGAAATGTAAAACTAATGTAAACAGACATCTCGCTGCGCAGCTCCCAATTTAGGTTGAGCCCCCCAAAACCTTCTTCCGTTTTTCTCAGTAGCCCCTTACGTCTATAGTGGCGTCCTGCCTAGTTTGGGGTGAACTATGTTAAAAAAAAGAAAGAAAGCTTGCTTTAGATGAGTAAAGTAATCGTTGCTTATTAGAAACTTCAGGGGCGATAGAAGGGCAAAGTGGCCATACTAACTCGTTTTTTGTGAAGTGGAAACATGAAATATACGGAATATATAGCGAACAGAAATTTAAAAAAAATGCTACCTGGCTACATTGTTAAATGCAAGGGGTACATCAGCTCGTAATCGTTTTAATGATTTATGTTATTGTTTATTATATGTTGTTAAGTTAAGCAGGATGTATCATATATTCAATTACAAATGGGTGTATAAACCATTATACACCTGTGTCGTCGTCATCATCGTCTTCGTCGTGAACCCAGGTTCTTGCTTGTCTGTGGATACAGAACAACTCTGACGCCGATGCTGATTTATAAAAAGGTTTATTTAAAATGATAGACGCTCACAAAAACATCAGAGCGACTGGTTATTTGTGTACGCGTGAAGAGAGAGAGAGATGAAGACAGACAGATAGATAGACTGATAGTTCGTCTCGCCCTCCCAAATATATAGTGCGCGATGTCCTCCTCCTTCCCTCATAGGGCACAAACCATAAACACATCTTTTCTGCTTGAAGTATCGCCAGAGGAAATGCCAGAAAAACTTCGCCGCCAGTAAACTATGTGGTTTCGCGAATTCCGTCTGAGGTCATCCTTGAGCCTTAAAAGTGCCACTCAAACTTTTCTATTCGGACACGGTTCTAGTTGTGTAACATGCGTAAGGCTGAAAAACAGGTCAAGCCATTGACCTTTGGGGCACTCGTCCCCCGTGGGAGCAATAGATAAATAACATACATCAGACGGGATAGAATAGGCGCGAAAAAGCATGGAGTCTGACTTTGAAACTCGACGCGATCGGACGCAAATAAAATGACTTAAGAATTAATGGTAAACAAAAAGCGGGGCCTGAAATCTGCAGTTTCCAATCTTTCTTCTCCCCGCCACCATCAAAATGTAGGTAATATCAATTAGATAATATTATATAAGTTTAGGAAATCTGCAATAGTATTAAACAAACATTTCAACTTGTATTCAATCACAAATAATAAATAAGAAACAAATATATTACATTGATTCATTCGGTGAAAAAGTAAACCATAGGATTGATAATTCAAGAAATAATAAATAAATAAATAAATAAATATCCAATAATAAATAAATAGATATTCAATAATAAATAAATAAATATTCAATAATAAATACATAAATATTCAATAATAAATAAATAAATATTCAATAATAAATTAATAAATATTCAATAATAAATAGATAGTCACTAATAAATAAATAAATATTGAATAATAAACAAATAAATATTCAATAATAAACAAATATTCAATAATAAATAAATAAATATTCAATAAATATTAAATAATAAATAAATATTCAATAATCAATAAATAAATATTCAATACTAGATAAATAAATATTCAATAATAAATGAATAAATTAGTCAATAATCAATAAATAAATATTCAATAATAAATAAATATTCAATACATATTCAATAAATATACAATAAATATACAATAAATATTCAATAATAAATAAATAAATATTCAATAAATAATATAATAAATAAATAAACAAATTCAATAAATAATTAATAAATCCCTTAGTCGTCACTTGGACAATATTTAGTTCAATATCGAGAAATACTGATTCCTCATATATAGTTGTATCACAGTCCATAGTTTTCTTCGAATGTCCGGGTTGCTTGGCAGGCCGGGAGCAGACTCAAGGCGTGTCCGCGAATTATAGCGATAGAGAGGCGCTCGTAAAGCCAAGACAATTCGCGATTGTCTCCGGTGTTGCGCGTCATTAATGGACCAAGGCTGCCGAAGAAGACGCGCGTGGCAGAGCCAATCACTCCACTCGTCCCCACAGCGATCGGTTGAAAGTTAAATTTAATTATTACAGTATCTTTGGTCATTAAATAAAATTATTAATTGAAACAAATAGTTATAAGACGATTCTTGTTTTTGTTTTTGTAATCTTGTTTTCGAAATATTGTTTTTGTTTTAATATCTATGCCAAGGAAGCGAGCATTTTCACAACCTACGCCGACGAGAAACGATCACTGACCAATTTTAGGTAGGCGCGCCGAGGCCTTGTTTAATAACCGACGCGCGAATTCGTGGCGAACAGATTGGATTTACAACTAACTCGTGTTACAAGTGTTACAGATTGGATTTCAAACTAGCTCGTGTTACAAGTGTTACACATTGGTTTACAACTAGCTCATATTACAAGCGTTACAGATTGGATTCACAACTAGCTCATGTTACAAGTGTTACACATTGGTTTACAACAAGCTCATGTTGCAAGTGTTACACATTGGATTTACAACTAGCTCATGTTACAAGCGTTACAGATTGGATTTACAACTAGCTTGTGTTACAATGAATTAACAACTAGCTCATGTTACAAGTGTTACAGATTGGATTTACAAGTAGCGTGTGTTACAATGAATTAACAACTAGCTCATGTTACAGGTGTTACAGATTGGATTTACAACTAGCTTGTGTTACAATGAATTAAAAACTAGCTCATGTTACAAGTGTTACAGATTGGATTTACAACTAGCTCGTGTTACTTTTGATCGCAAAAGAACAGAGTTCATGCTCAAAGATTATCAATTGTAATTAAACAATAGAAAGATTAAAATATTTGTGTGACAATAAAGAGGAACACTCACCATCAGGAAAAAGGATGAGGTGTTTCGCTTGTCGTGTATGCAGATTAAAAAAAGAAATCTTCTCATAGTTGAAGGTGTTTATGGTGGTCTCTGATTTGCATATGTGGATTTCAGGTTATATAAATGAAGAGGGCATCTGGGAAGGGTGAGAAGCAATTTGGATTGGAGAGGGAACGGCAGTGAGAAAGTGGGTTGCACGAAATTCGGCTGGAAGTTGAATTACAGTCAAAACTTTTTGAGAGAAAGGTAGAGAGAAAGTGGGTTGCACGAAATCCAGTTGAAAATTGAATTACAGTCAAAAATTTTTGAGAGAAAGGCAGAGAGAAAGTGGGTTGCACGAAATTCGGTTGGAAATTAAATTACAGTCCAAACGTTTTGAGAGAAAGGCAGAGAGAAAGTGGGTTGCACGAAATTCGGTTGGAAATTGAATTACAGTCAAAACCTTTTGAGAGAAAGGCAGAGAGAAAGTGGGTTGCACGAAATCCGGTTGGAAATTGAATTACAGTCCAAACGTTTTGAGAGAAAGGCAGAGAGAAAGTGGGTTGCACGAAATCCGGTTGGAAATTGAATTACAGTCCAAACGTTTTGAGAGAAAGGCAGAGAGAAAGTGGGTTGCACGAAATCCGGTTGGAAATTGAATTACAGTCAAAACCTTTTGAGAGAAAGGCAGAGAGAAAGTGAGTTGCACGAAATCCGGTTGGAAATTGAATTACAGTCCAAACGTTTTGAGAGAAAGGCAGAGAGAAAGTGGGTTGCACGAAATCCGGTTGGAAATTGAATTACAGTCCAAACATTTTGAGAGAAAGGCAGAGAGAAAGTGGGTTGCACGAAATCCGGTTGGAAATTGAATTACAGTCCAAACGTTTTGAGAGAAAGGCAGAGAGAAAGTGGGTTGCACGAAATCCGGTTGGAAATTGAATTACAGTCCAAACGTTTTAAGAGAAAGGCAGAGAGAAAGTGGGTTGCACGAAATCCGGTTGGAAATTGAATTACAGTCCAAACGTTTTAAGAGAGAGGCAGAGAGAAAGTGGGTTGCACGAAATCCTGTTGGAAATTGAATTACAGTCCAAACGTTTTGAGAGTAAGGCAGAGAGAAAGTAAGTTGCACGAAATCCGGTTGGAAATTGAATTACAGTCCAAACGTTTTGAGAGAAAGGCAGAGAGAAAGTGGGTTGCACGAAATCCGGTTGGAAATTGAATTACAGTCCAAACGTTTTAAGAGAAAGGCAGAGAGAAAGTGGGTTGCACGAAATCCGGTTGGAAATTGAATTACAGTCAAAACCTTTTGAGAGAAAGGCAGAGAGAAAGTGGGTTGCACGAAATCCGGTTGGAAATTGAATAACAGTCCAAACGTTTTGATAGAAAGGCAGAGAGAAAGTGGATTGCACGAAATCCCGTTGGAAATTGAATTACAGTACAAACGTTTTGAGAGAAAGGCAGAGAGAAAGTGGGTTGCACGAAATCCGGTTGGAAATTGAATTACAGTCCAAACCTTTTGAGAGAAAGGCAGAGAGAAAGTGGGTTGCACGAAATCCTGTTGGAAATTGAATTACAGTCCAAACGTTTTGAGAGAAAGGCAGAGAGAAAGTGGGTTGCACGAAATCCGGTTGGAAATTGAATTACAGTCCAAACGTTTTGAGAGAAAAACAGAGAGAAAGTGGGTTGCACGAAATCCGGTTGGAAATTGAATTACAGTCCAAACCTTTTGAGAGAAAGGCAGAGAGAAAGTGGGTTGCACGAAATCCGGTTGGAAATTGAATTACAGTCCAAACGTTTTGAGAGAAATGCAGAGAGAAAGTGGGTTGCACGAAATCCGGTTGGAAATTGAATTACAATCCAAACGTTTTGAGAGAAAGGCAGGGAGAAAGTGGGTTGTACGAAATCCGGTTGGAAATTGAATTACAGTCCGAACGTTTTGAGAGAAATGCAGAGAGAAAGTGGGTTGCACGAAATCCGGTTTGAAATTGAATTACAGTCAAAACGTTTTGAGAGAAAGGCAGAGAGAAAGTGGGTTGCACGAAATCCGGTTGGAAATTGAATTACAGTCCAAACCTTTTGAGAGAAAGGCAGAGAGAAAGTGGGTTGCACGAAATCCCGTTGGAAATTGAATTACAGTCCAAACGTTTTGAGAGAAAGGCAGAGAGAAAGTGGCTTGCACGAAATCCGGTTGGAAATTGAATTACAGTCCAAACGTTTTAAGTGAAAGGCAGAGAGAAAGTGGGTTGCACGAAATCCGGTTGGAAATTGAATTACAGTCCAAACGTTTTGAGAGAAAGGCAGAGAGAAAGTGAGTTGCACGAAATCCGGTTGGAAATTGAATTACAGTCCAAACGTTTTGAGAGAAAGGCAGAGAGAAAGTGGGTTGCACGAAATCCGGTTGGAAATTGAATTACAGTCAAAACATTTTGAGAGAAAGGCAGAGAGAAAGTAGGTTGCACGATATCCGGTTGGAAATTGAATTACAGTCAAAACGTTTTGAGAGAAAGGCAGAGAGAAAGTGGGTTGCACGAAATCCGGTTGGAAATTGAATTACAGTCCAAACGTTTTGAGAGAAAGGCAGAGAGAAAGGGGGTTGCACGAAATCCGGTTGGAAATTGAATTACAGTCAAAACGTTTTGAGAGAAAGGCAGAGAGAAAGTGGGTTGCACGAAATCCGGTTGGAAATTGAATTACAGTCCAAACGTTTTGATAGAAAGGCAGAGAGAAAGTGGATTGCACGAAATCCCGTTGGAAATTGAATTACAGTACAAACGTTTTGAGAGAAAGGCAGAGAGAAAGTGGGTTGCACGAAATCCGGTTGGAAATTGAATTATAGTCCAAACCTTTTGAGAGAAAGGCAGAGAGAAAGTGGGTTGCACGAAATCCTGTTGGAAATTGAATTACAGTTTAAACGTTTTGAGAGAAAGGCAGAGAGAAAGTGGGTTGCACGAAATCCGGTTGGAAATTGAATTACAGTCCAAACGTTTTGAGAGAAAGGCAGAGAGAAAGTGGGTTGCACGAAATCCGGTTGGAAATTGAATTACAGTCCAAACGTTTTGAGAGAAAGGCAGAGAGAAAGTGGGTTGCACGAAATCCGGTTGGAAATTGAATTACAGTCCAAACGTTTTGAGAGAAAGGCAGAGAGAAAGTGGGTTGCACGAAATCCGGTTGGAAATTGAATTACAGTCCAAACGTTTTGAGAGAAAGGCAAAGAGAAAGTGGGTTGCACGAAATCCGGTTGGAAATTGAATTACAGTCCGAACGTTTTGAGAGAAATGCAGAGAGAAAGTTGGTTGCACGAAATCCGGTTTGAAATTGAATTACAGTCAAAACGTTTTGAGAGAAAGGCAGAGAGAAAGTGGGTTGCACGAAATCCGGTTGGAAATTGAATTACAGTCCAAACGTTTTGAGAGAAAGGCAGAGAGAAAGTGGGTTGCACGAAATCCGGTTGGAAATTGAATTACAGTCCAAACGTTTTGAGAGAAAGGCAGAGAGAAAGTGGGTTGCACGAAATCCGGTTGGAAATTGAATTACAGTCCAAACGTTTTGAGAGAAAGGCAAAGAGAAAGTGGGTTGCACGAAATCCTGTTGGAAATTGAATTACAGTCAAAACCTTTTGAGAGAAAGGCAGAGAGAAAGTGGGTTGCACGAAATCCGGTTGGAAATTGAATTACAGTCCAAACGTTTTGAGAGAAAGGCAGAGAGAAAGTGGGTTGCACGAAATCCGGTTGGAAATTGAATTACAGTCAAAACGTTTTGAGAGAAAGGCAGAGAGAAAGTGGGTTGCACGAAATCCGGTTGGAAATTGAATTACAGTCCAAACGTTTTGAGAGAAAGGCAGAGAGAAAGTGGGTTGCACGAAATCCGGTTGGAAATTGAATTACAGTCAAAACCTTTTGAGAGAAAGGCAGAGAGAAAGTGGGTTGCACGAAATCCGGTTGGAAATTGAATTACAGTCCAAACGTTTTGATAGAAAGGCAGAGAGAAAGTGGATTGCACGAAATCCCGTTGGAAATTGAATTACAGTACAAACGTTTTGAGAGAAAGGCAGAGAGAAAGTGGGTTGCACGAAATCCGGTTGGAAATTGAATTACAGTCCAAACGTTTTGAGAGAAAGGCAGAGAGAAAGTGGGTTGCACGAAATCCGGTTGGAAATTGAATTACAGTCAAAACCTTTTGAGAGAAAGGCAGAGAGAAAGTGGGTTGCACGAAATCCGGTTGGAAATTGAATTACAGTCCAAACGTTTTGAGAGAAAGGCAGAGAGAAAGTGAGTTGCACGAAATCCGGTTGGAAATTGAATTACAGTCCAAACGTTTTGAGAGAAAGGCAGAGAGAAAGTGGGTTGCACGAAATCCGGTTGGAAATTGAATTACAGTCCAAACGTTTTGAGAGAAAGGCAGAGAGAAAGTGGGTTGCACGAAATCCGGTTGGAAATTAAATTACAGTCCAAACCTTTTGAGAGAAAGGCAGAGAGAAAGTGGGTTGCACGAAATCCGGTTGGAAATTGAATTACAGTCAAAACGTTTTGAGAGAAAGGCAGAGAGAAAGTGGGTTGCACGAAATCCGGTTGGAAATTGACTTACAATCAAAACGTATTGAGAGAAAGGCAGGGAGAAAGTGGGTTGTACGAAATCCGGTTGGAAATTGAATTACAGTCCGAACGTTTTGAGAGAAATGCAGAGAGAAAGTGGGTTGCACGAAATCCGGTTTGAAATTGAATTACAGTCAAAACGTTTTGAGAGAAAGGCAGAGAGAAAGTGGGTTGCACGAAATCCTGTTGGAAATTGAATTACAGTCCAAACGTTTTGAGAGAAAGGCAGAGAGAAAGTGGATTGCACGAAATCCGGTTGGAAATTGAATTACAGTCCAAACGTTTTGAGAGAAAGGCAGAG
Organism: Sepiola atlantica; assembly: GCA_963556195.1. Taxonomy (NCBI): domain Eukaryota; kingdom Metazoa; phylum Mollusca; class Cephalopoda; order Sepiida; family Sepiolidae; genus Sepiola; species Sepiola atlantica. Next base: position 90,335,921 of record OY744515.1, read on the forward strand.
AGAAAGTGGGTTGCACGAAATCCGGTTGGAAATTGAATTACAGTCCAAACCTTTTGAGAGAAAGGCAGAGAGAAAGTGGGTTGCACGAAATCCTGTTGGAAATTGAATTACAGTCCAAACGTTTTGAGAGAAAGGCAGAGAGAAAGTGGCTTGCACGAAATCCGGTTGGAAATTGAATTACAGTCCAAACGTTTTAAGTGAAAGGCAGAGAGAAAGTGGGTTGCACGAAATCCGGTTGGAAATTGAATTACAGTCCAAACGTTTTGAGAGAAAGGCAGAGAGAAAGTGAGTTGCTCGAAATCCGGTTGGAAATTGAATTACAGTCCAAACGTTTTGAGAGAAAGGCAGAGAGAAAGTGGGTTGCACGAAATCCGGTTGGAAATTGAATTACAGTCAAAACATTTTGAGAGAAAGGCAGAGAGAAAGTAGGTTGCACGATATCCGGTTGGAAATTGAATTACAGTCAAAACCTTTTGAGAGAAAGGCAGAGAGAAAGTGGGTTGCACGAAATCCGGTTGGAAATTGAATTACAGTCCAAACGTTTTGAGAGAAAAGCAGAGAGAAAGTGGGTTGCACGAAATCCGGTTGGAAATTGAATTACAGTCAAAACGTTTTGAGAGAAAGGCAGAGAGAAAGTGGGTTGCACGAAATCCGGTTGGAAATTGAATTACAGTCCAAACGTTTTGATAGAAAGGCAGAGAGAAAGTGGATTGCACGAAATCCCGTTGGAAATTGAATTACAGTACAAACGTTTTGAGAGAAAGGCAGAGAGAAAGTGGGTTGCACGAAATCCGGTTGGAAATTGAATTACAGTCCAAACCTTTTGAGAGAAAGGCAGAGAGAAAGTGGGTTGCACGAAATCCTGTTGGAAATTGAATTACAGTTTAAACGTTTTGAGAGAAAGGCAGAGAGAAAGTGGGTTGCACGAAATCCGGTTGGAAATTGAATTACAGTCCAAACGTTTTGAGAGAAAGGCAGAGAGAAAGTGGGTTGCACGAGATCCGGTTGGAAATTGAATTACAGTCCAAACCTTTTGAGAGAGAGGCAGAGAGAAAGTGGGTTGCACGAAATCCGGTTGGAAATTGAATTACAGTCCAAACGTTTTGAGAGAAAGGCAGAGAGAAAGTGGGTTGCACGAAATCCGGTTGGAAATTGAATTACAATCCAAACGTTTTGAGAGAATAGCAGGGAGAAAGTGGGTTGTACGAAATCCGGTTGGAAAATGAATTACAATTCGAACGTTTTGAGAGAAATGCAGAGAGAAAGTGGGTTGCACGAAATCCGGTTTGAAATTGAATTACAGTCAAAACGTTTTGAGAGAAAGGCAGAGAGAAAGTGGGTTGCACGAAATCCGGTTGGAAATTGAATTACAGTCCAAACGTTTTGAGAGAAATGCAGAGAGAAAGTGGGTTGCACGAAATCCGGTTGGAAATTGAATTACAGTCCAAACGTTTTTAGAGAAAGGCAGAGAGAAGGTGGGTTGCACGAAATCCGGTTGGAAATTGAATTACAGTCCAAACGTTTTGAGAGAAAGGCAGAGAGAAAGTGGGTTGCACGAAATCCTGTTGGAAATTGAATTACAGTCCAAACGTTTTGAGAGAAAGGCAGAGAGAAAGTGGGTTGCACGAAATCCGGTTGGAAATTGAATTACAGTCCAAACGTTTTGAGAGAAAGGCAGAGAGAAAGTGGGTTGCACGAAATCCGGTTGGAAATTGAATTACAGTCCAAACGTTTTGAGAGAAAGGCAGAGAGAAAGTGGGTTGCACGAAATCCGGTTGGAAATTGAATTACAGTCCAAACGTTTTGAGAGAAAGGCAGAGAGAAAGTGAGTTGCACGAAATTCGGTTGGAAATTGAATTACAGTCCAAACGTTTTGAGAGAAAGGCAGAGAGAAAGTGAGTTGCACGAAATCCGGTTGGAAATTGAATTACAGTCCAAACGTTTTGAGAGAAAGGCAGAGAGAAAGTGGGTTGCACGAAATCCGGTTGGAAATTGAATTACAGTCCAAACATTTTGAGAGAAAGGCAGAGAGAAAGTAGGTTGCACGAAATCCGGTTGGAAATTGAATTACGGTCCAAACGTTTTGAGAGAAAGGCAGAGAGAAAGTGGGTTGCACGAAATCCGGTTGGAAATTGAATTACAGTCCAAACATTTTGAGAGAAAGGCAGAGAGAAAGTAAGTTGCACGAAATCCGGTTGGAAATTGAATTACAGTCAAAACGTTTTGAGAGAAAGGCAGAGAGAAAGTGGGTTGCACGAAATCCGGTTGGAAATTGAATTACAGTCCAAACGTTTTGAGAGAAATGCAGAGAGAAAGTGGGTTGCACGAAATCCGGTTGGAAATTGAATTACAGTCAAAACCTTTTGAGAGAAAGGCAGAGAGAAAGTGGGTTGCACGAAATCCGGTTGGAAATTGAATTACAGTCCAAACGTTTTGATAGAAAGGCAGAGAGAAAGTGGATTGCACGAAATCCCGTTGGAAATTGAATTACAGTACAAACGTTTTGAGAGAAAGGCAGAGAGAAAGTGGGTTGCACGAAATCCGGTTGGAAATTGAATTACAGTCCAAACCTTTTGAGAGAAAGGCAGAGAGAAAGTGGGTTGCACGAAATCCGGTTGGAAATTGAATTACAGTCCAAACGTTTTGAGAGAAAGGCAGAGAGAAAGTGGGTTGCACGAAATCCGGTTGGAAATTGAATTACAGTCCAAACGTTTTGAGAGAAAGGCAGAGAGAAAGTGGGTTGCACGAAATCCGGTTGGAAATTGAATTACAGTCCAAACGTTTTGAGAGAAAGGCAGAGAGAAAGTGGGTTGCACGAAATCCGGTTGGAAATTGAATTACAGTCCAAACGTTTTGAGAGAAAGGCAGAGAGAAAGTGGGTTGCACGAAATCCGGTTGGAAATTGAATTACAATCCAAACGTTTTGAGAGAAAGGCAGGGAGAAAGTGGGTTGTACGAAATCCGGTTGGAAATTGAATTACAGTCCGAACGTTTTGAGAGAAAGGCAGAGAGAAAGTGGGTTGCACGAAATCCGGTTTGAAATTGAATTACAGTCAAAACGTTTTGAGAGAAAGGCAGAGAGAAAGTGGGTTGCACGAAATCCGGTTGGAAATTGAATTACAGTCCAAACGTTTTGAGAGAAAGGCAGAGAGAAAGTGGGTTGCACGAAATCCGGTTGGAAATTGAATTACAGTCCAAACGTTTTGAGAGAAAGGCAGAGAGAAAGTTGGTTGCACGAAATCCGGTTGGAAATTGAATTACAGTCCAAACGTTTTGAGAGAAAGGCAGAGAGAAAGTGGGTTGCACGAAATCCGGTTGGAAATTGAATTACAGTCCAAACGTTTTGAGAGAAAGGCAGAGAGAAAGTGGGTTGCACGAAATCCGGTTGGAAATTGAATTACAGTCCAAACGTTTTGAGAGAAAGGCAGAGAGAAAGTGAGTTGCACGAAATCCGGTTGGAAATTGAATTACAGTCCAAACGTTTTGAGAGAAAGGCAGAGAGAAAGTGGGTTGCACGAAATCCGGTTGGAAATTGAATTACAGTCCAAACGTTTTGAGAGAAAGGCAGAGAGAAAGTGGGTTGCACGAAATCCGGTTGGAAATTGAATTACAATCCAAACGTTTTGAGAGAAAGGCAGGGAGAAAGTGGGTTGTACGAAATCCGGTTGGAAATTGAATTACAGTCCGAACGTTTTGAGAGAAAGGCAGAGAGAAAGTGGGTTGCACGAAATCCGGTTTGAAATTGAATTACAGTCAAAACGTTTTGAGAGAAAGGCAGAGAGAAAGTGGGTTGCACGAAATCCGGTTGGAAATTGAATTACAGTCCAAACGTTTTGAGAGAAAGGCAGAGAGAAAGTGGGTTGCACGAAATCCGGTTGGAAATTGAATTACAGTCCAAACGTTTTGAGAGAAAGGCAGAGAGAAAGTGGGTTGCACGAAATCCGGTTGGAAATTGAATTACAGTCCAAACGTTTTGAGAGAAAGGCAGAGAGAAAGTGGGTTGCACGAAATCCGGTTGGAAATTGAATTACAGTCAAAACCTTTTGAGAGAAAGGCAGAGAGAAAGTGGGTTGCACGAAATCCGGTTGGAAATTGAATTACAGTCCAAACGTTTTGAGAGAAAGGCAGAGAGAAAGTGAGTTGCACGAAATCCGGTTGGAAATTGAATTACAGTCCAAACGTTTTGAGAGAAAGGCAGAGAGAAAGTGGGTTGCACGAAATCCGGTTGGAAATTGAATTACAGTCCAAACGTTTTGAGAGAAAGGCAGAGAGAAAGTGGGTTGCACGAAATCCGGTTGGAAATTGAATTACAGTCCAAACGTTTTGAGAGAAAGGCAGAGAGAAAGTGGGTTGCACGAAATCCGGTTGGAAATTGAATTACAGTCCAAACGTTTTGAGAGAAAGGCAGAGAGAAAGTGGGTTGCACGAAATCCGGTTGGAAATTGAATTACAGTCAAAACCTTTTGAGAGAAAGGCAGAGAGAAAGTGGGTTGCACGAAATCCGGTTGGAAATTGAATTACAGTCCAAACGTTTTGAGAGAAAGGCAGAGAGAAAGTGGGTTGCACGAAATCCGGTTGGAAATTGAATTACAGTCCAAACGTTTTGAGAGAAAGGCAGAGAGAAAGTGGGTTGCACGAAATCCGGTTGGAAATTGAATTACAGTCCAAACGTTTTGAGAGAAAGGCAGAGAGAAAGTGAGTTGCACGAAATTCGGTTGGAAATTGAATTACAGTCCAAACGTTTTTAGAGAAAGGCAGAGAGAAAGTGAGTTGCACGAAATCCGGTTGGAAATTGAATTACAGTCCAAACGTTTTGAGAGAAAGGCAGAGAGAAAGTGGGTTGCACGAAATCCGGTTGGAAATTGAATTATAGTCCAAACATTTTGAGAGAAAGGCAGAGAGAAAGTAGGTTGCACGAAATCCGGTTGGAATTTGAATTACAGTCCAAACGTTTTGAGAGAAAGTGAGAGAGAAAGTGGGTTGCACGAAATCCGGTTGGAAATTGAATTACAGTCCAAACATTTTGAGAGAAAGGCAGAGAGAAAGTAAGTTGCACGAAATCCGGTTGGAAATTGAATTACAGTCAAAACCTTTTGAGAGAAAGGCAGAGAGAAAGTGGGTTGCACGAAATCCGGTTGGAAATTGAATTACAGTCCAAACGTTTTGAGAGAAAGGCAGAGAGAAAGTGGGTTGCACGAAATCCGGTTGGAAATTGAATTACAGTCCAAACGTTTTGAGAGAAAGGCAGAGAGAAAGTGGGTTGCACGAAATCCGGTTGGAAATTGAATTACAGTCCAAACGTTTTGAGAGAAAGGCAGAGAGAAAGTGGGTTGCACGAAATCCGGTTGGAAATTGAATTACAGTCCAAACGTTTTGAGAGAAAGGCAGAGAGAAAGTGGGTTGCACGAAATCCGGTTGGAAATTGAATTACAATCCAAACGTTTTGAGAGAAAGGCAGGGAGAAAGTGGGTTGTACGAAATCCGGTTGGAAATTGAATTACAGTCCGAACGTTTTGAGAGAAAGGCAGAGAGAAAGTGGGTTGCACGAAATCCGGTTTGAAATTGAATTACAGTAAAAACGTTTTGAGAGAAAGGCAGAGAGAAAGTGGGTTGCACGAAATCCGGTTGGAAATTGAATTACAGTCCAAACGTTTTGAGAGAAAGGCAGAGAGAAAGTGGGTTGCACGAAATCCGGTTGGAAATTGAATTACAGTCCAAACGTTTTGAGAGAAAGGCAGAGAGAAAGTGGGTTGCACGAAATCCGGTTGGAAATTGAATTACAGTCCAAACGTTTTGAGAGAAAGGCAGAGAGAAAGTGGGTTGCACGAAATCCGGTTGGAAATTGAATTACAGTCAAAACCTTTTGAGAGAAAGGCAGAGAGAAAGTGGGTTGCACGAAATCCGGTTGGAAATTGAATTACAGTCCAAACGTTTTGAGAGAAAGGCAGAGAGAAAGTGAGTTGCACGAAATCCGGTTGGAAATTGAATTACAGTCCAAACGTTTTGAGAGAAAGGCAGAGAGAAAGTGGGTTGCACGAAATCCGGTTGGAAATTGAATTACAGTCCAAACGTTTTGAGAGAAAGGCAGAGAGAAAGTGGGTTGCACGAAATCCGGTTGGAAATTGAATTACAATCCAAACGTTTTGAGAGAAAGGCAGGGAGAAAGTGGGTTGTACGAAATCCGGTTGGAAATTGAATTACAGTCCGAACGTTTTGAGAGAAAGGCAGAGAGAAAGTGGGTTGCACGAAATCCGGTTTGAAATTGAATTACAGTCAAAACGTTTTGAGAGAAAGGCAGAGAGAAAGTGGGTTGCACGAAATCCGGTTGGAAATTGAATTACAGTCCAAACGTTTTGAGAGAAAGGCAGAGAGAAAGTGGGTTGCACGAAATCCGGTTGGAAATTGAATTACAGTCCAAACGTTTTGAGAGAAAGGCAGAGAGAAAGTGGGTTGCACGAAATCCGGTTGGAAATTGAATTACAGTCCAAACGTTTTGAGAGAAAGGCAGAGAGAAAGTGGGTTGCACGAAATCCGGTTGGAAATTGAATTACAGTCAAAACCTTTTGAGAGAAAGGCAGAGAGAAAGTGGGTTGCACGAAATCCGGTTGGAAATTGAATTACAGTCCAAACGTTTTGATAGAAAGGCAGAGAGAAAGTGGATTGCACGAAATCCCGTTGGAAATTGAATTACAGTACAAACGTTTTGAGAGAAAGGCAGAGAGAAAGTGGGTTGCACGAAATCCGGTTGGAAATTGAATTACAGTCCAAACGTTTTGAGAGAAAGGCAGAGAGAAAGTGGGTTGCACGAAATCCGGTTGGAAATTGAATTACAGTCCAAACGTTTTGAGAGAAAGGCAGAGAGAAAGTGGGTTGCACGAAATCCGGTTGGAAATTGAATTACAGTCCAAACGTTTTGAGAGAAAGGCAGAGAGAAAGTGGGTTGCACGAAATCCGGTTGGAAATTGAATTATAGTCCAAACATTTTGAGAGAAAGGCAGAGAGAAAGTAGGTTGCACGAAATCCGGTTGGAATTTGAATTACAGTCCAAACGTTTTGAGAGAAAGTGAGAGAGAAAGTGGGTTGCACGAAATCCGGTTGGAAATTGAATTACAGTCCAAACATTTTGAGAGAAAGGCAGAGAGAAAGTAAGTTGCACGAAATCCGGTTGGAAATTGAATTACAGTCAAAACCTTTTGAGAGAAAGGCAGAGAGAAAGTGGGTTGCACGAAATCCGGTTGGAAATTGAATTACAGTCCAAACGTTTTGAGAGAAAGGCAGAGAGAAAGTGGGTTGCACGAAATCCGGTTGGAAATTGAATTACAGTCCAAACGTTTTGAGAGAAAGGCAGAGAGAAAGTGGGTTGCACGAAATCCGGTTGGAAATTGAATTACAGTCCAAACGTTTTGAGAGAAAGGCAGAGAGAAAGTGGGTTGCACGAAATCCGGTTGGAAATTGAATTACAGTCCAAACGTTTTGAGAGAAAGGCAGAGAGAAAGTGGGTTGCACGAAATCCGGTTGGAAATTGAATTACAATCCAAACGTTTTGAGAGAAAGGCAGGGAGAAAGTGGGTTGTACGAAATCCGGTTGGAAATTGAATTACAGTCCGAACGTTTTGAGAGAAAGGCAGAGAGAAAGTGGGTTGCACGAAATCCGGTTTGAAATTGAATTACAGTCAAAACGTTTTGAGAGAAAGGCAGAGAGAAAGTGGGTTGCACGAAATCCGGTTGGAAATTGAATTACAGTCCAAACGTTTTGAGAGAAAGGCAGAGAGAAAGTGGGTTGCACGAAATCCGGTTGGAAATTGAATTACAGTCCAAACGTTTTGAGAGAAAGGCAGAGAGAAAGTGGGTTGCACGAAATCCGGTTGGAAATTGAATTACAGTCCAAACGTTTTGAGAGAAAGGCAGAGAGAAAGTGGGTTGCACGAAATCCGGTTGGAAATTGAATTACAGTCAAAACCTTTTGAGAGAAAGGCAGAGAGAAAGTGGGTTGCACGAAATCCGGTTGGAAATTGAATTACAGTCCAAACGTTTTGAGAGAAAGGCAGAGAGAAAGTGAGTTGCACGAAATCCGGTTGGAAATTGAATTACAGTCCAAACGTTTTGAGAGAAAGGCAGAGAGAAAGTGGGTTGCACGAAATCCGGTTGGAAATTGAATTACAGTCCAAACGTTTTGAGAGAAAGGCAGAGAGAAAGTGGGTTGCACGAAATCCGGTTGGAAATTGAATTACAATCCAAACGTTTTGAGAGAAAGGCAGGGAGAAAGTGGGTTGTACGAAATCCGGTTGGAAATTGAATTACAGTCCGAACGTTTTGAGAGAAAGGCAGAGAGAAAGTGGGTTGCACGAAATCCGGTTTGAAATTGAATTACAGTCAAAACGTTTTGAGAGAAAGGCAGAGAGAAAGTGGGTTGCACGAAATCCGGTTGGAAATTGAATTACAGTCCAAACGTTTTGAGAGAAAGGCAGAGAGAAAGTGGGTTGCACGAAATCCGGTTGGAAATTGAATTACAGTCCAAACGTTTTGAGAGAAAGGCAGAGAGAAAGTGGGTTGCACGAAATCCGGTTGGAAATTGAATTACAGTCCAAACGTTTTGAGAGAAAGGCAGAGAGAAAGTGGGTTGCACGAAATCCGGTTGGAAATTGAATTACAGTCAAAACCTTTTGAGAGAAAGGCAGAGAGAAAGTGGGTTGCACGAAATCCGGTTGGTAATTGAATTACAGTCCAAACGTTTTGAGAGAAAGGCAGAGAGAAAGTGAGTTGCACGAAATCCGGTTGGAAATTGAATTACAGTCCAAACGTTTTGAGAGAAAGGCAGAGAGAAAGTGGGTTGCACGAAATCCGGTTGGAAATTGAATTACAGTCCAAACGTTTTGAGAGAAAGGCAGAGAGAAAGTGAGTTGCACGAAATTCGGTTGGAAATTGAATTACAGTCCAAACGTTTTTAGAGAAAGGCAGAGAGAAAGTGAGTTGCACGAAATCCGGTTGGAAATTGAATTACAGTCCAAACGTTTTGAGAGAAAGGCAGAGAGAAAGTGGGTTGCACGAAATCCGGTTGGAAATTGAATTATAGTCCAAACATTTTGAGAGAAAGGCAGAGAGAAAGTAGGTTGCACGAAATCCGGTTGGAATTTGAATTACAGTCCAAACGTTTTGAGAGAAAGGCAGAGAGAAAGTGGGTTGCACGAAATCCGGTTGGAAATTGAATTACAGTCCAAACATTTTGAGAGAAAGGCAGAGACAAAGTAAGTTGCACGAAATCCGGTTGGAAATTGAATTACAGTCAAAACCTTTTGAGAGAAAGGCAGAGAGAAAGTGGGTTGCACGAAATCCGGTTGGAAATTGAATTACAGTCCAAACGTTTTGAGAGAAAGGCAGAGAGAAAGTGGGTTGCACGAAATCCGGTTGGAAATTGAATTACAGTCAAAACCTTTTGAGAGAAAGGCAGAGAGAAAGTGGGTTGCACGAAATCCGGTTGGAAATTGAATTACAGTCCAAACCTTTTGAGAGAAAGGCAGAGAGAAAGTGGATTGCACGAAATCCGGTAGGAAATTGAATTACAGTCCAAACGTTTTGAGAGAAAGGCAGAGAGAAAGTGGGTTGCACGAAATCCGGTTGGTAATTGAATTACAGTCCAAACCTTTTGAGAGAAAGGCAGAGAGAAAGTGGGTTGCACGAAATCCGGTTGGAAATTGAATTACAGTCCAAACGTTTTGAGAGAAAGCCAGAGAGAAAGTGGGTTGCACGAAATCCGGTTGGAAATTGAATTACAGTCCAAACGTTTTAAGAGAAAGGCAGAGAGAAAGTGGGTTGCACGAAATCCGGTTGCAAATTGAATTACAGTCAAAACCTTTTGAGAGAAAGGCAGAGAGAAAGTGGGTTGCACGAAATCCGGTTGGAAATTGAATTACAGTCCAAACGTTTCGAGAGAAAGGCAGAGAGAAAGGGGATTGCACGAAATCCGGTTGGAAATTGAATTACAGTCCAAACGTTTTGAGAGAAAGGCAGAGAGAAAGTGGGTTGCACGAAATCCGGTTGGAAATTGAATTACAGTCCACACCTTTTGAGAGAAAGGCAGAGAGAAAGTGGGTTGCACGAAATCCGATTGTTAATTGAATTACAGTCCAAACGTTTTGAGAGAAAGGCAGAGAGAAATTGGGTTGCACGAAATCCGGTTGGAAATTGAATTACAGTCCAAACGTTTTGAGAGAAAGGCAGAGAGAAAGTGGGTTGCACGAAATCCGGTTGGAAATTGAATTACAGTCAAAACATTTTGAGAGAAAGGCAGAGAGAAAGTAGGTAGCACGATATCCGGTCGGAAATTGAATTACAGTCAAAACGTTTTGAGAGAAAGGCAGAGAGAAAGTGGGTTGCACGAAATCCGGTTGGAAATTGAATTACAGTCCAAACGTTTTGAGAGAAAGGCAGAGAGAAAGTGGGTTGCACGAAATCCGGTTGGAAATTGAATTACAGTCAAAACCTTTTGAGAGAAAGGCAGAGAGAAAGTGGGTTGCACGAAATCCGGTTAGAAATTGAATTACAGTCCAAACGTTTTGATAGAAAGGCAGAGAGAAAGTGGATTGCACGAAATCCCGTTGGAAATTGAATTACAGTACAATCGTTTTGAGAGAAAGGCAGAGAGAAAGTGGGTTGCACGAAATCCGGTTGGAAATTGAATTACAGTCCAAACCTTTTGAGAGAAAGGCAGAGAGAAAGTGGGTTGCACGAAATCCGGTTGGAAATTGAATTACAGTCCAAACGTTTTGAGAGAAAGGCAGAGAGAAAGTGGGTTGCACGAAATCCGGTTGGAAATTGAATTACAGTCCAAACGTTTTGAGAGAAAGGCAGAGAGAAAGTGGGTTGCACGAAATTCGGTTGGAAATTGAATTACAGTCCAAACGTTTTGAGAGAAAGGCAGAGAGAAAGTGGGTTGCACGAAATCCGGTTGGAAATTGAATTACAGTCCAAACGTTTTGAGAGAAAGGCAGAGAGAAAGTGGGTTGCACGAAATCCGGTTGGAAATTGAATTACAGTCCAAACGTTTTGAGAGAAAGGCAGAGAGAAAGTGGGTTGCACGAAATCCGGTTGGAAATTGAATTACAATCCAAACGTTTTGAGAGAAAGGCAGGGAGAAAGTGGGTTGTACGAAATCCGGTTGGAAATTGAATTACAGTCCGAACGTTTTGAGAGAAAGGCAGAGAGAAAGTGGGTTGCACGAAATCCGGTTTGAAATTGAATTACAGTCAAAACGTTTTGAGAGAAAGGCAGAGAGAAAGTGGGTTGCACGAAATCCGGTTGGAAATTGAATTACAGTCCAAACGTTTTGAGAGAAAGGCAGAGAGAAAGTGGGTTGCACGAAATCCGGTTGGAAATTGAATTACAGTCCAAACGTTTTGAGAGAAAGGCAGAGAGAAAGTGGGTTGCACGAAATCCGGTTGGAAATTGAATTACAGTCCAAACGTTTTGAGAGAAAGGCAGAGAGAAAGTGGGTTGCACGAAATCCGGTTGGAAATTGAATTACAGTCAAAACCTTTTGAGAGAAAGGCAGAGAGAAAGTGGGTTGCACGAAATCCGGTTGGAAATTGAATTACAGTCCAAACGTTTTGAGAGAAAGGCAGAGAGAAAGTGAGTTGCACGAAATCCGGTTGGAAATTGAATTACAGTCCAAACGTTTTGAGAGAAAGGCAGAGAGAAAGTGGGTTGCACGAAATCCGGTTGGAAATTGAATTACAGTCCAAACGTTTTGAGAGAAAGGCAGAGAGAAAGTGGGTTGCACGAAATCCGGTTGGAAATTGAATTACAATCCAAACGTTTTGAGAGAAAGGCAGGGAGAAATTTGGTTGTACGAAATCCGGTTGGAAATTGAATTACAGTCCGAACGTTTTGAGAGAAAGGCAGAGAGAAAGTGGGTTGCACGAAATCCGGTTTGAAATTGAATTACAGTCAAAACGTTTTGAGAGAAAGGCAGAGAGAAAGTGGGTTGCACGAAATCCGGTTGGAAATTGAATTACAGTCCAAACGTTTTGAGAGAAAGGCAGAGAGAAAGTGGGTTGCACGAAATCCGGTTGGAAATTGAATTACAGTCCAAACGTTTTGAGAGAAAGGCAGAGAGAAAGTGGGTTGCACGAAATCCGGTTGGAAATTGAATTACAGTCCAAACGTTTTGAGAGAAAGGCAGAGAGAAAGTGGGTTGCACGAAATCCGGTTGGAAATTGAATTACAGTCAAAACCTTTTGAGAGAAAGGCAGAGAGAAAGTGGGTTGCACGAAATCCGGTTGGTAATTGAATTACAGTCCAAACGTTTTGAGAGAAAGGCAGAGAGAAAGTGAGTTGCACGAAATCCGGTTGGAAATTGAATTACAGTCCAAACGTTTTGAGAGAAAGGCAGAGAGAAAGTGGGTTGCACGAAATCCGGTTGGAAATTGAATTACAGTCCAAACGTTTTGAGAGAAAGGCAGAGAGAAAGTGAGTTGCACGAAATTCGGTTGGAAATTGAATTACAGTCCAAACGTTTTTAGAGAAAGGCAGAGAGAAAGTGAGTTGCACGAAATCCGGTTGGAAATTGAATTACAGTCCAAACGTTTTGAGAGAAAGGCAGAGAGAAAGTGGGTTGCACGAAATCCGGTTGGAAATTGAATTATAGTCCAAACATTTTGAGAGAAAGGCAGAGAGAAAGTAGGTTGCACGAAATCCGGTTGGAATTTGAATTACAGTCCAAACGTTTTGAGAGAAAGGCAGAGAGAAAGTGGGTTGCACGAAATCCGGTTGGAAATTGAATTACAGTCCAAACATTTTGAGAGAAAGGCAGAGACAAAGTAAGTTGCACGAAATCCGGTTGGAAATTGAATTACAGTCAAAACCTTTTGAGAGAAAGGCAGAGAGAAAGTGGGTTGCACGAAATCCGGTTGGAAATTGAATTACAGTCCAAACGTTTTGAGAGAAAGGCAGAGAGAAAGTGGGTTGCACGAAATCCGGTTGGAAATTGAATTACAGTCAAAACCTTTTGAGAGAAAGGCAGAGAGAAAGTGGGTTGCACGAAATCCGGTTGGAAATTGAATTACAGTCCAAACCTTTTGAGAGAAAGGCAGAGAGAAAGTGGATTGCACGAAATCCGGTAGGAAATTGAATTACAGTCCAAACGTTTTGAGAGAAAGGCAGAGAGAAAGTGGGTTGCACGAAATCCGGTTGGTAATTGAATTACAGTCCAAACCTTTTGAGAGAAAGGCAGAGAGAAAGTGGGTTGCACGAAATCCGGTTGGAAATTGAATTACAGTCCAAACGTTTTGAGAGAAAGGCAGAGAGAAAGTGGGTTGCACGAAATCCGGTTGGAAATTGAATTACAGTCCAAACGTTTTAAGAGAAAGGCAGAGAGAAAGTGGGTTGCACGAAATCCGGTTGCAAATTGAATTACAGTCAAAACCTTTTGAGAGAAAGGCAGAGAGAAAGTGGGTTGCACGAAATCCGGTTGGAAATTGAATTACAGTCCAAACGTTTCGAGAGAAAGGCAGAGAGAAAGGGGATTGCACGAAATCCGGTTGGAAATTGAATTACAGTCCAAACGTTTTGAGAGAAAGGCAGAGAGAAAGTGGGTTGCACGAAATCCGGTTGGAAATTGAATTACAGTCCACACCTTTTGAGAGAAAGGCAGAGAGAAAGTGGGTTGCACGAAATCCGATTGGAAATTGAATTACAGTCCAAACGTTTTGAGAGAAAGGCAGAGAGAAATTGGGTTGCACGAAATCCGGTTGGAAATTGAATTACAGTCCAAACGTTTTGAGAGAAAGGCAGAGAGAAAGTGGGTTGCACGAAATCCGGTTGGAAATTGAATTACAGTCAAAACATTTTGAGAGAAAGGCAGAGAGAAAGTAGGTAGCACGATATCCGGTCGGAAATTGAATTACAGTCAAAACGTTTTGAGAGAAAGGCAGAGAGAAAGTGGGTTGCACGAAATCCGGTTGGAAATTGAATTACAGTCCAAACGTTTTGAGAGAAAGGCAGAGAGAAAGTGGGTTGCACGAAATCCGGTTGGAAATTGAATTACAGTCAAAACCTTTTGAGAGAAAGGCAGAGAGAAAGTGGGTTGCACGAAATCCGGTTAGAAATTGAATTACAGTCCAAACGTTTTGATAGAAAGGCAGAGAGAAAGTGGATTGCACGAAATCCCGTTGGAAATTGAATTACAGTACAATCGTTTTGAGAGAAAGGCAGAGAGAAAGTGGGTTGCACGAAATCCGGTTGGAAATTGAATTACAGTCCAAACCTTTTGAGAGAAAGGCAGAGAGAAAGTGGGTTGCACGAAATCCGGTTGGAAATTGAATTACAGTCCAAACGTTTTGAGAGAAAGGCAGAGAGAAAGTGGGTTGCACGAAATCCGGTTGGAAATTGAATTACAGTCCAAACGTTTTGAGAGAAAGGCAGAGAGAAAGTGGGTTGCACGAAATTCGGTTGGAAATTGAATTACAGTCCAAACGTTTTGAGAGAAAGGCAGAGAGAAAGTGGGTTGCACGAAATTCGGTTGGAAATTGAATTACAATCCAAACGTTTTGAGAGAAAGGCAGGGAGAAAGTGGGTTGTACGAAATCCGGTTGGAAATTGAATTACAGTCCGAACGTTTTGAGAGAAAAGCAGAGAGAAAGTTGGTTGCACGAAATCCGGTTTGAAATTGAATTACAGTCCAAACGTTTTGAGAGAAAGGCAGAGAGAAAGTGGCTTGCACGAAATCCGGTTGGAAATTGAATTACAGTCCAAACGTTTTGAGAGAAAGGCAGAGAGAAAGTGGGTTGCACGAAATCCGGTTGGAAATTGAATTACAGTCCAAACGTTTAGAGAGAAAGGCAGAGAGAAAGTGGGTTGCACGAAATCCGGTTGGAAATTGAATTACAGTCCAAACGTTTTGAGAGAAAGGCAGAGAGAAAGTGGGTTGCACGAAATCCGGTTGAAAATTGAATTACAGTCAAAACCTTTTGAGAGAAAGGCAGAGAGAAAGTGGGTTGCACGAAATCCGGTTGGAAATTGAATTACAGTCAAAACCTTTTGAGAGAAAGGCAGAGAGAAAGTGGGTTGCACGAAATCCGGTTGGAAATTGAATTACAGTCAAAACGTTTTGATAGAAAGGCAGAGAGAAAGTGGGTTGCACGAAATCCGGTTGGAAATTGAATTACAGTCCAAACGTTTTGAGAGAAAGTGAGAGAGAAAGTGGGTTGCACGAAATCCGGTTGGAAATTGAATTACAGTCAAAACCTTTTGAGAGAAAGGCAGAGAGAAAGTGGGTTGCACGAAATCCGGTTGGAAATTGAATTACAGTCCAAACGTTTTGAGAGAAAGGCAGAGAGAAAGTGGATTGCACGAAATCCGGTTGGAAATTGAATTACAGTCCAAACGTTTTTAGAGAAAGGCAGAGAGAAAGTGGGTTGCACGAAATCCGGTTGGAAATTGAATTACAGTCCAAACCTTTTGAGAGAAAGGCAGAGAGAAAGTGGGTTGCACGAAATCCGGTTGGAAATTGAATTACAGTCCAAACGTTTTGAGAGAAAGGCAGAGAGAAAGTGGGTTGCACGAAATCCGGTTGGAAATTTAATTACAGTCCAAACGTTTTAAGAGAAAGGCAGAGAGAAAGTGAGTTGCACGAAATCCGGTTGGAAATTGAATTACAGTCCAAACGTTTTGAGAGAAAGGCAGAGAGAAAGTGGGTTGCACGAAATCCGGTTGGAAATTGAATTACAGTCCTAACATTTTGAGAGAAAGGCAGAGAGAAAGTAGGTTGCACGAAATCCGGTTGGAAATTGAATTACAGTCAAAACCTTTTGAGAGAAAGGCAGAGAGAAAGTGGGTTGCACGAAATCCGGTTGGAAATTGAATTACAGTCCAAACGTTTTGAGAGAAAGGCAGAGAGAAAGTGGGTTGCACGAAATCCGGTTGGAAATTGAATTACAGTCAAAACCTTTTGAGAGAAAGGCAGAGAGAAAGTGGGTTGCACGAAATCCGGTTGGAAATTGAATTACAGTCCAAACGTTTTGAGAGAAAGGCAGAGAGAAAGTGGATTGCACGAAATCCGGTTGGAAGTTGAATTACAGTCCAAACGTTTTAAGAGAAAGGCAGAGAGAAAGTGGGTTGCACGAAATCCGGTTGGAAATTGAATTACAGTCCACACCTTTTGAGAGAAAGGCAGAGAGAAAGTGGGTTGCACAAAATCCGGTTGGAAATTGAATTACAGTCCAAACGTTTTGAGAGAAAGGTAGAGAGAAAGTGGGTTGCACGAAATCCGGTTGGAAATTGAATTACAGTACAAACGTTTTGAGAGAAAGGCAGAGAGAAAGTGGGTTGCACGAAATCCGGTTGGAAATTGAATTACAGTCCAAACGTTTTGAGAGAAAGGCAGAGAGAAAGTGGGTTGCACGAAATCCGGTTACAAGTTGAATTACAGTCCAAACGTTTTGAGAGAAAGGCAGGGAGAAAGTGGGTTGTACGAAATTCGGTTGGAAATTGAATTACAATCCAAACGTTTTGAGAGAAAGGCAGGGAGAAAGTGGGTTGTACGAAATCCGGTTGGAAATTGAATTACAGTCCGAACGTTTTGAGAGAAAGGCAGAGAGAAAGTGGGTTGCACGAAATCCGGTTGGAAATTGAATTACAGTCCACACCTTTTGAGAGAAAGGCAGAGAGAAAGTGGGTTGCACAAAATCCGGTTGGAAATTGAATTACAGTCCAAACGTTTTGAGAGAAAGGTAGAGAGAAAGTGGGTTGCACGAAATCCGGTTGGAAATTGAATTACAGTACAAACGTTTTGAGAGAAAGGCAGAGAGAAAGTGGGTTGCACGAAATCCGGTTGGAAATTGAATTACAGTCCAAACGTTTTGAGAGAAAGGCAGAGAGAAAGTGGGTTGCACGAAATCCGGTTAGAAGTTGAATTACAGTCCAAACGTTTTGAGAGAAAGGCAGGGAGAAAGTGGGTTGTACGAAATTCGGTTGGAAATTGAATTACAATCCAAACGTTTTGAGAGAAAGGCAGGGAGAAAGTGGGTTGTACGAAATCCGGTTGGAAATTGAATTACAGTCCGAACGTTTTGAGAGAAAGGCAGAGAGAAAGTGGGTTGCACGAAATCCGGTTGGAAATTGAATTACAGTCCAAACGTTTTGATAGAAAGGCAGAGAGAAAGTGGGTTGCACGAAATCCGGTTGGAAATTGAATTACAGTCCAAACGTTTTGAGAGAAAGTGAGAGAGAAAGTGGGTTGCACGAAATCCGGTTGGAAATTGAATTACAGTCAAAACCTTTTGAGAGAAAGGCAGAGAGAAAGTGGGTTGCACGAAATCCGGTTGGAAATTGAATTACAGTCCAAACGTTTTGAGAGAAAGGCAGAGAGAAAGTGGATTGCACGAAATCCGGTTGGAAATTGAATTACAGTCCAAACGTTTTTAGAGAAAGGCAGAGAGAAAGTGGGTTGCACGAAATCCGGTTGGAAATTGAATTACAGTCCAAACCTTTTGAGAGAAAGGCAGAGAGAAAGTGGGTTGCACGAAATCCGGTTGGAAATTGAATTACAGTCCAAACGTTTTGAGAGAAAGGCAGAGAGAAAGTGGGTTGCACGAAATCCGGTTGGAAATTTAATTACAGTCCAAACGTTTTAAGAGAAAGGCAGAGAGAAAGTGAGTTGCACGAAATCCGGTTGGAAATTGAATTACAGTCCAAACGTTTTGAGAGAGAGGCAGAGAGAAAGTGGGTTGCACGAAATCCGGTTGGAAATTGAATTACAGTCCTAACATTTTGAGAGAAAGGCAGAGAGAAAGTAGGTTGCACGAAATCCGGTTGGAAATTGAATTACAGTCAAAACCTTTTGAGAGAAAGGCAGAGAGAAAGTGGGTTGCACGAAATCCGGTTGGAAATTGAATTACAGTCCAAACGTTTTGAGAGAAAGGCAGAGAGAAAGTGGGTTGCACGAAATCCGGTTGGAAATTGAATTACAGTCAAAACCTTTTGAGAGAAAGGCAGAGAGAAAGTGGGTTGCACGAAATCCGGTTGGAAATTGAATTACAGTCCAAACGTTTTGAGAGAAAGGCAGAGAGAAAGTGGATTGCACGAAATCCGGTTGGAAGTTGAATTACAGTCCAAACGTTTTAAGAGAAAGGCAGAGAGAAAGTGGGTTGCACGAAATCCGGTTGGAAATTGAATTACAGTCCACACCTTTTGAGAGAAAGGCAGAGAGAAAGTGGGTTGCACAAAATCCGGTTGGAAATTGAATTACAGTCCAAACGTTTTGAGAGAAAGGTAGAGAGAAAGTGGGTTGCACGAAATCCGGTTGGAAATTGAATTACAGTACAAACGTTTTGAGAGAAAGGCAGAGAGAAAGTGGGTTGCACGAAATCCGGTTGGAAATTGAATTACAGTCCAAACGTTTTGAGAGAAAGGCAGAGAGAAAGTGGGTTGCACGAAATCCGGTTAGAAGTTGAATTACAGTCCAAACGTTTTGAGAGAAAGGCAGGGAGAAAGTGGGTTGTACGAAATTCGGTTGGAAATTGAATTACAATCCAAACGTTTTGAGAGAAAGGCAGGGAGAAAGTGGGTTGTACGAAATCCGGTTGGAAATTGAATTACAGTCCGAACGTTTTGAGAGAAAGGCAGAGAGAAAGTTGGTTGCACGAAATCCGGTTTGAAATTGAATTACAGTCAAAACGTTTTGAGAGAAAGGCAGAGAGAAAGTGGGTTGCACGAAATCCGGTTGGAAATTGAATTACAGTCCAAACGTTTTGAGAGAAAGGCAGAGAGAAAGTGGGTTGCACGAAATCCGGTTGGAAATTGAATTACAATCAAAACCTTTTGAGAGAAAGGCAGAGAGAAAGTGGGTTGCACGAAATCCGGTTGGAAATTGAATTACAGTCCAAACCTTTTGAGAGAAAGGCAGAGAGAAAGTGGATTGCACGAAATCCGGTAGGAAATTGAATTACAGTCCAAACGTTTTGAGAGAAAGGCAGAGAGAAAGTGGGTTGCACGAAATCCGGTTGGTAATTGAATTACAGTCCAAACGTTTTGAGAGAAAGGCAGAGAGAAAGTGGGTTGCACGAAATCCGGTTGGAAATTGAATTACAGTCCAAACTTTTATAGAGAAAGGCAGAGAGAAAGTGGGTTGCACGACATCCGGTTGGAAATTGAATTACAGTCCAAACGTTTTAAGAGAAAGGCAGAGAGAAAGTGGGTTGCACGAAATCGGGTTGCAAATTGAATTACAGTCAAAACCTTTTGAGAGAAAGGCAGAGAGAAAGTGAGTTGCACGAAATCCGGTTGGAA
This sequence comes from Sepiola atlantica, assembly GCA_963556195.1. NCBI lineage: Eukaryota > Metazoa > Mollusca > Cephalopoda > Sepiida > Sepiolidae > Sepiola > Sepiola atlantica. The sequence goes on from OY744515.1 coordinate 90,355,202, forward strand.
ATTGAATTACAGTCCAAACGTTTTGAGAGAAATGCAGAGAGAAAGTGGGTTGCACGAAATCCGGTTGGAAATTGAATTACAGTCCAAACATTTTGAGAGAAAGGCAGAGAGAAAGTGGGTTGCACGAAATCCGGTTGGAAATTGAATTACAGTCCAAACGTTTTGAGAGAAAGGCAGAGAGAAAGTGGGTTGCACGAAATCCGGTTGGAAATTGAATTACAGTCAAAACCTTTTGAGAGAAAGGCAGAGAGAAAGTGGGTTGCACGAAATCCGGTTGGAAATTGAATTACAGTCCAAACGTTTTGAGAGAAAGGCAGAGAGAAAGTGGATTGCACGAAATCCGGTTGGAAGTTGAATTACAGTCCAAACGTTTTAAGAGAAAGGCAGAGAGAAAGTGGGTTGCATGAAATCCGGTTGGAAATTGAATTACAGTCCACACCTTTTGAGAGAAAGGCAGAGAGAAAGTGGGTTGCACAAAATCCAGTTGGAAATTGAATTACAGTCCAAACGTTTTGAGAGAAAGGCAGAGAGAAAGTGGGTTGCACGAAATCCGGTTGGAAATTGAATTACAGTCCAAACGTTTTGAGAGAAAGGCAGAGAGAAAGTGGGTTGCACGAAATCCTGTTGGAAATTGAATTACAGTCCAAACGTTTTGAGAGAAAGGCAGAGAGAAAGTGGGTTGCACGAAATCCGGTTAGAAGTTGAATTACAGTCCAAACGTTTTGAGAGAAAGGCAGAGAGAAAGTGGGTTGCACGAAATTCGGTTGGAAATTGAATTACAATCCAAACGTTTTGAGAGAAAGGCAGGGAGAAAGTGGGTTGTACGAAATCCGGTTGGAAATTGAATTACAGTCCGAACGTTTTGAGAGAAAGGCAGAGAGAAAGTGGGTTGCACGAAATCCGGTTGGAAATTGAATTACAGTCCAAACGTTTTGAGAGAAAGGCAGAGAGAAAGTGGGTTGCACGAAATCCGGTTGGAAATTGAATTACAGTCAAAACCTTTTGAGAGAAAGGCAGAGAGAAAGTGGGTTGCACGAAATCCGGTTGGAAATTGAATTACAGTCCAAACGTTTCGAGAGAAAGGCAGAGAGAAAGTGGGTTGCACGAAATCCGGTTGGAAATTGAATTACAGTCCGAACGTTTTGAGAGAAAGGCAGAGAGAAAGTGGATTGCACGAAATCCGGTAGGAAATTGAATTACAGTCCAAACGTTTTGAGAGAAAGGCAGAGAGAAAGTGGGTTGCACGAAATCCGGTTGGTAATTGAATTACAGTCCAAACGTTTTGAGAGAAAGGCAGAGAGAAAGTGGGTTGCACGAAATCCGGTTGGAAATTGAATTACAGTCCAAACTTTTATAGAGAAAGGCAGAGAGAAAGTGGGTTGCACGAAATCCGGTTGGAAATTGAATTACAGTCCAAACGTTTTAAGAGAAAGGCAGAGAGAAAGTGGGTTGCACGAAATCCGGTTGCAAATTGAATTACAGTCAAAACCTTTTGAGAGAAAGGCAGAGAGAAAGTGAGTTGCACGAAATCCGGTTGGAAATTGAATTACAGTCCAAACGTTTTGAGAGAAATGCAGAGAGAATGTGGGTTGCACGAAATCCGGTTGGAAATTGAATTACAGTCCAAACATTTTGAGAGAAAGGCAGAGAGAAAGTAGGTTGCACGAAATCCGGTTGGAAATTGAATTACAGTCAAAACCTTTTGAGAGAAAGGCAGAGAGAAAGTGGGTTGCACGAAATCCGGTTGGAAATTGAATTACAGTCCAAACGTTTTGAGAGAAAGGCAGAGAGAAAGTGGGTTGCACGAAATCCGGTTGGAAATTGAATTACAGTCAAAACCTTTTGAGAGAAAGGCAGAGAGAAAGTGGGTTGCACGAAATCCGGTTGGAAATTGAATTACAGTCCAAACGTTTAGAGAGAAAGGCAGAGAGAAAGTGGATTGCACGAAATCCGGTTGAAATTGAATTACAGTCCAAACGTTTTGAGAGAAAGTGAGAGAGAAAGTGGGTTGCACGAAATCCGGTTGGAAATTGAATTACAGTCCACACCTTTTGAGAGAAAGGCAGAGAGAAAGTGGGTTGCACGAAATCCGATTGGAAATTGAATTACAGTCCAAACGTTTTGAGAGAAAGGCAGAGAGAAAGTGGGTTGCACGAAATCCGGTTGGAAATTGAATTACAGTCCAAACGTTTTGAGAGAAAGGCAGAGAGAAAGTGGGTTGCACGAAATCCGGTTTGAAATTGAATTACAGTCAAAACATTTTGAGAGAAAGGCAGAGAGAAAGTAGGTTGCACGATATCCGGTTGGAAATTGAATTACAGTCAAAACGTTTTGAGAGAAAGGCAGAGAGAAAGTGGGTTGCACGAAATCCGGTTGGAAATTGAATTACAGTCCAAACGTTTTGAGAGAAAGGCAGAGAGAAAGTGGGTTGCACGAAATCCGGTTGGAAATTGAATTACAGTCAAAACCTTTTGAGAGAAAGGCAGAGAGAAAGTGGGTTGCACGAAATCCGGTTGGAAATTGAATTACAGTCCAAACGTTTTGAGAGAAAGGCAGAGAGAAAGTGGGTTGCACGAAATCCGGTTGGAAATTGAATTACAGTCCAAACGTTTTGAGAGAAAGGCAGAGAGAAAGTGGGTTGCACGAAATCCGGTTGGAAATTGAATTACAGTCCAAACCTTTTGAGAGAAAGGCAGAGAGAAAGTGGGTTGCACGAAATCCGGTTGGAAATTGAATTACAGTCCAAACGTTTTGAGAGAAAGGCAGAGAGAAAGTGGGTTGCACGAAATCCGGTTGAAAATTGAATTACAATCCAAACGTTTTGAGAGAAAGGCAGGGAGAAAGTGGGTTGTACGAAATCCGGTTGGAAATTGAATTACAGTCCGAACGTTTTGAGAGAAAGGCAGAGAGAAAGTGGGTTGCACGAAATCCGGTTTGAAATTGAATTACAGTCAAAACGTTTTGAGAGAAAGGCAGAGAGAAAGTGGGTTGCACGAAATCCGGTTGGAAATTGAATTACAGTCCAAACGTTTTGATAGAAAGGCAGAGAGAAAGTGGGTTGCACGAAATCCGGTTGGAAATTGAATTACAGTCCAAACGTTTTGAGAGAAAGGCAGAGAGAAAGTGGGTTGCACGAAATCCGGTTGGAAATTGAATTACAGTCCAAACGTTTTGAGAGAAAGGCAGAGAGAAAGTGGGTTGCACGAAATCCGGTTGGAAATTGAATTACAGTCCAAACGTTTTGAGAGAAAGGCAGAGAGAAAGTGGGTTGCACGAAATCCGGTTGGAAATTGAATTACAGTCCAAACGTTTTGAGAGAAAGGCAGAGAGAAAGTGAGTTGCACGAAATCCGGTTGGAAATTGAATTACAGTCAAAACCTTTTGAGAGAAAGGCAGAGAGAAAGTGGGTTGCACGAAATCCGGTTGGAAATTGAATTACAGTCCAAACGTTTTGAGAGAAAGGCAGAGAGAAAGTGAGTTGCACGAAATTCGGTTGGAAATTGAATTACAGTCCAAACGTTTTTAGAGAAAGGCAGAGAGAAAGTGAGTTGCACGAAATCCGGTTGGAAATTGAATTACAGTCCAAACGTTTTGAGAGAAAGGCAGAGAGAAAGTGGGTTGCACAAAATCCGGTTGGAAATTGAATTATAGTCCAAACATTTTGAGAGAAAGGCAGAGAGAAAGTAGGTTGCACGAAATCCGGTTGGAAATTGAATTACAGTCCAAACGTTTTGAGAGAAAGGCAGAGAGAAAGTGGGTTGCACGAAATCCGGTTGGAAATTGAATTACAGTCCAAACATTTTGAGAGAAAGGCAGAGAGAAAGTAAGTTGCACGAAATCCGGTTGCAAATTGAATTACAGTCAAAACCTTTTGAGAGAAAGGCAGAGAGAAAGTGGGTTGCACGAAATCCGGTTGGAAATTGAATTACAGTCCAAACGTTTTGAGAGAAAGGCAGAGAGAAAGTGGGTTGCACGAAATCCGGTTGGAAATTGAATTACAGTCCAAACGTTTTGAGAGAAAGGCAGAGAGAAAGTGGGTTGCACGAAATCCGGTTGGAAATTGAATTACAGTCCAAACCTTTTGAGAGAAAGGCAGAGAGAAAGTGGATTGCACGAAATCCGGTAGGAAATTGAATTACAGTCCAAACGTTTTGAGAGAAAGGCAGAGAGAAAGTGGGTTGCACGAAATCCGGTTGGTAATTGAATTACAGTCCAAAACTTTTGAGAGAAAGGCAGAGAGAAAGTGGGTTGCACGAAATCCGGTTGGAAATTGAATTACAGTCAAAACCTTTTGAGAGAAAGGCAGAGAGAAAGTAGGTTGCACGAAATCCGGTTGGAAATTGAATTACAGTCCAAACGTTTTAAGAGAAAGGCAGAGAGAAAGTGGGTTGCACGAAATCCGGTTGAAAATTGAATTACAGTCCAAACCTTTTGAGAGAAAGGCAGAGAGAAAGTGAGTTGCACGAAATCCGGTTGGAAATTGAATTACAGTCCAAACGTTTTGAGAGAAATGCAGAGAGAAAGTGGGTTGCACGAAATCCGGTTGGAAATTGAATTACAGTCCAAACATTTTGAGAGAAAGGCAGAGAGAAAGTAGGTTGCACGAAATCCGGTTGGAAATTGAATTACAGTCAAAACCTTTTGAGAGAAAGGCAGAGAGAAAGTGGGTTGCACGAAATCCGGTTGGAAATTGAATTACAGTCCAAACGTTTTGAGAGAAAGGCAGAGAGAAAGTGGGTTGCACGAAATCCGGTTGGAAATTGAATTACAGTCAAAACCTTTTGAGAGAAAGGCAGAGAGAAAGTGGGTTGCACGAAATCCGGTTGGAAATTGAATTACAGTCCAAACGTTTCGAGAGAAAGGCAGAGAGAAAGTGGGTTGCACGAAATCCGGTTGGAAATTGAATTACAGTCCAAACGTTTTGAGAGAAAGGCAGAGAGAAAGTGGGTTGCACGAAATCCGGTTGGAAATTGAATTACAGTCCACACCTTTTAGGAGAAAGGCAGAGAGAAAGTGGGTTGCACGAAATCCGATTGGAAATTGAATTACAGTCCAAACGTTTTGAGAGAAAGGCAGAGAGAAAGTGGGTTGCACGAAATCCGGTTGGAAATTGAATTACAGTCCAAACGTTTTGAGAGAAAGGCAGAGAGAAAGTGGGTTGCACGAAATCCGGTTGGAAATTGAATTACAGTCAAAACATTTTGAGAGAAAGGCAGAGAGAAAGTAGGTTGCACGATATCCGGTTGGAAATTGAATTACAGTCAAAACGTTTTGAGAGAAAGGCAGAGAGAAAGTGGGTTGCACGAAATCCGGTTGGAAATTGAATTACAGTCCAAACGTTTTGAGAGAAAGGCAGAGAGAAAGTGGGTTGCACGAAATCCGGTTGGAAATTGAATTACAGTCAAAACCTTTTGAGAGAAAGGCAGAGAGAAAGTGGGTTGCACGAAATCCGGTTGGAAATTGAATTACAGTCCAAACGTTTTGATAGAAAGGCAGAGAGAAAGTGGATTGCACGAAATCCCGTTGGAAATTGAATTACAGTACAAACGTTTTGAGAGAAAGGCAGAGAGAAAGTGGGTTGCACGAAATCCGGTTGGAAATTGAATTACAGTCCAAACCTTTTGAGAGAAAGGCAGAGAGAAAGTGGGTTGCACGAAATCCTGTTGGAAATTGAATTACAGTCCAAACGTTTTGAGAGAAAGGCAGAGAGAAAGTGGGTTGCACGAAATCCGGTTGGAAATTGAATTACAGTCCAAACGTTTTGAGAGAAAGGCAGAGAGAAAGTGGGTTGCACGAAATTCGGTTGGAAATTGAATTACAGTCCAAACGTTTTGAGAGAAAGGCAGAGAGAAAGTGGGTTGCACGAAATTCGGTTGGAAATTGAATTACAGTCCAAACGTTTTGAGAGAAAGGCAGGGAGAAAGTGGGTTGTACGAAATCCGGTTGGAAATTGAATTACAGTCCGAACGTTTTGAGAGAAAGGCAGAGAGAAAGTTGGTTGCACGAAATCCGGTTGGAAATTGAATTACAGTCAAAACGTTTTGAGAGAAAGGCAGAGAGAAAGTGGGTTGCACGAAATCCGGTTGGAAATTGAATTACAGTCCAAACGTTTTGAGAGAAAGGCAGAGAGAAAGTGGGTTGCACGAAATCCGGTTGGAAATTGAATTACAGTCCAAACGTTTTGAGAGAAAGGCAGAGAGAAAGTGGGTTGCACGAAATCCGGTTGGAAATTGAATTACAGTCCAAACGTTTTGAGAGAAAGGCAGAGAGAAAGTGGGTTGCACGAAATCCGGTTGAAAATTGAATTACAGTCAAAACCTTTTGAGAGAAAGGCAGAGAGAAAGTGGGTTGCACGAAATCCGGTTGGAAATTGAATTACAGTCCAAACGTTTTGAGAGAAAGGCAGAGAGAAAGTGGGTTGCACGAAATCCGGTTGGAAATTGAATTACAGTCCAAACGTTTTGAGAGAAAGTGAGAGAGAAAGTGGGTTGCACGAAATCCGGTTGGAAATTGAATTACAGTCAAAACGTTTTTAGAGAAAGGCAGAGAGAAAGTGGGTTGCACGAAATCCGGTTGGAAATTGAATTACAGTCCAAACGTTTTAAGAGAAAGGCAGAGAGAAAGTGAGTTGCACGAAATCCAGTTGGAAATTGAATTACAGTCCAAACGTTTTGAGAGAAATGCAGAGAGAAAGTGGGTTGCACGAAATTCGGTTGGAAATTGAATTACAGTCCTAACATTTTGAGAGAAAGGCAGAGAGAAAGTAGGTTGCACGAAATCCGGTTGGAAATTTAATTACAGTCAAAACCTTTTGAGAGAAAGGCAGAGAGAAAGTGGGTTGCACGAAATCCGGTTGGAAATTGAATTACAGTCCAAACGTTTTGAGAGAAAGGCAGAGAGAAAGTGGGTTGCACGAAATCCGGTTGGAAATTGAATTACAGTCAAAACCTTTTGAGAGAAAGGCAGAGAGAAAGTGGGTTGCACGAAATCCGGTTGGAAATTGAATTACAGTCCAAACGTTTTGAGAGAAAGGCAGAGAGAAAGTGGATTGCACGAAATCCGGTTGGAAGTTGAATTACAGTCCAAACGTTTTAAGAGAAAGGCAGAGAGAAAGTGGGTTGCACGAAATCCGGTTGGAAATTGAATTACAGTCCACACCTTTTGAGAGAAAGGCAGAGAGAAAGTGGGTTGCACAAAATCCGGTTGGAAATTGAATTACAGTCCAAACGTTTTGAGAGAAAGGCAGAGAGAAAGTGGGTTGCACGAAATCCGGTTGGAAATTGAATTACTGTCCAAACGTTTTGAGAGAAAGGCAGAGAGAAAGTGGGTTGCACGAAATCCGGTTGGAAGTTGAATTACAGTCCAAACGTTTTGAGAGAAAGGCAGAGAGAAAGTGGGTTGCACGAAATTCGGTTGGAAATTGAATTACAATCCAAACGTTTTGAGAGAAAGGCAGGGAGAAAGTGGGTTGTACGAAATCCGGTTGGAAATTGAATTACAGTCCGAACGTTTTGAGAGAAAGGCAGAGAGAAAGTGGGTTGCACGAAATCCGGTTTGAAATTGAATTACAGTCAAAACGTTTTGAGAGAAAGGCAGAGAGAAAGTGGGTTGCACGAAATCCGGTTGGAAATTGAATTACAGTCCAAACGTTTTGAGAGAAAGGCAGAGAGAAAGTGGGTTGCACGAAATCCGGTTGGAAATTGAATTACAGTCAAAACCTTTTGAGAGAAAGGCAGAGAGAAAGTGGGTTGCACGAAATCCGGTTGGAAATTGAATTACAGTCCAAACCTTTTGAGAGAAAGGCAGAGAGAAAGTGGATTGCACGAAATCCGGTAGGAAATTGAATTACAGTCCAAACGTTTTAAGAGAAAGGCAGAGAGAAAGTGGGTTGTACGAAATCCGGTTGGTAATTGAATTACAGTCCAAACGTTTTGAGAGAAAGGCAGAGAGAAAGTGGGTTGCACGAAATCCGGTTGGAAATTGAATTACAGTCCAAACGTTTTGAGAGAAAGGCAGAGAGAAAGTGGGTTGCACGAAATCCGGTTGGAAATTGAATTACAGTCCAAACGTGTTAAGAGAAAGGCAGAGAGAAAGTGGGTTGCACGAAATCCGGTTGGAAATTGAATTACAGTCAAAACCTTTTGAGAGAAAGGCAGAGAGAAAGTGAGTTGCACGAAATCCGGTTGGAAATGTAATTACAGTCCAAACGTTTTGAGAGAAATGCAGAGAGAAAGTGGGTTGCACGAAATCCGGTTGGAAATTGAATTACAGTCCAAACATTTTGAGAGAAAGGCAGAGAGAAAGTAGGTTGCACGAAATCCGGTTGGAAATTGAATTACAGTCAAAACCTTTTGAGAGAAAGGCAGAGAGAAAGTGGGTTGCACGAAATCCGGTTGGAAATTGAATTACAGTCAAAACCTTTTGAGAGAAAGGCAGAGAGAAAGTGGGTTGCACGAAATCCGGTTGGAAATTGAATTACAGTCAAAACCTTTTGAGAGAAAGGCAGAGAGAAAGTGGGTTGCACGAAATCCGGTTGGAAATTGAATTACAGTCCAAACGTTTCGAGAGAAAGGCAGAGAGAAAGTGGATTGCACGAAATCCGGTTGGAAATTGAATTACAGTCCAAACGTTTTGAGAGAAAGGCAGAGAGAAAGTGGGTTGCACGAAATGCGGTTGGAAATTGAATTACAGTCCACACCTTTTGAGAGAAAGGCAGAGAGAAAGTGGGTTGCACGAAATCCGATTGGAAATTGAATTACAGTCCAAACGTTTTGAGAGAAAGGCAGAGAGAAAGTGGGTTGCACGAAATCCGGTTGGAAATTCAATTACAGTCCAAACGTTTTGAGAGAAAGGCAGAGAGAAAGTGGGTTGCACGAAATCCGGTTGGAAATTGAATTACAGTCAAAACATTTTGAGAGAAAGGCAGAGAGAAAGTAGGTTGCACGATATCCGGTTGGAAATTGAATTACAGTCAAAACGTTTTGAGAGAAAGGCAGAGAGAAAGTGGGTTGCACGAAATCCGGTTGGAAATTGAATTACAGTCCAAACGTTTTGAGAGAAAGGCAGAGAGAAAGTGGGTTGCACGAAATCCGGTTGGAAATTGAATTACAGTCAAAACCTTTTGAGAGAAAGGCAGAGAGAAAGTGGGTTGCACGAAATCCGGTTGGAAATTGAATTACAGTCCAAACGTTTTGATAGAAAGGCAGAGAGAAAGTGGATTGCACGAAATCCCGTTGGAAATTGAATTACAGTACAAACGTTTTGAGAGAAAGGCAGAGAGAAAATGGGTTGCACGAAATCCGGTTGGAAATTGAATTACAGTCCAAACCTTTTGAGAGAAAGGCAGAGAGAAAGTGGGTTGCACGAAATCCTGTTGGAAATTGAATTACTGTCCAAACGTTTTGAGAGAAAGGCAGAGAGAAAGTGGGTTGCACGAAATCCGGTTGGAAATTGAATTACAGTCCAAACGTTTTGAGAGAAAGGCAGAGAGAAAGTGGGTTTCACGAAATTCGGTTGGAAATTGAATTACAGTCCAAACGTTTTGAGAGAAAGGCAGAGAGAAAGTGGGTTGCACGAAATTCGGTTGGAAATTGAATTACAATCCAAACGTTTTGAGAGAAAGGCAGGGAGAAAGTGGGTTGTACGAAATCCGGTTGGAAATTGAATTACAGTCCGAACGTTTTGAGAGAAAGGCAGAGAGAAAGTTGGTTGCACGAAATCCGGTTTGAAATTGAATTACAGTCAAAACGTTTTGAGAGAAAGGCAGAGAGAAAGTGGGTTGCACGAAATCCGGTTGGAAATTGAATTACAGTCCAAACGTTTTGAGAGAAAGGCAGAGAGAAAGTGGGTTGCACGAAATCCGGTTGGAAATTGAATTACAGTCCAAACGTTTTGAGAGAAAGGCAGAGAGAAAGTGGGTTGCACGAAATCCGGTTGGAAATTGAATTACAGTCCAAACGTTTTGAGAGAAAGGCAGAGAGAAAGTGGGTTGCACGAAATCCGGTTGAAAATTGAATTACAGTCAAAACGTTTTGAGAGAAAGGCAGAGAGAAAGTGAGTTGCACGAAATCCGGTTGGAAATTGAATTACAGTCAAAACCTTTTGAGAGAAAGGCAGAGAGAAAGTGGGTTGCACGAAATCCGGTTGGAAATTGAATTACAGTCCAAACGTTTTGAGAGAAAGGCAGAGAGAAAGTGAGTTGCACGAAATTCGGTTGGAAATTGAATTACAGTCCAAACGTTTTTAGAGAAAGGCAGAGAGAAAGTGAGTTGCACGAAATCCGGTTGGAAATTGAATTACAGTCCAAACGTTTTGAGAGAAAGGCAGAGAGAAAGTGGGTTGCACAAAATCCGGTTGGAAATTGAATTATAGTCCAAACATTTTGAGAGAAAGGCAGAGAGAAAGTAGGTTGCACGAAATCCGGTTGGAAATTGAATTACAGTCCAAACGTTTTGAGAGAAAGGCAGAGAGAAAGTGGGTTGCACGAAATCCGGTTGGAAATTGAATTACAGTCCAAACATTTTGAGAGAAAGGCAGAGAGAAAGTAAGTTGCACGAAATCCGGTTGCAAATTGAATTACAGTCAAAACCTTTTGAGAGAAAGGCAGAGAGAAAGTGGGTTGCACGAAATCCGGTTGGAAATTGAATTACAGTCCAAACGTTTTGAGAGAAAGGCAGAGAGAAAGTGGGTTGCACGAAATCCGGTTGGAAATTGAATTACAGTCCAAACGTTTTGAGAGAAAGGCAGAGAGAAAGTGGGTTGCACGAAATCCGGTTGGAAATTGAATTACAGTCCAAACCTTTTGAGAGAAAGGCAGAGAGAAAGTGGATTGCACGAAATCCGGTAGGAAATTGAATTACAGTCCAAACGTTTTGAGAGAAAGGCAGAGAGAAAGTGGGTTGCACGAAATCCGGTTGGTAATTGAATTACAGTCCAAAACTTTTGAGAGAAAGGCAGAGAGAAAGTGGGTTGCACGAAATCCGGTTGGAAATTGAATTACAGTCCAAACGTTTTGAGAGAAAGGCAGAGAGAAAGTAGGTTGCACGAAATCCGGTTGGAAATTGAATTACAGTCCAAACGTTTTAAGAGAAAGGCAGAGAGAAAGTGGGTTGCACGAAATCCGGTTGAAAATTGAATTACAGTCCAAACCTTTTGCGAGAAAGGCAGAGAGAAAGTGAGTTGCACGAAATCCGGTTGGAAATTGAATTACAGTCCAAACGTTTTGAGAGAAATGCAGAGAGAAAGTGGGTTGCACGAAATCCGGTTGGAAATTGAATTACAGTCCAAACATTTTGAGAGAAAGGCAGAGAGAAAGTAGGTTGCACGAAATCCGGTTGGAAATTGAATTACAGTCAAAACCTTTTGAGAGAAAGGCAGAGAGAAAGTGGGTTGCACGAAATCCGGTTGGAAATTGAATTACAGTCCAAACGTTTTGAGAGAAAGGCAGAGAGAAAGTGGGTTGCACGAAATCCGGTTGGAAATTGAATTACAGTCAAAACCTTTTGAGAGAAAGGCAGAGAGAAAGTGGGTTGCACGAAATCCGGTTGGAAATTGAATTACAGTCCAAACGTTTCGAGAGAAAGGCAGAGAGAAAGTGGGTTGCACGAAATCCGGTTGGAAATTGAATTACAGTCCAAACGTTTTGAGAGAAAGGCAGAGAGAAAGTGGGTTGCACGAAATCCGGTTGGAAATTGAATTACAGTCCACACCTTTTAGGAGAAAGGCAGAGAGAAAGTGGGTTGCACGAAATCCGATTGGAAATTGAATTACAGTCCAAACGTTTTGAGAGAAAGGCAGAGAGAAAGTGGGTTGCACGAAATCCGGTTGGAAATTGAATTACAGTCCAAACGTTTTGAGAGAAAGGCAGAGAGAAAGTGGGTTGCACGAAATCCGGTTGGAAATTGAATTACAGTCAAAACATTTTGAGAGAAAGGCAGAGAGAAAGTAGGTTGCACGATATCCGGTTGGAAATTGAATTACAGTCAAAACGTTTTGAGAGAAAGGCAGAGAGAAAGTGGGTTGCACGAAATCCGGTTGGAAATTGAATTACAGTCCAAACGTTTTGAGAGAAAGGCAGAGAGAAAGTGGGTTGCACGAAATCCGGTTGGAAATTGAATTACAGTCAAAACCTTTTGAGAGAAAGGCAGAGAGAAAGTGGGTTGCACGAAATCCGGTTGGAAATTGAATTACAGTCCAAACGTTTTGATAGAAAGGCAGAGAGAAAGTGGATTGCACGAAATCCCGTTGGAAATTGAATTACAGTACAAACGTTTTGAGAGAAAGGCAGAGAGAAAGTGGGTTGCACGAAATCCGGTTGGAAATTGAATTACAGTCCAAACCTTTTGAGAGAAAGGCAGAGAGAAAGTGGGTTGCACGAAATCCTGTTGGAAATTGAATTACAGTCCAAACGTTTTGAGAGAAAGGCAGAGAGAAAGTGGGTTGCACGAAATCCGGTTGGAAATTGAATTACAGTCCAAACGTTTTGAGAGAAAGGCAGAGAGAAAGTGGGTTGCACGAAATTCGGTTGGAAATTGAATTACAGTCCAAACGTTTTGAGAGAAAGGCAGAGAGAAAGTGGGTTGCACGAAATTCGGTTGGAAATTGAATTACAGTCCAAACGTTTTGAGAGAAAGGCAGGGAGAAAGTGGGTTGTACGAAATCCGGTTGGAAATTGAATTACAGTCCGAACGTTTTGAGAGAAAGGCAGAGAGAAAGTTGGTTGCACGAAATCCGGTTGGAAATTGAATTACAGTCAAAACGTTTTGAGAGAAAGGCAGAGAGAAAGTGGGTTGCACGAAATCCGGTTGGAAATTGAATTACAGTCCAAACGTTTTGAGAGAAAGGCAGAGAGAAAGTGGGTTGCACGAAATCCGGTTGGAAATTGAATTACAGTCCAAACGTTTTGAGAGAAAGGCAGAGAGAAAGTGGGTTGCACGAAATCCGGTTGGAAATTGAATTACAGTCCAAACGTTTTGAGAGAAAGGCAGAGAGAAAGTGGGTTGCACGAAATCCGGTTGAAAATTGAATTACAGTCAAAACCTTTTGAGAGAAAGGCAGAGAGAAAGTGGGTTGCACGAAATCCGGTTGGAAATTGAATTACAGTCCAAACGTTTTGAGAGAAAGGCAGAGAGAAAGTGGGTTGCACGAAATCCGGTTGGAAATTGAATTACAGTCCAAACGTTTTGAGAGAAAGTGAGAGAGAAAGTGGGTTGCACGAAATCCGGTTGGAAATTGAATTACAGTCAAAACGTTTTTAGAGAAAGGCAGAGAGAAAGTGGGTTGCACGAAATCCGGTTGGAAATTGAATTACAGTCCAAACGTTTTAAGAGAAAGGCAGAGAGAAAGTGAGTTGCACGAAATCCGGTTGGAAATTGAATTACAGTCCAAACGTTTTGAGAGAAATGCAGAGAGAAAGTGGGTTGCACGAAATTCGGTTGGAAATTGAATTACAGTCCTAACATTTTGAGAGAAAGGCAGAGAGAAAGTAGGTTGCACGAAATCCGGTTGGAAATTGAATTACAGTCAAAACCTTTTGAGAGAAAGGCAGAGAGAAAGTGGGTTGCACGAAATCCGGTTGGAAATTGAATTACAGTCCAAACGTTTTGAGAGAAAGGCAGAGAGAAAGTGGGTTGCACGAAATCACGTTGGAAATTGAATTACACTCACAACCTTTTGAGAGAAAGGCAGAGAGAAAGTGGGTTGCACGAAATCCGGTTGGAAATTGAATTACAGTCCAAACGTTTTGAGAGAAAGGCAGAGAGAAAGTGGATTGCACGAAATCCGGTTGGAAGTTGAATTACAGTCCAAACGTTTTAAGAGAAAGGCAGAGAGAAAGTGGGTTGCACGAAATCCGGTTGGAAATTGAATTACAGTCCACACCTTTTGAGAGAAAGGCAGAGAGAAAGTGGGTTGCACAAAATCCGGTTGGAAATTGAATTACAGTCCAAACGTTTTGAGAGAAAGGCAGAGAGAAAGTGGGTTGCACGAAATCCGGTTGGAAATTGAATTACTGTCCAAACGTTTTGAGAGAAAGGCAGAGAGAAAGTGGGTTGCACGAAATCCGGTTGGAAGTTGAATTACAGTCCAAACGTTTTGAGAGAAAGGCAGAGAGAAAGTGGGTTGCACGAAATTCGGTTGGAAATTGAATTACAATCCAAACGTTTTGAGAGAAAGGCAGGGAGAAAGTGGGTTGTACGAAATCCGGTTGGAAATTGAATTACAGTCCGAACGTTTTGAGAGAAAGGCAGAGAGAAAGTGGGTTGCACGAAATCCGGTTTGAAATTGAATTACAGTCCGAACGTTTTGAGAGAAAGGCAGAGAGAAAGTGGGTTGCACGAAATCCGGTTGGAAATTGAATTACAGTCCAAACGTTTTGAGAGAAAGGCAGAGAGAAAGTGGGTTGCACGAAATCCGGTTGGAAATTGAATTACAGTCAAAACCTTTTGAGAGAAAGGCAGAGAGAAAGTGGGTTGCACGAAATCCGGTTGGAAATTGAATTACAGTCCAAACCTTTTGAGAGAAAGGCAGAGAGAAAGTGGATTGCACGAAATCCGGTAGGAAATTGAATTACAGTCCAAACGTTTTAAGAGAAAGGCAGAGAGAAAGTGGGTTGTACGAAATCCGGTTGGTAATTGAATTACAGTCCAAACGTTTTGAGAGAAAGGCAGAGAGAAAGTGGGTTGCACGAAATCCGGTTGGAAATTGAATTACAGTCCAAACGTTTTGAGAGAAAGGCAGAGAGAAAGTGGGTTGCACGAAATCCGGTTGGAAATTGAATTACAGTCCAAACGTGTTAAGAGAAAGGCAGAGAGAAAGTGGGTTGCACGAAATCCGGTTGGAAATTGAATTACAGTCAAAACCTTTTGAGAGAAAGGCAGAGAGAAAGTGAGTTGCACGAAATCCGGTTGGAAATGTAATTACAGTCCAAACGTTTTGAGAGAAATGCAGAGAGAAAGTGGGTTGCACGAAATCCGGTTGGAAATTGAATTACAGTCCAAACATTTTGAGAGAAAGGCAGAGAGAAAGTAGGTTGCACGAAATCCGGTTGGAAATTGAATTACAGTCAAAACCTTTTGAGAGAAAGGCAGAGAGAAAGTGGGTTGCACGAAATCCGGTTGGAAATTGAATTACAGTCAAAACCTTTTGAGAGAAAGGCAGAGAGAAAGTGGGTTGCACGAAATCCGGTTGGAAATTGAATTACAGTCAAAACCTTTTGAGAGAAAGGCAGAGAGAAAGTGGGTTGCACGAAATCCGGTTGGAAATTGAATTACAGTCCAAACGTTTCGAGAGAAAGGCAGAGAGAAAGTGGATTGCACGAAATCCGGTTGGAAATTGAATTACAGTCCAAACGTTTTGAGAGAAAGGCAGAGAGAAAGTGGGTTGCACGAAATCCGGTTGGAAATTGAATTACAGTCCACACCTTTTGAGAGAAAGGCAGAGAGAAAGTGGGTTGCACGAAATCCGATTGGAAATTGAATTACAGTCCAAACGTTTTGAGAGAAAGGCAGAGAGAAAGTGGGTTGCACGAAATCCGGTTGGAAATTCAATTACAGTCCAAACGTTTTGAGAGAAAGGCAGAGAGAAAGTGGGTTGCACGAAATCCGGTTGGAAATTGAATTACAGTCAAAACATTTTGAGAGAAAGGCAGAGAGAAAGTAGGTTGCACGATATCCGGTTGGAAATTGAATTACAGTCAAAACGTTTTGAGAGAAAGGCAGAGAGAAAGTGGGTTGCACGAAATCCGGTTGGAAATTGAATTACAGTCCAAACGTTTTGAGAGAAAGGCAGAGAGAAAGTGGGTTGCACGAAATCCGGTTGGAAATTGAATTACAGTCAAAACCTTTTGAGAGAAAGGCAGAGAGAAAGTGGGTTGCACGAAATCCGGTTGGAAATTGAATTACAGTCCAAACGTTTTGATAGAAAGGCAGAGAGAAAGTGGATTGCACGAAATCCCGTTGGAAATTGAATTACAGTACAAACGTTTTGAGAGAAAGGCAGAGAGAAAATGGGTTGCACGAAATCCGGTTGGAAATTGAATTACAGTCCAAACCTTTTGAGAGAAAGGCAGAGAGAAAGTGGGTTGCACGAAATCCTGTTGGAAATTGAATTACTGTCCAAACGTTTTGAGAGAAAGGCAGAGAGAAAGTGGGTTGCACGAAATCCGGTTGGAAATTGAATTACAGTCCAAACGTTTTGAGAGAAAGGCAGAGAGAAAGTGGGTTGCACGAAATTCGGTTGGAAATTGAATTACAGTCCAAACGTTTTGAGAGAAAGGCAGAGAGAAAGTGGGTTGCACGAAATTCGGTTGGAAATTGAATTACAATCCAAACGTTTTGAGAGAAAGGCAGGGAGAAAGTGGGTTGTACGAAATCCGGTTGGAAATTGAATTACAGTCCGAACGTTTTGAGAGAAAGGCAGAGAGAAAGTTGGTTGCACGAAATCCGGTTTGAAATTGAATTACAGTCAAAACGTTTTGAGAGAAAGGCAGAGAGAAAGTGGGTTGCACGAAATCCGGTTGGAAATTGAATTACAGTCCAAACGTTTTGAGAGAAAGGCAGAGAGAAAGTGGGTTGCACGAAATCCGGTTGGAAATTGAATTACAGTCCAAACGTTTTGAGAGAAAGGCAGAGAGAAAGTGGGTTGCACGAAATCCGGTTGGAAATTGAATTACAGTCCAAACGTTTTGAGAGAAAGGCAGAGAGAAAGTGGGTTGCACGAAATCCGGTTGGAAATTGAATTACAGTCCAAACGTTTTGAGAGAAAGGCAGAGAGAAAGTGGGTTGCACGAAATCCGGTTGGAAATTGAATTACAGTCCAAACGTTTTGAGAGAAAGGCAGAGAGAAAGTGGGTTGCACGAAATCCGGTTGAAAATTGAATTACAGTCAAAACCTTTTGAGAGAAAGGCAGAGAGAAAGTGGGTTGCAGGAAATCCGGTTGGAAATTGAATTACAGTCCAAACGTTTTGAGAGAAAGGCAGAGAGAAAGTGGGTTGCACGAAATCCGGTTGGAAATTGAATTACAGTCCAAACGTTTTGAGAGAAAGTGAGAGAGAAAGTGGGTTGCACGAAATCCGGTTGGAAATTGAATTACAGTCCAAACCTTTTGAGAGAAAGGCAGAGAGAAAGTGGGTTGCACGAAATCCGGTTGGAAATTGAATTACAGTCCAAACGTTTTGAGAGAAAGGGAGAGAGAAAGTGGATTGCACGAAATCCGGTTGGAAATTGAATTACAGTCCAAACGTTTTGAGAGAAAGGCAGAGAGAAAGTAAGTTGCACGAAATCCGGTTGGAAATTGAATTACAGTCCAAACCTTTTGAGAGAAAGGCAGAGAGAAAGTGGGTTGCACGAAATCCGGTTGGAAATTGAATTACAGTCCAAACGTTTTGAGAGAAAGGCAGAGAGAAAGTGGGTTGCACGAAATCCGGTTGGAAATTGAATTACAGTCCAAACGTTTTAAGAGAAAGGCAGAGAGAAAGTGAGTTGCACGAAATCCGGTTGGAAATTGAATTACAGTCCAAACGTTTTGAGAGAAATGCAGAGAGAAAGTGGGTTGCACGAAATCCGGTTGGAAATTGAATTACAGTCCAAACATTTTGAGAGAAAGGCAGAGAGAAAGTAGGTTGCACGAAATCCGGTTGGAAATTGAATTACAGTCAAAACCTTTTGAGAGAAAGGCAGAGAGAAAGTGGGTTGCACGAAATCCGGTTGGAAATTGAATTACAGTCCAAACGTTTTGAGAGAAAGGCAGAGAGAAAGTGGGTTGCACGAAATCCGGTTGGAAATTGAATTACAGTCAAAACCTTTTGAGAGAAAGGCAGAGAGAAAGTGGGTTGCACGAAATCCGGTTGGAAATTGAATTACAGTCCAAACGTTTTGAGAGAAAGGCAGAGAGAAAGTGGATTGCACGAAATCCGGTTGGAAGTTGAATTACAGTCCAAACGTTTTAAGAGAAAGGCAGAGAGAAAGTGGGTTGCACGAAATCCGGTTGGAAATTGAATTACAGTCCACACCTTTTGAGAGAAAGGCAGAGAGAAAGTGGGTTGCACAAAATCCGGTTGGAAATTGAATTACAGTCCAAACGTTTTGAGAGAAAGGCAGAGAGAAAGTGGGTTGCACGAAATCCGGTTGGAAATTGAATTACAGTCCAAACGTTTCGAGAGAAAGGCAGAGAGAAAGTGGATTGCACGAAATCCGGTTGGAAATTGAATTACAGTCCAAACGTTTTGAGAGAAAGGCAGAGAGAAAGTGGGTTGCACGAAATCCGGTTGGAAATTGAATTACAGTCAAAACCTTTTGAGAGAAAGGCAGAGAGAAAGTGGGTTGCACGAAATCCGGTTGGAAATTGAATTACAGTCCAAACGTTTCGAGAGAAAGGCAGAGAGAAAGTGGATTGCACGAAATCCGGTTGGAAATTGAATTACAGTCCAAACGTTTTGAGAGAAAGGCAGAGAGAAAGTGGGTTGCACGAAATCCGGTTGGAAATTGAATTACAGTCCACACCTTTTGAGAGAAAGGCAGAGAGAAAGTGGGTTGCACGAAATCCGATTGGAAATTGAATTACAGTCCAAACGTTTTGAGAGAAAGGCAGAGAGAAAGTGGGTTGCACGAAATCCGGTTGGAAATTGAATTACAGTCCAAACGTTTTGAGAGAAAGGCAGAGAGAAAGTGGGTTGCACGAAATCCGGTTGGAAATTGAATTACAGTCAAAACATTTTGAGAGAAAGGCAGAGAGAAAGTAGGTTGCACGATATCCGGTTGGAAATTGAATTACAGTCAAAACGTTTTGAGAGAAAGGCAGAGAGAAAGTGGGTTGCACGAAATCCGGTTGGAAATTGAATTACAGTCCAAACGTTTTGAGAGAAAGGCAGAGAGAAAGTGGGTTGCACGAAATCCGGTTGGAAATATAATTACAGTCAAAACCTTTTGAGAGAAAGGCAGAGAGAAAGTGGGTTGCACGAAATCCGGTTGGAAATTGAATTACAGTCCAAACGTTTTGATAGAAAGGCAGAGAGAAAGTGGATTGCACGAAATCCCGTTGGAAATTGAATTACAGTACAAACGTTTTGAGAGAAAGGCAGAGAGAAAATGGGTTGCACGAAATCCGGTTGGAAATTGAATTACAGTCCAAACCTTTTGAGAGAAAGGTAGAGAGAAAGTGGGTTGCACGAAATCCGGTTGGAAATTGAATTACAGTCCAAACGTTTTGAGAGAAAGGCAGAGAGAAAGTGGGTTGCACGAAATCCGGTTGGAAATTGAATTACAGTCCAAACGTTTTGAGAGAAAGGCAGAGAGAAAGTGGGTTGCACGAAATTCGGTTGGAAATTGAATTACAGTCCAAACGTTTTGAGAGAAAGGCAGAGAGAAAGTGGGTTGCACGAAATTCGGTTGGAAATTGAATTACAATCCAAACGTTTTGAGAGAAAGGCAGGGAGAAAGTGGGTTGTACGAAATCCGGTTGGAAATTGAATTACAGTCCGAACGTTTTGAGAGAAAGGCAGAGAGAAAGTTGGTTGCACGAAATCCGGTTTGAAATGTAATTACAGTCAAAACGTTTTGAGAGAAAGGCAGAGAGAAAGTGGGTTGCACGAAATCCGGTTGGAAATTGAATTACAGTCCAAACGTTTTGAGAGAAAGTGAGAGAGAAAGTGGGTTGCACGAAATCCGGTTGGAAATTGAATTACAGTCAAAACCTTTTGAGAGAAAGGCAGAGAGAAAGTGGGTTGCACGAAATCCGGTTGGAAATTGAATTACAGTCCAAACGTTTTGAGAGAAAGGCAGAGAGAAAGTGGATTGCACGAAATCCGGTTGGAAATTGAATTACAGTCCAAACGTTTTGAGAGAAGGGCAGAGAGAAAGTGGGTTGCACGAAATCCGGTTGGAAATTGAATTACAGTCCAAACCTTTTGAGAGAAAGGCAGAGAGAAAGTGGGTTGCACGAAATCCGGTTGGAAATTGAATTACAGTCCAAACGTTTTGAGAGAAAGGCAGAGAGAAAGTGGGTTGCACGAAATCCGGTTGGAAATTGAATTACAGTCCAAACGTTTTAAGAGAAAGGCAGAGAGAAAGTGAGTTGCACGAAATCCGGTTGGAAATTGAATTACAGTCCAAACGTTTTGAGAGAAATGCAGAGAGAAAGTGGGTTGCACGAAATCCGGTTGGAAATTGAATTACAGTCCAAACATTTTGAGAGAAAGGCAGAGAGAAAGTAGGTTGCACGAAATCCGGTTGGAAATTGAATTACAGTCAAAACCTTTTGAGAGAAAGGCAGAGAGAAAGTGGGTTGCACGAAATCCGGTTGGAAATTGAATTACAGTCCAAACGTTTTGAGAGAAAGGCAGAGAGAAAGTGGGTTGCACGAAATCCGGTTGGAAATTGAATTACAGTCAAAACCTTTTGAGAGAAAGGCAGAGAGAAAGTGGGTTGCACGAAATCCGGTTGGAAATTGAATTACAGTCCAAACGTTTTGAGAGAAAGGCAGAGAGAAAGTGGATTGCACGAAATCCGGTTGGAAGTTGAATTACAGTCCAAACGTTTTAAGAGAAAGGCAGAGAGAAAGTGGGTTGCACGAAATCCGGTTGGAAATTGAATTACAGTCCACACCTTTTGAGAGAAAGGCAGAGAGAAAGTGGGTTGCACAAAATCCGGTTGGAAATTGAATTACAGTCCAAACGTTTTGAGAGAAAGGCAGAGAGAAAGTGGGTTGCACGAAATCCGGTTGGAAATTGAATTACAGTCCAAACGTTTTGAGAGAAAGGCAGAGAGAAAGTGGGTTGCACGAAATCCGGTTGGAAATTGAATTACAGTCCAAACGTTTTGAGAGAAAGGCAGAGAGAAAGTGGGTTGCACGAAATCCGGTTGGAAGTTGAATTAAAGTCCAAACGTTTTGAGAGAAAGGCAGAGAGAAAGTGGGTTGCACGAAATTCGGTTGGAAATTGAATTACAATCCAAACGTTTTGATAGAAAGGCAGGGAGAAAGTGGGTTGTACGAAATCCGGTTGGAAATTGAATTACAGTCCGAACGTTTTGAGAGAAAGGCAGAGAGAAAGTTGGTTGCACGAAATCCGGTTTGAAATTGAATTACAGTCCAAACGTTTTGAGAGAAAGGCAGAGAGAAAGTGGGTTGCACGAAATCCGGTTGGAAATTGAATTACAGTCCAAACGTTTTGAGAGAAAGGCAGAGAGAAAGTGGGTTGCACGAAATCCGGTTGGAAATTGAATTACAGTCCAAACGTTTTGAGAGAAAGGCAGAGAGAAAGTGGGTTGCACGAAATCCGGTTGGAAATTGAATTACAGTCCAAACGTTTTGAGAGAAAAGCAGAGAGAAAGTGGGTTGCACGAAATCCGGTTGGAAATTGAATTACAGTCAAAACCTTTTGAGAGAAAGGCAGAGAGAAAGTGGGTTGCACGAAATCCGGTTGGAAATTGAATTACAGTCCAAACGTTTTGAGAGAAAGGCAGAGAGAAAGTGGGTTGCACGAAATCCGGTTGGAATTTGAATTACAGTCCAAACGTTTTGAGAGAAAGGCAGAGAGAAAGTGGGTTGCACGAAATCCGGTTGGAAATTGAATTACAGTCCTAACGTTTTGAGAGAAAGGCAGAGAGAAAGTGGGTTGCACGAAATCCGGTTGGAAATTGAATTACAGTCCAAACGTTTTGAGAGAAAGGCAGAGAGAAAGTGAGTTGCACGACATCCGGTTGGAAATTGAATTACAGTCCAAACGTTTTGAGAGAAAGGCAGAGAGAAAGTGGGTTGCACGAAATCCGGTTGGAAATTGAATTACAGTTCAAACGTTTTGAGAGAAAGGCAGAGAGAAAGTGGGTTGCACGAAATCCGGTTGGAAATTGAATTATAGTCCAAACGTTTTGAGAGAAAGGCAGAGAGAAAGTGGGTTGCACGAAATCCGGTTGGAAATTGAATTACAGTCCAAACGTTTTGAGAGAAAGGCAGAGAGAAAGTGGGTTGCACGAAATCCGGTTGGAAATTGAATTACAGTCCAAACGTTTTGAGAGAAAGGCAGAGAGAAAGTGGGTTGCACGAAATCCGGTTGGAAATTGAATTACAGTCAAAACCTTTTGAGAGAAAGGCAGAGAGAAAGTGGGTTGCACGAAATCCGGTTGGAAATTGAATTACAGTCAAAACGTTTTGAGAGAAAGGCAGAGAGAAAGTGGGTTGCACGAAATCCGGTTGGAATTTGAATTACAGTCCAAACGTTTTGAGAGAAAGGCAGAGAGAAAGTGGGTTGCACGAAATCCGGTTGGAAATTGAATTACAGTCCTAACGTTTTGAGAGAAAGGCAGAGAGAAAGTGGGTTGCACGAAATCCGGTTGGAAATTGAATTACAGTCCAAACGTTTTGAGAGAAAGGCAGAGAGAAAGTGAGTTGCACGACATCCGGTTGGAAATTGAATTACAGTCCAAACGTTTTGAGAGAAAGGCAGAGAGAAAGTGGGTTGCACGAAATCCGGTTGGAAATTGAATTACAGTCCAAACATTTTGAGAGAAAGGCAGAGAGAAAGTAGGTAGCACGAAATCCGGTTGGAAATTGAATTACAGTCAAAAACTTTTGAGAGAAAGGCAGAGAGAAAGTGGGTTGCACGAAATCCGGTTGGAAATTGAATTACAATACAAACGTTTTGAGAGAAAGGCAGAGAGAAAGTGGGTTGCACGAAATCCGGTTGGAAATTGAATTACAGTCCAAACGTTTTGAGAGAAAGGCAGAGAGAAAGTGGGTTGCACGAAATCCGGTTGGAAATTGAATTACAGTCCAAACGTTTTGAGAGAAAGGCAGAGAGAAAGTGGATTGCACGAAATCCGGTTGGAAATTGAATTACAGTCCAAACGTTTTGAGAGAAAGGCAGAGCGAAAGTGGGTTGCACGAAATCCGGTTGGAAATTGAATTACAGTCAAAACCTTTTGAGAGAAAGGCAGAGAGAAAGTGGGTTGCACGAAATCCGGTTGGAAATTGAATTACAGTCCAAACCTTTTGAGAGAAAGGCAGAGAGAAAGTGGGTTGCACGAAATCCAGTTGGAAATTGAATTACAGTCCAAACGTTTTGAGAAAAAGGCAGAGAGAAAGTGGGTTGCACGAAATCCGGTTGGAAATTGAATTACAGTCCAAACGTTTTAAGAGAAAGGCAGAGAGAAAGTGGGTTGCACGAAATCCGGTTGGAAATTGAATTACAGTCCAAACGTTTTGAGAGAAAGGCAGAGAGAAAGTGGGTTGCACGAAATTCGGTTGGAAATTGAATTACAATCCAAACGTTTTGAGAGAAAGGCAGGGAGAAAGTGGGTTGTACGAAATCCGGTTGGAAATTGAATTACAGTCCGAACGTTTTGAGAGAAAGGCAGAGAGAAAGTGGGTTGCACGAAATCCGGTTTGAAATTGAATTACAGTCAAAACGTTTTGAGAGAAAGGCAGAGAGAAAGTGGGTTGCACGAAATCCGGTTGGAAATTGAATTACAGTCCAAACGTTTTGAGAGAAAGGCAGAGAGAAAGTGGGTTGCACGAAATCCGGTTGGAAATTGAATTACAGTCCAAACGTTTTGAGAGAAAGGCAGAGAGAAAGTGGGTTGCACGAAATCCGGTTGGAAATTGAATTACAGTCCAAACGTTTTGAGAGAAAGGCAGAGAGAAAGTGGGTTGCACTAAATCCGGTTGGAAATTGAATTACAGTCAAAACCTTTTGAGAGAAAGGCAGAGAGAAAGTGGGTTGCACGAAATCCGGTTGGAAATTGAATTACAGTCCAAACGTTTTGAGAGAAAGGCAGAGAGAAAGTGGGTTGCACGAAATCCAGTTGGAAATTGAATTACAGTCCAAACGTTTTGAGAGAAAGGCAGAGAGAAAGTGGGTTGCACGAAATCCGGTTGGAAATTGAATTACAGTCCTAACGTTTTGAGAGAAAGGCAGAGAGAAAGTGGGTTGCACGAAATCCGGTTGGAAATTGAATTACAGTCCAAACGTTTTGAGAGAAAGGCAGAGAGAAAGTGAGTTGCACGAAATCCGGTTGGAAATTGAATTACAGTCCAAACGTTTTGAGAGAAAGTCAGAGAGAAAGTGGGTTGCACGAAATCCGGTTGGAAATTGAATTACAGTCCAAACATTTTGAGAGAAAGGCAGAGAGAAAGTAGGTTGCACGAAATCCGGTTGGAAATTGAATTACAGTCAAAACCTTTTGAGAGAAAGGCAGAGAGAAAGTGGGTTGCACGAAATCCGGTTGGAAATTGAATTACAGTCCAAACGTTTTGAGAGAAAGGCAGAGAGAAAGTGGGTTGCACGAAATCCGGTTGGAAATTGAATTACAGTCCAAACGTTTTGAGAGAAAGGCAGAGAGAAAGTGGGTTGCACGAAATCCGGTTGGAAATTGAATTACAGTCCAAACGTTTTGAGAGAAAGGCAGAGAGAAAGTGGGTTGCACGAAATCCGGTTGGAAATTGAATTACAGTCCAAACGTTTTGAGAGAAAGGCAGAGAGAAAGTGAGTTGCACGAAATCCGGTTGGAAATTTAATTACAGTCCAAACGTTTTGAGAGAAAGGCAGAGAGAAAGTGGGTTGCACGAAATCCGGTTGGAAATTGAATTACAGTCCAAACATTTTGATAGAAAGGCAGAGAGAAAGTAGGTTGCACGAAATCCGGTTGGAAATTGAATTACAGTCAAAACCTTTTGAGAGAAAGGCAGAGAGAAAGTGGGTTGCACGAAATCCGGTTGGAAATTGAATTACAGTCCAAACGTTTTGAGAGAAAGGCAGAGAGAAAGTGGGTTGCCCGAAATCCGGTTGGAAATTGAATTACAGTCCAAACGTTTTGAGAGAAAGGCAGAGAGAAAGTGGGTTGCACGAAATCCGGTTGGAAATTGAATTACAGTCCAAACGTTTTGAGAGAAAGGCAGAGAGAAAGTGGGTTGCACGAAATCCGGTTGGAAATTTAATTACAGTCCAAACGTTTTGAGAGAAAGGCAGAGAGAAAGTGGGTTGCACGAAATCCGGTTGGAAATTGAATTACAGTCCAAACGTTTTGAGAGAAAAGCAGAGAGAAAGTGGGTTGCACGAAATCCGGTTGGAAATTGAATTACAGTCCAAACGTTTTGAGAGAAAGGCAGAGAGAAAGTGGGTTGCACGAAATCCGGTTGGAAATTGAATTACAGTCCTAACGTTTTGAGAGAAAGGCAGAGAGAAAGTGGGTTGCACGAAATCCGGTTGGAAATTGAATTACAGTCCAAACGTTTTGAGAGAAAGGCAGAGAGAAAGTGAGTTGCACGAAATCCGGTTGGAAATTGAATTACAGTCCAAACGTTTTGAGAGAAAGTCAGAGAGAAAGTGGGTTGCACGAAATCCGGTTGGAAATTGAATTACAGTGTAAACATTTTGAGAGAAAGGCAGAGAGAAAGTAGGTTGCACGAAATCCGGTTGGAAATTGGATTACAGTCAAAACCTTTTGAGAGAAAGGCAGAGAGAAAGTGGGTTGCACGAAATCCGGTTGGAAATTGAATTACAGTCCAAACGTTTTGAGAGAAAGGCAGAGAGAAAGTGGGTTGCACGAAATCCGGTTGGAAATTTAATTACAGTCCAAACGTTTTGAGAGAAAGGCAGAGAGAAAGTGGGTTGCACGAAATCCGGTTGGAAATTGAATTACAGTCCAAACGTTTTGAGAGAAAGGCAGAGAGAAAGTGGGTTGCACGAAATCCGGTTGGAAATTGAATTACAGTCCAAACGTTTTGAGAGAAAGGCAGAGAGAAAGTGAGTTGCACGAAATCCGGTTGGAAATTTAATTACAGTCCAAACGTTTTGAGAGAAAGGCAGAGAGAAAGTGGGTTGCACGAAATCCGGTTGGAAATTGAATTACAGTCCAAACATTTTGATAGAAAGGCAGAGAGAAAGTAGGTTGCACGAAATCCGGTTGGAAATTGAATTACAGTCAAAACCTTTTGAGAGAAAGGCAGAGAGAAAGTTGGTTGCACGAAATCCGGTTGGAAATTGAATTACAGTCCAAACGTTTTGAGAGAAAGGCAGAGAGAAAGTGGGTTGCACGAAATCCGGTTGGAAATTGAATTACAGTCCAAACGTTTTGAGAGAAAGGCAGAGAGAAAGTGGGTTGCACGAAATCCGGTTGGAAATTGAATTACAGTCCAAACGTTTTGAGAGAAAGGCAGAGAGAAAGTGGGTTGCACGAAATCCGGTTGGAAATTTAATTACAGTCCAAACGTTTTGAGAGAAAGGCAGAGAGAAAGTGGGTTGCACGAAATCCGGTTGGAAATTTAATTACAGTCCAAACGTTTTGAGAGAAAGGCAGAGAGAAAGTGGGTTGCACGAAATCCGGTTGGAAATTGAATTACAGTCCAAACGTTTTGAGAGAAAGGCAGAGAATAAGTGGGTTGCACGAAATCCGGTTGGAAATTGAATTACAGTCCAAACGTTTTGAGAGAAAGGCAGAGAGAAAGTGGGTTGCACGAAATCCGGTTGGAAATTGAATTACAGTCCAAACGTTTTGAGAGAAAGGCAGAGAGAAAGTGGGTTGTACGAAATCCGGTTGGAAATTGAATTACAGTCCGAACGTTTTGAGAGAAAGGCAGAGAGAAAGTGGGTTGCACGAAATCCGGTTTGAAATTGAATTACAGTCAAAACGTTTTGAGAGAAAGGCAGAGAGAAAGTGGGTTGCACGAAATCCGGTTGGAAATTGAATTACAGTCCAAACGTTTTTAGAGAAAGGCAGAGAGAAAGTGGGTTGCACGAAATCCGGTTGGAAATTGAATTACAGTCCAAACGTTTTGAGAGAAAGGCAAAGAGAAAGTGGGTTGCACGAAATCCGGTTGGAAATTGAATTACAGTCCAAACGTTTTGAGAGAAAGGCAGAGAGAAAGTGGGTTGCACGAAATCCGGTTGGAAATTTAATTACAGTCCAAACGTTTTGAGAGAAAGGCAGAGAGAAAGTGGGTTGCACGAAATCCGGTTGGAAATTGAATTACAGTCCAAACGTTTTGTGGGAAAAGCAGAGAGAAAGTGGGTTGCACGAAATCCGGTTGGAAATTGAATTACAGTCCAAACGTTTTGAGAGAAAGGCAGAGAGAAAGTGGGTTGCACGAAATCCGGTTGGAAATTGAATTACAGTCCTAACGTTTTGAGAGAAAGGCAGAGAGAAAGTGGGTTGCACGAAATCCGGTTGGAAATTGAATTACAGTCCAAACGTTTTGAGAGAAAGGCAGAGAGAAAGTGAGTTGCACGAAATCCGGTTGGAAATTGAATTACAGTCCAAACGTTTTGAGAGAAAGTCAGAGAGAAAGTGGGTTGCACGAAATCCGGTTGGAAATTGAATTACAGTCCAAACATTTTGAGAGAAAGGCAGAGAGAAAGTAGGTTGCACGAAATCCGGTTGGAAATTGAATTACAGTCAAAACCTTTTGAGAGAAAGGCAGAGAGAAAGTGGGTTGCACGAAATCCGGTTGGAAATTGAATTACAGTCCAAACGTTTTGAGAGAAGGGCAGAGAGAAAGTGGGTTGCACGAAATCCGGTTGGAAATTGAATTACAGTCCAAACGTTTTGAGAGAAAGGCAGAGAGAAAGTGGGTTGCACGAAATCCGGTTGGAAATTGAATTACAGTCCAAACGTTTTGAGAGAAAGGCAGAGAGAAAGTGGGTTGCACGAAATCCGGTTGGAAATTGAATTACAGTCCAAACGTTTTGAGAGAAAGGCAGAGAGAAAGTGAGTTGCACGAAATCCGGTTGGAAATTTAATTACAGTCCAAACGTTTTGAGAGAAAGGCAGAGAGAAAGTGGGTTGCACGAAATCCGGTTGGAAATTGAATTACAGTCCAAACATTTTGATAGAAAGGCAGAGAGAAAGTAGGTTGCACGAAATCCGGTTGGAAATTGAATTACAGTCAAAACCTTTTGAGAGAAAGGCAGAGAGAAAGTGGGTTGCACGAAATCCGGTTGGAAATTGAATTACAGTCCAAACGTTTTGAGAGAAAGGCAGAGAGAAAGTGGGTTGCACGAAATCCGGTTGGAAATTGAATTACAGTCCAAACGTTTTGAGAGAAAGGCAGAGAGAAAGTGGGTTGCACGAAATCCGGTTGGAAATTGAATTACAGTCCAAACGTTTTGAGAGAAAGGCAGAGAGAAAGTGGGTTGCACGAAATCCGGTTGGAAATTTAATTACAGTCCAAACGTTTTGAGAGAAAGGCAGAGAGAAAGTGGGTTGCACGAAATCCGGTTGGAAATTGAATTACAGTCCAAACGTTTTGAGAGAAAGGCAGAGAGAAAGTGGGTTGCACGAAATCCGGTTGGAAATTGAATTACAGTCCAAACGTTTTGAGAGAAAGGCAGAGAGAAAGTGGGTTGCACGAAATCCGGTTGGAAATTGAATTACAGTCCAAACGTTTTGAGAGAAAGGCAGAGAGAAAGTGGGTTGCACGAAATCCGGTTGGAAATTGAATTACAGTCCAAACGTTTTGAGAGAAAGGCAGAGAGAAAGTGGGTTGTACGAAATCCGGTTGGAAATTGAATTACAGTCCGAACGTTTTGAGAGAAAGGCAGAGAGAAAGTGGGTTGCACGAAATCCGGTTTGAAATTGAATTACAGTCAAAACGTTTTGAGAGAAAGGCAGAGAGAAAGTGGGTTGCACGAAATCCGGTTGGAAATTGAATTACAGTCCAAACGTTTTTAGAGAAAGGCAGAGAGAAAGTGGGTTGCACGAAATCCGGTTGGAAATTGAATTACAGTCCAAACCTTTTGAGAGAAAGGCAAAGAGAAAGTGGGTTGCACGAAATCCGGTTGGAAATTGAATTACAGTCCAAACGTTTTGAGAGAAAGGCAGAGAGAAAGTGGGTTGCACGAAATCCGGTTGGAAATTGAATTACAGTCCAAACGTTTTGAGAGAAAGGCAGAGAGAAAGTGGGTTGCACGAAATCCGGTTGGAAATTTAATTACAGTCCAAACGTTTTGAGAGAAAGGCAGAGAGAAAGTGGGTTGCACGAAATCCGGTTGGAAATTGAATTACAGTCCAAACGTTTTGAGAGAAAGGCAGAGAGAAAGTGGGTTGCACGAAATCCGGTTGGAAATTGAATTACAGTCCAAACGTTTTGAGAGAAAGGCAGAGAGAAAGTGGGTTGCACGAAATCCGGTTGGAAATTGAATTACAGT
Source organism: Sepiola atlantica (assembly GCA_963556195.1). Taxonomy (NCBI): domain Eukaryota; kingdom Metazoa; phylum Mollusca; class Cephalopoda; order Sepiida; family Sepiolidae; genus Sepiola; species Sepiola atlantica. The sequence goes on from OY744515.1 coordinate 90,384,334, forward strand.
CCAAACGTTTTGAGAGAAAGGCAGAGAGAAAGTGGGTTGCACGAAATCCGGTTGGAAATTGAATTACAGTCCAAACGTTTTGAGAGAAAGGCAGAGAGAAAGTGGGTTGTACGAAATCCGGTTGGAAATTGAATTACAGTCCGAACGTTTTGAGAGAAAGGCAGAGAGAAAGTGGGTTGCACGAAATCCGGTTTGAAATTGAATTACAGTCAAAACGTTTTGAGAGAAAGGCAGAGAGAAAGTGGGTTGCACGAAATCCGGTTGGAAATTGAATTACAGTCCAAATGTTTTTAGAGAAAGGCAGAGAGAAAGTGGGTTGCACGAAATCCGGTTGGAAATTGAATTACAGTCCAAACCTTTTGAGAGAAAGGCAAAGAGAAAGTGGGTTGCACGAAATCCGGTTGGAAATTGAATTACAGTCCAAACGTTTTGAGAGAAAGGCAGAGAGAAAGTGGGTTGCACGAAATCCGGTTGGAAATTGAATTACAGTCAAAACCTTTTGAGAGAAAGGCAGAGAGAAAATGGGTTGCACGATATCCGGTTGGAAATTGAATTACAGTCCAAACGTTTTGAGAGAAAGGCAGAGAGAAAGTGGGTTGCACGAAATCCGGTTGGAAATTGAATTACAGTCCAAACGTTTTGAGAGAAAGGCAGAGAGAAAGTGGGTTGCACGAAATCCGGTTGGAAATTGAATTACAGTCCAAACGTTTTGAGAGAAAGGCAGAGAGAAAGTGGGTTGCACGAAATCCGGTTGGAAATTTAATTACAGTCCAAACGTTTTGAGAGAAAGGCAGAGAGAAAGTGGGTTGCACGAAATCCGGTTGGAAATTGAATTACAGTCCAAACGTTTTGAGAGAAAGGCAGAGAGAAAGTGGGTTGCACGAAATCCGGTTGGAAATTGAATTACAGTCCAAAAGTTTTGAGAGAAAAGCAGAGAGAAAGTGGGTTGCACGAAATCCGGTTGGAAATTGAATTACAGTCAAAACCTTTTGAGAGAAAGGCAGAGAGAATATGGGTTGCACGAAATCCGGTTGGAAATTGAATTACAGTGCAAACGTTTTGAGAGAAAAGCAGAGAGAAAGTGGGTTGCACAAAATCCGGTTGGAAATTGAATTACAGTCCAAACGTTTTGATAGAAAGGCAGAGAGAAAGTGAGTTGCACGAAATCCGGTTGGAAATTGAATTACAGTCCACACCTTTTGAGAGAAAGGCAGAGAGAAAGTAGGTTGCACGAAATCCGGTTGGTAATTGAATTACAGTCCAAACGTTTTGAGAGAAAGGCAGAGAGAAAGTGGGTTGCACGAAATCCGGTTGGAAATTGAATTACAGTCCAAACGTTTTGAGAGAAAGGCAGAGTAAAAGTGGGTTGCACGAAATCCGGTTGGAAATTGAATTGCAGTCAAAACCTTTTGAGAGAAAGGCAGAGAGAAAGTGGGTTGCACGAAATCCGGTTGGAAATTGAATTACAGTCCAAACGTTTTGAGAGAAAGGCTGAGAGAAAGTGGGTTGCACGAAATCCGGTTGGAAATTGAATTACAGTCCAAACGTTTTGAGAGAAAGGCAGAGAGAAAGTGGGGTGCACGAAATCCGGTTGGAAATTGAATTACAGTCCAAACGTTTTGAGAGAAAGGCAGAGAGAAAGTGGATTGCACGAAATCCGGTTGGAAATTGAATTACAGTCAAAACCTTTTGAGAGAAAGGCAGAGAGAAAGTGGGTTGCACGAAATCCGGTTGGAAATTGAATTACAGTCCAAACGTTTTGAGAGAAAGGCAGAGAGAAAGTGGGTTACACGAAATCCGGTTGGAAATTGAATTACAGTCCAAACGTTTTGAGAGAAAGGCAGAGAGAAAGTGGGTTGCACGAAATCCGGTTGGAAATTGAATTACAGTCCAAACGTTTTGAGAGAAAGGCAGAGAGAAAGTGGGTTGCACGAAATCCGGTTGGAAATTGAATTACAGTCAAAACGTTTTGAGAGAAAGGCAGAGAGAAAGTGGGTTGTACGAAATCCGGTTGGAAATTGAATTACAGTCCGAACGTTTTGAGAGAAAGGCAGAGAGAAAGTGGGTTGCACGAAATCCGGTTTGAAATTGAATTACAGTCAAAACGTTTTGAGAGAAAGGCAGAGAGAAAGTGGGTTGCACGAAATCCGGTTGGAAATTGAATTACAGTCCAAACGTTTTTAGAGAAAGGCAGAGAGAAAGTGGGTTGCACGAAATCCGGTTGGAAATTGAATTACAGTCCAAACCTTTTGAGAGAAAGGCAAAGAGAAAGTGGGTTGCACGAAATCCGGTTGGAAATTGAATTACAGTCCAAACATTTTGAGAGAAAGGCAGAGAGAAAGTGGGTTGCACGAAATCCGGTTGGAAATTGAATTACAGTCCAAACGTTTTGAGAGAAAGGCAGAGAGAAAATGGGTTGCACGATATCCGGTTGGAAATTGAATTACAGTCCAAACGTTTTGAGAGAAAGGCAGAGAGAAAGTGGGTTGCACGAAATCCGGTTGGAAATTGAATTACAGTCCAAACGTTTTGAGAGAAAGGCAGAGAGAAAGTGGGTTGCACGAAATCCGGTTGGAAATTGAATTACAGTCCAAACGTTTTGAGAGAAAGGCAGAGAGAAAGTGGGTTGCACGAAATCCGGTTGGAAATTGAATTACAGTCCAAACGTTTTGAGAGAAAGGCAGAGAGAAAGTGGGTTGCACGAAATCCGGTTGGAAATTGAATTACAGTCCAAACGTTTTGAGAGAAAGGCAGAGAGAAAGTGGGTTGCACGAAATCCGGTTAGAAATTGAATTACAGTCCAAAAGTTTTGAGAGAAAGGCAGAGAGAAAGTGGGTTGCACGAAATCCGGTTGGAAATTGAATTACAGTCAAAACCTTTTGAGAGAAAGGCAGAGAGAATATGGGTTGCACGAAATCCGGTTGGAAATTGAATTACAGTGCAAACGTTTTGAGAGAAAAGCCGAGAGAAAGTGGGTTGCACAAAATCCGGTTGGAAATTGAATTACAGTCCAAACGTTTTGATAGAAAGGCAGAGAGAAAGTGAGTTGCACGAAATCCGGTTGGAAATTGAATTACAGTCCACACCTTTTGAGAGAAAGGCAGAGAGAAAGTAGGTTGCACGAAATCCGGTTGGTAATTGAATTACAGTCCAAACGTTTTGAGAGAAAGGCAGAGAGAAAGTGGGTTGCACGAAATCCGGTTGGAAATTGAATTACAGTCCAAACGTTTTGAGAGAAAGGCAGAGAAAAAGTGGGTTGCACGAAATCCGGTTGGAAATTGAATTACAGTCCAAACGTTTTGAGAGAAAGGCAGAGAGAAAGTGGGGTGCACGAAATCCGGTTGGAAATTGAATTACAGTCCAAACGTTTTGAGAGAAAGGCAGAGAGAAAGTGGATTGCACGAAATCCGGTTGGAAATTGAATTACAGTCAAAACCTTTTGAGAGAAAGGCAGAGAGAAAGTGGGTTGCACGAAATACGGTTGGAAATTGAATTACAGTCTAAAAGTTTTGAGAGAAAGGCAGAGAGAAAGTGGGTTGCACGAAATTCGGTTGGAAATTGAATTACAGTCAAAACGTTTTGAGAGAAAGGCAGAGAGAAAGTGGGTTGCACGAAATCCGGTTGGAAATTGAATTACAGTCCAAACGTTTTGAGAGAAAGGCAGAGAGAAAGTGGGTTGCACGAAATCCGGTTGGAAATTGAATTACAGTCCAAACGTTTTGAGAGAAAGGCAGAGAGAAAGTGGGTTGCACGAAACTCGGTTGGAAATTGAATTACAGTCCAAACGGTTTGAGAGAAAGGCAGAGAGAATGTGGGTTGCACGAAATCCGGTTTGAAATTGAATTACAGTCAAAACCTTTTGAGAGAAAGGCAGAGAGAAAGTGGGTTGCACGAAATCCGGTTGGAAATTGAATTACAGTCCAAACGTTTTGAGAGAAAGGCAGAGAGAAAGTGGGTTGCACGAAATCCGGTTGGAAATTGAATTACAGTCCAAACGTTTTGAGAGAAAGGCAGAGAGAAAGTGGGTTGCACGAAATCCGGTTGGAAATTGAATTACAGTCCAAACGTTTTGAGAGAAAGGCAGAGAGAAAGTGGGTTGCACGAAATCCGGTTGGAAATTGAATTACAGTCCAAACGTTTTGAGAGAAAGGCAGAGAGAAAGTGGGTTGCACGAAATCCGGTTGGAAATTGAATTACAGTCCAAACGTTTTGAGAGAAAGGCAGAGAGAAAGTGGGTTGCACGAAATTCGGTTGGAAATTGAAATACAGTCAAAACCTTTTGAGAGAAAGGCAGAGAGAAAGTGGGTTGCACGAAATCCGGTTGGAAATTGAATTACAGTCCAAACGTTTTGAGAGAAAGGCAGAGAGAAAGTGGGTTGCACGAAATTCGGTTGGAAATTGAATTACAGTCAAAACCTTTTGAGCGAAAGGCAGAGAGAAAGTGGGTTGCACGAAATCCGGTTGAAAATTGAATTACAGTCCAAACGTTTTGAGAGAAAACGCAGAGAGAAAGTGGGTTGCACGAAATCCGGTTGGAAATTTAATTACAGTCCAAACGTTTTGAGAGAAAGGCAGAGAGAAAGTGGGTTGCACGAAATCCGGTTGGAAATTGAATTACAGTCCAAACGTTTTGAGAGAAAGGCAGAGAGAAAGTGGGTTGCACGAAATCCGGTTGGAAATTGAATTACAGTCCAAACGTTTTGAGAGAAAGGCAGAGAAAAAGTGGGTTGCACGAAATCCGGTTGGAAATTGAATTACAGTCCAAACGTTTTGAGAGAAAGGCAGAGAGAAAGTGGGTTGCACGAAATCCGGTTGGAAATTGAATTACAGTCCAAACGTTTTGAGAGAAAGTCAGAGAGAAAGTGGGTTGCACGAAATTCGGTTGGAAATTGAATTACAGTCAAAACCTTTTGAGAGAAATGCAGAGAGAAAGTGGGTTGCACGAAATCCGGTTGGAAATTTAATTACAGTCCAAACGTTTTGAGAGAAAGGCAGAGAGAAAGTGGGTTGCACGAAATTCGGTTGGAAATTGAATTACAGTCAAAACCTTTTGAGAGAAAGGCAGAGAGAAAGTGGGTTGCACGTAATCCGGTTGGAAATTGAATTACAGTCCAAACGTTTTGAGAGAAAGGCAGAGATAAAGTGGGTTGCACGAAATCCGGTTGGAAATTGAATTACAGTCAAAACCTTTTGAGAGAAAGGCAGAGAGAAAGTGGGTTGCACGAAATCCGGTTGGAAATTGAATTACAGTCAAAACTTTTTTATAATTATTCTTTTATTTTTCTGGCACAGTTAGTTAACAATTTGAGCAAAAATATTAGAGAAAATATTTTATACACGGATTTTGGGAAAATATTATTTTAAAAGTTTGTTTTCTTTAAGATAAAAGTCCCTCTATCGTCTACGTTCGAACAGAAGTGTAAGAAAACAGCGCAATGATCATACAATTGTTTTGATTTGTTTTGATTTCCAAGCACTTAAACATTTTTTTAAACAAAAGCATACGTAGGCAACCAGATTCCGATGAGAAGACATGTTGTGGTCTGAAACCTTATAAGAAAATGATCGTTGAAGTAGTGATTTGCTTTGTTATTTCTTCATTTATATTCAAAATTCACTCCGAAACACGTAAATTTTGCAGATTAAAATCATTTAGTATTCTGGTCCTTTTGTGCAGTGTAACAATTTTTGAAACAACATAAGTAAATATTACAGCATTTATCCTTTGAGATTTTTACTTAAAAAGGTCAATAACCTAATTCTAATAAGAATTGTATTCTCCAGCACAATTTAACTGCATATACATATATATATATATATATATATATATATATATATATATATATATATATATATATATATATATGAGAGAGAGAAAGAAAAGAGGGTACTGCAGTATTAGTGCAGTTCCAACGAGAGAAAAGTATATATGTAAAGGAGTAAGGCTACAAACATTTGTAAAAAGTTGTTTTCAACATTTATTTATTATTTTGTTATTTTATCATTTTATAATTTTATATAACGCGTTTCAAGCGGTGGTGCGCTTTCATCAGATATGAAAATCCATTTGAAGAAATGTCTATCGATTTTGAACAATAACACATTTACCAAAATGAAACAACACTCTTTCAAATCGAAAGACATTTTTCAAATGGATTTACATATCTGATGAAAGCGGACCACCGCTTGAAACGCGTTATATAAAATTATAAAATGATAAAATAACAAAATAATAAGTAAATGTTGAAAAAAACATTTTACAAATGTTGGTAGCCTTACTCTTTTACATATATATATATATATATATATATATATATATATATATATATATATATAATAAATAAAGTAAAGTTACACGGAATCACATAATCACCGGTGCAATAATTTATTTCGATCCTACGGCGATTATATTTTTATCATATTGTGCCTTTATACTCAATAATAAATAAATAAATATTCAATAATAAATAAATAAATATTCCATAATAACTAAATAAATATTCACTAATAAATAAATAAATATTCAATAATAAATAAATATTCAATAATAAATAAATAAATAATAATAAATAAATAAATATTCAATAATAAATAAATATTTAATAATAAAAAATTATTAATCAATAATAAATAAATAAATATTCAATAATAAATAAATATTCAATAATGAATAAATAAATATTCAATAATAAATAAATATTCAATAATAAATAAATATTTAATAATAAATAAATGAATATTCAGTAATAAATAAATAAATAAATATTCAATAATAAATTTAAAATATTCAATAATAAATAAACAAATATTCAATAATAAATTTAAAAAATATTCAATAATAAATAAATAAATATGCAATAATAAATGAGTAAGTCACAATAATAAATATTATATATATATATATATATATATATATATATATATATATATATACCCCTACTCTTGGCTTGAGCTTTCTGGTAAGTGAAATTGCCAACGGCCACTGGCTCTTTGTGTAAACAAATAGAGCTTTCAGCTTGAGGCAGTTGCTTGTCTAACCGCACTGCTCAGCTATGTTACAGCGAAACAGAATGTATGTATATGAAATACATATACATGTGTGTGTGTGTGTGTGTGTGTGTTAAAAAAGCCAGGTTCAATGATTATAACTTGAGTTGTAACATATAGAGACAAAGAACATCGATTCACTTATATAAATATAAGAAAATCAAATACTCTAAATCTCTACGATACAAGTGAATACCGGGGATGAAATTTAGCTAAATGCAATCAAAGCTCATATATTATAACTCAGCAGTATACAAAATTTATGACATTATCAATATTTTGTAATCATTTCCAATCAAAAATTCAACATCAACAAATATTATTGTGTTCATGTTTCAGAAATTTTATAATTTAACAATTCCATTGTTAGTTTTTTTTCTTTTAACGAATTGAGAAATATTTTTTGTACAGAATATCGAAATTAAATATAAGAAACAGGACACCAATAATTATTATAATATCAAAAATAAAAAAGAGATATAATCTGGTATACACCGCCCTATAATCAGATGCTAAAAACTTAACTAGGGAAGAAATTCCTACATCTCATTGAAAAGCACTTCCCGGTAACCAATCCCATGCATACAACATTCAATAAAAATAACCTAAAACTGTCGTACAGCTGCTGCGAAAACCTAGAAATGATAATTAAGGCAGACAATAACAAAATCCTAAAAGAGAACAGTAGAGAAAAAAATAATAGCAAATTGCGTAAAAAAGTGACTAATGTAGCAAAAATAAAACTAGGAAGAAGAAAAATATAAGCACTACAAATACTAATAACCGAAACCCTAATAGTAATCACACAAATAGAAATGAAAAAGTTAGCAATGAAGAGAAAAGATGTAACTGCATTAATGGTACACTTTGTCAACTACAAAATAAATGCCTAGCCAAAAGTATTGTCTACCAAGCCACAATATTTGCCAAAGAAAGATCGAATAACAAAAAGTACTACGTGTGTATGACCTCCCTATATTTTAAAACCAGATATTACAACCACAACAGAACATTTTAAAACAAAGAAAGTCGAATTAAAACAGCACTAGCAACACATTATTGGGAGCTCAAAGATAGCGGACGCTCACCAATAATCGAATGGAAAATAATACGACAGGCCAGTACATGTAGAAATTTAGACGACTCGTGTAGATTATGTCTGAATGATAAATTTGAAATCGTAAACTTTAAAGACTATTAAACTGTACAAGTGAAATAGCAAACAACTGCCTGCACATAATAAAATTTACCTAAAGTTAACTGTACATGATACATAAATAAATAAATGAACAAATAAATAAACAAAAAACTACACTAAGCTAAAACCTAAAAAGTTAAAAACTAAAACTTAAAATAGAAATACGAGCAAGCACGTGTGAAAATAAGTTTACCCATTATTTCGACACAAAAAATAAACAGGGATAAGCCACCCTATAGAAAACAGAACAATAGAATAGGCAATAGGAAGTTAAATCAACGAACCTTTGTTTGTGAGAAGACCAACGATTGGTAAAACGTCCATGTCAGAATTAGTGATGTATTTTGATCATGAAAAACTTACACGGAGATGAAAACGTTGCTATACCTCAGGAAGTATATGTAAATGTTTAAATCACGATTGAGCTCCTGTGGAACTGCATACTTCTTTAGAAATGGTAACAAAAGTATAAAATGGCTCACTTGTTTACGAAGAAACCGGAATGCATTATTAAGGTAATATTTTCCATGACACCGGATGAGTAAAAATGTGATGTCACTTGATGTGCCAGTTAGAAATCCCATATTTTTGTACCTCTGTTTCTCTAATAATATATTATATTATTTAACAATTATTTATTACTAATAAATACAATAATGTAAATTACCTCCCTGATGTAATTGAGACTGTGATACAAATATTTGCTGACGACACCACGCTCTACTCTCGTCATGTGGGCAAAACTGACGTGCACATATCTGAGGCAATGGCTGAATCCTTAGAAAATGACCCCCAGTCTGTAGTGGATTGGGGTCAAAAATGGACGGTAACTTTTAATGCCGTAAAGACAAATCTACTTTCCTTCAATAACTACAAGAAACCTCTTCAACCACCGATTGTCATGGCAAATAGCACCCTGCCTTAGACTTCATCATTCAAAC
>OY744515.1:90398519-90571019 GCA_963556195.1 Sepiola atlantica
GAACTAAGATATAAAAAAGAGGTTGTTAGGGTCGCGTCTCGTTGGGAACGACAAGATGGTCACGCAACAGAAAGAAAAACAAAGAAAAAAGATTTAGGTCATCGAGTTCGAATATGCATGCACACAGAACGAGAGGGGGTAGTAACTCTTTTTCGCGACACCTGTAAAGCTGAAGACACATACGACAAACACTTCGTGAAAGAACGGAAGGCCAACACAAGTTAAAAGATTAAAATGACAAAATTTATTTTTCCAAAATATATAAATAGAGACAGGATATTAAAACAAAACAAACATAGTATAGGATGGGGTTTTAACAAATGCTTAACAGATCGAGCGAAGATAGATATATATATACAATGCAAAAACATTTAGCTTGAAAGAAAGAAAGGGGCTGACTTACAAATTGTTGGTGCACCTGTAAATTTCATGGGAATAAAATGTCCGAATCCTCGACATGTATAAATAGTATCTGGCAATTCAACGGTTTCCAAGGTGCAGAAACTTTTCACAAGATGCTTCTTCGAAGTTTACTTTTTGGTTGTCGTTTTTTTCTGTCGTGAGTCTGGAGCGACGAATATCGCGTCCGCTAAACAACAAACCTTGGGGTAGACTGTCGTTTTGGGCCGGATGTTAGGTTGGGGTCCCTGGGGTCCAGGTTGAAGAGTACAGCTGACTTACACACAGATGGCGAGCTGACTAACCCCTTTTCTCCAACGGTCACATTCCTTACACTAATGCTGTGAGAAATTTAAATGAAACTGCCTTTGGCATAATCAGAACTAAGACTTAGATTTTTATTTTATTTTGACCTTCAATTCTATATGCACATGTGTTTGTGTGTGTGAAATGAATATACCTAGAATACTCAGGATAAATTTCAAATCCAGATGAATTTCAAAATATCGATAATTTTATCAACTTTATTCTCAAATTCACTTAATCAAATATAAAGAGAATAGTTAAACAAAAAAACTTTTTTTAACTGGTAATTAAAAAGCTGAAGGAAAATAGGTTTAAAAGTGCCGTAGTTCTAAGATGTGTATGTGTAGTCGACCCCAGAATTTATTCTCAAAACATAATTCTCACCGCGCGATCGCGCGTATGCGTATACGTACGTGTCCATCCCCATCTTTCCAATATACAACCACCGATTGTCATGGCAAATAACATCCTACCTAAGAGTCCAACGTTCAAACTCCCCGACCTCACATTCACAGGTAACATGAATTGGAACAAATACATAGAAGACATTGCCAAGGCTGCTGCAAAGAAGGTGGGCTCCCTTTACCGTGCTAGAAAACTTCTCACACCTGACATTATCCTATATTTTTACAAAGCCATAATCAGCCTGCATGGAGTATTGTTGTCACATCTGTGCTGGTGCATCATCCACTAGTCTTTCTCTCTTAGACAAGAGGTAATAAAGAGTCGCCAACTTAATAAGTCCCACACTATCTAACAAGCTCCAGCCCCTGTCCTGTCGCCGCAATGTTGCATCTTTGTGACTGTTTTACAAGTACTTCAATGGAGTGTGCTCCGATAAACTTGCTGCCCTAGTACCGTCTCGACGTAAATACACTCGACTAACGCGACAATCAGCTAAGTCCCACCCATTCACTGTGTAGGTCCCCAGATGCTGGAGAGCCTTCTACTACAATAAATTCTTTTCTTGTGCTACAGGCCTCTGGAACTTACTCCCTGCTCCTCCTCAAAGGCTCCTATATCTTTACAAAGCCATAATCAGCCTGCATGGAGTATTGTTGTCACATCTGTGCTGGTGCATCATCCACTAGTCTTTCTCTCTTAGACAGGAGGCAATAAAGAGTCGCCAACTTAATAAGTCCCACACTATCTAACAAGCTTTAGCCCCTGTTCGATCGCCGCAATGTTGCATCTTTGTGACTGTTTTAGAAGTACTTCAATGGAGTGTGCTCCGATAAACTTGCTGCTCTAGTACCGTCTCGACGTAAATACACTCGACTAACGCGACCATCAGCTAAGTCCATTCATTCACTGTGTAGGTCCCCAGATGCTGGAGAGCTTTCTACTACAATAAATTCTTTTCTTGTTCTACAGGCCTCTGGAAATCCTTCCCTGCTCCCTGTTTCCCTGACTTTATGTAAATGCAGAAATTTAAAACTAATGTAAACAGACATCTCGCTGCACAGCTCACAGCTTAGGATGACACCCAAAACTTACACCCTAATCCTTACGTCTACAGTGGCGACCTGCTTGTTTGGGTGAACTATGTTTTAAAAATACATGCATAGACAACATCCCTCTGTACCATTATTGTATTATTTTTGTGGGTTTATTCTTTTCAAACCTTAGTAGCCTTTACGCTAATAACTCGGGCACCAATAATTTTACCCGCCAACTTTGCAATTTTGAGTTTAAACCCACAACGTTAGGGAATGAGTATTATATAAACACAAGTGTATACCCCAACCCGTCAAAAATGACGGAAAAGCTCAATCTTCTCCGTTGGTGAAGTTTTAAAAAAACAAATAAGAAAGAAACCTAACCCTAACCTTAACCCTAAACCCTAACTCTTACCCTAACCCTAAACACTAACCCTAACCCTAAGGTTTTGAAGAAGACAAAAGAAAACAAATACGTATCAATAGGTATATAAAGAGGAAAAGCAAATAATAAAGAAAACGTCTAATTATGTAAATAGATGGATTTCTTTTCGAAGTCATTTAAGATGACCGCGATAAGGGATTAACTTGCTATTTGCTTTCTCCATTTCCCTAAACAATTGAAATGGTTTCAACGGGCAGTTTTTCAATCGCTGAATTTTGTGTAGAGAGGGGGATACATATTTATTAATATATATATATATATATATATATATATATATATATATATATATATATATATATATATATATATATATATATATATATATATATATATATATATATGTATATATATATATAAATTAATTAATTACGTTCAAATATTAACAAAATTAACAAAACCAATACTTTTCAAAAGTGCTCAATATATATGAGATTTTTTTTTATTAAAATAAACATAGTTTGAGTATCCGACATTTGTTTCAGAACCTCTTCGGCTCCTCCTCGGGGATATACTGATGAGCAAAGATTAGATCCGCTAATACACAATCATAAAAAAGACAAGAAAATAAAGGACAAAAAACAAACAGACAAACTACATTTAAAATTAAGATGACATCCTGACACCTACCTATCGACGCTTGAAAAAATCGGTCAGATCAAACTATAGGCAGGACTGGCTAGAATCGGCCAGTGTTTTTTTTATGATTGCGTATTGGCGGATCTAATCTTTGTTCACCAGTATACCCATGAGGAGGAGCCGAAGAGGTTCTGAAACAATTGTCGGATACTCAAACTATGTTTATTTTAATATATATATATATATATATATATATAGAATAAAGAATAAATAAAGAATGTGATGCCTCCGCGAAACTTTTTCTTCTCCATCGAAACTTTCTTCCATTGGACACCTTATCAGCGAACAATTATCACCTGGACAACCCCAATATCCTTTTACACGAACTTTTTTCACACATCATTTTCTTAATATTTTTTCAAATGTTGAATTTTTGCTTTTCTATTGCCAACTTATCTATCTGTATAATTCCTCTGATGATAAAAAACTGAAGCTCAATATACTGGATAGAGCATTAATATTATAATATAAAATGAAGTAATAAAATAAGGTGTCAATCAAATTTTATTAGAATTCAAAGTTCAAGCAAAATATCCTTAAGTCCTTAGCTCATGAGTTTTCAAAGATAATCATTCTCTTCAGAGGACCATTACCGCAGTTATACTACTACAGATAATAAAATTACACTTTGAAAATATATAAAATTATATACACAAATACATAAAAATACATAACATCAAATATATCAAGCCAAAACCATACTTTTTGTTGAATCTATACAGTCCATCCAGGTCATAGAAATTGAGAAACATAATCAGGAAAGACATTCAGAGGGTTAACCGAGGATTACTCCAAGTTATAAACAGCAGTCCATATACGTGAAATTGAAGGAGCTGACAAAGTTATCCAGTCGCGAAATGTGTCAATAATCGATGAAGTGAAAAGTATTCAAGGTTAATGATAAATAAATCAAATAATATAGAAAGTTCAATTAAAATTCCAAAATCCTGATATGGGCAACCCAAATCAAGTCAAAGTTCGTTGTTCAATTAGAAAACCCGCTAAATCCGAATTGAGCAAAAATAAGACTGAATCCCGGTCGCTTCTTGCAAGCAGAGCGAAAAAATAAGTAATCTTCTCTCCCCAGCGATTCAACCAGACAATATATATATATATATATATATATATATATATATATATATATTATTTTATAATATTTATAAATAAATATTAATTATTTATTACCTACAGACATCGATGTGTCATGCTTACGCAATCTTTAGTGCGACGGTCGGCGGGCGCGAACTCCGATGACAAATCGCCACTGATTCGCAGTCAAGAGCGTTTTCCCGTTGACCACCACAGGGGATTTTACCCCACCTTATAGACCGGTATTGTCCGGGCCTTCGGGTCTTGATTACCGCCGGTCTATCGGTTGTCCGTCCTGTGTAGTTGTAGGAGGTGCACCCTCCCAGGCGTTGCCTTCTCACCATTTGAGAAGGGGTTAGTTTTTAGCTAATCGCCTGAGGCGCCCCTACCGGGGAATGCCGACGGGGCTGCCCAGGCAATTTTTAAATAGCCAGCGTTCTCAAATTCTCGAGCGCTGGTTTTTTCCTACTTTCCCGACCTTGTGTGACATCTTACCTTCTGGAAGGAAGATAAATAGAATTAGCTTAAAATTAAGGAGGAATTTTACTTTGTAAATACCAAGTCGGCGGGTATTTTACAACGACCAGCGAATAGTTATCTACAACAACAAACTGTGTTGGAAGTCGCAATGAAGCTAGTAGTACTTCTTGTTATTAAACTCACTAAGAGTATATATATATATATATATATATATATATATATGTATATATATATATATATATTTATATATATATATATATATGTGTGTGTGTGTGTGTGTGTGTGTGTGTGTGTGTGTGTGTGTGTGTGTGTGTGTGTGTGTGTGTGTATAGCACTAGATAAAGTAAAAGAATAAAATAAGGTGCGAATCAAATTTTATTAGACTACTGTAGTTAAAAATTTAAGATCCAAAAATATTCCACACAGAATAAAATGGTCCATCCTGAAAAAATCAAACTCTTATAATCCAGGATCTAGATCTTGAGGTCTATGCAACTCAGAGGCCGTGATGATTGCCACGGCACCTAAACGTTTAAATTTAATCTAGAAATGAATTAGTTTCCAAATGTCGCCATAGGAGGAAATTCAAGTATGCACAATTCAGCCCACCACCAAACCCACCGTAGTTGATTTAGTGAGTGTCGGGATCAGCTTCGGAGTGTCCAGTTTTGGAGATGCGCTTGTTAAATCTTCCCTGCCTAAAAGGTTAAGACATTGAAAATGCCTAAATATCTAAATATATTTTTTTAAGTTGCAAAAGTCTAAACTTTTAAATGTTTAAGTGTTTAAATTTTTAAATTCTAAATGTTTTAACAACTTCTTAATTATTAATTTCATAAATCTTCTAAATTACTTGATAGTGCTAGATGTGTGAATGTGTTTTATATACTTAAAGCAGACGATCAAATAGTAAGTTTGGTTGAGAAGGTGTCTGGAGGCTTTGACCTAAATTTACACACCCGTCTCTGTGACCCAGACTTTAATATCAGTTATACACATAACTGATTTGACCCAGGCATGTAACATCCGGTGTGCACATAGCTGATTTTACATATCCAGCACTATATGATGGCGTTTTTCCCTGTTAACATCCGTTTGTACACGTTGTTTGAATCAGTAGATATTCAACTACTTCCGTGTGGCTGTCTTATTGAGGAGAAGAGTTTCTTTTTGGATTCGTTACGCTGTCTACTTGGCTTGCGGGAGCTTGATTACCTTCGAATGTAATTTTCTTCATTGAGTAATTTTATCGTACCCGGAAGAAAAAATGGCCGAATACATTAGGTCAGTTTAATTTTATTCGAATTGGCTTTATGAAGTTATCATTTGCACTCCTCCTATCAGCTCATAAGAACCCTGAATTGTGGGCATTATGATATTCAACACCATGTGAGTTTTCTGAACTTTTCATATGATTTGTTTTTTTCTATCGTTTTATTAATTTGCATACACCTTGGATACATTTTTCACTGTCATTTACTGCATCGATAGCAAACAAATTTTCCGCCTGGATAACTTTTTCGTTTTTGGACTACCATTCACCACCTGGATTATTTTTCAATCAACCTCTGTGATATTTTTCCTGAATGTTTTAAACTTTATGACTTGGATGAATTGTATAGGTTTAACAAAAAAGTATGTTTTGAACCGATATATTTGATGTTTTATATACTTTTATATATTTTATATATTTTTTTTAATATATTTTCAAAGTTTAATTTTATTACCTGCAGTAATCTCATTGCGGTAATGGTGCTCTGAGGAGAAGAATGTTCTTTGAAAACTCATGAGTTAAGGACTTTAAAGTACTTAGCTTGAACTTTGAATTCTAATAAAATTTGATTTGCACCTCATTGTATTCTTTCACTTTATCTAGCGCTATTAATGCTCTATCCAGTATATTGAGCTTCAGTTATATCCGGATGTTCACTAATTAAAGATATTAGTTGCCTCTTATATCTTTTGTTGTATTGACCCTATATATATATATATATATATATATATATATATATATATATATATATATATATATATATATATATATATAATGTGTGTACAAATACATACACATTTCTCTTTATTATAGAGTGGAAGATTAAAAAAAAGTAAATATAAGATAATAAAATGGTAGAAAATATCAAAACAAGTACATTGTTTCAAGAGTGAGTCAAAGGTGTTTGTAACATTTGTATAGATGATAGTTTGTACGGCGTATATCACGTGACCGAAGGTTTTCAAGCCGTGAAACCTGCTGTGCTGGCTCATTGTTCATGAATTCACTCTGCGTGATTTTTAAGTCGAACGCGCAACGTAGGTTAATTCGAAAACGTATGCTTTCAGAGTTAGAATTGTGCCCTAACGTAGTCGAAACAACCAAAACCGTTTGTTGTGCGAATGATGAGAATTCAGTTGATCACAGCCGAGTGACCTGATGGTTTGAGAGATTCTGCTCGAGTTACAATAGCCTTGACGATGAGAAAAGGCTAAATAAACTTAAACCGTGGACGCTGTTGTCGTGCTCCAGACCAAAAGAGGCAAATCTGACGAGTAGTACTCAAAAGATATCATGTGATCTCGGCATGTCATAATCCCTTAGTGGTTCGTTGCATTCGTGTAGATTAGAACCATGGGTTTACTTTTGGCAGTTTCTTAAGATTCGCTTCCCTCGGTTTTGTCTTTAAGCCCTCAAATTCCATGAGCAATGTTTCTTACAAAAGAAAAAGAATGTCAGTGTTCTGGGGCCGCTGTTCTTTTGGGTGGGTGATATGTGGGGATTTTCAATCATCTCATAGTATTTTATTTACCTCCTCCCCAGGAGGTTAGACACAAGGTAAAGTGTTGGTTTTGATGAAAGTGTTTCTGTGGAACGCACTGGATTTGAACCCGGCACACCCAGGTCCTCAGTCCGAGTTGTTAACCACTCAGCCACCGGCCCATTCTCATAGTATTGCTACACAGGCATATGAGCGTAATCACGATGACACTATGCAATCATTTAGTTTTTAATTATTTTAATCGACATAAATCCATGTCTTCGTTACTCATCGGCGTCGTCACATATGTGTGTGTTATCTTCCTCCAAGGACCGAGGATAATTACGTTAATTGCAACAAAAGCAATCTGACCTGCGTTCTTAATATAATTATTCAATTAATTCTAAGAACGCGTTTTTTAGAAGAATGTAGGATTTATTCGCCTCGTAGCTGAAAGGTCAAAAAGGGGGAGACAAAAAAAGGGAGGATTATTTTTTTAGTTTTAAATTTCTTGAATATCAGTTTGTCAGAGAATTGTTAGTACATCTTGTCTCGACTCTGTCTCTCCTCAAGACTAACGATCCTTTGACCGCCACACTCTCTATTGATCATGTCTAACATCATGTCTGAAACTGTTTCTGTTTTCCAACATATATCTTTACAATAGGTACTCGCTAATAGCTACTAGTGTACGTACCCTCATAAATATTTAAGAGTATTCAGATTCATTTAAATGTCAATCTACACCCTTATCCTCGAGTGGTTTTTAGCCTTGATAAGTGGTGACTCATTAGTATAAAAATACTCCCATAATATTCTTAATCATTCCACTGACAACCCATCCATTGCATTAACCCCTATCCTCGAGTGGATTTTGGCCTTGATAAGTGGTAAGTCATTAGTTTGAAATATCCTTCATAATATTCTTCATCATTCAACTGAAAACCCATCAATCTCATAAACCCTTATTTTCGAGTGGCTTTTAGCCTTCATAAGTGGTGACTCATTAGTATAAAAAATCATCTCATAATATTCTTCATCATTCAACTGACACCCATTCATCTCATAAACCCTTATCCTCGAGTGTCTTTTACCCTTGATAAGTGGTGACTCATTAATATAAAAAAAAACTTTCATAATATTCTTCATCATTCGACTGACAATCCATCCATCTCATATACATTTATCCTCGACTGGCTTTTAGCCCTGATAAGTGGTGACTCATTAGTATAAAAAATCGTCTAATAATATTATTCATCATTCAACTGACAATCTATCTATTTCTTTAACCCTTATCTTCGAGTGGCTTTTAGTCTTGATAAGTGGTGACTCATTAGTATAAAAATACTCCCATAATATTCTTCATCATTCAACTGGCAATCCATCCATCTCATTAACCCTAACCCTCGAGTGTCTTTTAGCCTTGATAAATGGTGACTCATTAGTATAAAAATACTCCCATAATATTCTTCATCATTCAACTGAATATCCATCCGCCTCATTAACCCTTATCCTCGAGTGGATTTCAGCCTTGATAAATGGTGACTCATTAGTATAAAAAGTCCTCTCATAATATTCTTTATAATTCATCACTTTAACCCTTATCCTCGAGTGGCTTTTAGCTTTGATAAGTGAGTCATTAAGTATCATTAGTATAAAAAAATACTCCCATAATATTCTTCATCATTCAACTGACAATCCATCCATCTCATTAACCCTTATCCTCGAGTGGCTTTTAGCCTTGATAAGTAGTAAGTAATTAGTTTAAAATACTCCCATACTATTCTGATTCATTCAACTGACAATCCATCCATCTCATTAACCCTTATCCTCGAGTCGTTTTAGCTTGATAAGTGGTGACTCATTAGTATACAAAATTCCACTCATAATATTCTTCATCATTCACCTGACAATCTAGCCACGCTCTTAACCCTTATCTCTGAGTGGCTTTTAGCCTTGATAAGTGGTAAGACATTAGTAAAAAAAAAAATGACTCGGTAAACGCAAACAAGTTACCCAAATATTGCAATACTGTTTACTCCTTCGACAATCAAACTTACTGTTTCTCTAATCCTGCTGTCACGAGTTGACGAATCCTAATACTATCCTACCCATATGTAGTTACGGTGTTCTATCCTATTGCGTCACTACGTGGACTCCTCCCGACACTATGACTATTGGTTATGGTAGTAACAGATAGAATATTTATGACCAAGCCAAAAGCAGTATCTGGCAACACATTAATTCTTGTAAATGCATACTCTTGTTAAGTCTACCTCCTTGTTGGCTTATTTTTTACGACCCTTTAAAGCCACTACATAGATCAACCTCATTTCACTTGGAAGCGTGGTAGGCCTAGAAATAAGGACAACCCTGTATACTTCAAATAAGTTTCTTGTAGTACAACTAGGCATCGGCCTCGAGTGAATGCTTCACGATACACGCACACACACACAAGTGAAAGAGGGAAACCCCCACCATATGTCTAAAGAAACGAACCGGCCCCTAAACGATGGATACCAGACGACCTTGATAAATTTAGCCAATGCGCAGCCGCAGAGGAACGTTTTCCATTCTATGCCATTACACCTACAATTTTCCCAAGGGTATTCGTTAAAAGATGGAAATTGTATCTTCTGTATTAAGTTTCCTGTAAATTCGGGGTATCTTACACCCAGATATCCGCAGTGGACCCTATCTTGTGTGTACGTTTAATCTTTGGCATTTCTGTCCTTATTTACGTCATAGTGGCCTCGGGACAAATCTGATTGATATATTATGGATCGTGTATTCGTCTTGTAACGAATATCTAACCCTGCAGTCTTTAACATATTTGCCGGCGTAATAAATTGGTTGTTATGATAAGGTGTTATCTTTGATGTAACTACTGTCGATAGCCACATGATCTTTTCATGTACAGGGTGAGTCAAAAGTAGCCGGTTTATCGTTATGCGTTCGTATGAATTTCTTCTATGTGTATAAAGGTTTTATGAGCAAACACATTTGTAATGTAGATATTAGTTAGAACATGAGACTATTCTTAGCAAGTGTTCATGCATAAAAGGTATTGTGATACCATCCATATTTATATACACAATGGACTCTTCCAATAAGTAGAAGTAACAGAGAGCTACTTTCAGATACTATGCATACCGGTCGTGGATACGTTCTCGACAATCAGTCTTGCAAACTATCGGCCACTGTAACGGCGGTGGCCTTGCCTCTGTCAGGTTGGGGTATAGTTCTGGGTAGTACTAGGTGGTCCACATCTCCCAAGCTTTACCTTTTCGCTTTGACCAGTGGTGAGTTCATCGCAAACCACCTGAGGTGCCTCTACTGGGGAATACCAACGTAGATGCTAAGGCATTTTTGCGGGGCCCCGAGTGCATTACCTCTAGTGCGTTGGCTTAGTCTCCTCACCTTCCGGCTTTGTCCCACATCTTCCCGCGGTGTGGAGGAAATAAAACCATCAAGTCGCAGAGAGCTACTTTGAAACGGTCCTAAATAAATAAATACATTTCTATTAAAGTTACCAAAATTGTTTTCTTCTTCGTTTGCTTCACAGCATCTCACTGTTAAATCACCAGCTCGGTTGAGAAAAGCCATGCTAATGTTTTGTTGTCTAGCACAGCTATGCCGGCTTCGCCGTTGGGTGGTCGATGTTTGAGGCATGATTCAATAATGTGGTCTACTGTCTGTTCAGAGTGACCACAGTCGCAGACAGCCGAGTCCCTGAGTCCCCATCCTTTCATGGTCGCGGCGAAACTTAAGGTATATGGTAAACTGAAATTAAAATGCCATCAACTAGACCCTAGAACCTTTATCTCTGCCAAAAACCAACTGAAAAAATCAAATAGTTGATAAGATACAGACATGTACGTACGTACACACGGATAACACAAAATCACTCCTGACCTTTCTGGATCTCTGGGTTGCCTTGACTAATGATGCTGAAATTCTACACACTTATAGAACCTATCAAATGAAAATGTTGTGCAAAGTTTTAACTAATATGGTTTATTGGTTTTTGAGTTATGACTGATCAAAGAAATTAGATTTCTAGCATAGGTCGTTTTTGAAGTCTATTAAGGGATAGAGCGCTATCGCGCCTCCCTTGATTTTTTAATATTCTCTGGGGAGAGAATATTTCGATACATAAACTGTCTTTTCCGATTATTGCAAGAAATCGAAGACTAATATTTGTGAGTTCGAATTTTAAAAAATTCAAAACTATTTTAGAATGATTTACTGTGAACACTTCCATTTAGAATTAGCTTCAAAGCTATTTTTAAATGCATGTCTATTGGGCAGATAGCTTATAAGAAGGCTATAACAATGCTGGAATATGCAGAGTTATAATGAAAAAAAACTGAATATTGAATAAGTCGATTTTTTTATTTAATTCTTAATTGCTTATAGCTTTTCTGCTCGATCACTCGGGGTTCTTTTTGTGATGCCGAAATTTCACGATAATTCGGGTATATAACCCCTTTCTTACGTCTTTCTGTTTCTTTGCCTCAGGCGTCTATTTATAGCGTGTGTATGACGAGGAAGGCATCTGAGAAAAAAAATAGAAACACTTGACAAGGGGTTCTTATCGACGAAATATTGTGAAATTTCTCCCTCACATAAGGCTCTAATGATATGGAGGGACGTTGGAAGTAGGTATAATTTATGTTTAAAAAATTATCACCTTGATTGAGACAACGATTAAGAAAATAACGAAACGGTAAAATTACGTCGTCTTTAATCAGACATGTATCGATAACGATTTGCTGCCAATATATATATATATATATATATATATATATATATATATATATATATATATAGTATACTGGTTCGAATGGTTTCGGTAGGAATCCGAATAAGAAAGCTCGATGTAAACAATAGCATAAATTACGTCAGAAATTTTTCGGATATCTCCGTGGAACAAGCCAACATAATTTTAGCTTGTGACAGATCAATTTTGGTAAATAATGGAGTTAACTGGATCAAGAAAAACAGCAGTGATTTCGATGTTCCTATGGGAGCCTTTGCCTCTGCACAGATTGCAGACTTAGTAGGAATCTACATCATATATACAATCAACCGAATAATAAACCCAAATTTAATCGGATTGTATAGGGATGACGGATTGATTATAGTCCCTAACAGCAATGGACCATCAATATCATGCATCCACAAAAAATTGTGCAAAGCTTTCAAATACTTAGGTTTGAAAATCGAAATAACCTCAAACTGCAAAGAAGTAAATTTTCTGGACATTACCCTTAATCTAACAGAAGAAACATATACACCATACAATAAGGACAATCAAACACCTACATACATTAACACCAAATCGAATCACCCAAAAGGCATCATTAAACAAATTCCTAAGACCATCAACTCCAGAATAAATACACTATCATCTAGTAAAAATATTTTTGATGCGAGTAAACATATTTATGATAATGTATTAAGTAATAGTGGTTACGATGAAAACGTAGTATATGTTGGAGATAATAATAAAAAGAAACCTAAGAATAGAAAACGTAAAATTATCTGGTTCAATGCGCCATTTTGTAAAATATCGAATATCAACATTGGTAGAGCTTTTTTTAAACTTCTTAGATAGACATTTGACCACAAGTAAACCCTTACACAAAATATTTAACCGAAAAACGGTGAAGATAATTGTCCACTAAAAGGAAATTGTAATGTAAAAAGTGTTGTATATAAGGCCACTATTTTTACACGTGAAAATACAAATAATAAAAAAGTCTATATTGGAATATCCGCGGGTAAATAGAAGCAGCGATTTGATGTACATAAACATTCATTCTCTAAGGCGGATATTTGTAATAACACTGAATTGGCTAAATATTGGTGGGCTCTACAGGATAAGGGATTTACACCAATTATTGAATGGTCTATTTTGTGTAAGGCAAGAACTCCGAGCGAATTCAGACAAAGATGCAATCTATGTCTTGAAGAAAAATTAGAATTTTAAAACACGTAAATAATAATATTTTAAATAAAAGAGATGAACTGATGGCAAAGTGCAGGCATCGACGTAGATTTAAAATAACAAGCACATAAATTCTAACTTGTAAGTGAAACTTGTACAATTTCCGTCGTATCCGTAACTAACGTTTATTAAATCAATCGAATTTTAATCATGAACATCGGTAATCTCCGTACTGTGATATACCACGCAATTTTCATATCGTGACCAATTTAATTTTTAAACGTAAACATTGGTAATGACAATCTAAACATTCGCATTGTAATATTATCCCATAATCCTTATAATTATATTAACTTCCTAATCCACTACATTCGTTTAAATCAGGGTTTTTTTCTTTAAATAAGGAAGTTCATTTAATGTTAGATTTTGCTTCCGCCATTATACCGGTTTAATCGTGTAACCTACTCCTGTAACTTATCACGCAAATCCTATGTCGTAATCAATTGAATTTTTAAACGTAAATACTTGTAATGATAACCCAAACATTTGAAGTGTAATCCAATCCTATAATTTCCATAATTATATTTTAAACCCCTTCATTGACAAAATTTACTTTAATCGTGTTCATTTTTAATTTTCCTTTCATCATCGGAAATGAAAGTAACTACCTTGAAAAAGTAAAGAAATTTATTTTAGCTCTAAAATGTTGCGTCCTCCATCACCCCGCTTTCGTCTAGAAAATTTGTTATTTTAATCGTAATTTACGTGCTGTAAGATACCATGCATTTTTAATGTCGTAATCAATTGAATTTTAAACGCAAACACCCATAATGGCAATCTAAATATTCATATAGTAATATAATCAGTAATTCCTATAGGAATACCTCTACTTTTTTACCGACAACATTGGTTTTAATCGGGTTCTCTTTTAATTTTCTTTCCTACATGAATTATTTTTATTTTTAAAACTTTCGCCACCACCCCGTTTTTCTTTCAGTTAAATATTCACAATTAATTTTAATCATTTACCACTACCTCTCACAATTCTCCTCTTCATTATAACGACCAATCAGAAAAGATTTTAGATTTTTTATTTTATTATTTTTTATTATTTATTTTATATTTTATATTTTTATTTTATTTTATTACTTATAATATAAAACGGTGTTACTTTTCACGTCATTTATGTCTGAATCGTGGTTGAAGGTACATCTGAAGAGACCAAGATAAGGTCGAAATGGACTATTATGTTTACAACCTAAATGTCCATCTAATTCATCTCATCTTCAAGTTTATTTATATATATATATATATATATATATATATATATATAATTTAATAATGTTGGTACAGAAAAATTAGTACAACATTCGTGCCGTCGGTTTCAAGCACAAAAGGACTTAGCCATCCGGCTCTCTTCAGCTTTTGTTGTCATCTGTTTCAGAAATGTGAAGTCACATGTCACTCTCGTATATGTATATATATATATATATATATATATATATATATATGTGTGTGTGTGTGTGTGTATATATGTGTGTGTGTATATATATATATATCTGTATATATATTTATATGTATATATATGTATATATATGTATATATGTAGGTATATATATGTGTATATATATATGTATGTATATATATATATATATATATATATATATATATATATATATGTATATATATATATATATATATATGTATATAGATATTATATATATATATATATATATATATATATAGCATGAAATATATGTATGGGTTGTACGCTACTCGGAGGCGTCCATGTTTCAGCCCCGCAGGGAATAATCTGGACGCTCTGTGCAGCTTACTTGTCATTGATATATTTTCATACTACTACTATGCTCTATACACGTGTTCAACACTGTTGAAGTAAATACTGAAAATCTATATGTAATATATCATATCACCTTATAATAATATACGTGTATATACATGAAATAGTAATTATATATATATATATATATATATATATATATATATATATATATATAATGATAAATATTTGTTAATGTTTATCCCCATACATGTGTTTTATCCTTTTCCAAGAATCATCAGTGTGGAGGATGATTATTCTGCCCGTCACACGATTCGAACCCCTCAGATAATCAACATTGTGACTTTTGCTAAATGCGCCTAACACAACAACCATCGTAAAAGAAAGAGAATTAGGGTCTATTTATATCTATGCAAGCGGACATATTTTGAAGGATGTTATAAACAGTGTTCAGCGACAGAACGGAACTTAGAATTACGCATTGAATTTGTCAGCCTAATTATAATTCTCTAATTCTGCCAGAATGGAAAGAGCTATAAACAAGGATAAATATTTTTAAAATTCTTATCCACATGCATATGTGTTCTATTCTTTTCCAGGAATTATCAGTGTGGAAGATAATTGTTCTGTCGGTCACACGATTTAAACCCTCAGACCCAAGTCAACATTTCAATTTTTGTCTGAACGCTTAGGACCATGCGGCCAACACAATAACCACGGTGAAAGAAAGGGTTTTTTATGTCTATGCAAGCAGACATATCTAGAAGGCTGTTATAAACAGTGTTCAACGACCTGTTAGGACAAAACTTCCGGGGTTCGAGTCCGGCGACCGGTGTTAATAATTTTTCTCTACGCTGGCGATTCCCGAAAGGATGAAACGTATGCATATGTAGATAAAAATAAATATTTACAATTATATATATATATATATATATATATATATATATATATATATATATACATATATATATATAGAGAGAGAGAGAGAGAGAGTGAGAGAGAGAGAGAAAGAGAGAAAGAGAGAAAGAGAAAGAGAGAGTATGTAAGACATGGGGAAGTAATTCAGTATATAAAATCGATGTACTATATGAAAATTAAAAATTGTTTGCGGTCGGTTGATGTATATTAGTAGTAAACAATTATTGTGTGAAATTAAGTTCATTAAGTTCATTATTTACAGGAAAATACATTTCATGGCGGTATCAAAAGTTGTCCGATGTTTTCAATGCAACGTTAATTCGTCCGATGAAAGTTACATTTCTCTCCGCCATTTTTTTTTTTTTTTTTTTTGGAGTAAACGGCGACATTAGTAAATATATAATCGCATATTTCGGAGTCAACGCTGAACGTGTCTGATCGCTTCGTTTGTGGAGCGGCGGTCGTCTTTGTTTGCTATCTCAAAATATGGTGTGCCACAAACCAGCAAAATTAAATTTGGTTTCCTTCGAAGAAGAAACACGTTTCTCATGATAAGAGTTTGTGGATACTTTCCGTTGCTTCTTTATCTGTAAGACCGCCGTGTTGTTACTTTTCATTCTTGGAGTCTTTCAGGTTTCATCATCGCGACTGTGTTTATGGTCAAACGAATATTGAATTAATTTTCTGTTTACAAAACAAACCTATTTGCTTTTAAAATCCTACATAATGAAATATAACTGTTCCTCTTTCCACCTTATATTTTTATTTATTTATTTATTTTTAAAATTCTTTTTAATTTTTTGGGGGGCGGGGGGGAGGGAGGAGCTTATAGTGTTTCTTGTAATTTCTGTTTCTTGGTTCATTTTTGTGTAGTGATAGCTGAGGCCGGGGTAATTTATTGGTGGGGGAGATTATGAAGTGCTGTTTCTTGCAGTTTCTGTTCCTTGGCTCTTGTTGTGGTGTTCTCGTGTGGTCTTGTTGTCTCCGTTGTAAATTCCTTGTGACTGGTTAGCCTTTGTAGCTTATGTGTGTTAGTTTCCGCATTCGAGGATTTTCCTTAAGATTGCAGCTGTTTTGATCATTGCCGTCCTTTGTATGGTTTCGATGGTCCCTTTGATTCCAATTTCTCCCAGTCTTTTCTCCAGGTTTTTGGGGATTGTTCCTAGTGCTCCTACGATTATTGGTATTATACTAACTTTCTTCATGCTCCATATTCCTTTCAGTTCTCTGGCTAGTTCTGTGTATTTACTTCGTTTTTCCGTGTCTTTGATCTTCACTCTGTGGTCTGCTGGAACGGCGAAGTCTACGATTTTACAAGATTTTTTCCTTTTTGTCTATTATAATAACATCAGGTCTCCTTGCTTGTATGAGTTTATCTGTTTGCATATCCATATCCCAGAGGATTTTGTTGTTTTTCGTTTTCCAGTACTGTTTCTGGTTTATGTTTGTAACATTTGTCTGCATATTCGAAATTCAATTGTTTACACAGTTCCCTGTGTATTACTTTCCCAACACAATCATGTCTTTTCTTGTATTCTTTTTGAGCAAGTTTGCTATATTCACTTATTATATGATTTACTGTTTCGTCTCTTTGTCCACACAGTCTGCATTTATTGTTTTCCTGGGTTTTATCTATTTTAGCTTTAATGTAGTTTGTCCTAATCGCATTGTTCTGTGCAGCCATCAGTAAAGATTCCGTTTCTCTGTTCAAGTTTCTTTTTCTTAGCCATGTCCAGCTATTTGTGTTGGTTTCTTCTCTTGTGAGTCTTATGAAGCGTCCATGTAGTTGTTTTTCTTCACACTTTTCTTTTCTTGTCTATTTGTGTCCAGTTTCGATGCTTCCTGCGTTGTTCGTTGGGACGGTATTTCTTGCTGCGGTGATCAGCCTTTCTGTGTTCTGGTTTATGTATTTCTCCAGCTCTTTTTTAGTGTCGTCCACAGTCTTCTATACTTACCAGTCCTCTTTCCCCTTCGTTTCTCTTCACGTAGAGTCTGTCTGTATCGTCTTTTGGATGTAGTGCATTGTGCATAGTCATTAATTTTCTAGTCCTCTGATCAACGTGCCTGAGTTCTTCTTTAGTCCAGTTTATGAATGGTCCAGAATATCTTATTAGTGATACTGTCCAGGTATTTATTCCTTTGATTAGGTTTCTGCTATATAATTTTGTTTCTAAGAGCTTTCTTGTTCTTCTCAGGTATTCTTTTCCAATCTTCTCTTTCATTTCTGTTGATTTGATTGTGTCTGCTTTCAAAACTCCCAAATATGTATAGCTCTCTTGTTCATCTAGCGCCCTCATATGCTCTTGGTTGGGTAGTTCCATGCCGTCAGTCGTCTCCAACTTTCCCTTTTTAATCTCTAGCAATGCACACTTTTCCATTCCGAATTCCATTTGATAGTCCTGACTGAAGATTCTGGTCGTATTAATCAGCTTTTCCAGTTCCTTTTTGCTTTTTGTAAATAGCTTCAGGTCGTCCATGTACATGAGATGGTTTATTCGTTGTTCTCTGCCTGTGAACTTGTATCCGGCATCACATTTTCTGAGTATGTAATTGAGTGGCATCATGGCTATGATAAACAGTAGTGGTGATAGGGAGTCTCCTTGGAAAATGCCTCTCTGTATTTTTATCTCCGTCAAGTATTGTTCTCCAGCTGTCAGTTCTAATCTCTATGTTTCCATTGCTTTATTGATGAAATTAATAATCTTGTTGGGTATCTTGTACATTTTTAAACATTCAATTATCCATGCTTGAGGGATTCTGTCGTACGCTTTCTTGTAGTCAATCCATGCCATAGATATGTTCTTTTTCTTGCTTTTAACTTCTTTCAGGATCTTTTGATCTATGTATAACAGATCATGCGTCCCTCTTTTCCCTTTCTGGTATCCTTTCTGTTCCTCGGGAAGTAGTCCACAATTGTTCAGGGAATGGTAAATTTGCTCTCTAAGTTGTGCCGTTAGGATTTTCCACATTGTCGGTAAACAGGTCATTGGTCTGTAATTGCCTCGGGGCGTTCCCTTCTTGGCGTCTTTTTGTATGAGCGTTGTCCTTCCTTTGGTCATCCACTCTGGTACGTCTGTTTTATGGATACATACTCTCAGTTTCTGTGCTAGCCTTTCATGTAGGGTCGTGAATTTTTTGAACCAGTATGCATGTATTCCATCGTGACCTGGTGCTTTCCAATTTGCCATTTTCTTTAGTGTTGTCTTAATAGTTTCTTCATTAATTTCTGTTTCCGTTCCTTCTTCAATTTCTAGAAGTTTATCTTTCATGTCTTTCAGCCATTTAGCATTTTTGTAATGATCTTCAGCATTTCCCCATATCTTGCTCCAGAAATGTTTTGTTTGTGTCGGATCAGATTGTTCTGTTGTTGTTCTTTCTCCGTTTACGTTTTTGTAAAACTGGCTTTCATTGTTTTCAAAGGTCCTGTTCTGTTTGTACTGTTCCGATTTGTATCTGTATCGTCTCAATCTTCCTTCTTTTGCTGCTATCTTTTGTTTTAGTTCTTCGTGTTTCTTACTTAGTCTTTCCTTGCGATTCAGATTTCTGCTCTTCCATCGTTTACTGTTCTCCTTCATCCCATTTACGGTTTTAGCTTCCTTTTGAAGTTTGGTGATCTGGGTTTCCAGTCTGATCCCCCATCCAGATTTCGTCTGTCCATTCTTTTGGTCAGTCTTTTTCCCCCTTTTTAGTTTCATACTTATTGATTTTGCCCCCGCATATATCAAGTTGTTTAGATTTGTGATAGTGTCTGTTGGAATGTACGTGAGTATTCTGTTTACTTTCTCTGTTTCAACTTTTAACTTCTTCCAGTCTTCGTTCCTTAGGGATGGAAGTTTTGTTTTGTTCTCGGGCATTAATCGTTTGATGTTTTCCACTTCTCTTGCTTCTTCCTCAGATAGTTCTATAGTTTCGTCGTCTTCGCCTTCTTCAGTTTCTGTGTTTATGTTTTTCCCGTCTTCTTCCTGTGAGGTTTCGTCAAGTGGTGTGTCTTGATCTGTCACGCCATTTATCTTTTGTTTAATTTCCGTTAATTCCATCTCCGAGAACCACCCTCTCTTGAGTATCTGTCTTGCTTGATCTGCTATCCTTTCTGCCGTTGTATGGTAGTCAGTAGAAATGTCCCATAGATCTTTCATTCATTTCCGATATCCTCTTTTTGTGGGGTAGCGGCTTTTGTAGTATTTGTTATTATTATTATTATTATTATTATTATTATTATTATTATTATTATTATTATTATTATTATTATTATTATTATTATTATTATTGTGTTTTCTTTATATATATATACACATATGATATTATAAAGCCATATAATATACTGTGTATAGATTTTCAGTATTACCTTCAACAGTGCTCAATACGTGATTAGAGCTTAGTAGTAGTAGTAGAAGGAAGAGGATAATGATGAGGAGTGTGGAAATATATATATGGCAATTAAGCTACGCATGGGAATCATCACGTTAAGGGCACATGGCCGTGATGAAAGATGGACGCCTCAGTGTAGCGTAATTGCTATGTATATATTTTCATACTATATATATATATATATATATATATATATATAGAAAGATAGATAGATAGATAGATAGATAGATATGAACAAAAGAGATAGATAGATAGATAGATAGATAGATAGATAGATAGATAGATAGATATGAACAAAAGAGATAGATAGATAGATAGATAGATAGATAGATAGATAGATAGATAGATAGATAGATAGATAGATAGATAGATAGATAGATAGATAGAATCCGGACATTACCGGCTTCCGTTATTTCGTCTCTATCCAACTATCTTATTGAAGTTGGGTCTCCTTCATCATTTTGTAATTATTGTCATTTGTGTCGCTATCAAAAATAGACTTTTGCACTGTCCACTTGAGACTAGAGAAATGGTGCTTTTTCCCACCTCGATTCCTAAAACCCGCTGATTAGAAAGTCTAGTGTTGTCTGATTTGGAGCTTGTCAGCGACGTTCCAAATCTCGGTGAATGGAGTCGCTTCGTAAAATCGCAAAAAGCCCCACCCCTTGACAAAACACCTGCCTGTTCAAGACTAACTAATTACCCCACCTGACATCGAGTCATCCGCGTTTTATTTCCGGTTGTTGCGCGCATGCGTGCAGGTGTATTTTTAAACATTTATGTATGCACATTGTGTACGTAGTATTATGTATATAAACCAGCATACGCGTACACATAGAATAATGTATATTATACACTACTTATGTCTATATATAGAGGTGTGTACGTCCAACAGTTGGCTAAGATCAAAGTGTAGTATCTGTTCCAATGGATACTACACCCTACAGACCGGTCTTGTCTTGGCCTTCGGGGCTTGATTTCCGCCGGTCTGTGGGTTTATCCTGTGCGGTTCTAGGAGGTCCACCCAGTCAGGCTTTGCCTTCTCACCCTTTGAGAAGTGGTTAGTTTATTGCTAATCGCCTGAGACGCCCCTGCCGGAGAATGTCGACGGGGCTGCCCAGGCAATTTTTAAGGGTCATAGGTGCTCTTCTTCTAGAGTGCTGACTTATCAAATCCCATTTTCCGACCTTGTGTCACATCTTACTTTGTGGAAGGTAGATAAATACCCGAATATACGTAGGCTCGTGTAGGTTTAACAGTGTACGCGCATATATCGGTTCGTGTAGATTTAACAATAGACGTGAATACATATGCTTATACATGAGAATATACACAGACATGAAAGAAGTGAACAGGCATCTAATATTATTATTAAGCACTTTTAGCAGTGTTTGCTGAAGTCAGCAGATTAAAAAACGGGCCAATAAAACAAATATGACACAAATAAATGTTACCAAACGCAAGATAAATTACTCTTCGACCTACATGGATACGTCTTTTTGTGTTTTAACTTATTTTAAAACGTTTTGTAAATAAATAAAAGGTAGTGTCGACAGGTAACCACGAGAGAAAAAATGGCGACTGGTCATCACATGAGCCCTCGAGCATCACCCGAAAGTCGGAAATTAAACAAAAATACAGCTAATAACTGTCACCAATTGGGCAAAGTTTTTTTTTTTATCTTCAACCGAACTGTATGTTTTATTAGCTGTATTTTTGTTTAATTAGCTATCTTTTGTTTAATTTCTGATTTTGGGGCGACGCTTGACGCCTCACATGTATACAATGTCGCCATCTTTTTTTTCTCCTATGCTAACGCCATTTCTAACGCCATTTCTTCGGCTCTACTTTTTTATTTACTGGAGAAAGGTGTCTGATTGATTTTAATGCGTCTAAAACCAAGCTTCTCTCCTTTCACCATCAATGCTCGGATCCTCACTTTTCCCACATTGAAATATATGATTCTTCTTTCGATGAAGCCTCCTGGTTGGATCATTCTACTGCTTGACCCAATCCTTTACCTGAACAAGGGTCAAATTCGTCCTAAAATTTAGTCCTGTTGCCACAAAACTGACTTCGAAATCTAGTGGGGGTGTCATCTCTTCTCTACAGCCACTGTCTCACAGAAGAAATGTTGCTAGTCTTTCTCTGCTCTATCGTTATTTTCATGGTAGTTGCTCGACTGAGCTCCAATATATGGTTCCTCCCTGTAAAAATTCCCACCAAAACTAGTCGAGCTACAACCACTGTCAATAATTTTCATTTCTCCCTCTGTGTATCTAAAACTAAACGGAGCTTCCATGAGCAGAATTACTTTCCTTGAACTACCTGTTTATTGAACACAATACCCCGGGGTTAATTCCCAGCTGACTACAACATAGCTATTTAGAAGTCCGATGTAAACAAATTCTTGTTCAGCTGTCCTCTAAAATTATCAAATTCTGACTAATTTCAACCACCATCTACCAGATAAACTCATTAACCCTTATCCTCGAGTTGCCTTTGGCCTTGAAAAGTGATGATTCTTTAGTAAAAAGAAATGGTTATATATGATAGATATATTTATATCTGAAGCACAAAAAAATGTCTATTGGTATGAAATATCGATGTTACAAGACTTTACTGCAGTTTTTTTTTTCTTCACAAAATTCTGAATTGATAACTGCCGTTAAACGTTGTTTGATCAGAGACCACATACAAATGAACGATTTCCTAGATTTGTATCTTTATTTAAATAGTTGCCGTGCGAAATCTGAAGACGTAATAACAGATATATGTAATTAGACACTAGAAAGGCATGAACATTCCTTGTCCATAAAATTAGGAACGAACCCCCACAATGAAAAACATCAGACGACAGTTGTTAGATCACGACGTCATTGTCGTACACAAACCTGTCTATCAGCTTAACTCTTCTCTTGACCTCTTTATCTGACCGTTATATCGTTACTAGCGACGGAATCGTTATTTACAAACGAAATAACTTAAGTTGATACAAGTACAAAGACTAATGGATATTTGGTATATGTCTATCTGAAGCCGAATCTCATATTAAAACTATTATACTAACTTTTTATGCTCAATTCAGTTTAGTATACTATACTGTTCAATCCAGGGAGGTGGTGTAGTATATGTTCTGTTGTCTTGATACCATCCTCCCAGGCATAACCTCCTCCTTGGGTGTGTGTGAGGGGTAGAGTTGTATCTGTACTGTTGTCACGAGAGCATCTAGTGTAGTATAAGTGCGTTAGTTATAATATCCTCCTCCCAGGTATTAACCTCTGTTTAGGGGAAGGGGTTGTGTAGTATCTTTTCGGTGGTCATGTTACAATCATACCATGTGTTACCTTCTCCTTTTCTGAAAGTGTGTGTAATGATATACTAGCATACTGGTCGTATATTTTTGCTACTTGTTATGGTGATGTGTTCTGTCGGTTTCTTCGTCATCTACAAATTCGGGTATATCACAATTAACTACACGGGTAGGAGCCTCTCGAAGTAAAAGTAAGACTTTGCTAGCAAAAGAATTTCGAAGTGTCACGATAGTAAATACACATAAGCTATCTCTAACATATTTAGATTAAAATGACTGACTTGTGTTCACTATTGCGAAACATCGACATTCTAAAGTAATTCTGAGTGCTTTTAAACTTTCGATTAGAGAGTTTTTCGATTTAAATTAAAAAGAAAAAGAAAAAAGTCAAGTATTCTTGTTCATTTGTGCTCCTAAACTTAAGGAGCCCGTTGATTTTTTTCACGCGTCTCCGTCATATAAAAGAACTGTGAATTTCTAGCTTAAATAAAACTTTAAAGGTAACAATCAAGCATGATGGTTCGTGTGTGCTCCCAAAGTAAATTGAAGTCATTAATTTTCGCCTGCGCATCTGTCGGAGCAAAGACTTGAATATCGCTGTTTTCTTATCGGGAAATAGGCAAATAACGCGTGTGTTTCAGTTCTCATGCGCGCGTATGGCTTGTATCCCCGTACGCCAACCGCCGCTGATGTAATAATCCCGACCGACTCTTATATTTAGAGACCGAAAATAGAAGGTGCGCAATAAGCCGGCGGTGCTTGTCAGGAAAACGCATTTCACACCTCGACTTGCCGTTCTCTTAACTGAGGGACCCCAAACGCTAATCACTAGGACAACCGCAAGAGAGGTCAAAAGACCCTGCCGTCTCGTAAAGATGGGTACATTTAATTTGGATTTGTTTAAACATTAAGTCATTTTTAACTATATATATATATATATATATATATATATATATATATATATATATATATATATAATTAATTATTACAATATATGTATTAGCATATACTATCAGTGCCTTTAATACTTTGCAGTCTCTTTAAAATATTCAGATTTTCAATTAGTAACAACAGAGCATATATAAGGCACGTTCATTTATATTCCAATAAATAAGATGTATTTTTACGGTCCGTTTCATTTTTTGTGAGCCAAACAACATTTGTATGTCAATATCGTCTCTGAAACACTACAAAATCATCAGAAAATTCACAAAGAGTAAAAAGTTATTGGATTAAAGTGTCTATAAAAAAACTACACTATACTGTGGTTCATTTTTGGGTGAAACCAAATAAAAAATAAAGAAAAGAGCAAACTCACATGTGGGGGAACCCACTAGTACGCCATTTTGAATTTTTCAGCTCACAACAAATGAAACGGACCGTAAAAAATATATCTCACAGAAATGTTATATATTTTTGAAATGTGAAAAAAATAAAATAATAAAATAAAAACATGGTTATTGGAACATGAAATGAACCTGACTATATACATATTAATTTTAAGTAAATAATATTAAATTATTTTTTTCCTACATACGCCAGTGTTTCAAGCTTTCGCTCTCATCAGTGTAGGGAACGACAATCTCAGTGTAAGTAGAACCTATCATGAAAGAATTGATGTTCGGTATACGAGATTGAGCAATTATATAGACAAGTAAAAGATGGAAATAAAGATTGTAAAAATACAACATCTATTATGTCATCAGTGGCTCAAAAAAGGCGTTTCAAATGAAATAAATTGATTATTTCTTCCTTAAGCCATGGCTTTTCAAAGAATAAAATATTATCGTCAGAGAGATACAAACAGATAAGTCGGTAAAGGAAATTACCAAAAGTCATAATTTGAAATATAAATATAATATAAGATAAATATAAATATATAAAATGTCCAATGCAAAGAGAAGATGTTGAAAATATTAGAAACCATTCACAGTTGAAGGCATCATGAAAATTGTAGCAGCAGGTTCAAAAACGGTAAATCAAGGAAAGGTTGGCGTCAAAAATGGTAAAATCCATTGAATTCTTGGAGAGGTCAAACTATTAAAAGACCCAAGTAATCCGGTTGTAAAAGTTTGCAATGTAAAAATACAACGGACTTTCAATTTTTGACGCCAACCTTTCCTAGACAAAATTCCGTTGTTTTTAATCAGACATGTATTAATAACGATTTACTGCCTAAACACACACACACACACACACACACACACACACATAATATGTACTAGGTACCATATCCACTATCCAACTACACAGTCTAACATTTAACATTAATTTATTTAAGGATAAACGCTTTATTACATATTTATTTAACGCCTGTTCTCGTGCACGCCGTAACGAAACTATCGAAAACTTACTTGTGGGAAACAGGTCAACAATTCCAATGAGATCACGTTATTTCTCTTGCCTCTTGATTCACCCATTCTTATGCATTTCACATTTGAACTGTGATCCCTTTGACAGGCAAATCCGATCTCGGCCGTCTTATCAGGCGTGGAGTAGCTAAAGATCTCCATAATGAAACATGCTTTATCATATTTTTAAAATATGTATCCTGTATATATTTGCAATTTTAACTCATATATATACATCTTTTTAGAATGGAAAATAGAGAAAACCAATTTTCTTTTAGTCAACCTACACATTCCTCTATAATTGAAAAGTTCAAAGAGTGCAAAACGCGATTCGTCTAGTTTGTTAAAGTGAGAAATTGAATAATAAAAGGACGAATATATTAAATCTAGACTTCGTTTAAAAGCTTATTTTGGTTGCCGATATCATATTCTGTCAAATATGATTTTGGGATTTGGTTGAGTGTTGAAATGCGATACATTTTGTAAATCGTAATTTTGAAAATGGCGTTCATCGCGTTTTACACTCACACTCTTTAATTCAAACTCTGTCCTAGTATCCGCAAACAATAAAATAGTCGTGAACTATTTTATTTCACCTCGAAGCATCGTCATTCAATCTAAAGTATTAACCATTCAAAACTATCGTTCCTCGCAGAGTCTTTGTTTGTTTGTTTCAAAAAACACTGCAGCAGTGTCCAAGTCGTATAAAAAACAACCCCCCTTCATTTCATAAACTAGTCACGGTATTGAATCTAGTCGAAGTATTTTCCGAGCTCTGAATTCTCCGTTGGTAAGACGTTCACCGATCCATTCCTCTCGGAGTGATATAAAACTTTCGATAAAATTAAGAAAAAGTTTTATTCATACCCTGAAACTCCTGATCTGTTCTCATTCTATAGCCTAAATTAAAAACCTGCTGGGCATTAAAATATCCCCTATTTATATGACACCTACATTAAAACTTTTTATTTAATTAAATGACACTTTCTTTAATTAATATATAATAATTTCATTGAGATTCTCTCGTTTCTCGTGGCCTAGGGGGTTTCACAGTAATTCATCAAATACAAATTGATGACAAAGGAGAATTTCTTTTTACAAATAAAAGAAAAATAAATTCTCATAATATTTTCTCTCTCTCTTTTACACACACGCACCATCGCTCTCTCTTTCACACACACACACACACACACACACACACACACTATCGCTCTCTCTATCTATCTCTCACTCTTTCACACACACCATCGCTCTCGCTCTCTCTCTTTCACACACACACACCATCGCTCTCGCTCTCTCTCTCTCTCTTTCACACACACATACCATCGCTCTCGCTCTATCTCTTTCACACACACACATACACACCATCTCTCTCCTTCTCTCTCTTTCACACACACACACACACCATCGCTCTCTTTTTCTCTCTCGTTCTCTCTCTCTTTACCTCTTTCTCTCGCTCTCACCATCGCCCATTTGTCTATCACATCATTCCACTATTGCAGCCTTGTGCCTGTCTTTCATTCTAGTTTCACCATTAAAATGTCGACCATTTATATATAAATTGTTGTCCCTTTCCTTCTCTACTGACAAGCTACGTGTGTTATTTACCAGTTTCCACCATTCTATCGATATGTTTGTCCCTCCTTCTAGCAGGTTCATCATTAAAATTACCGTATTTACTTACCTTCCCAAGAGGGCAAAGTTAGATACCGGTCGGTTCTTAATGTGGAGGAAATCCAGCTCCCCCCCAAAAAAGGTGGAGGGCACTCTAGATTTGGACAAAAATTAAAAAATTGCATCAGTTTATAAAGATTTCTCCTTTACTGACCGAGGGCAGAAAAAAGTGAAGTGTAGTATCAGAACAGATACTACATTTTGCTCTTAGACAAAAGGCTAAGGAGTAAAAATATGTCTACACTTTTTTCTTTCCTTCCCCTATGTTTATTATAATAGTATTAGTACTGTAAATTGTATGTTTTCTATTCGTCCAATCACTACACAATAGGCCTTTTCACAATCATATTACATTGTTATACGTTATCCCGTATTCTTAAACATAAAATTTGCAAATTTACTAGACATTTCTTTTTACTTTTATTCCCCCAAAAAACAAGGTACATTGCCACTTAGACGTAACGGGCTACTCTGACTTAGGGACCATATTTATAAAGGCATTCTAAGTAAGGGAGTTATGCAGCGAGATTTTTGTTCAGATTACATTTAAATGTGTGTATGTTGATACAGTCAGGGAAACAGAGAGCAAGGAGGGAATTTCAAAAGCAAGCAGTTCGAGGAAAAAAGCTATTAGAGTAGAAAGCCTTCTATCATCTGAGTACCTCTACAGTGAATGGGTGGGATTTTGCTGCTTATCGAGTTGAAGCAGGTTCGTTGGAGCACATTCCGTTGAAATACTTGTAAACGGTGCACTGGGATGCAACATTGCGGCGATGCGACAGGGGCTGAAATTTGGTAGACAGTGAGGGACTTATTAAATGAGAGGCTCTTTTTTTACCATTTTTAACATGAACAGAGTAGTGGTTGGAGTACCAGCTCAGATTTGACAACAATATTCCATGCATGGACGAATGGTGGATTTGTAGAGATATAGGATAATGATAGGTGTAAGAAGTTTTCTAGCCTGGTAGAGAGAGGCAACCTTCCTTGCAGCAGACTTGGCAATGTCTTCTATGTATTTGATCCAATTCAGGGTACATGTGATTTTTAGGCCGTTGAGTTTGAATGTTGGACTCTCGGTTAGGATGCTATTAGCCATGACAAATGGTGGTTGAAAAGGTTTCTTATAATTGTTAAAGAAAATGAGTTTTGTTTTAGTAACATCAACCGTTACTATCCCTCCGGCGATTTAATAGTAATACACTTTTTCAAAATCATTCCAACATCATTCTATCAGGTCTATCATCGGTTGACAGCCTAATTATATTTTTAATTTCTTAAAAAAAAATTTTTACTCACAACCAAGTAATACAGTTACTATTTTTTCCGTCTTCCATCATGCAAGCGGAAAATGTTTCTACATTTTTTGCAACGTCATCCCTTAACCAATCAATGATTAGAACTATAAATTGAGCCTTATAAGGCATAAGATGCGGCAACATTTAACCTCTCGGTAACAACAATGCCATATTCTACGCTACATAACGTCCCAGAAGGCAAAACAGTTTCCGAATAACGTCCAGAATGGGTTGGTATCTTTATTAGCGGTTTTTATAATTATGTTTTTCCCCGGCTACGGCGACCCTAACTATTGAGATACTAAGAAAAAAAAACGGTGCTTGTGAACCGAAAAAAAATTATTTTTAAGTTGAGTGGAGTCAAATAAAGGGGAAAGAACCCTAGTTTCAAGTGTCAACCACGATTTATCTGAAAATGGATTGTACTATTGTAATTATTAAGAAATGAAAAATAAAATGAAAAATAAAATAATTTTGAAAAATAAAATGATTTATTAAAATAAATGTTTTTGAAATAAATGACATTTGATGATTTTTTAAATAAATGACAGTTGCTGATTTTGAAAAATAAAATGATTAATTAAAATAAATGTTTTTGAAATAAATGACATTTGATGATTTTTTAAATAAATGTCAGTTGCTGATTTTGAAAAATAAAATGATTAATTAAAATAAATGGTTTTGAAATAAATGACAGTTGATGATTTTTTAAATAAATGACAGTTGCTGATTTTGAAAAATAAAATGATTTATTAAAATAAATTATCAAAGAAGAAGGAAAAAAACATGAAACAATGGAAATAAAGTTTTTTAAATAAATGACAGTTTTACACTGGGTAAAATTCGGCAATTTGTTGGAAAGCAGTTCCCAGTGCAGTGGCTTTCGGAATTTTTGTTTCCACATAAATTCGGTTAGGTACGATTCCACCATTTGCGTGTGGATGCCACATTCAACCTTGTTTCTTTTCTTCGCCTCATTCCACATTCGTTCTACGTGGTTAGTTGTGGCACCTGTTAGTGGATCAACAAAATTGTATTTGTGATTCACACGCAAATTATGAAATCCTTCGGCATGTAGGCGATCATACGCTCGCCAACAATCAGACACAATCATTTTATTTTTTCAAAATCATCAATTTTTTCAAAATCATTTTATTCTTCATTTTATTTTTCATTTTTTGATAATTTTAATAGTAAAATCCATTTTCAGATAAATCGTGGTTGAAATTTGAAACTAGAGTTCTCTCCCCCTTATTTGACTCTCCTCAATTTAAAGACCTACAGTTCACAAGCATTAAAAGACCTCAGTGTTGGCGTCGTGGTCTTACTCCGCAATAGGGCTTCTAAGATCTGAAAGGTATTTCCATTCCCCAAACAAAATTTACGAAAGGAAATATGCGCATATATTAAAACAAAACTCTTATTTGATTATTCCAATTATGTAATGAACAAGACACGAAAATTACTTACTAATTTACTACATTAACAGAAAACTTAATAAACTAGGCATAAACATAACACAATTAACTTCACCAAGTATTATGAATTTAATCAAAACATCTAAACTTAACACTACACCTAATGTCAAAGCTGGCATATACTCCATCCCTTGCCTGGATTGTAATAAGATCTACATAGGGGAGACGCAGCGTAGTCTAGACAAACGGATTTATGAGCATAAAAGAGCGATTAAAACCAACAACACGCTTAACGCCTTACATGTTCACACTATGGAGTATGGGCATTGTTTTGAGTTTGATAAATCTACTTTAATCAATATAATACATAATAAATGACACGTCGACTAATTGAATCTGCACTCATAGCCCTTTCCACAAATAAGATTAAACAGATAATGGGCTTCTACTTTATCTCCCCTAACCTATCAAAAGCAATTGTTCATGAAAATAAGATATATCAAGACACCGGTTGATTCCCTGAGTTTTGAATTGTCTTCCTTTGGACCCCCTTTCTACTCTTTATTCTTTCTTTTCTTTCCCGTTACTAATTTTCTTTTTGCTATGTATTTATCTTTGACACTATACATATTTACATATCTTCCCTCTCTACATGAGCCCTACTATATATATATATTTCTCATAATTTATAGACTTTCTCGTCTTCTCTCATTTTTTGCATTTTATCGTTCGCTCTTGACAAAGTCCATATAACATTTGGGCGAAACGTTGAGCTTTTTAGGTCTTCGTCTTATTCCATTTTAATTTCATATATATATATATATATATATATATATATATATATATATATATATATATATATATATATATATATGTGTGTGAGACTAAAAGTATACTTTTAGAGAATTGAACCTATAGTAAAATGAGTTAAGCTCAAGAGCAATTATAAATCCATCTATGTAGTTCCTCTTATGATAAGATTTTAATATTTGAAAAGCCTGGCTAAAGGAAAGAAAAATAAACATGTTTTTATCGAGTACACGTTGCATTGAACAATCGAAGATGAAATAGATTCGTCATCACCACATCTTTATCTCTCTTCCTTCATTCATCTTATATATATATATATTCTATATATATATATATATATATATATATATATATATATTCTACATATATATATATATCATATATACATATATATATATATTCTCTCTCTCTCTCTCTCTCTCTATATATATATATATATATATATATATATATATATATATATATATATATATATATATATATATATATATATATATATAGTAAAAATATGCTCGTCTTTAGTATGCGAATATTTATTTAAACTGCCTGACCGCAAATCAATAAAACACAGCAGAGGTGAAATAATAAGGGATCAACTACATGGGCACATTTCGCCATTGGGCAAAACCTATAGGATTGCAGTGTGAAGAGTATGATGCGAGAAACCCTATGTGGGTGGGTACAGCAGCTAGAAAATGAATTCCTAAGATGGCGTGTATGTTCTTCGAGATGATGGTCGATTGTGTGTCTCTATTCACCAACAATGTTTTCCAACCATCAAAAGATCTCTAGCGCTACGAGGCTGTTCACCACAAAAGACTCCCCCCAAATCCCAGGTGACGCCAGGGTGACACAAAACACCTCTCTCTCTCTCTCCTCTGTTCCTAAAATGCCGCATTTCTTTCAATACGCTCCCCCACCCCGGCCTCAGTCGCCTACCAATCAACCCCATTCCAACCACAGTGAATAGAACTCTCCCCAGAATTGACGGCAGGTGGCGCTGAGGTATAATGTTCAAAGCATTTAGCACCATCGCTTCGTGCAGCGTATTCGCCGTGGGGGCGTCCCCCATACTTCCGCTTCTGCGCAGATAGTTGACTGGATCAGTGTACATGCGCACAGTTTTATATTGTAAAAGGCACGACAGGCATTTTCTTTCTCTTTTCCTTTTTATTTAATTTAATTTTGTTTATATTTTTTTTATTTTTTTTTATTTTCATGTTGTTTTCGGTTGCTTTTGCTTGTTTTACTCATAAGCAGTATTGTCCTCATCTCTTTAATATGTTGGGTTATTGAGAGGTCGGCATTTTCATATTGGAATAATCGGCGTCGTCATTACTGTATTTTCCTTCGTGGCTTTAGTCGCCATGTTTTTCTATTTCGTTGTCTTTCACTGTTGACTTTTTATCAAATTTCTTTTAGTTGTATGTCGTATACAAGATATTATGTATACCAAAATAGATCCAAAGTCACACACACACACTCACTCACGCACACACACACATACACAGACACACACACACACACATATATATATATATATATATATATCGACCGTCGGAAATTAACTTCCTGCACTGAAGATTGCGTATATATATATATATATATATATATATATATATATATATATATATATATATATATATATATATATATATATATACATCAACGTTTCATTCCCTTAGAATTGACTAAGGGAAAGAAAACGTTCATATATATAAAATGCATAAAAAAACACTTGGCGCCCGTTACATTGTTGCCTCAAAAATGTGCATCACTAAACCTTTAAGTAAGGCTGTATCTAAAATATTTAAATTAATTATAAACCAAATGAATAATTTCCATAAAAAAAGTAAATTCTATAGTAATATAAACCTATTTTGGGTGGTAAATAATTCCGATCTAGTAAAAGAAAAATTAGATCGTATTAATTCTCGTAAACAGGCTAAATAAATCTCGATATATGATTTTAGTACATTATATACAAAAACACCACATAAAGAACTTATTAAAGAATTAGGTAATACTGTAGATTTAGCTTTTGCAGGAGGAAAAGGTAAATACATAGACTTTGCAAAATCTAAAGCCTTTTGGTGTAAAAATAAAAATGGTAAGACGAGTGTGTCCAAAACTGGTCTGACAATTCTTATAAGTCACCTTATAAAAGAGAGTTACTTTCAAATAGGGAATAAATTACTGCTCCAAACAATAGGTATTCCAATGGGTTTGGATCCGTCTCCATTTTGGGCAAATCTATATTTACAT
This sequence comes from Sepiola atlantica, assembly GCA_963556195.1. NCBI lineage: Eukaryota > Metazoa > Mollusca > Cephalopoda > Sepiida > Sepiolidae > Sepiola > Sepiola atlantica. The sequence goes on from OY744515.1 coordinate 90,432,236, forward strand.
GGAGTCGAATATATATATATATGTCATCATTAATAAAAAAAATGATATATCTAGAGCGTATAGTTATCATAGATGTAGGCGATATATTGACGACCTTGTTTGCATTAATGATAGCGAAGAGTTTGCAAATACTAAACATTTAATATATCCTAAAGAGTTAAAATTAAACTGTGAACATAAGGGAACACAAGCTACTTTTCTTGATTTGGATATAAAAATTGAAGATAAAATATGTATCTATAAATTGTTTGATAAAAGAAATTCATTCCCTTTTCGTATCGTGCGAATGTCATATAAAAATAGTACTAGCCCTGTGTATACATTTTACGGGAGTATTATGTCCGAATTTCTGAGGATTGCTCGTGTTATCTTAAAATTAGTAGATTTCATGCCCCCAATTTCTGATCTAATAATAAGAATGATTAACCAAGGTGGCGATCAAAATAAAATATTTAGACAATTAAATAAAGCAATTACTCGCCATCCTGATGCTTTTAAATCTTATCAAATTAATCAAAATAAACTGATAGAACAAATCATAGAATATATAAATAAAACCAATGTAGAATATGTATAAACGTATATATAACACATATACTAATTATAATGAGAAATAGAAAAACAATAAAAATACAGTAGAAAGAAAGGAAGAAGAAGAAGAAGAAGAAGAAGAAGAAGAAGAAGAAGAAGAAGAAGAAGAAGAAGAAGAAGAAGAAGAAGAAGAAGAAGAAGAAGAAGAAGAAGAAGAAGAAGAAGAAGAAAATCGACAGTTATGAACGCCGATTTTAAACATTGGGAGTGGGCAAAGAAGAAGACTAAAAAGAAGAAGAAAAAGAGAAAAAATTAACGGTTAGATTATAAACGCTGATTTGAAAGACTAAGAAAAGGAAAAAAATCGACAGTTGGCTTGTGAACGCAGATTAGAAAAACAGTAAGTGAACAAGGAAGATTAGTATTTATTTGAGGTTGACGACAAAGGAGGAGGAGGGAGAGAAGGAGGGACTAAAAGTATATATATGTATGTATGTGTATATATGTATATATATATATATATATATATATATATATATTTATTTTTTTATTTTTTACTTTTTGATGTGTTGATATTTTTTATATTTATAATATAAAACTAAAAATAATACATTAATCACCTAAATAATAGTGTAATGGATTCGTCCAAACACTTTAAAATGCAGCAACATTTTTGTAGGTAACGAATAAATTCTATTAGACAGACGAACAACACAGGTAAGGGAATTCTTTTTTTTAAATAGCTAATATAAGTTAGCAAAACATTTATATGGAACAAAACGTAGATTTAGTATAAGGAACGTTTATGTTTTTTGTCTTTTAAGGGAAGTGGGGTCTGATCAACTCTGCTGGGAGCCATGAAATTAAATACTGTCCTGTTTTTAAATTCCCGAAACAGTTTTTCATGGTCAACAACTGATGATCCCTTAAAATAGTGTTAGAAACAAACTAATATAATAACTGTAAAAAATAAATTGACTTACATGAGTGATTTTCCACTGAAAGACTTGGGACTAAAAGTTTGTTTTTTTTCTTTGTTTTTATAGTTTTAATGGTTGAGAAACTTCTGAGACTATATATATATATATATATATATATATATATATATATATATATATATATATATATATATATATATATATATATTTAATCGTTTTCCTACCCTTAGACGGCCTGAAATAGTTCTGAAATATCAAAAGATGTTCCACCATCCCAGATTGCATTAACATTAACAGTAAGTCTTATATTCACTGATAGAAAATAAATAGACAATTGTGAAAATTAATACCTCAAATATTGTTTTCGCTTGTTTGTTCTTGTTCATCTTCTTTTTCCCCATTTCGGTTTTCTGCATTGCTATCTGCATACTTATTTATTAGCAATGCTTCATTTTCTTTTATCTAAATGAATAAATGCGATTTTTTTTCATTCATCACTCCTATTTAATAATCAAAACCGGTTACAATCAGCAATACAACATAAAGACTTGATATTCTGTATATATAGTTCAGATAAAAGATTAAGAAAGAACTTTTTTGACTGCCTAATAAAAATCACAATTTTTTAAAGCGTACTTAATTAACATTTGGTATTATTAATTTAGTATTGCATTTTCTTATGTTATCTATAGGTAATAGTTTCGTCCATATTAACAGTAATTACTTCAAGTTATTTCATAAATAAATCGGTAAAATAACTGAACCCCTTTTTAGTTAAAACAACTAGCGCTCGCTGATGACCTTACCGAAGGTCGTAGCTCGCCACGAGCGAGAATAGAAAGGGAAGAGAGAGTGGGGCTGTCGCGCTCGCTTTCTATCTGATCCATTTCTATCGCAATTTTTTTCAGTTTTTATATTTTCCCTTAAAAATAAATTAATAACTTTTTTTATTAGTTAAGTTAATGCATTTATTGTAAAGTTTAACAACAAACTTCTTGTTTAATGTTTACAAAGACCTTATCACTGTTCGGATTGACAAATTAACGCAATAGTTTAGTAGCTCTGTGATCTGTCCCGATTACGAAAAAAATATTGATTTGTATTTTGGTATGATTGAAGATTTACATCCTCTGCGAAAGTACCTCACATCCACCCCAAAAGTATTCTACCTGTTTTAAGTGATCACGTGTGTACACCCTGAAAAACTTCACGGAAAGATGAAAAAAGGTATTATTTTGGAATTTAAAGTGGGGGAATTTTTTTTGTATATAAATTGAATGTAAAATGATCCCCATTTTGGGACCAGTTTTAGGACAGTTAACTAAATTCTTTTTTTTTGGGGGGCTACTGTTTAGGCTAATACGTATCATTTTATTACCTTGCCACTCGGTTAGTAGTAAAAACATTTGGTAAGTTCCCTTCTTCTTTTTCTTTCGTGTGAATCAGATGATTCTGGTGTTGGCATTATTTTCCCCAATGTTTTTCTAGTTAGAAATCTTTCTGGAAAGACATCAGGTTCTTACGGGAAGGACCACGCGAAGGTTGTCAACATCCCAGAGTGAAAGTGGTACTGTGGAATCGACTGGATTCGAACTTGGAACACCCAGGTCTTCAGTCCGTGTCGTTAAGTTTCGGTAAGTTCCCTAAAAAGATAGAATGGCCCAGAAACTGGGAAAATAGTACCTTTGATATATATATATATATATATATATATATATATATATATATATATATATATATATATATATATATATCTATAACTGATCTCTCAATAAATTCTAAACAATTTGTTTTTCTTTGTCTATGTTTTGAACCATCTCTGGAAAAAAAAATATCTTGGTAAACTCTCCAAATATACGTATAAATGCTCTGTACCCTATAATCGGGGCTCATCGAGCTTGTTTTTATTGGCCTTGATCCGGACCTTACTGAATATTCTCAGTGAAACATCAAAATATCTCTCTCTATATATATAGGCTACTCTATAGAAAACAGAACAACAGAATAAGAAATAGGAAGAAAAACTAATCGAACCTTTGTTCGTGAGAAGCCCAACGATTGGCTAAGAGAACAACAAAGAATCTGATTGGTTAACCAGCTAGTCGTGTATATAAAAACACCCGGCAAAACTAACTCCATGCATTTTAGCCTGAAGATTATCCCCGGGGATGAAACACGGGAGCCTCTGTGTAGCTTAATTGCCATAAATATACTTTCATAACTTACTATATATATATATATATATATATATATATATATATATATATATGTATGTATATATATATATTTGTATACATATACATATATATATATATATATATATATATATATATATATATATATATATATATATATATATATATATATATATAGCTATGGAAGCACCTGGTATCAACAAGATGCAACACCTGGAAGATATAAAAAAAAAGATGAGAGGGGAGAGAATAGAAGATGAAACGAAGCGAAAAATCCGAAACAGAGCGTGGCAAAAATTGTGGGTAAAAAGAACAAAAAACAAAAATAATAAAAAGTGAAAAGTGTAATTGAGATGAACGCAGAGAGAGGGGTGGGGAGAAACATAAAAAATGAGGTTGGAGAGAGAAACAGGTGGTCAAAATTGATTTTAAAAAAGCAAAGGTAAAGAAAGGGTAATGTTTATCGAAGAGAAGGGGAGGAAGTGGATATCGTAGAGACGAAAGAGAGAGAGGGAGGGTAAACAGAGTAAAAGGATAGAGAGAGTGATGTTGATTGAAGAGTGGGACAGAGAGATAGAGAGGGGGGATAGAAGGCAACAAAAAAGATCAAAAAAGAGTAATGTTTATAAACAAGAATGAAGTGAGAGGGAGAAGAGTTATGAATAGAGTAATGTTGACCGATGAGAGAGAGGATGTATGATGAGGGAGGGGATGAGTAGGGGAAAGGATGTGAGATATAAAAGGGGTGGGGCGGTGGTGAGAAGAAAATGCGAGTTGCTAACTTAATGTCGGCGGACGGCGAATTTGACATATCAGTTCTGACACACCTGACAATATGAGTTACGCCGTTAGTTTAAGTGGGAATAGCGATGGCATTTTACGCAGAGTTCCTGACCACTACCACCTTCCTGAGACCCCCTCCCTCTCTTTCTCTTTCTCTCTCTCTCTCTCTTTCTCTCTCTCTTTCTCTCTTTCTCTTTCTCTTTCTTTCTCTCTCTCTCTCTTTCTCTCTCTCTTTCTTTCTCTCTCTTTTTCTTTCTCTCTCTCTTTCTTTCTCTCTCTCTTCCTTTTCCCACTCTCTTTCTCTTTCTATTTCTTTCTCCCTCTCTTTCTCTCTTTCTCTTTCTTTCTCTCGCTATTTCTCTCTCTCTCTTTCTCTCTCTCTTTCTTTTCCCACTCTCTCTCTCTTTCTTTTTCCCTCTCTCTCTTTCTTTCTCCTTCTCTTTCTTTATCTCCTTCTTTTTATCTCTGTCTCTCTCTATCTCTCTCTGTCTCTCTCTTTCTTTCTCTCTCTCTTTCTTTCTCTGTGTGTGTGTCTCTCTCTCTTTCTTTCTCTCCCTCTCTTTCTTTATCTCTCTCTCTTTCTTTCTTTCTCTCTCTCTTTCTTTATCTCTGTCTCTTTCTTTCTCTCTCTCTCTCTGTCTTTCTTTCTCCCTCTCTCTCTCTCTCTTCTCTCTTTCTCTCTCTCTCTTTCTCTCTCTCTCCTTCTCTCTCTCTTTCTCTCTCTTTCTTTCTCTCTCTCTTTCTCTATCTCTCTCTATCTCTCTCTCTCTCCCTATCACACACTCACCTTCTCTTTCTCCCTCTCTATCGACAATGCTCGAACACTTGCACTTTCCGGTGTAGCCTACTGGTTAGAGAAGCTAACTACAGCCACTAAGTTCCGTAGTTTTCGTATCCATCGAATTCGTGAGTTTTGAGCAAACAAAGGAAAAAACGAAAGTGGGAAACATGATTTCAGAACTAAAATTAAAAAGCTACAATTCCAGCAATTATCAATTCAACAATATATGAACAATACAAGGTATACAAATATCACGGAGTTATTCATTAACAATATATATTTGTCGGCTGTTTTGCTTACATCGACAAGTTTTGTGTTTTTGCTGTGCGATCTCCTCAAAGCCAATCTATCATTGAACTGATACAATATCTTCTAATTTGGGGATGGATTGTTGGTGGTGTTGGGAGAAGGAGTTGGAGTTTGGATTGATGGACGATACCGGAAAATACTGGGATTTCGAATTCGGACTGCATGACATAATAAATACTGATTAAACCCTTCTTTTTTTTCATAGTTCTAACCCTAACCCTAACCCTAAACCCCGGTTATTTCATTAAATTACTGTCCTTTAGAATTGTCGCCTTTCTGTATGAGCTAGTCAGGTGGGCTGTTTAGATCATCGGAACTTTATCTTCTGGAAGTCAAAAAACATTCAAGTCACCTAATTTTCGCAATATTTCAAGTATTTCCCTTTTTCTGGAAGTCAAAAAGCAAGAATACAACATTAAGTGTAAAATGAAAAATATTAAGAGAAAAAAAATGATGTTTTATCTTACGATAACGTGTGTGTTCGTGTGTCACGCTTACATCAAAAGCTCTGCGCATGCGTGCCGCACCTAGATTAGGAAAAACATTCAAGTCACCTAATTTTCGCAATATTCAAGTATTTCCCTTTGGCGCATCGGTTTGCGACGTAGGATTTTGACGTCGGTTTTTGAAGACAGCCCGACTGGTTTATAGTTCGATCACAACCAAGCTCTAAGATTGTTTTTCTACATAGAAGGGGGCGTAGGTAGGAAGGCGACGACCGCGAAGACACGTATTAATACGATAGCGTGTGTGTTATTTTGTGCGTCACGCTTACATCAAAAGCAACGACTTTCCGAATCTTTGTATGCTACTCATTAATTGGAGCCAAATTTAATTTAATATAAAGCATTTAAAAAGTAATGTATATGTTAGGAACAAGATAATTAGTATTGAAAACATCATTTCATGTAATTTACACGGGGCCCACTAGTTAAATAATAATGAGATATCAATAACAGACGGTGCATATATATATATATATATATATATATATATATATATATATATATATATATATATTCCTTTGGTGATGTGAAGACCATAATATATGATCTATCAAAAAACATAACCTAATCTCTATATATATAAAACTGAATGTCTGTGTGCGTGTAATGTTTGTGTAGTCCCTATAAAATCAATGCATAAACATAATCTTTATTTATTTATTTTTTTCCAATTTCCTCATGTTCGGACTTCGACGAATATTTATATATTTATTTTTTCCTTTGTCTTACAAACAAATTTCTTTTTTTCAATTGTTTCATACCTTACACGCGTTTCACAGCTCAGTAAAGAAAATTATATAGTCTGTATTTTAACATCGCTGATCATCAGAGAAATCGTTCATTTAACACTAATGGAAAAAAATAACATATCAATCTAGAACAGAAGAAAAGAAGATGAAAAAAAGCCCAAGAAGGTTTGATAAAAACAATTGCAAGTTATAAATCGGGCAAAAACTCACATCAAAGGTTGACATCGTTGCATTCGAAACTTGAAACAAGTATCACGTCCTAAAAAAAATTAAAAAATGAAATAAAAATCTTGTTTGTAAGACGATGGAAAAAAATGTCGAAGTCAGAAAATGAGGAAATTGGAAAAAAATTTAAAACATAGAATTATGGTTATTGACTGATTTTTCCTTTGTTCATTGGAATATAACTAAAAAGTATATATATATATATATATATATATATATATATATATATATATATATACTAGCAAAAACCACCCGCCCTCCGGGCGGTAATTACTATCGCTGTAGTCTTCTTTACAGAAAACAAAGAAGTAATTTTCATTTGACATTTTGGTAATTTAGAGGAAATTTTAAAAATTGATGATTGTCGCAGTGTTATTTGATATATTCGAATATGGGGAAAATATATTGTACATGAACATCGTCAAATTTTGTTTTTTAGGAAAAAACAAGAAAAGGGTTCATTTATATGGTCTTAAAGATATTCAACGTCGATAAATTTTATTTTGTTTCAGCATAAAAATGAAAATGAATTCCCCATTAAACCTGGTTATATAATGAAATGAATAAACATAAGGGTGGGACGTCGATTGGTCAAATACTCCACTTTTATATTACTGAGTAATTCGAAATGGGTACTTTGTACTTTTCACCTTTATTATAAAAGAAAGAAAAATACGTAAAGAATATAAAAACAAAAATAGTTTGTTTGTTTTTTAATTTAGAAAGATTAGAAGAGGTTTATTTCTTTTCTATGACAAATCATCATCATCATCATCATCATCTACCAACATGTTAACTCCTTGGCCTTTTGGCTAGGAGCAAAATTTAGTATTTGTACTGAATCTGCACTTAGTTTTTATGTTCTCTATCAGTTAATGAGAAATCCTTCTAGACCGAGGCAATTGAAATTTTTGTTTCAATTCAGAGTTCCCATTTTGGGAGAGCTGGATTCTCCCCACATTAAATATTGACATTGTGCCCAACTCTGCTCTCGTGGGACGAAGTAAATAGGAACAGCAACAACAGTAACAAAATTTATTTAAAAAATAATAAACACATGCATTTAATTATTGACAGATTAGAAAATATTAATTCCTTAGAAACTTAAAAATATATAAATATGCAAATGAGAGGCTGAGAGGATGATATGATGATGAACGAACTGCATACACTGACCCCCCCCTCCAAAAGGAGGGTTAATGCCTGGGAGGAGGATATCAGAATAGATAGTACACTAACTCCCCCTCACACACAAAACTGGTAATCCTGAGGAAATGGTATCGTGAGGAACGAATGTATACTGTACGGCCTTCGCCCCAAAGAGGAGGTAATGCCTGGGAGGAATGTATCATGACGAATGAAAATATACTACAGAGAATTAAATAAGCGTAAACCGTTTTAATGTCAATATAGTTAGAATAGGTGGAAAAAGAACTTCTGCATTTATTTATTTAGATAACATTAAAAACAATGGCAAGTTTCATTGTCTCACGTGAACAATGAAACTTGTCATGGGTTTTAATGTTATCTAAATAAATAAATACAAAACGCTTAAATGAAAATTGGCTGGAAAAATATAGTCGCCATCTTTATAAACAAAGATGAATATGCAGGCTAAGGAAGAACGATAACTTTAATAATTTTCTAGTTAAAAAGGACATGTTTTTTATAAACTTGAGTTATCATTCTTCCTTAGCTAGTATTATGGTGAACGAACATATGCTACACTGACACCCCCCCCCCTGACAGACGATAATATCATGATGAACGAACACGACTTCCCTCTACCCAAAAAAGAAGTCATTCTTGCTTAGACGATCTTATGAGAACAGAACTGATACTACACTACCCTCACCCCTTAAAAGATATTCTGACTAAATCGAGTCTAGAGGATTGTTCATTCTGGGAGAATTCCCAACTACACACCCTTATAAACGGAGGAAGTATCTAAGAGTAGTATCTATTCCCGACATCTCAGGGATATTTGACACTTTACTAAAGCCGGAAGTAAATTATCTCCCTTGAAAATGAAATTCTAAATAAGTTTTTAAACGCTATCATTTTTTTAATAAAATCTCTTCATCTTATTTTATTTATAATTATAATAATATCACTATCGATAAAACGATTGCGTATGTAGAAGAATATTTGACAGTACAAAGTAGAAAGGTATATTACAGAATATTAATTTATTAAAAACTTAAAAATAAATAAATATGCAAATAAGCAAAATCGAGATTTGTTTGAGTGAGTAGGAGATGCCTATATATAGGCTATGTCAATATATTCTTATATCATTAGATTATCCTAACCTGTTTTGGTATTAATATAGTTAGTATAGATGGCAAAAACTTTCGCATTTATTCATTTAGATATATATGTATATATGTGTGTGGTTGTTCATGTGCAGACGAAACGGTCCGTAAAGTTTTATCGGTTTTTGACAAATGAATAAAGAATTGAACGTTCTATTGTTTATGAATTTTCCAGCGTTGGAATCGGCCTATACAAGTTCTAAGTCTGCAATCTGCTTATTTAGTTAGTTTCCTAAAAATTCAAACTCATTGGTGGCCGTCGGGTTAGGATAGTACCGCTGTCACTGAGAACATAGAATGATTCTGTATTATTAGCAGCGTGGACTGTTTGTCTGGGTGGCGTTTTTTGTAGATGACCATATATAAATTGTTTTTTTGTTTTGGGCTTGCATTATATTATTAATAGTGGTTGCGGTGACGACAACGATCATGACGATGACTATGATGACGACGATGACGACGACGATGATTATGATGATGATGACGGTGGTAGTGGCGAGATGAAAAAAACGACAGAAAGGAAGTGGAAATACGTAGGCGGTGCGTTGCGAACGGCAATCATTCCATCTTAAAAGCCATGAATGAATTTAAATGTTAATTCAACTGGAATCGATATAAAACGAAAAGAATGATATTTATTTCATTTTATTTTACAATAAACCAAAACAAAAAACACAGATTATGTGACGTCAGGAAAATAAACGTCAATCGTCAATATTTAAAATAAAAATGGAACACATGCGTTCGAATTGTTTTTGTTTTCAAATTTATATTCATTATCGATAAAAAGCTCCCCCTCTCCCTTCCTCTTTCCACTCGCTCTTTCCCCCTCTCTCGCCCCTCTCTCTCTCTCTCTTTCACCCTCTCTCTCCACCTCTCCCTCTATCCCCACTCTCTCTCCCCTCTCTCTCCCCCTCTCTCTCTCCCCTCTCTCTACCTTCTCTCTCATCTCCTCTCTCCTCTCTCTCTCCCCTCTCTTTCTTTCTTCCATCTCTCTCTATCTCCACTCTCTCCCTTTCTCCTCTCTCTCTCTCCCCTCTCTTTCTTTCTCCCATCTCTCTCTATCTCCACTCTCTCTCCCTCTCTCCTCTCTCTCTCTTCCCTCTCTCTCTCTCTATCTATCTCCCCCTCTCTCCCCTTTCTATCTCTCCCCTCTCCCTGCCTTTCTATCAACCCCATTCCCTTCTCTCTCTATCTTCCCCCCTCTCTCTCTCTCCCTCTGTCTCTCCCATCTCTCTCTTCACTTCTCTCCTCTCATCTCCTCTCTCTCACCCTCTCTCTCTCTCTCCACTTCTCTCCTCTCATCTCCTCTCCCTCCCCCTCACTCTCCCCCTATTTCCTCTCTTTCTCCCCTCTCCCCCTCTCTCCCCGCTCTCTCCTCTCTCTTTCTTCCTCTCTGACTCTCTCTCCCCCTCTCTTTTTCCTCTCTCCCTCCTCCCATCTCTCTCTACCCCTCTCTCTCATCTTTCCCTATACCTCTCTCTGATCTCTCTCCTCTCCCCTCTCTCCCCTTTCTCTCCCCTCTCCCCTCTCTCACTCTCTCCCCTCTCCCTCTCCTCTCTCTCCATCCTTCTCTCTCTCTCTCTCTCATTAATGTTTTATCATTCATTTGCACCACTCGTTTATCATGTTAAATTCTAAAACACCCATATGACGCTGAGCAAACCACATGAGACATTAAACTCTTTTAGTTGCTGACGAACAATTGCGTACACTGCCTACTACCTCTACAATAGTCAAAAAAAGAGTACGTCAGCTAAATTACACCGGTTTGCTTATATATTTTTAATTTATCCTCCGCCCTGCCGACTAGATAAATCGTTTTTTTAGTGATATTGCCCCGCGAAGCATTAGTTTAAACAGTAAAAAGCGGCATGATACATAACATACTTTCGGTAATAATTTCAATATATATATATATATATATATATGTGTGTTATATATATATATATGTGTTATATATATATATATATATATATATATATATATATATATATATGTGTTATATATATATGTTATATATTTATACGTTATATATATATATGTGATATATATATATTATATATATATATGTTATATATTTATACGTTATATATATATATGTTATATATATGTTATATATGTATGTTATATATATGCTAGATATATATATATATATATATATATATATATATATATATATGTTATATATATGTTTTAAATGTATGTTATATATATATATATATATATATATATATATATATATATATATATATATATATATATACAGTATCTACAATAAGTGAGTACACCCAACGAATCTTTTACTTTTTACTTCATAGAACTTTAATTTTTCGTAGGATTTAAATGAAACTCGGTGTGAACATAGCCATGTAGTGGTTTAATAGCTTTATAAACTATGAAGGAACAAATATCTTGTCAATGCAAAAGAATTGAACAAAAACATTTGGAACAAGTAACAAAAAGTGAGTACACATGAGCATTTTAAACAAATAATCTTATTTTTAATACTTTGTATGACCTCCATTGTTATCAATAACAGCAGACAACCTTCTAGCCATTGATTCGACTAGTTTATGACATGTGTCCGCCGGAATTGCGTTCCATTCACATTTGATGACTTACTTCAGTTCGTTATTATTTCTCGGATTTTTTCCTTCAATTGTCCGTTTATTCTTGGAAATTGCTCCTCATGACAATGATTTAGATGAAAAAACTCGTGAAACTATTGTTAATTTATTCAAGAGTGGTCATTCATATAAGGAAATTAGTGACAATGTAAATATCAGCCGAAATATGGTAGCAATAGTTGTTCAACGGTACAAAAAAGCTGGAACTGTAAAAAATGGCCGCCGTCCCGGTCGACCAAATAAGTTTTCTGATCGAACTAAGAGGCGCATCAAACAACTAATAGAGGGACACAGACGTCGGAGTGCTGCTAGCATCGCAGAAGAAATTTTGCACAATTTAAACGTAACTGTGAGTGCTCAGACAGTGCGCAACATTCTCCATGAAGATGGGTTTAAAGGCTGCATGCCTCGGGGGAAGCCTCTTCTTAAAACTTCTCACAAAAAGAAGCGCTATGAATTTGCTAATGAACATAAAGACAAAGATATGCAGTTTTAGCACAAAATCCTTTGGTCTGATGAGACAAAAATAAATCTATTTGGATTAGATGGCGTTAAGCGTGTGTACCGACGAAAAGGGGAAGCTTACAAGGATAAGTCTGTCGTGCCAACTGTAAAGCATGGAAGTGGGAGCTTAATGGTTTGGGGGTGTATGAGTGCCAAAGGAGTTGGACGACTTGCTTTCATCGAAGGCAAAAATGGATTCCAAACTCTATTGCCAGATATTGGAGGAAAAAATGTTACCAAGTCTAACAAGTGTTGGCAGACGTGGAGTTTTCCAGCAAGATAACGACCCTAAGCACACATCTCGGGCTACTAAGGCGTTCTTAGACAGTAAACGGGTTAATACCTTACCATTGTCGAGTATGTCACCTCATTTGAACCTAATAGAGCATTTGTGGGAGCATCTGAAACGGAAAATTGAAGGGAAAAATCCGAGAAATAATAACGAACTGAAGTAGGTCATCAAATGTGAATGGAACGCAATTCCGGCGGACACATGTCATAAACTAGTCGAATCAATGGCTAGGAGGTTGTCTGCTGTTATTGATAACAATGGAGGTCATACAAAGTATTAAAAATAAGATTATTTGTTTAAAATGCTCATGTGTACTCACTTTTTGTTACTTGTTCCAAATGTTTTTGTTCAATTCTTTTGCATTGACAAGATATTTGTTCCTTCATAGTTTATAAAGCTATTAAACCACTACATGGCTATGTTCACACCGAGTTTCATTTAAATCCTACGAAAAATTAAAGTTCTATGAAGTAAAAAGTAAAAAATTCGTTGGGTGTACTCACTTATTGTAGATACTGTATATATATATATGTTCTACCAAGGGTTTTTGCCCCGCCCAATAGACCGGTATTGTCCGGCCTTCGGGTCTGGATTTACGCCGGTCTATCGGTTGTCTGTCCTGTGAGGTTCTAGGAGGTGCACCCTCCCAGGCTTTGCCTTTTCACCCTTTGAGAAGGGGTTAGTTTATTGCTAATCGCCTGAGGCGCCCCTACCGGGGAATGCCGACGGGGCTGCCCCGGCAATTTTTAAATGGTCAGAGTGCTCACATTCTCGAGCGCTGGTTTTTCCCCTTTTCCCGACCTTGTGTCACATCTTAGCTTGTGGGAGGGAGATAAATAGAATTATATGTATATGTTATATATATATATATATATATATATATATATATATATATATATATATATATGTTATATATATTTATATTATACATATATATTATATATATAACATACATATATATATATGTTACATAAATATATATATATGTTATATATATATGTTATATACATAGTATATTATATTATATATATACATGTTTTATATATTATATATATATATATATGTGATATATATATTATAGTATAGTATATATGTGACATATATATTATATATATATGGTATATATATTATATTATATTATATATATATGTGTTATATATTATATATATATATGTTCTATAGAATCAAATATGAAACTAAAACTAAACTATTAGTAGATAGAACCTATAGTGAAATGGTTTAAGCTCAATATACGAGATAGAGCAACGACAAGTTCTCAATAAAACCTAAGTTTTATTGAGAACTTGTTTTTGCTTTTCCATTTGAATCCGTTTCATAGAAAAAAGGAAGAATTACGTTTTCTCAACATGGCCAATTTAATCTGATCCTCTCTCCACAGACTACAGACTTGGGTGGAATCGTCGTCGTTGGATCTTTACACGGATTCTTCTGGATTTACCAATGAATCTGAACCCCATACTACTTGGATTTCCGTTTTTGGTGATACTCCTTTACACTGGAACATACCAGTTTGAACTTTTAAACTTTTTCAAATTTCGAATATTGACTGTCCTCATCTGTCAACTTAGCCATCATTAACCTCCTCTGATTATAAGATGTTAATCTTTGAAAAGCCTTGCTTAAGGAATGAAAGAGAAGAAAAATAAATATTGTTATTCACTAAATGTCCTTGTTCTGAACAACCGAAGATTATGATTTGCTTCCATTTGCAGGTGTAATTATTGACTTATTATATAGTATATTATATATATATATATATATATATATATATATATATATATATATATATATATATATATATATATATATATTATATCTATATGTTATATATATATATATATATATATATATATATATATATATATATAAAGGACGAAACGGAGACTACATAGATAATAAACAAAAAACAAATATTTATCATTTCTAGCCCCTAGAAACCCCTCTAGGTGGGCACTGTAAGTGTAGTATTAACTCAACAATACGTCGTTAGCGAAAAAATGCATCGTTGCTTTCATTAAGTTGAACGCTCTTATGACGTGAAGCCGCCGGATAAAGTGTTAAAATTATCACTGTTGATTCACTATTTAGCATTGGCCGAGTGGTTCTGGACGTCGGGATTTGAGTTGCAAAATACTCGGAATCCGGGGTTTCGAATCGTATGACCGGTAGTGAATAGTCATATCTCTATGCTGATGAGTCCTAATTATAAAGGACGAAACGTATACGTACAAAATAAAACAAAAGAAAACAACAAAAAAACAAAACAAAAAAAGATGATAAGAATGACACGGTCTTTTTGTGCTTCGCATCTGACAGCTCCGCTACCGGATCCAGCACTACATCAGGAACGAACCATTTCGCAATTTCGGCCCAATCCTCGACTGTTTTTCTGAAGTGGCAGCGCTCCCCTGTCAGGAAGTGGTTATGTAGCACTGGTGTCATCTACCCATAAATGGCATCACGCCAGATACACCTTTCAGTCATCATCATCCACAATTGATTTTGATTGCACTGTGACGTCATAAACTACCCTGCATATGGCGTCATCACTATCTCCATCTCTCTTCTTTCGTCGTCCAAAATCCACCTCTCCTTTCAGTTCATATCATCCCTTTTCAGCCATATCCAATAAGACGTTTGTTCTGCTGTTTCCTGAAGATGTTTAATCAATTTTCTCAATTCTGAGTTGTTACAATAAAAGCGATGTCGAAATATGTTTACAACCGTTCGCACTACATTTCCTCTTGTCCTAATGTCCAAATGATGGAATTCGACCTTATATCCTTTATCTTAATACTCCTGTATCAACTCTTTATATCTGATCTCTTTCCTATTTTCTGCAGCATCAAAGTTTTCTTCCCATGGTACTGTTAATTCCAGTATTATTCCTTCTTTCTCTTCTTCACACCACACAATATCTGGTCGTTGTTCAGATGATATCAACGGGAAAACCAAAACGTTTTCCAGATCTACACTTAACTTCCAATTTCCAGTCCACCGGTCATCTATTTTTATAGTCGTTAGATGACTACTCGAATTACTTTTTGTGCCTGCTTTGTGGAATTCCATTTTCTTTGTTTGTTAAATCTTGGGTAATTCTCCATCATGAAATTGCTTTATTTTTTGCTTGATTTATTCTTTAATTATTGCAAGCACCTGACTGTGACGCCACGTATACCTTTCTGTTTTCAGCTCACAGTTTGAGAGAATTTCCCTTTTTCCCGCATCGACATTCATCATTATCACACATCCTCCACCGAACAAGATTGACAGGTGATGGCATTGCATCATATGTTGATCTAATCAAGAACGATTACCTTGCCCGTTCCCAGGCCCATATTGCTTTCCATCCAATTTTCGCTCAACAACACACTCCTTCCATCGTAAGCACTGTCCTTAATGATCACATTTAACAAGATGCAGATATCGGTTCTCTTGAACTTCTTTCCTAATTTCTTTCACTACAGCATCCCTCTTTACCCTTCCATTACTCCTGAAAAATAATTTAAAGTTTCCAAATACATTTTTACTCAAAAAACATCTGCATGTTCCAACTTTTCTATTGTATGATCTACTGCAGTTTCTTCTCTCCATTTCCTCCCAGGTCTTCCTTCAGGGGGATTATCTTTGATTTTTCCGTCACTGGAAAAGTGAAGCATCATCACTGTACGCACTTTAGCAGCCTTGTATTCTTCTATAGACGCGACCGGCAGTTGTAGTTGATTATTTCTGCCAAATATTGTAGTATTATTGAGCATCTTTGGCAATCCCAGCCATTTTCTTATATATATGCTGCATCGCTGTTCTATTCTTTCAACTCTGGTCAATGGTATCTCATACATCTGTAAAGGCCACATTAACCTTGGGTACAACGCATACTGTAAGCACCAACATTTGAATTTCCCAGGTAGATCAGTCTTTTCTATAGTTTGTAGTCCCTCTTCCGTTTGCTGCTGTATTTCCGCTCCCTTACTTCTGTCATTTAATGCACCCTTGTACCATCTTCCAAAACTGTCGACTGGTTCTTCTTTAACAGTTGATATCATATCACCTCTTATCTTATACCAAACTTATTTTTGTTTGCCTTTCACAGATGTAACACTTCTGGATTTCTTCGCTTTGAATTTCATTCTTGACCACCAAATAAATTCATCCAATCGAAGAAGAACTTCCTCCATTCCTTCGACACTTTCCGATTTAATGTCACATCACCCATAAATGCTCTAAGTGGTATATCAACTAATGTATTTCTGCAATCTGTTGCTCCTAATATCATTTCCATAACAAGTACAAATTAGATGACAGAAATTGGGCAACCTGCAATAATTCCAACTCATAAACTTTTGTTGCATAGCCGTCCCGGGAATGTGCCGTGGTAGTTCTCATTTCGTATACTCGTCCCGGAACGGGCCGTGGCAGTTCTCGTTTAAACAACTGGTCCTTTTTAACACCGAAAATGTATATGTTGCATACCTTTTAATTTCTCTGTACCTTTACCTCTTCGTCGCGTGGGGGCGCCGTCTCGATGTCGTCTAGTGGTTGAATTCTTTCTTCTTCCTTTCTGCCGTGAACCTCGCCGCTACAACAAAAAGCTTCATGGCCGACTCAGGAAACAAACAATCTTTTAAACTTTCAATTCTGTTTTATTTCAGGCGTTAAATTTCCGTCGGCTTGAAGATATTCACTAACGTCGAGGAAGAGACCAAATTACTGCTTTATCGTAGTTACTTCCTAATTAAGTCTTTAGCCATTCGAGGAGGGGGAAGAAGAGATCCCATGCCTGTATTTTCTTAGGGGATGTGATTCCCCTAATCATGTTGAAGACTACGTAGAGAAGTCGACTGTTCGGCTCGCTTCCAAAACCCACGCTCAAAACTCTGCTTCTCACACAAAAGCCCGTGACGTCACATAACCCGCATGCACAGGTGCATTCGTCACAGCGTGACTCCCTTGAACTCCCGACCTAAAAGGTCTCATCAAAGTGATAGCCTGTCACGTCTGTGAGCTCCAACCGTGAGAACAGCCCTATTCTGCATTCGACTGTACGGGTCCACCCGCACTTAATCGCGCAAGCCAAACCAAACGATTCCCCACAGATACGTCCACTTCAAGATGCGTCCGTTCCCACAGGGCCATTATCCAACACTTGGCCAATTTGTTGTTAAACTTCCGGTCGGTTGTAAATCTCATTTGGAATTATTTCAATGGTTATCGAAAGAAGAGGAGAATACTGGAAATATGGGGAGACTTGTTGTCACTCAGACTCCATTATTGATGATGACCCGTGTGAAAACTCCTAGTGAGTAAATAATAATATTATTATTATTAATAATAATAATAATAATAATAATAATAATAATAATAATAATAATAATAATAATAATAATAATAATAATAATAATAATGCTGGAGCGTTGGTGTGAAAATGAAAAACGTTAAGTGGAAGCAAAATAATTGCCTTTAATGGTTGCTATTTCTGAATTTTTTTAAAAATAATATAAAATAAAAAATAAATGAATGGCACAGATCAATGGCTCCATTTTTATTTTTTATTTATTTTTTTTTTTTTTCGGAAATCAATCGAAAACGCAATCTGGCAAATTTCCCGATTTTAAAGTGCCATAAAGACGGGCCTCGATTGGAAACGGAAAAATCGACTCGGAAAAGTAGTTTTCAATTTAAAGATCGAATTTCAGAAAAAAAAAAAGAAAAAAAAGCTTTGAAAGGGATAAGAAAACTACGACACACACGCAGCGTGCCACCCGAACATATTGATTGTATGGCCCGTCAATACTCTAGAAAATATTGCCGATATACACTTTAGTAAAGAAACTGAAAAATCGTTGGAATAGAAATGTTTAATGATTAAGAACAACATTCAAGAACGGTTATTTTTTGTATGTTTCTGTTGATTCAAAAGCCATCATCAGAAACGAAAGTGTTGAATGGTCGATAAAACACTGTTATCTCTATTATTTATAAAGTTATGTATGTATGTAAGGCGTAAAGGTGTGAAATGTGGGATGTATTTACTTTAATTTAGTTTATGCAAAGGGGATATCAAAGTGGTAAGAAGCCCTTCGTTCAAATTCAGATAGCACGTTACGGGTGTACAATATTTCAAGATATTTCAGCTTTCTTTATATTTTTCTTGATATCATTCCGTTACGAAACATTGTGCTTACTGTTTTATTTCCTGCAGTGTGGCCCGACCCAAATCTTTAAAACGTGCATGTGGGCTTCATACCCAAAACCCGTGTACACCGAACTGCGTGGGGGGCAGGCGTAAGATGTTGCCTGGTGTTGCTCATCCTGGTATCCGGGACACTCACAGCACCCTAAATAGCAACACCAGATGAAGAAAAATATACATAAGTAAAATCGTTGTGTCTACCTTTATGGGACAGCCATAGAAGAAGGAGGAATAACTGTGTATATGCATTTATACAATTATCAAACACGAGGTAGTAACACCAAGGGGAAAATATCTGATTACTATGGGTATACATTTTCGTCTTTTTACCCCAATCCATGTCGTTGCTTATTTTTTTTTTACAGTTATACAGTTTTTATTCGCCCAAAACAATGCATATTGCCACTGAGACGTAAGACACTACTTTGGTATATTAAGGGCCAGATGTTTAGGTGACATCCTAGATAGGGAGTTCTGCAGCAAGATGTTTATTCACATTACATTTAAATGTTTGCATGTTGTTACAGTCGGAGAAACAGGGAATAGGGAGAGAATTCCATAGGAAGTGGTGCGAGGAAAAAATCTATTATCTATCTAGTAGAAAGTTTTCCGGTATCTGGGGACATCTACAGTGAAAGGGTGGGATTTTGCTGTTAGTCGGGTTTGTCGGAGGTACTCACGTTGAGGGGTTACACGTGCTGTAAGTTCATCGGATCACATTCCGTGGAAGTACTCGTAAAATAAGCACATGGATTCAACGATGCGGCCATGTGACAAGGATTAGGTTAGAGACTCTTTCTTGTGCCCTGTCTAAGAGGGAGAGACAAGTGGTGGGTGCACCAGGCCAGATGTGACAACAATACTCCATGCATGGAAGAATGGTGGCGTTATAGGGATATAGGATTCTGGCAGGTTTGAGAAGTTGTCTAGCCCGATAGAGGGAGCTTACCATCTTTGCAGCTTAAATATCTTTATGGGAGCGCATATAAAAAAATATTTGCTTTCCCGATCGTTTTAATTTTGTAAAGCTTTTTATATGTTTAAATTTAAAACTACTTCTTCCGAGTCGATTTTTTTACGCCTCCAATTCAGTCACATCTTTATGACATTTCAAGGTCAGAAAATTTGCCAGATTCCTTTTTTTTCAATTCATTCACCACCAAAATAGTTTACAATTTTATCCCAAGAACATAACCGAAGCCAATATGAGATGCCTTTAATTTATTCTGCAAGCTTGCATTGTGCTGTTTTTTCTCTTTTTTGGGGGGAGTATTCGAAGTATCAAACATTACAGAAGTGTAAACCTCCGTCAAAAATGACGTAAAAATTATGCTTCGCCAGTTTTCGCACTCGCTATTTATAGTTGAATAATATTACTAAAATATTCATTTAAAATCACGTCAATAATTTAATGTTTCATATCTAGATTATTATCATTTCTGATGACCTAAATAAAAAAAACAGACCGTTGATTTTTTATTTAGAGTGGAAGATTTTTTTCCGAATTCATTTCAGGCTGGGGGTAGTCTGACTTGCTATTTGCTTTCTCTGTTCCCCTCACCACTTGATGTGGTTTAATCCGGGGACAGGAAAATTGCACGCGTTTATTTACTAACTTTTGTGTAACGGGATGGGTTTATATTTATTTATATATATACAAATAAATACACATTGCTATTTATTATAGAATGAAGAATTATTATTTACTCATTAGTTTTCACACGAGCAATTATAAATGATTGCTCACTGATAATAACAAGAAGTGTTCCGTGGAGTCTGAGTACAACAAGCCTCCCCAGATTTCTAGGACTCACTGTCTTTCTCGATAAACGTTTCAAATCACTTTGTATTATCGGTACAGCCGTTTACCATTAATTCCTTGTTGATAACAACCGTTGTTTTTTTTTAGATGTGCTGCAATAAGCCGCCCCTAGGTTCCAGTACTCTCCGTGCCCTTCGAATAGGGTTCTGGATGGTTCTCTCCCTTCTCGGTCTTCCCATTATCCTTGACCTTTCACGGCCATTTTGATTGTTAAAAACCTAAGCTGCTGCTACCATTTCTGGAAGTTTCAGTATGTTGTTGAGTGGCATCATGGCTATAATAAAAGGTAGTGGTGATAGAGAGTCTCCCTGGAAAATGCCTCTGTTTATTCTTATCTTTGTCAGGTGTTGTCCTCCATTTGTAAGTTCCAGTCTCCGTGTTTCCATGTTTTTCTCCATAAAGTTGGTCCTTTTGTCTTATATTCTGTACATCCTTAAGCATTCGATTATGCCTATTTACGTCATTATCTCGTAGGCTTTTCATAGTCGATTTATGGCATAGCTGTTCTTTTTACTACGTTTAAGCTCCTTCAGAAGGGGTTCTCACACACGGTGTTGTTGCCTGGAGTCTGGGTGACAACAAGTTAACCGGTGGTGTTCCCTGGAGTCTGGGTGACAACCAGTCTCCCCAAATTTCCAGTACTCTCCACCTCTTTCGATAACTACTGCAAATAAATTTGCGTTATCGCAACAGCCGCTTCTTTAGGATTTGGGTGACAATAAGCCTCCCCAAGGTTCCAGTATTCTCCACACACTTTCAGTGGAGGTCTGGTTAGTGCTCTCCCTCCTCGATCTTTCAACTCTCTTTCTTTTTTTGTGGGGGGGGACAGTTTATAACCTTTCTAACGGTTTCAGTTCCCTTGGTTTCATGTGATGTTCCTTGCATGTTTCTGTTTTACTTCTGTTGCAATTTCCATGTGGCTGGTAAGTGTTCGTAATTTATGTGGAATGGTTGCCACATTCGAGGTTATTATTATTATTATTATTAAAAATATTATTATTATTATTATTATTATTATTATTAAAAATATTATTATTATTATTATTATTATTATTAAAAATATTATTATTATTATTATTATTATTATTTGTACTCACTAGGAGTTCTCACACAGGTCATCAGTGATTGCTCACCGACAACCGGTGGTATTCCCTGGAGTCTGAGTGACAACAAGCCTCCTCAGATTTCCAGTATTCTCCACCTCTTTTCGATAGCCACCGCAAATAAACTTGCAGTATCGCAACCGCCGTTTACCATTGATTTCTCGCTGGTAAGGACCATTGGTCTTCTCTGGGATTTGGGTGGCAATCGTAGGAGTACTGAGAACAGTCCTAAAAACTCGGGAGAAAAGACTGAGAGAAATTGAAATCAAAGGAATCAGTGAGACCATACAAAGACAGCAATGATCAAAACCGCTGCAATCTTAAGAAAAATTCTCGAATGCGGAAACCAACCAGCATAAGCTATGAATGGTAACCAGTCACATGGCAGTTACAATAGGAAGAAAACAAAACCACAGAAAGAACACCACCGCCCGAACCAAGGAAAAGAAACAGCAAGAAATATCATAAGCTGACCCCCCCCCCTTCCAAATGATGGCACCGGCCTCAGCTGACACCACATAAAATAGTCGTAGAGAGTCAAGGAGGATGGGAAGACCGAGGAGAAAACAGCACTAACCAGACATCAACTGGAAGAGTGCGGAGAGTGCTGGGATCTTGGGGAGGCTTATTGCCGTCCAAATTCCAGGGGAGACCAATGGTTGTTGCCAGCAAGAAATCAATGGTAGGTGGCTGTTGCGATAAAATTTTAAAAAAATAAGTTTTAATTATTTTTAATTTTAAAAAAAATTGGGGGGGAGAGAGAGGGACTTATAGTGTTTCTTGTAATTTTTGTTTCTTTGGTTCATTTTTGTGTAGTGATAGCTGAGGCCGGTGTAATTTATTGGGGGTGGGAGATTATGAAGTGAGGTTTCTTGCAGTTCCTGTTCCTTGGTTCTTGTTGTGGTGTTCTTCGTGTGGTTTGGTTTTCTCCCTGTTGTAAATTCCTTGTGACTGGTTAACCTTTATAGCTTATGCGTGTTGGTTTCCGCATTCGAGGATTTTCCTTAAGATTGCAGCTGTTTTGATCATTGCCATCCTTTGTATGGTTTCGATGGTCCCTTTGATTCCAATTTCTCCCAGTCTTTTCTCCAGGTTTTTTGGGATTGTTCCTAGTGCTCCTACGATTTTTGGTATTATACTAACTTTCTACATGCTCCATATTCCTTTCAGTTCTCTGGCTAATTCTGTGTATTTACTTCGTTTTTCCGTGTCTTTGATCTTCACTCTGTGGTCTGTGAAGTCTACGATTTTACAAGATTTTTCCTTTTTGTCTATTATAATAACATCAGGTCTCCTTGCTTGTATGAGTTTATCTGTTTGTATATCCATATCCCAGAGGATTTTGTGTTTTCCGTTTTCCAGTACTGTTTCTGGTTTATGTTTGTACCATTTGTCTGGTTGATGTTTGTACCATTTGTCGAAATTCAATTGTTTGTACAGTTCCCTATGTATTACTTTCCCAGCACCATCATGTCTGTTCTTGTATTCTTTTTGAGCAAGTTTGCTACATTCACTTATTATATGATTTACTGTTTCGTCTCTTTGTCCACACAGTCTGCATTTATTGTTTTCCTGGGTTTTATCTATTTTAGCTTTAATGTAGTTTGTCCTAATCGCATTGTCCTATGCAGCCATCAGTAAAAATTCCGTTTCTCTGTTCAAGTTTTCTTTTTCTTAGCCATGTCCAGCTATTTGCGTTGGTTTCTTCTGTTGTGAGTCTTATGAAGCGTCCATGTACTTGTTTTTCTTCACACTTTTCTTTTCTTGTCTGTTTGTGTCCAGTTTCGATGCTTCCTGCGTTGTTCGTTGAGACGGTATCTCTTGCTGCGGTGATCAGTCTTTCTGTGTTCTGGTTTATGTATTTCTCCAGCTCTTTTTTAGTGTCGTCCACTGTCTTCTATACTTACCAGTCCTCTTCTCCCTTCGTTTCTCTTCACGTAGAGTCTGTCTGTATCGTCTTTTGGATGTAGTGCATTGTGCATAGTCATTAATTTTCTAGTCCTCTGGTCAAGGTGCCTGAGTTCTTCTTTAGTCCAGCTTATGAATGGTCCAAAATATCTTATTAGTGATACTGCTCAGGTATTTATTCCTTTGATAAGGTTTCTGCTATATAATTTTGTTTCTAAGAGCTTTCTTGTTCTTCTCATGTATTCTTTTCCAATCTTCTTTCATTTCTGTTGATTTGATTGTGTCTGCTTCCAAAACTTCCAAATATTTATAGCTGTCTTGTTCATCTAGCGCCCTCATGTGCTCTTGGTTTGGTAGTTCCATGCCCTCAGTCGTCTTCAGCTTTCCTTTGTTAATCTCTAGCAATGCACACTTTGCCATTCTGGATTCAATTTGAATGTCCTGACTGAAGACTCTGGTTGTATTGATCAGCTTTTCCAGTTCCTTTTTGCCTTTTCCAAATAGCTTCAGGTCGTCCATGTATATGAGATGGTTTATTCGTTGTTCTCTGCCTGTGAACTTGTATCCGGCATCACATTTCCTGAGTATGTAGCTGAGTGGCATCATGGCTATGTTTTATAACCTCGTAATTTAGGTTATAATAAATAATAACTTGTAAAAAAATGGATGAACTATCAAGAGAAACGTTTGACAGATTTATTAAAACTGAACACAGAATGCATTAATGAGTTAATTGGCCGCTGGACGCGATTGATATATTCACAGTCTGACGCCGTGGTCTTTGTTTTCTTTCTCTCCGGGCAGACGACCATTTTCCAAGGGTGATAACTCTTAACTCCCGAAATGGTTCAAGGGAGGTAATTCCGTTTTCGTTAAGTGTCCTTACATCTCCCCGTTTTAGTCTTTAACTGTATCGAGCGCACCTGGGGTCAACTTGGAGGTAGTTTACTCTAGTGCGACTGCGCTTTGGCCAACTCCTGTGAGATCTTTGATAATTCTCATTTGTATTTGTCTGCATGGGAGGTGATGGAGATGGCAGTTCAAATGTGTCCATTAACAAATCAAACGGAATGGTTGTTCTGTTTTCCACTAAGTTGTCTACAGAGTATCTGAGACGCAACTGGTTTTTCTGCCGTTCCCAGAATTTACTCCCAACTTGAACATCATACAGGAATTGTCCATTTATTTTGCGGATGATGCCTGGTACCCAGTTTGGCTGGCCAGGTCTGTAATTCCGAGCAAACACTGATGTGCCAACTGAAAAAGCTTTTGTTTTGTTAGGGCTTGGTTGTTGCCTTTGTGGCTGGGGACGTAAAGCATCCAGTGTGGTACGGTGTTTTCGTCCCATGAGTGCCTCTGCTTGTGATTGACCATTCTTCACAGCCCCATTTTGTGTTATTCTATATGAAAGGAGGAAAGCATGTAGTATCTCCTCTGTTGTTCCATCCCCTCTTGCTTTTAGTAGTGTCCTTTTGAATGTGTCTACAAATCTTTCAGCTGTCCGTTGGATTGAGGATTGTACGGTGGCTTCCGAACGTGTGTTATGCAACACGATTTGCAGAATAGTTGGAATGACTCAGACGTAAATGGTGATCCATTGTCTGAGACTAAAGTCTCGGGTAAGCCGTGTTGACTAAATAGCCGGCTAAGTATTGTTATTGTAGACTGAGTGTCAGTCTGTTGCATTGGAAAAAACTTCTGGCCATTTGGAATGGGCATCCACAACCACCAGAAAACTAAGGCCATTGATAGGGCCAGCAAAGTCTATGTGTATTCTGAACCATGATCGCTCTGGGTATGTCCAGCGAGAATCAACAATCTGAGGTGGATTCTTCTGCGCTTCCATACACTGGATACAACGTTTAACAGTGTGTCAATTTCTGTGTCTATGTAAGGCCAATAGACCACGCTGCGGGCTAGTGATTTCATTCGGTTAATGCCTGGATGGCCCGAATGTAGTTGCTTAAGGACTGCTTGTCTGAGTTTAGTGGGAATAGCAACACGATCTGCAAACATCAAACAACCATCAATGACAGAAAGAGAGCCACTGCGTTGTTTGAACTGTTGGAGGTCTCCCGTGAGGTTAGGAGGCCATGTATGGTGAAGAAATCTGCACACTTTTTGTATCGTTGGATCCTGTTGTGATTCTCGCTTTATATCATTCCTTGTCACTGGAATTGTCCGGATACAATCTGTGAGCGTGCGTTGAAAATCGTCCTCGATGTTGATGGCAGCGATGACTGTGTCGTCATCTGGAACTGATTGTGCACTAATGAGTCGTGACAAGGCATCAGCTTGGCCGAATTCTGTTGTCCGGCGGTACTGTATAGCGAAATCGTACCCTAGTAGAATACGTGCCCACCGTTGTAATCGGCTGGCTGAATATACTGGAATACTCTTTTTTTAGGCAAATATTGACAGTAGTGGCTTATGGTCTGTCAGAAGTTTAAAGTAACGCCCGAACAACATGGAATTTCTTCACAGCAAAAATCAGTGCCAGTGCTTCTTTATCCACTTGACTGTAATTTCGTTCAGCGGGTTCAGGGATCTGGCTGCATGCATGATTGCTTTCTCAGTTCCATCTGCGGATATATGCGAGATTACGGCTCCAACGCCATGATTTGATGCATATGATGCTACAACAATTTTCTTATTTGGATCAAAATGAGTGAGCAGTAGGTCCGAGTTAATGAGTGCTTTGATTTTGCCAAATGATTTTTGACACTCCTCGGGCCAGGACCATTTTGTGTCTTTTATCAACAGTTTGTTGAGCGGGGATTTGATGGAGTGAAGGCAAGAAACTACCGTAGTAGCTCACCAGTCTAAGAAATGCGCGTAGACCGCTAACGCCCGATGGGGGTAGCATGTGTTGAATGGCTGCCACATTAGCAGGATCTGGACGCGACCCTGACAATCAAACATAAATCCCAAGTATTTTATGGAAGGTAAATAAAAATGGCACTTTTCAGGTCGGAGATGGAGACCAAAGTCTTGGATGCTGATCCGTTTTGTCAACTGGTTGGATTGCCCAACAACAATGATGTCATCCAAGTATGCAGCTGTACCTTCTATGCCAGTGAGCATTGTGTCCATAATCTGTTGAAATATGACAGGGGCTGTTTTTACCCCAAAAGGTAAACGAGTGAATTGGAATAATCCACGGTGTGTGTGTTTATAGTAAGCAGCTCCCTGGAGGTTACTGCCACTTCGACTTGCAAATAAGCCTCTGCAAGGTCCAATTTTGCAAAGCAGGTGCCACCATTAAGTGCGGTGAAGAGATCATCGGGGATTGGCAATGGGTATTGATGATCCTCTAGTGCTGCGTTGAGCCCCGTTGAAAAATCAGCACACAACCGAATTGAACCATCGGCTTTCTTTACAACCATGATGGGTGCTGCCCACTGTGAATATGTTACTGGTAGTATGACCTTCATTTCCTCAAGTGGTTTTGGTTCCTGGTCCACCAGTGGCAATGCAGCGTATGGAATTGTGCGTTTGAGTCGAAAAAAAGGCTTAGAAAATGGTTTAAGGAACAGTGTGGCCTCTGCCTGAGTGCAACGTCCCAATTTGTTTGTGAAGACTAGAGAAAATTGTTTCATAATGTCTTTGGTCTGGTCGATAATGCTGCTTTGAGGTGACGATCTGGACACCACCTCACATATCTGGTTGAATGGAATGTCGAAAAGACCTAGTAACTCGATAAAATCAAGTCCCAACAAATTATGGTATGAGTTTGCTATGTATACGGTACCTGACACCGTTTTTTCTTTCATTTTGATGGTAGCGGGTAATTGACCCGTGATGTCAATACAATCTCCAGAAGCACTCTGTGCTACCTGACTTGTTGGTGTCAATGAAGGCTGGCCTATGGCTTCCCATAGTTTTTGTGATATAATAGTTATATCTGATGCTGTATCGATTTGCAGTTTAATAGGATGGCCATTCAATTGTACTGCAACATATTTTCGTTTGGATTTTTGGTTTGAGAGAAAAGTTGCTATCAGACTCTTTGTTTTTGTTCAGTGCTGCTTTCGTTGCCTATTATGTGAGGTTTGCCTATTATTGGTTGGTTTTCGTCCTGGAGGGGTGCAAAATCGATTTTTATGTCCGAGTCGATTGCAGCTGCGACAGCGGTGTGTCTTGAAGGTGCAGTTTCGCACAAAATGCCAGTTGCCACAATTCCAACAAGCTGTTGGGGCTGGACATATTTTGAAGTCGGTGAGGTGGGCCGACGTTGTTTTTGGATAGTGTTTACCAAGGATGCTGATGCTTGTTGTACCATAGTTGAATCATGTTTTAGATTCACTAGACGCTGGCATTCCACGGCAACTTGTTGCAATGTTATGTCTGGATTTTGTTCTATTTTTGACAAATCCGTGTGCGAATATCTGCCTCCGACGCCGATCTCAAACCAAACACAAAAATCAAACATTTGAACTCAGCGTCTGTGATGGAAGAGATTTTTAAACGTTCACATTCTTTGTTTACAAGGCCTGCATACGTTGAAAAATCGGTCGATGAAGATTTCGTTATACTAAGGCAATTGAACCGTATATTGAATAATGAAATATGCTCACCGAAAATCTGACTGAGGATTTCCACTGTGTTGTGGAAACTGTAGTCACGAGAATGCTTTGGTAATATGTAATTTGCATACGGATCATGTTCCGACGCCCCAAGCTTCCGTAGCAGACGTCTTACCTTCCAGTCGTCAGCTTGATTCTTGAAATCCACTCGAAAAATGTCCTCGAAACGTGCAAACCATGAATCGAACGTCGAATTTGCCATTGGGTCGTAACGAAATTCCGTTATTGTCTGCGAAACTGAATCTGTAGCCGTCCTAAGATTTGTTTCTGAAATCGACGATGTAGGCGTGGAAAATCTCTTTAGAAATAACTCCATCAAACGTAATTGTTGTTGCAGCAATTGTTGTACTGTACATTTCATTTTTTTTTTTTTGAAAAATGTAAATTTATCTCATCCTCTGTCGCCAACTTTTATAACCTCGTAATTTAGGTTAATTATGAATAATAACTTTTAAATAAATGGATGTACTATCAAGAGAAACGTTTAACAGATTTATTAAAACTGAACACAGAATGAATTAATGAGTTAATTGGCCGCTGGACGCGATTGATATATTCACAGTCTGACGCCGTGGTCTTTGTTTTCTTTTTCTCCGGACAGACGACCCTTTTTCCAAGGGCGATAACTCTTAACTCCCGAAATGGTTCAAAGAAGGTAATTCCGTTTTCGTTAGGTGTCCTAACACTATGATAAACAGTATTGGTGATAGGGAGTCTCCTTGGAATATGCCTCTCTGTATTTTTATCTCCGACAAGTATTGTCCTCAAACTGTCAGTTCTAATCTCCATGTTTCCATTGCTTTATTGATGAGATTAATAATCCTGTCGGGTATCTTGTACATTTTAAACATTCAATTATCCATGCTTGAGGGATTCTGTCGTACGCTTTCTTGTAGTCAATCCATGCATAGACATGTTCTTTTTCTTGCTTTTGACTTCTTTCAGGATCTTTTGATCTATATATAACAGATCATGCGTCTCTCTTTTTCCCTTTCTGGCATCCTTTCTGTTCCTCGGGAAGTAGTCCACGACTGTTCAGGGAATGGTAAATTGTTCTCTCAATTGTTCCGTTAGGATTTTCCAAATTGTCGGTAAACAGGTTATTGGTCTGTAATTGCTTAGGGTTCTTCCCTTCTTGGCGTCTTTTTGTATGAGCGTTGTCCTTCCTTTTGGTAATTCACTCTGGTACGTCTGTTTTATGGATACATCCTCTCAGTTTATGTGCTAGCCTTTCATGTAGGGTCGTGAATTTTTTGAACCAGTACGCATGTATTCCATCGTGACCTGATGCTTTCCAATTTGCCATTTTCTTTAGTGTTGTCTTAATAGTTTCTTCATTAATGTCTGTTTCCGTTCCTTCTTCAATTTCTAGAAGTTTATCTTGCATGTCTTTCAGCCATTTCGCATTTGTGTTATGATCTTCAACCTTTTCCCATATCTTGCTCCAGAAATGTTTTGTTTGTGTCGGGTCCGGTTGTTCTGATGTTCTTCTTTCTCCATTTACGTTTTTGTAAAACTGGCTTTCATTGTTTTCAAAGGTCCTGTTCTGTTTGTACTGTTCCGATTTGTATCTGTATCGTCTCAATCTTCCTTCTTTTGCTGCTATCTTTTGTTTTAGTTCTTCATGTTTCTTATTTAGTCATTCTTTGCGATTCGGATTTCTGCTTTTCCATCGTTTACTGTTCTCCTTCATCCTATTTACGGTTTTAGCTTCCTTTTGAAGTTTGGTGATCTGGGTTTCCAGTTTGATCTCTAATCCAGATTTCGTATGTCCATTCTGTTGGTCAGTCTTCTTTTCCCTTTTTAGTTTCATACTTATTGATTTTGCCCCCGCATATATCAAGTTGTTTAGATCTGTGATAGTGTCTGTTGGGATGTACGCGGGTACTCTGTTTACTTTCTCTGTTTCAACTTTTAACTTCTTCCAGTCTTCGTTCCTTAGGGATGGAACTTTTGTTTTGTTCTCGGACATTAATCGTGTGATGTTTTCCACTTCTCTTGCTTCTTCCTCAGATAGTTCTATAGTTTCGTCGTCTTTGGCTTCTTCAGTTTCTGTGTTTATGTTTTTCCCATCTTCTTCCTTGGATTTTTCGTCAAGTGGTGTGTCTTGATCTGTCACACCATTTATCTTTTGTTTAATTTCCGTTAATTCCATCTCCAAGAACCACCTTCTCTTGAGTATCTGTCTTGATTGATCTGATATCCTTTGTGCCGTTGTATGGCAGTCAGTAGAAATGTCCCATAGATCTTTCATTTGTTTCCGATATCCTCTTTCTGTGGGGTAGCGGCTTTTGTAGAAGCATTCCATTACCAGTCTATTCTCTTTTGTGGTCCATTTCTTTCTATGGCTTTTTGGTCTGTTATTTTCATACTTGCTTTCTTGTGTTTGGTCAGTGTCCTTATCATATTTGGAATTTGATGGGTTACCTACCTGTGGTTTGTCCGTGGTCTTGTTCCTGAAATTAAAGGAGCCAACATTCGCAGGATGTGGACCGGGTCCCCCATGTTGGCCATCGAGGGAGCACCTGCCCATCATGACACTCAGATCTTTCTTCTGAGTCCCACGGCGTTTATTTGTATTTATAGACATTTATCATGGTTTGGTGTTTATGGCAACACCAGGCCCAGGCTTAGTTTACCTGTGATCCTGTCACAGGGATAGTGTTTCTCTCATTTTCATGAGGTTCAAAGTGCACTATCACACATGCATAAAGAAACATTTACGAAAAATAAAAAAATAAAATAAATAAATAATAATAATAATAATAATAATAATAATAATAATAATAATAATAATAATAATAATAATAATAATAATGAATATATTATTAGTAGTAGTAGTAGTAGTTGTATTATATCAAATAATTTCTTCATTCAATATTGCCAAAAATATACAAAAGTTCAAACTCTCCACAGTCACAACCAAAATAATAAAGACCAATGTGTATTTATTTAGATATAAATAAATATATGTACTTCCATCCCTTCACGAAACTATTTCAAATCGAGAAAAAATAGCAAGCTAGATAACGACCCCGTCGCCTGAAATGTCTATAATAAGAAGTCAACTCTTTTTACTTTCTTCTTTAAGTCATCAGAAATGATAATAATAATTTATATATAAAAAATGAATTACTGGAATAATACTATGAGTTTTTATGCATATTTTCGTAATATATATATAGATAAACAGACACTGGCCAAACATAATTCCCCCTCCCCCGTTATTTTTAACTGTAAACAGTGAAACAAATCGAAAATAGCATGAGAAAAAATACAATTGGAAAGCGGGAAAAAAGAGAACAATTAGATGCTAGTATGCACCTGCGTGATTGGTGTTTATTTAGCGACAGGAAAAACGACTTCACAGCTGGGGGATGGGGAAAAATACATTTCAAAATGGAATTATAAGGGACACAACTTTTTAGAATGTTCCATATCTAACCTCCCTTGGAAATAATTCACATTCATTTAATTCACATTATCCTTTTCAAATTGTGTTAATCCTTTTATTATTGCTTTTAGGAATAAAACACAAACACGCAGACACACGCACATACGCACACACACACACACACACACATATATATATATATATATATATATATATATATATATATATGTACATATATACATGTATATATATATGTATGTATGTATATATATATGTGTGTGTATACATATGTATGTATATATGTATGTAAGTATATATATGTATATATATGTATATATATGTATGTATATATATATGTATATATATATGTGTGTGTGTGTGTGTAAGACAGGTTCATATTATATTCCAATAACCATGTTTTTATTTTATTGTTTTTATTCTCATTTTTTCACATTTCCAAACAACATAAAATTTCTGTGAGACATATTATTTACAGTCCGTTTCATTTGTCTTGTGCCAAACAACATTTTTATCTTAATATCGTCTCTGCAACATTATAAAATCATCAGAAAGATTCACAAAAGGTTAAAAGTTATTGGATTATAGTGTCTTGAAAAAACCTACACTCTACAGTGGTTCATTTTTGGGTGAAACCAAACAGAAAACAAACAAAAGAGCAAACTCACACGTCGGGGAACCCACTAATACGCCATTTTGAATTTTTCGTTCAGAGCTAGTACATCCTAAAAGTTGTGTGGACATTTATAAATTTTAATTCAGTAATATTTCTTAAAAGTGTTACTAAGTTCTATAATTTGTTTATAAAAAATTCTAATTCACTTGAGGGTATTTTTTTACTGTCTAAAGTTACATCAATTAGCCTTAAGATGTCAATTTTGGTCATTTGAATACGAAGCTAACAAAGAGATGGTCTCTTTTAAGTTCAGCAGTTTAGAGCCAGTTTCATAGACTCAGCCAACTATTCAAGCAACTATTAAGATGGTTATACTTCTGTGTTTTTGTGGAAGATGTTTAGTATTTATTTATAAATCGTTTAAATGTGTTACAAACTATGATACCAAATAGTTTCTTTTGGTTTCAATTAAAATCAGCTTTCATTCGAAGTCTACATTTAATATATTCGTGTTTTTATTGTTTAATGTGTATATATATATGTGTATGTATATATATATATATATATATATATATATATATATATATATATATACATATATATATATATATATATATATATATATATATATATATATATATATATATATATATATGTAGTTGCAATGTGAACTTTTTCTTTTTATATTTTACATATATATATATATATATATATATATATATGTAAAAATAAAAATGGAATAAAGGATAAGCAATTCAACAACTAACAAAAATATATACTAACATATATATATATATATATATATATATATATATATATATATATATATAGATATATATATATATAGATATATATATATAGTGTGTGCAATGTTGCAAAGTTGAATGATTTCGGTAAGGAATCCGAGTATGAGAGCGCAATGTACTTTTTAAAAGAGCAGTAATAAATGTGTATATATATATATATATATATATATATATATATATATATATATATATATATATATATATATAGTGTCTGTGTGTGTGTTCAAGTAGCATTCTTTCATTTAAGTAAACATTGTTAGCAGAATTCCACTGCTTCATTATACCTTTTTATTGTTTCAATTTTTATAATGATCTTTGTTGTGTGTATGTGTGTATATGTATGTGTATGTGTGTGTGTATGTGTGTGTATGTGTGTGTATGTGTGTGTAATTTCTAAAAGTAACAAAAAACCACGAACAAAACGAAAGAAGTAACAAATAATGTTTCAAAAGTGAATTACTGTGAATTAGTGTAAATTATTTCCAAGGGAGGTAAGATATGGAACATTTTTAAAAGTTGTCTCCCTTATGATTCAATTTTTTAAATATAATATATACGAGCTGGGAGTGCGCACTGTCTAGTATGGAGTGATAAGGGTAACGTTGTTGCACGTATTGCTTGTGTGTAAACAGTAGTCTCTTAGATTAAGAGTTGAGGTACGGTTTCCTCTCGTCGAAACTATTCTGTTTTTTCTCGTCGAATGCCAATGGTAGTTCGGACCTTGAAGAAAGAGGGGGGCTTCGTGTGGTTTTATTAGTGTGTGTGTGTGTGTGTGTGTGTGTGTGTGTGTGTGTGTGTGTGTGTGTGTGTGTGTGTGTGTGTGTGTGTGTGTGTGTGAAAGATATATGTAAAGCATAAATATACGTCGCGATCTGCCACGTTTCTTTCAGGGCGCGAGTTGCGATTGACAGCCTGTATAAAAACTTCAAACATCATGTGCGTGACACTGTCAGTCTCTTTATATTCCAGTGTTCCCAAATAAGAAAAGTTAATAGTGAGTGTCAGTCTAAAAACCACCGACGAATCCGGTTGCACTAAGTTTGGCGGTACTTAGTATCACTCTGCCAGCGACCGAGGTAATTTGTAATCACACGAATTTCCATAACGCTTTAAGTAAACGTATTACAAGGGAAACAACTATGAGCAAGACATGCAAGAAGAGTTATCGCACTTAGACTCTTCATCATTTTTAACAGAACTTTTCGGTGCTTGTGGATTGTAGGGCCGGAAAAAAATGTTTATCTTTAATTTGAAGAGTCAAATAAGAGGGAGAGAACTCTAGTTTCAAGTTTCAACCACGATGTATCTTAAAATGGATTTTACTATTGCAATTATTCTAAAATAAAGTTTTAAAAATGTATACGTAAAAGGAACTGTTTTCAAACAAATTGCCGAATTTTACCCAGTGTAAAAGTCATTTATTTCAAAAACTTTATTTCCTGTGTTTCATGTTTTTTTTTCTTCCATTTACGTATTTTTTCTATTTTTTCCTTCTTCTGTGATAATTTATTTTAATAAATCATTTTATTTTTCAAAATCATTGTATTTTTCATTGGTGCCGAATGCGTTGTGATTGTTTTATTTCTTAATTATCCTTTTACGTATATATTTTTAAAACGTTATTTTAGAATAATTACAATAATAAAATCCATTTTCAGATAAATCGTGGTTGAAACTGAAAACTAGAGTTCTCCCCTCTTATTTGACTCTCCTCAAATTACATACAAAAAAAAGTATTTTCGGAACTACAGTCCACAAGCACCAACTTTTCTAAAAAAAATGTTTAGCCTTATACACATTCAGCTGGTCACATACAGGAAACTATGCTATTGTATGTAATTATTATTAAACTAGAAGTACAGTATGAATTATTTATTGTAGGAATCGCATCATGTGCCAATTTACAGCCCATTACTATGAAATTTCAACTTTTATACATAGAAGTTGTTAGTTTTTCTGTCTCTTCTGTTTTCTTGATTCACATATATTCGTTGCATTTTTTTTTATGGAAATCGCTCCAGACAAGGCATGAAGTCACTTGATGTAAGGACGAAATATGATTAAAGAACGAAATATGATTATCGCAAAGACAGAAGATGCCTATTGGCCTTAGGTTTTGAAAAGACCAAGGCTATAGGTAGGAGGAAAACGGTCAGCAGGAAGAGAGTTCTGCAAACATGCAACTCTTTGAAAGAAGCTACCGGAATAGGAAGATGTACTACAATGAGGTATCAAAACATCGAATTGATGGAGACCACTAGACCAACGAGTCAAACGAGCTGGAACAAAAGAAGCAGGGAATATATCACATAACTCTTAAGAACACATGGCATAATAGTATTTATAGAAAAGACTGAGACTAGCAACATCACGTCTGTAAGAGAGAGAGTGCAGAAAAGAAGAAAGGGTAAGCCCAATCAAATAATAGATACGTTTTTGCACTCTATCAAGAATACTCTTGCTAAACACTTAGCAGGTGAAGGATCAAGGGTAAGTGGAGTAATTCTACGAATTGATGGAGACCACTAGACCAACGAGTCAAACGAGCTGGAACAAAGGAAGCAGGGAATAGATCAGACAATTCTGAAGAACACATGCCATAATAGTATTTATAGAAAAGACTGAGACTAGCAAACTCACGTTTTTGAGAGAGGGTGCAGAGAAGAAGAAAGGGTGTGGCCAATCAAATTACAGATACGTTTCTGCACCTCATCAAAAACCCTCAAATGCTTGACAGATATATTGTGTTTGTATGTACGCGCAATATCTTATTTTATGTTGAGTTGTGGTTAGGCTTGGCACATGCACGATGATGGCTAAACTTATATAACTGCGCAGGTGAGAGGATCCGGGTTAGAGTTAGGGTTAGGGTTATGCACAGACACAACTTTGAATTTGTACTCAAAGAGTTAATGCCAAAGATGATTCAGTTCCCAATAAGATTTTGTGACGACAAGACGTCCTATCCTGTTATTGTCTATTGCCAGAAAGGGCCAGACGAGATGGAACTCCAGGATACCACATTCTGTTTTTGACAAAGGCCAGCCTGTCGAATAACTCTTTTTATATTCTAGTGTTCTCTTTGAATAAAGTTGATATTTACTTCCGTGGAGATTGTGGTGTTTTCATTGGAAAATGGTGACCTTATTTCTTATTCAATATTCAATTGAACTCTAACAAATGGCTTTCTTAATCGTGACATTCCTCCAGACCCATCGTAAAATCACTAAATATTAACCACTATTATGTACGATTATTAAGCACGTAATATAGTGTATTTTTACTACAGTTATTTTTTATAATAATTAATTGTAATAATTTAGATATTATAATAATGATAATATATATTAAAAACAGTCTTTGTTAATTCTTATGTTCTATTTAGTATGTTTTGTATTACTTATGTCCTTACTCCATTTTATACTTACATATTCTGTCGAATATTTATCCTCTACATCTACCTTTCATCTCCCTCATATATATAGTTGGGGTGTGTGTTTTGGCGGCAAATTCCTATCGTTATTAGTTTGATTAAAGATGACGGAGTTTTATACATTTTTTTTTTTAATTCTTAATTGTTTTCTCGACTGCGAAATAGATAAATGTACAAATACATCAAATAAATAACAAAGAAGATTACCCTAACCCTAACCCTAACCCTAACCCTTTTTTTCTCTCTCTTTTGTCAAAACTACAGACTAAAATAATAAAACGCCCTAAAAAAGCAAAAAACAACAACAATATAGAAAACAAGGATTGACTCCTGATGACGATTGCGACAATCGAAATCTCTTGAGATGTACCAAAAACGAAACAACCTCTCAGGACAATACTCTACCAATTGAAACCAGAGACACAAAAGCTAGCGCGCAGAGTCGAGAAAACAATCAAGAATAACAGAGAAAACTCTGTCGTCTATAAAAAACATATTTTTTGCTAACCTCGGAGAATGATAGCATGCTGAACGAACATATTCTACACTTATCCCCAAATGAGGAGGTAATGACTGGGAGCATAGTATAATGACGAGCGCTCCCCCTCCCTTTAAAAAAAGAGGAGTTAATGCCTTGGAGGATGATATCATGATAACAGAACAAATAGTACACTAACAACCCCCCTCAAACAAAGAAGATAATCATAGAAGGATGGTATCATGAAAAACGAACCTATACTATACTGGCCCCTATAAAAGGAGGTAATACCTGGGAGGACGCCCCCTCCAGAAAAGGAGAAGGTAATGCCTGTGAGTATGGTATAATGGAAACAGAATAGATACTACACTAGCCCCTCCCCCGAAAAAAGGTTGCCCCTTGGATTATGGTCTCATGACACCAGAAGAGATATTACCTTACCTCCTCTCCCAAAGGAGAATGTAATACTTGGGAGGATTACCCCACTCCCTTAAAAAGAAGGAGGTAATTCCTGGAATGACGGTCTTACGATACCACACTACTCTCCCCCATTAAAAGATA
Source organism: Sepiola atlantica (assembly GCA_963556195.1). Lineage (NCBI taxonomy): Eukaryota > Metazoa > Mollusca > Cephalopoda > Sepiida > Sepiolidae > Sepiola > Sepiola atlantica. Next base: position 90,469,933 of record OY744515.1, read on the forward strand.
ATACAATAATAGATTAAATCATTTTTATTTCATTCATTTAAAAATACCAAGCCATAAAAAACATTATTTTTATGGTTACTTAGCCTTTTGGCTAAGATCAAAGTGTAGTAGTATCTGTTCCGATGGATACTACACCCTATAGACCGGTATCGTCTTGACATTCGGGTCTTGATTCCGCCGATTTGCGGGTTTGTTCTGTGCAGTTCTAGAAGGTCCACCCTCCCAGGCTTTGCCTCCCCTCTTTAGGATGGAGTAAGTTTATCGCTTACTGCCTGAGGCGCCCCTACTGGGGAATGCCGACGGGGCTGCCCAGGCATATTTTGTAGGCCAGAGTGCTCATTTTTTCGGGCGCTGGCTTTTCAAATCCCACTTTCCCGACCTTGTGTCACATCTTACCGCTGTGGGAGGAAGATAAATAAAATCACAGCGTTTTACTATCGACAAAAATATTGCATATTTATAAGAACATATGAGAATGCAAAATCACAACTCTATATTACAGAATATTAATTTATTAGAAGCTTTTTATATAATAAATATGCAAATTAGGAAGACCTAAATGTGTTTGATGGTATATGCAGTTTGGTATATATACGGTATTTCAAAAGTCTGTATTGTATCATTGAATTAAATAAGCACAACCTGTTTTGATGTTTATATAGTTAGGATAGATGAAACAATACTTCGCGTTATTCATTTTGATAGTTAATCGGATTCGTATAAGACAATCTCGTGTTGAGCTATCGAAATGAATCGATTTTAATTAACAATGTGAAAAAAAGCTCAATATTTCTATACACGAAATAGAGCTTTAATAGTATGCATCTAGAGATGTAAAATAAAATTTAAACTAAATTTCAATACATAGTATATGTTTTTAATATCGGAAATGTATACAGTACGTTATGTATTAAGCTGTTTTTTTTGTTTATGCTATTGTCTGTGTGGATCATATTACTAAACAAGCGATTATTTAGCTCACAGGGCCGGATATAAGCAAGGAATACTACTAGTCTTATTGTTCACTTTTGGTATGCTGTGTCTAAATAATAGCTTGTATAGTAATATTATCTGCACAAACAATAGCATCAGCAAAAAAGAAGTGTAATACACAACATAGTATATATATATATATATATATATATATATATATATATATATATATATATATATATATATATATATATATATACAATGCGATGTTTTAATGGTTCTACACACTTATTAAAGGGTGTAATGATTAGGGTTAGGGTTAGGGTTATAATAATTATAGAAATAATCGACTAAAAGAAAAGGGGCTCAGCACATTTCTGGCTTCGAACTGTATAAAATATAATTTTAAAATTTATAATTGTAAACTGACGATTTGGGGAGATGTCCATTTTGTTTATTGCTTGCACAGGATTGACCGACAAGGTTAAAAAGGTCACAACTGATTTGTGTGGGCTGGATTGTTCAAAACAGCTACGTTTTAAAACTTGCACAGGGGAATAAACGCAAAATTATATATATATTTCGGTGCGTACGATCAAAATCAGAAATAATAATCTAAAAGGTTATTGCACCAGATTATATCGAGATTACGAAAACAATCCTTTACTGTTTAACTCATTAGCGCCCATGGTTGATTTTTTAGGACCAGAGGAATAATTAATCATATTTCAGCAACATCTGCATTTGTTCAGACATATCTATAGTTAGTCATAAAGATTAGAGTGTCTTATACATATTACACCTACTGTCTGATCTATGTTGGCAACACGGATATCTCAGTTTTCCGTATAATGTGAAAATCTAGAGTGGAAAGATATAGCCAGTTTCATCTATTATTCAATCAAAGATTGTTGGGTATGTATTCATTATAACCAAACCATATATTTATATATGAATACTTTAACTATCCTTAAAGTCAAGTAAATCTTTGAAAGTAATTTTGCTCAAATATGATATTGTATTTACAAAAGATTTTTGTAGAATTTGGTATATTAGGACTACTGTTCTCATCTTGGGTGTTTTTATCACAACGTTTCGGCCGATGTAACCTTTGACCTTCTTCAGGTGTACCTTGTCAGACTCGGGAATCTTTCTGCCGAACTCGGGAATCTGGACGAAATTTCGAACGTCGAGTCAGCCTAACTGGAAGTGCCCGGTGTTTTTTGGCCGATGTCCCCTGTGAACATACGTCCGGTGTTTTGCTAGTTTATATCTGCTCTGAACGTATGTACATTACAATCTTGGCGCAGTGGATATAGTACTGAGTATAATTCAATTCTCAGTGACAGTCATCTGAACGTTGAAGGTTCAATCCTAAGTGCGGGCGATATGAAGAATTGCGAATTACTGAAGACTTCTTCCCAGTCATGGCAGATGGAACGAGAGCATATTATCCCCGTGGATTTGATAAAAGGTTCCGTTCGAAATTCCGTCCAGATTCCCGAGTTGGACAGAAAGATTCCCGAGTTCGACAAAGTACACCTGAAGAAGGTCGGAGGTTACATCGACCTAAACGTTGTGATAAAAACACCCAAGATGAGAACAGTAGTCCGAATATACCAAATTCTACACAAAAAAAACGTCCAGATTCCCGCGTTCGGCAGAAAGATTCCCGAGTTCGCCAAAGTACACCTGAAGAAGGTCGGAGGTTACATCGGCCGAAATGTTGTGATAAAAACACCTAAGATGAGAACAGTAGTCCGAATATACCAAATTATACAAATTATTATTCCTAATTCTGCAATTATCAGCTCTTTTTTACTTAATAAGTATCTCATGGTAGTTAATTAGTAAGAAGTAATCGTAATTAATTAGTAGTTAATCGCTATACTTATCCTAATTAAGAGGTCACTGTAGCTTCGTTTATGCGCTGATTCTTTGATTTTTCTGATCTTCCAGTATTTTCATCTCTCTATTATTACAACACCTTTTCACATGCACTGGCGACCTCTTTTTTCATTCCGTGTATGCCTAATTTTGATGGCTCCCTTGAACTACAGCCTTTCGCTGTTTCTACAACCTTACCTCCAGGGGACTGCATTGTTTATCCTGTCTAGGACGGATACAATGCGACACATGCAAATATTGTAAATAACAACAATACCTTGTCACGATCGAAATATTTCTAGTATCTGATGTGTGTCACCTTGTCTCTCTTTTTTCTGTAGGGCGGGTATTCTCAGTCACGTAAGGTTTCATTGTCTTCCACAATATTGAATACATCTATAATATCCACTATTAAATTCGATTGTTCTTTGTATTCAGGTAGGTCGGTTCACAGGTAAGTTTAACCGAGATATTGTCTCTTTGTATCTAAATTTGGCGCAACATATGGGTCAGCTCCAAGCTGTGGTAGCGTATGTAAGTCGTTTGGTGGCAGCAAGAGGTCACTTCAAAGGTCACCGTCACAGATAGCAACTGCTCCACCCCCTTCGTATCTCATTCTTCATCTTTGGGGTGATCGGGCTCGGTTACGAGTTGACTTCTGATATAGTATGAAATATACATTGCAATTTCACATAGAGGTGTGAATATATCTGATTTAGAAGGATAACACTTCAAAATGAGATCTCCAAAGGTTAGTTTTACAAAAGGTTGTGTTTGTTCTAATCATGAGCTCAGTTTCCTGCGTCGATTAGATCCAGCGCGCCAAAACGATATGAGCTATTTCTGACACTTTCTCAAATTTTGAAAGCATCAAAGTTTGGGCGTGACCCATTTTGGGTACAATTATGGTAGTGTCCCTATTTACTGGACAGGGTTAAACACAAGTTCGGTTTCTAATGGAGCACTCTGGATTAGGAAAAAAATAAAACTTACCTCAGTCTAGAAAAGATTCTCCTTCACTGACCGAAGAGAGAAAAGATGGCATGTAGTGTAGTATCGTAACAGAAACTACACTTTGCTCCTCGTGATTGCTGGGAGAATTCATTTCTACGAGCTTTGTCGCAAGCTTTCAACGATCATTATCTCATTAAGGTTTTAAATTGGATTAAAAGCCCCAGTGAGTCATGGGTTTGCGTCTTTTCTTTCTTCTTTTTAAAACTTAGTTAACCTCAAACAAGGCAAGTTGCCACTATAGACGCAAGGGGCTACTTCAAGGAGGCGGCCTGACGCATCCGGAGTCAGGTCGGGGTTTCTGTCTGAGCAGATATGATGCAGAACCTGAAATCGGCTGTGAAAACACTGCTTCACTGAAGACCACCCTTGATGCACCTAGAAAATGTATTTTACAATTAAATAGATACTAAACTGAAAAGTTATGCTGATTTTTTTTTGGTGGAGGGGGTCTGTTTGTACGCAAATGGAAATAGGTGATTGGTTAATAAACAAGGAATAGAAGAGTACATCTTACTAAGAAGTAGTCCTTACGATGTCAATACCAGAGTTCGAATCTCACGTAAGTCTAAAGGAGTAAAAAAAGTCGATAGGTGTTTTATAAATGTAAAGACATTAGCATAATATCAACAAAAAAACACATAACATAATGAGGCCAGCAGCACCAGGAAAGAAGCTGCTGGAGTAGAAGGCTCTCCGGCATCTGGGGACCTCCACAGTGAATGGATGGGACCTAGCTGATTGTCGTGTTGTTCTAGTGTATTTGCATCGACGGGACACTAGAGCAGCTAGGTTCATCGGAGCACAATCCATTGAAGTATTTGTAAAACAAGCACTATGATGCAACATTGCGGCGATGAGACAGAGGCTGGAGTAGAGTAGTTTTTTCCACCGAATTTCACAAATATTTTCATCATACTAGCTATAAAGCGGTAGAAGCTTGGGAAAGATGGAAATTGACATACCCAAGTACTGTACCAAACGCTGTCCAAGGAGCTGGTATAAACTAATTTATAAATTTAAAAAATAAATAATTTTTCACTGCAAATATTAAATTGAGCTCAATAAAGAAAACAACCCGTTCTCTCAAACAATCAAGTTCTGACCATTTTCAACCATCATCTCTTACCCTAAACCTTACTCTAACCCTAACCCTAAAACCAACCCTAACGCTAACCCTAACCCTAACGCTAACACTAACCCTTACTCTAACCCTAACCCTAATCCTTACTCTAACCCTATCCCTAACACCAACCCTTACCCTAAACCTTACCCTAAACCTAACACCAACCTTTACCCTAACCCTAACCCTAACCCTTAACCTTACCCTAACACTAACCATTACCCTAATCCTTACCCTAATCCTAACCCTTACCCTAATCCTAACACCAACGCTAACCCGAGCCCTAACCCTTAACCTAACCCGAACCCTAACCCAAACACCGACCCTAACCCTAACCCTAACCCTTACCTTAACCCTAACCCTTATCCTAACCCTAGCCCTAACCCTAACACCAACCCTTACCCTAACCCTAACCTTTACCCTAATCATAACCATAACCTTTACACGAATGCTAACCCTAACCCTTACCCTTACTCATTAACTCTTATCCTCGAGCGGATTTTTGGCCTTGATGTGCGGTTACTCATTTGTACAAAAAGCATAAATTACATCATTTTGTAATCATTATTAGGTGTCTATGTGGAATCTCAATAGAAGAAGTTCACAATTCTGCACATTTAAAGTAGTCGAGGGCGACCTGAAATTTCCTGTTTCATTAGCTACGATACCGAGATGTAGGGGAGGGTGGCATTACATTCCGTGGTTTGCTTTACTTACTCTTGATCTCCACCTTATAATGCTAAGCAACGAGGCATCAAGTACAATTTTTTTAGTCCTAGGTATGACTCGGCCAAGGATTGAACCTAGATTTCTCGACCCATTAGCGAATACTCTAACCATTATCCCAAATGAGCCGATAGAACAATAAATTCAACAATATAACGATGTAGACAATATAACGATATTGACAATATGACGTATGAATAAATATAATGTAGTTTTCGGTTTCTGGAGAATAACTGAAGTTTGGGCCACGCGGACTCACTTTTTAGTTGCAGAGTTCTGGTGTCGGAGTCGAAGGTTTATGAAGGAGTCGGACTCGTAAGAATGCTAGGAGTCGGAGTTGGATTTTTTTATCTCCAACGAATCAAAATGACCGTCTGAATTTTGAAAGATTTTAGAATAATGGGTCGGAGTTGGAGTTTTTTTAATTCTGGGAGTCGGAGTCGGAGATTATACCTACCAACTCCTCAACCTTGGTTAGTAACCAAGGTGTCATTAGAAGTGACGTAGCATGATGTCCACAAGTTAGATGAAAGAAACCTACGTGGCTCTGCTACCACACGGTAGGGGGAGGGACTTTGTGACGTCAATTTATGCTACCATAAATGGTCATGCAGTTTGTATTAATTTGTTTATTCAGATTATAATTCGTATCTTGGTTATTATATTCACAACGTTTCGGCCGATGTGATCTCCGAGATTCTTCAGGTGCGTCTTCTCGAACTCGGGACACTATACGGAAGTTCGCACTAAATCCTTTATTTACTAAACACGTGGCGCAACAGGCAATGGTGAGTGTTATTACCAGTAAAATTATGACTAACTGAAAAATTAATGGGTGGAAATCAACGAACATCTCGTAATTGTTTTTTTTTAACTGCTGGAAAGTATTTCAAGGGAAAAATCAGGAAATTACCGGCGTGGGATCACTTCCTAGATACACTTATGTATATCAATGTAAGTTTGTTTGTTTTACTTTGACTTCAGTATACGTGATGTTCGTGTCAGTTAACGGCGTTAGTTCGTGCTCAAGTGGCGTAAATATGTTTCGTTGGCGGGAGTTTATGGCGGGCACTTGCGTGTTGGAGACGAGTGACTCATAACTGTCACTACAACAAGCGTTGGTCGGGTCAACACGGCAATTGGAGGGGGCGCTCCTTTTTTACGGTCAGGCGAAGATGAACGGTAAGGAAGGCAAAACGAAGTCATATCTGGCACAGCTTGAGTAGGTATTGTATGTACCAGTCAGGGATACGTCCTTGACAATCAGTCCGACACTGGATTTTCTGCTGTTAGACTGATGTATGATTCTGTTCAATACCAGTGCTGCATTACCCGTTCTTTCGGGGTACCCGGTAAGATCCAACAAGAATGACAAAGAACAGAACGTATATGGAAACACTTTGGTTTTCTTTATATCCCATCACCGGATGGTTTACGCCGGCTACGCACACACATATATAAAAAAATATTTTGACATACTTTTGTCTCATGAAAGTCGTTTTTCTTGCTTGGTTTCCGCTAGAAACTCGTGCATATATACATCCAATTGGAAAGCAATTTCCTCTGCATTGTCTATCCGAGCGTGAACTGAAGCAATTGTTCCACAAACACTTCCAATTGTCTGATTGATAAAATACAAGCCAGGGGTTTCCTTCACGGTACCAACTTGCTTATCAGTCGCATTTTTAGTCAGCGGACAGGAAAGCTTAACAGCAAGACGGGCTTGGGTATCATAGCCAATAAAGCTTCATCGGTGCCATAAACATCGGTAAACTCCCATTCTTCCAGTACTTCGATACTCCGATCACGAAGCGATTCGGTTCTTCGTGTTTTTGAAACCGTCGTCTTTCAAGTCTCTTTGCACCGCGGAACCTTCTCCTTTTTAACAGTTATCAAGTCGCCTTTTTCTTCATTCTCGACGTCCCATCAACAATGGGCTCGTCCACGATTCATTTATACCACTCTTCATTATCTTACACTAGGAGGCAAACAGCTTTACATTCTTTCTACGAAAGGGTTACTTTATTGCTTATTGCCTTATGCGCCCCTACCGGAGTATGCCGACGGGGCAGCTCAGACATTTTTGTAGGCCAGAGTACACTCCACCCAGTGCGCTAGCTTTTCAAACACCCACCTGACCTTATGTCTAACTTTCTTCACAGGAGATAAATAAACATACAATATACTTATATTCTTAAGATGCGTCCATTCCATCTATTCTTAAGATGCGTCCATTCAATCTGCGCGTTAAATGATGAAAATCATCATTCAAACAACAAAAGCATGACAGACCGACAAAATTGTTATAGCAAATTCAAGCGTGACAGACCAAGGAGCATGCTAATTCAAACTTAAGCGTGAGAGACCAACTAAATGCAGTTTAAAATCTAAGTGTGACAGACCGACAAACATGATATTTTAAACTTCAGCGTGACAGACCAACGACTATAATAGTTCAAACTTAAACATGAGAGACCAACAAAAAATGTTTCAAACTTGTACTTGACAGACCGACGAAAATTATATTTCAATCATAAGCGTAACAGACCTACAAACAGTTTGTTTGAAATTTGAATGTGACAGACGAACGAATATGCTAATTCAACTTAAGCGCGAGAGACTAACAAAAATGCTGCCTCAAATATAAACGTGACAGACCAATGAAAATTTTATTTCAAACTGAAGCTTGAGAGACCGAAAAAATGGTTTTTTTTTTTCAAATTCAAGTGTGACAGACCAACGAACATGCTAATTTAAACGTAAACGTAACATACCAAGTCTATTATAAAGATATAAAGCTTGACAGACGAATCAAAATTATATGTGTAACGTAAGAGTGACACAAGAACAGACAGACAAAGCCTCTTATATGGATTTCTGGATGCATCTAAATCTGCGAGTTTAGTGAACATACACGGTATTTCAGACAGACGGATAACAATGATAATTTAAATCTAAGCGTGACAGACCAACGACTATAAGAGTTCAAGCCTAAAACATCAAAGACCAGAAAAATGCTGCTTCGAACTTAAGCATGACAGACCATGCTATTTCAAACTTAAGCTTGACAGACCAATGATAATGATGTAGTGTCTGTTCTGATTCTATACTTTTGCTTTTCTGTCCTCAGTCAGTAAAGGAGAAATCCTTTTGGACTGAGGCAATTTCAATTTTTGTCCTAATGCAGAACGCTCCTTTTATTAATTTCTTTTTTTCCTATGTTTTTGCCGTTTTTCAACAAATTTTAAAATCTGCACTTTTTGTGAAGACGTTCATTGATCCGAACAAAACTGTTAAAATCACTCGTGTTTTTGATGCTTTTTTCTTGTATTTGATTTGTTTTACTTTTGTCTTTTTCACGCACCTGTCCTTACAGCATTTCATTTTATGATATATCGGTCATTTGCTCCTCATATATATATATATATATATATATATATATATATTAATTATTTATTACCTACAGACATCGATGTTTCATGCTTACACAATCTTCAGTGCAGGAAACTAATTCCCGACGGGCGACGGGCGCGAACTCCGACCACAAACCGCCACTAATTCGCAAGTCAGGAGATTTAGTTAAGAGTTATCAACAACAACAACAACAACAAACTCGTTGGAACTCGCAATGAAGCTAGTAGTACTGCTTGTTATTAAATTCACTCAGAATCAGGTTCGTATTATATTCCAATAACCATGTTATTATTTTATTATTTTTATTTTTTCACATTTCCAAAAAACATAAAATTTCTGTGAGATATATTTTTTACTGTCCGTTTTATTTGTCTTGTGCCAAACAACATTTTTATGTCAATATCGTCTCTGCCACATTGCAAAATCATCAGAAAAATTCACAAAGAGTAAAAAGTTCTTGGATTAAAGTGTCTTGAAAAAACCTACACTATACAGTGGTTCGTTTTGGGGTGAAACCAAACAAAAAACAAAGAAAACAAATAAAAATAATAAAATAAAAACATGGTTATTGGAATATAATATGAACCTAACTTATATATGCTCTGTTGTCACTAATTGACAATCATCGAGCTGAATCTTTTAAGGAGACTGCAAAGTAAAAGGGCACTGATAGTATATGCTAATACATATATATAAATAATTATATATATATATATATATATATATATATATATCAGCACACATGTGCTAGCGTCATCACTACACCTATCCGGAATTTCTAAAACTGTCTCTCCAATAACATCGGGAAAAATCGTGTATCTACGGTGATGACGTCGTTGATGTCGACAATGAACAAAAGTAAACCAAAGAAAAGATTGACTGTATACCACTGAAAAAGGCTTGTTAAGCCGAAATATTTGGACTAAAAAAATGTTTCATTTATTTGAAAAGAAAAATCTCTTGCATCGTGATATCTGGTTTTCTATCTAATTTTCATAATGTTCACTAACCATATGTGTTTAATGTAGTGCTATTGCATTCAATACACACACACACAAGTACCATCATACCAGTAATTATAGGAGCAACAGGACTAATGAAAACAAATTTCAAAAGCTATCTGGCGAGTATACCCGGTGAACCGAGTGTAAGAGAAATACAAACAATTGCACTTAAAGGGACGGTTAGAATCTTAAAAAGATCTCTAGGCTGGAGTGTCTGAAATAGCCGGTGAATGTCTGGCATCCAGCAAAAACAGAAAGATAAGAAAAATAAAAATAAAGAGAGTACATGCGTCATCACTACACCTATCCGGACTTTTAAAAACTGCCTCTCTAATATAATCGTCTATCTTCGGCTTTGACATCGTTAGATCTAGACAATGAAGAAAAAAAGAAAACAAAGAAAAATATTTCCGTATATATTCGTTTTTATTAAACTATTTTAAGATTGGAATATAGGTATCTGAAGAACCTATATCTTTTTAATTATGCTGGGCCCATGTGGGAAAAGTCCAAAAGCATTAATTCGCAATACTCTCTGCCCCCGTTATGGGGAAAACCAGGGGATACAATCTAGCGGTGCACAGAACCGATGACCACCAAATTGGTCACCTACAAGGTTAAAAAATATCCCTACCCTCTATGTTTACCTTTTCCAATGCTTACATTAGATTTTAATTGATAAATGTGTCTACTTCAGGGGCGGACAACCTTTTCAGAGTGAGGGACAGATGAGACTTTAGGAAGGAGATCGCGGGGCTGAGTGAAAAACGAAATCTCAGAATTACTATATTTTGTTTACATGAATAAATTGTAAAAAAATTGCATTGGACACTCCACAAATCTGATATGTTTTCTCAAGAGACTTCTGTATGTGATGTTATAAAAGGTGCCGACGAAGAGCCATTTTGGAACCATAAAAAATAATAACGGGGAAGTAGCAAGTTAATCCAGCATTCGTTTTGACACCTCACATAAGTTCTCTGTTTCATGCCCTTTCCTCGTCTCACGTTTTCTCTTTGCCTCTCTCTTTCTCTTTTTCTATTTTTATCTCAGGCCAAGGATTTGAAATTAATAGTTAAAGAAAAATGAAATATACATGCATCATCGTTCGCTGATGTTTATAGATTTTTATCCAACTGTAAATCTTAATTGAAACCTACTTTTACATCTATGTCACAAAATGATATGAGTTTTACTGGAATGTCCACGGGCCAGATTGCAATAATAAAGCATAACCGGGTGGCGGGCTGGACGCTAAGATTTCGCGGGCCGGATGGGGTCCGCGGGCCGGAGGTTGCCCGCCCCTGGCTTATATGAAGTGCACCATGATAACACTTTGAACAAAACATTCTTTATAAGAAACTGAATAAGAAAGGTGTGTGCATATTGGGGAGGGTCTCATTGCATCGTGTTTAATCTCAGTCAAGAAAAATACTATTATACACTTGACGTTTAGTACATAGCGAAATCAGCCGGCGCGATCTGGTTTAACGGCTCTACATTAATAACTGAGTGAATGACTCGCCATGCACAGTTGACCAAGCTCAAGTCAACTGAAGCCACCCATACACTGTCATAACAAAGTACTTATGTTTACGTAAAGGCTTCTTTCACCGGAAGCCAAAGCGGAGATCTACGAAGCATGCCGAAGAGACGACATCGGCTATTAGAAAGCCGAACCTTATCTTTCACCTGCTCCCCCCTTGCCTTGTTCGTATATAGAAATAACCTATGACTACATGTTTTATTTAAATATATGGAGATTCACTTGCAAGTGAAGCAAATGAACAATACATGCACGTTATATATATATATATATATATATATATATATATATATATATATATATATATATATATATATAGTACACGTATTGTATTAGTTTCTGTAGATGTAAATCCGTTGAAACTCCAGTGTTTATTAAAAGTGCTCAATAACAAGTAGAGCTATTCTTAAGTATAAATTGTTATTTATACAAACAGTATTGGTTACATATGTGCATACATGTTTCGGCTGTACTCTTCACAGACAGTCAATCTCTTCAGACTAAAGAAAACAGATAAGTGAGATGGATTTGGAAAACTTTCCCTTTACATAAATCGTTTTTTGTGGATGAGATATTTTTTATAAATTAGTATCGGATTACATTCTTTACTTGTTAACTCTTTCAATTAGTATGTGTGTGTGTATATTTATATATATTTATATATATATATATATATATATATATATATATATATATATATATATAAATATATATATATATATATATACATATTCTCTATCTAATATATAAATAAAAGTCAGTCGAATTCAAACAGTTAGACCTAAATAGCATTGAGTCTGACAAATCGATATCTGATTCTGAAAAGCAATTTTTGTCCGTTATTCATATCTAGTAAAAGCAATAAATTAATGAATAAGAATTGAATATATAATTTTTAAATCCGGTAATTTTGTTGATATTTTAAATTACCTGCCCTTGGTTCAATTTGGAAGTCCCTAGATATAATATTTAGTTCATGTTTTTGCATATGACTTGAGAAACAAAGTGTTTACACTCTTCACTTTCCCTGTGGATATAGTGTAGGTGAAAGGGTTTTATAATAGAATTTAATTCAAAGTTAACATCTTTTTTTCTTCAAGAATATGCAGGATTTTTCGAGGAAAGTGTCAATAGAACATCTTCATCTCAAGACGGACAATAGCAGAAGACCAGTACAATAGTTTCAAATATCAAAAGCTAGCACTTTTACATGATTATAGCTAAATAAGCGTATATGCCATGTAGCGCAGTGCACGATTAAGATATGTCCTTAATAGATAGTAGCCGGAAGAAGAAGGCCAGATTAAGCGAGAGTAAAAAGATTCCATTAAAAGTTATAGATTAAAATTAGGGTTAGGGTTGGGGTTAGGATTAGAGTTAGGGTTAGGGGTAAGGGTAACGGGTAAAGGTAAGGGTAAGGGTAAAGGTTAGGGTTAGGGTTAGGGTTAAAGCAAGGGTTAGGGCTAGGGTTAGTGTTAGGGTTAGGGTAAAGGTTATGGTTATGGTTAGGGTTAGGGTTATGGTTAGGGTTAGGGTTAGGGTTAGGGTTAGGGTTAGGGTTAGTGTTAGTGTTTGTGTTAGGGTTAGAGTTAGGGTTAGTGTTAGTGTTAGTGTTAGTGTTAGGGTTAGGGTTAAGGTAAAGGTTGAGGTTAGGGTTAGGATAAGGGTAAGGGTTATGGTTATGGTTAGGGTTACGCGTCAGAATATCGCTAAACGAACAGGAAGTCGCTGTAGACACATACCGGATAAGCTGATAAAACCTTTCTTTGTTTTTCTGAAGTGCCAGAAAGAGAGAGAGGGGGGGGCATTTGGATTTGAGACAGCTGCTTCCTCTCCTATGGGAGGTATTGTGTATGTTTACTGTCTACTGAAGAAGAAGGAACACTCCGAAAGTGTTGTTATTTATTAAAAAGAAGACGACAACAACGAAAAAGATGCAAACACAATAACAACAACAACAAAGATGCAATTATTGCAATATTTAGATGTGGGTGTGTAAGAATGTTAAAAAAAACGGTGGTTTTCACTTTAGGCTAGAGTAAGGAAGAAGTGAAAAATCCCATTAGAAGTTAAAATATTAGAATTAGGGCTACGTGTCAGGATATTGAGCCATAGACAGGAAGTCGCTATTGACACGTAACACATAAGCTGAGAAAATCTTTCTGTCGTGTTTAGAACAGCTGCTCCCCCTTATGGAAAATGGGTTACGGTATTATGTATGCATATTCTATACTGGAAAAGAAAAAAGAACCCCCACCCCCCAGGATCATTGTTAACCTCAAATGATTGCATGCTGTCTTTATTAATAACATTTACACCCGCTGTTGTTAAAAATAAGATGATAACAAGATGAGAGAAAAGAAACCACTGCGGCGTGTCATCTACACAATAAGACTCTAGCTGTTTATGTGATGAACGGATTATTTCTTGGGATCGAAGAATTGGTCAACTGCAGTGCTGCAATGATGTGCATACTGTTTCTGAAAATAATCTTCTATTTGAAAAGAAAAGGAAAGAAAAATGAAAAAAAAGGGAGAAAAGAAGAAAGGAAAGAAGGGGGAAAGAATAAAAAAGAGGAAAGAAAAGGACAAGAAAGAAAGAAAGAAATAAAGGGAGAAAGAAGGAAGAAGGAAAGGGGGAAAACGAAGAAGGAGAGACTAGCAAAAGAAAGAAAGAACGAGGACTAAGGAAAAGGAAGAAAAGTAAGAGAAACATATAAAAATAAAGAAAGGAAATAAAAGAAAGGGAGGGTGAATGAGAGAAAGACAGAAAGAAAAAATGAAAGAAAGTGAGGAAATGAAAAAGAAGGATAAGAATAAGAAAAAGCCAATAAAAATGTTATTAAGAAAAAAATTACATTTCATAAAACAGAAAAAATTAGATGATAACAACAGGAGAGAGAAGGTACCACTGCAACGTGTCATCTACACAATAAGTCTCCAGCTGTAAGTACCCACATCACGTGAGCTTCGACCAAAATATTCAATATGTGGCTGATCGTAATAGTTATTTTACAGTTCGCGTTGACCAAGTGTAAATTGAGCACTCAACTTCTGCTCGGTTATGCGAGGAAAGAGTTTAGTTCAACACCGTGTCTGATGTGACTAAAACGTGCCATGCCTTTCTGAATGTAAACAAAACATAAACATATATTTTCAAATTGATTTGATCTTGGAATAAGATTTTTCGGCGATTTGTGACTTTCATACTGTCGTTTTTCACTCCGCGGCAAATGACGCCGTTTGTCATATACGGATGGCCAGAAATGAAAAAAAAAACTTTCTCCACAATTAATACCAATGTCAGACTTGTCCAACGAAAATATTACTTTTATTGTGTAATAAACAAATAATTAACAGAATACCGGATCTATTTTTTTTAACATAATTTATTTGTTTTTTTATTTTATTGTTTTGAACACTTTCTTTTATTGTTTTCTCAAATTGTTTTTTAGCTTAAATACTTAATACAGACATAACATTTTTGAGGTTTAAAACTTAAAATAAACTTTAAGATTTAAAACAAACAAAAAACAACTTGTGAAAACATTTTTAAAAATACAATATTACGTCTGTATTAAGACTTTTGAACCAAAAACAAAAAAAAAGTGTTCAAAACAATTAAATAATAATAAAAAAATTATTAAAAAATAGATCCGGTATTCTGTTAATTATTTGTTTATTACGAAATAAAAGTAATACATTCGTTGGACAAGTCTGAAATTGGTATTAATTGTGGAGAAAGTTTTTTTATCATTTCTGGCCATCCGTATATGACAAACGACGTCATTTGCTGCTGAGTGAAAACGACAGTATGAAAGTCACAAATCGCCAGTATTTGTTTAAATTGTAGAGTGGAGAAAGTTTTTTTTATCATTTCTGTCCATCCGTATATGAGAAACGAGTGAAAACGAAAGTATAAATGTCACAAATCGCCGATTTTTCCATTAAAAAATTGTATATACTTTCTACATACAATGAGTCGTTCATAATATTCATTGTGCTTCAGTATTAAACAACATAAAAAAAGTTGAGTTGCTAATTCAAACCAAGTCAAATGTTAACTGCATATTTTGATTGAAGCTAAGCAGATTTTATTGGATTTTTTTATAGTTTTTTTTTTAATTTAGTGTTTTTGTTCTAATTGTTTTATTTTATCTCTCCCATCTCTGCCATATCTCCCCCTCTCTCTAATACACACACTTTCTCTCTCCCCCACTTTCTCTCTCTCCTTCTCTCTCTCTCCTCCTCTCTCTAACACTTCCCCTTCTCTCTAGCACTCCTTCTCTCTCTCCCTCTATCTGACACTCCCCCTCTCTCCCACTCTCTCTCCCTCTCTCTCTCTCTCCCTCTCTCTCTCCCCCTCTATCTAACACTCCCCCTTCTCTCTAGCACTCCTTCTCTCTCTTTCCCTCTATCTGACACTCCCCCTCTCTCTAACACTCCATCTCTCCCCCTCTCTCTAACACCCTTTCTCTCCCTCTCTCTCTATCTCTCTCTTTACACACTCTCTCTCTCCTTCTCTCTCCACCCCCCCCTCTCTCTACCCCTCTCTCTCTTTCTCTAATACCCTCTTTCCCCTGTCTCTCTTTAATAGTCTGCTGCTCTCTCTCTCTACCCCTCTCTCTCCATCTCTCTAACACTCCCTCTCTCTCTCTAACACTCCTTCTTTCTCTCCTTTTCTCTGACACTCCCCCTCTCTCTAACACTCCCCTCTCTCCCCTTATCTCTAACAGCCCCCCTCTGACTCTCCCCCTCTCTCTCTCTCTCTCTCTCTCCCTCTTTCCTCTGTATCTCTCTAATACTCTCCTGTTCTCTCTACCCCCTCTCTCTCTCTAACACATTCTCTCTCTCTCTCTCTCTCTCTCTCTCTCTCTCTCTAATACCCTCTTTCCCCTGTCTCTCTCTAATATTCTCTTTCTCTCTCTACCCCTCTCTACCTCTAACACATTCCCCCTCTCTCTACAATACACTTTACTCTATTTCTCTCTATAAATCCCTTTTCTCTCTCTATCTCTTTTTGATGTGTTTAAATTTGTTTTTATGATTTATCTTTACTTTAGCTTTTTCACGTTAAGTGTTCGTTTTTTATTCAGAGCACGAATAAATACATACAAAATTAAATGTTATTGACACCAGAGATCAAACCTCGATATGGAGATGCGTGTCACTTCTTTTGTTAAAGATACGGTGACGCTCCGATGACTGTTGCACAATCAGAACGTATATTCTTTTGATGTGTGTGTGTTTGGCGATAAAAATCATATTTCAAACTTAATCGTGACAGACCAAAGAAAATCGCATTTTTAAATATCTTTAAACCAATCATACAAGTCCCTATTTACTTGACTCCCCACGAAGGCACAGTTAGACACCAGCTTGGTTTTTGAATGTCAAAAAGGGTCATCCTGGATTGGGACCATGGTTTTCAACGTGTGGATCGTGACCTACATGGAGGGGACGATCACAAACCTTTGTTATGAGGGTCGCAAGAACTGAGAAGTGTGTGTAAGAGAAATTGTTGTTTAATTTTTAAAAAACTTTTTTTTAACATAGTTCACCCCAAACAAGGCAAGTTGCCACTGTAGACGTAAGGGGCTACTGAGAATTACGGTGGAAGTTTAGGGGGTCATCCTTAATTAGGAGTTGTGCAGCGAGATACTTGTTCACATTAGTTTTCTGCATGTTGTGCAGTCGAAGAAACAAGGAGCAGGGAGAGGGTTCCAAAGGCCGGCAGCTCGAGGAAAGAAGCTATTGGAGTAGAAGGCTCTCCAGCATCTGGGGACCTCCACAGTGAATAGATGGGATTTAGCTGATTGTCGGGTTGGGCGAGTGTATTTACGTCGGTGGGGCACCATAGCATCAAGTTCATCGGAGCACATTCCATTGAAGGACTTGCAAAACAAGCACAATGATGTAATATTGCGGCAATGGAACATAGGCTGCATCTTGGTGGATAGTGAGGGACCTATCAGATTAAAGACTCTTTTTTGGACCTTGTTTAAGAGAGAGAAACTAGTGGATGGTGCACCAGCCCAGATGTGACAACAATACTCAATGCATTGGGTTAATGGTTGCTTTGTAGAGATATAGGATACTGTCAGGTGTGAGAAGTTTTCTGGCATGGTAGAGGGGCCCCACTTTCTTTGCAGCAGCCTTGGCAATATCTTCTATGCATTTTTTCCCCCAATGCATGTTACCTGTGAATGTTAGGCCGAGAATATGCTAGATAGAATTAGAATTAATAATATAATTAAGTTTACTTTGAGGATGTTGGCCCCTTTACAGGGTGCAGGACCCTTTTGCATGATGAAAGCTCGCGTTCGCATGGAAAATGTTTTATTTCTCTATTGAGTACTTTTAAACTTTGCATTTTTGGAGGCCAAGACATTACCAGTTTATGGGGTGTAGTATCCATCGGAACAGATACTACACTTTGATCTTAGCCAAAAGACCAAGAGTATTTATTTACTCCTCTCCAGGAATTAGGCACAAGGCCAGTTTTATCTTACTCCCACAAGTAAGATGTGACCCAAGGTCGGGTCGGGAAAGTGGGGTTTGAAAAGCCAGCGCCCGAGAGGTGAGCACTCTGGCCATTAAAAATTACCTGGGCAGCCCCGTCGGCATTCCCCGGTAAGGGCGCCTCAGGCAGTAAGCAATAAATTTACTCCTCCCCAAAGAGGGGAGGCGAAGCCTGGGAGGGTGGACCTCCTAGAACTGCACAGGACAGACCCATAGACCAGCGTAAATCAAGCCCCAAAGGCCAAGGCAATACCAGTTTATGGGGTGCAGTATCCATCGGAACAGATACTACACTTTGATCGTAGCCAAAAGGCCAAGAGTATTCCACATCAAAGTTAAGCAACTGATACATTACTGTAGGTGCTATATTCGGCTCTACACGATTCTGCCTGTATACCATTTAGTGGCTGTAACGTGGCCTGCTAAATGTTCACATTATTGTTTGACTGTGTGATCTCATCAGACCAGATCAGACTTATTGCATAATAAGTGCTGAAAATCCATAGCTGTTATGAAGAGCCTGGACTTTTCAATATCATCACTAAGAACATGGTGCATGGTCTCTGTAGTCGATTAAAACCAAGCTACCCATGTATGAAGGGCGGTGTATGCTCAAAGCATTATCTTAAATACCTGCTCCGAGAGACAGTCACTGTGGATGATAGATACCCTCTCTATCGCAGAAGGTCACCTTAACTTATGTTGCGTTCAAGGAGGCTTTAGAAGGAACACTATACAACAGATGGATTGTACCATACTGCTCTTTGTTATCAAATCTATTTAATGCTCACATCAATGTAAAGTTCTGTAATTGTGTTAAATCCATAAACTATATATGCAAATATATGAACAAGGGCAGTTATAAA
The DNA here is from genome assembly GCA_963556195.1 of Sepiola atlantica. NCBI lineage: Eukaryota > Metazoa > Mollusca > Cephalopoda > Sepiida > Sepiolidae > Sepiola > Sepiola atlantica. Next base: position 90,488,964 of record OY744515.1, read on the forward strand.
GCATGTTGCATTATTTTCACAATGTACATACAGACCGACATGAAGAGAATTGGAAGTATGTATGCTGGAACCGCTTTCTGCTTCAATTTACATTTTGGGATCGTATGAGAAATAGTTGAGAACACTGGTTCACATCTTTGTGTTATTATTTCATTGATTTTTACATTTTAAGTTTAACTGCAACACTGATGATGTACATGTAGGCAGGCGCCTTTGCTAGAGTTTGTTAATAACAGAAATATTATGCTATTTTACATGTAATTAATTAATTACTTTCTGATAAATTCGATGTAACTTAACAGCTATCTTTATTTGCCGATTACCCTTTATGACGTCATGGCGAAAAAGCGAAGTTATTATGATTCATTTCTCAAATTTGGATTTGGATTTAGGGTTAGGGTTAGGGTTAGGATTAGGATTAAGATTAGGATTAGGGTTAGGGTTACGGTTACGGTTACGGTTACGGTTAGGGTTACTGTTAGGGTTAGGGTTAGGGTTACTGTTAGGGTTAGGGTTGTGGTTAGGGTTTAGTGTTAGGGTTTAGGGTGTAAGTTTAGGGTTAGGGTTATGGTTAGGATTAGGATTAGGGTTAGGGTTAGGGTTAAGGTTAGGGTTAAGATTAAGATTAGGGTTAGGGTTAGGGTTAGGATTAGAGTTAGGGTTAGGGTTAGGATTAAGCCAAAAAGCCACACACTGAGTTGGTTGCCTTACGAAATGACTCAACAAAACAAGATGACTTAAACATAAGAGCTGATTTTCATTTTAGTCAGCCATGATTTCTTCGTATTCTAAAGTTGCAAGTAGAGCCATCCACCATTTGATGCCCTTTTCATCGACCTATTGGTGTGAAGCTGGCTTTTCCGCGTTGTTGAGAAGAAAAGCAAAATTCAGGAACAGAATGGTTGTGGGGCCAGATCTGAAGTTAGGGTTAGCGTTGAGGTTAGGGTTAGCTCTGTCAACAACGGTGCCACAGATAGATAAGCTGGTCACCAACATGCAACACCAGCAATTTTACTGACGCTGTTTATAGTGTATGAAAGATAACCAAAAAATACGGTTTTGTTCAACAGATGGTTTCACATTATTTTTTAATTACGATTGTTTTCTACTGCGTGTACACAGCTATGCTTCAATCAACTATTTTGAAAAGGGGTCGTCAGGTCATATGGGTTTCTCATAAAGTGAGTAATATTGACACATTATTTTTTTGTAAACTTTATCATTTAGGGGGCACCTAACCGTATCATACTCTCACAAAGAAAGAAAATACATTATAACTTAAATGTCATGTTATAATTAGTGCGTATAATCGCCATGGGACAAGTACTTTACTCTATATATATATATATATATATATATATATATATATATATATATATATATATAAGAGTGTTGCGACAAATCCGACACTTGGCAAAAAATAGGCAATAAAAATAAAATTTGTACATGCAGAGACCAGACAATTTATTTAGTAACATTCAGAGCTACATACATTATTTTTCAATGTAACCGCCGCCAGCGGAGACGACCATCTCAAGACGGGCGCAGAATGACTCACACACTTTGGCAACTATATCCTTGTCTATAGCGGCGAACGCCCCGATGATGGCATACTTCAGAGAGTGGGTCATGTTTTGAGCGTTCTTGTTGGTCTTGGTCTCGATCACGCTACAGAAGAAATAGTCAAGGGAGTTGTAGTCGCGTGATGGGGCGGCCACATGTCTGGCGACCAATGATGACTAACATTGTTGAGTACCACACCTGGGTCGTCTTGGCCGTGCGTACAGGTGCGGAGTCTTGCTGGAATACGTATGGGCGCCCTGTAGTTATCTGGTCCATCCTAGTCTTCACCAAGCTCTTCATCGCCACCTGATATTTCGTTTACTTTTTGTCAAGTGTCACATTTGCTGCAATACCCTATATATATATATATGTTTCAAATCGAAAGACATTTCTTCAAATGGATTTACATATTTGATGAGAGCGGACCACCGCTTGAAACGCGTTACATAAAATGATAAAATAACAAAATAATAAATAAATGTTGAAAAAACTTTTTACAAATGTTGGTAGCCTTACTCCTTTACATATATACTTTTCTCTCATTGGAACTGCACTAATACTGCACTACCCTCTTTTCTCTCTCTTTCTCTCTCTTTCTATCTCTGTCTCTCTCTCTCTCCATATATATATATATATATATATATAATTTTTTTATATATATTAAATTTTATATATATAAAATGGCATACTAGTGGGTTCCCCCACATGTGAGTTTGCTCTTTTATTTGTTTTTTATTTGGTTTCACCCAAAAATGAACAACTGTATCGTGTAGTTTTTTTCAAGACACTTTAATCCAAGAACTTTTTAGTGTTTGTGAATTTTTCTGATGATTTTGTAGTGTTGCAGAGACGATATTGACATAAAAATTTTGTTTGGCTCACGACAAATGAAACGGACCGTAAAAACATATCTCGCAGAAATGTTATGTTTTTTTTGAAATGTGAAAAAATAAAAATAATAAAATAAAAAAATGGTTATTGGAATATAAAATGAACCTGACTTGCATAGCCATAATTTTACTTTTTTGAAACGGTTAATTGTATATGTGTACCTTGATTTGTAATCTTTAGACATTCAAGCTGTCCCTTAACATTTTCACTGTTCGTAACAGGCAAGCCTTTTGCAGAATTTGAAAATAAATTGTCTCGGCACTCTGTTTAAACCGTTTATGGTGGCTTTTCATTATGGTTCCAAGCATTCCAATTATAACGGAAATCACCTTTACTTCTTTACATTTCCATAGTCTAACTAATTCCCATTTTAGATCCGGATATTTATTTATTTTTCATGTTATGTCTCCTGCACACTGGTGTCGAAGGGGCAGGCTATATCAATGATTAAGCAAGTTCTCTTGTTTTTGTTTAGAAAAATTAAGTCGGGTTTGGAATGTCTAAGAACCTTATCAGTTTGTATGCGCATGCCCCAAAGAAGTTTAACATTGTTGTTCTCTTGTACTACTTCTGGCTTATGCTCATACAACTTCTCACTGTTGTCCAATTCATAAAGTTTGCATATATTCCAGTGCAGTACCTGAGCGACTTTGTCGTGTCGCCATTTTTTATACTGATATTGTGCTAGCATTGGGCATTCAGATACGATATGCGCTAAGGTTCCTTTCCTTTCATTGCACAATCGGCACATAGGTGATTCTGCAGTTTTGTCAATGTAATATTTGATGGACCTAGTGTGAGTGGCTTGTTCCTGGGCTGCCATTAAGGTAGGTGTGCGCTCGGTAGATCTTTTGAGATAACCCCTGACCAACCAATTCCAGCTGTCATTATCTCTAAATGCAGTATTCTTAAAGAATACACTGTGTAGTTTCTTTCCAAATAATTTTAACCCTCACTCTTGTAACCTTTGATTCTTTTTCACCCCAGTTCTTAGTATTTCCCTCGTTTCACTTCACGAAGAAGAATCACATTAATTTCAGAAATATATTTATATAGTCACACTTTTTCTATATTTACAACGTCTTCAACAGTAGACTTCGACCACCCTTCTTTCTAGGTGGATACAATCGATTTGCATCTCTTTTCTTCACAAAAGCTCCATAAATTGTAAGTATTTTCCGTGCTTTGGTATCCAAACATTTTAGTTCATCTCCATTCCAGTCAAAAATACCGGCAATATATCGAATGATAGCTACTCCTCTGGCATGTACATCATATATTATATTTCGACTGTGGAGGTGTGATTTAAGAATACTCCTTGCTCGTCTGTTGTACTCAGCTGTGACCTGGTTTTTAATTTTCTTGTTTTTAATCTTATCCGCCATCAGTATTCCCAAGTATGTATAGCCCCCTCACTGTCTACATTCTTTATCAGATCTGTTGTTGGGAGTTCAAAGTTATCTGAGTGGATAATTTTACCCCTTTTAACAACAAGAATGGCACATTTAGTGATGCCAAATTCCATTCATATATACTCACTAAATAATTCAACCGTGTTCATTACGGTATTAAGTTGGGGTTCATTCATCCCAAAAACCTTAAGGGCATCCATGAATAGTAAGCGGCTGACTGTAGGAAGTATTTTCCCAAGTCCATATCCTGCCTTCACATTATGTAGGAGAAGTGTCATTGGGATCAAACTAATGACAAAAAGCAAAGCAGAAAGACTATCGCCCTGGAAAATCCTTCTCCTGATTTTTACTTTACCTAATGCAACACCTCCTGAAGTCAAATTGGTTTCCCAATTCTTCATGCTGTTCTTTAAAGCTGTTTGAATGTTGAAGGCTTTTCCGAAAATTTCCAGGCATCTGTGTATCCATGAATGAGGAACTATGTCAAATTCGTTCTTGTAATCCATCCACCCCATGGTAATGTTAATAGTTCTTCGTTTGCAGTTTCTTGAAATCATTTTATTGATCAGAAGCTGATCTTTGGTGCCATGTGATCTTTTTCGGCAGCCTTTCTGTTCCTCAGGCAGCGAATTGTTTTGGTCCAAATGACCATAAATACTTTCAGACAATATGCTACTTAACAGTTTCCAAATAACTGAGAGGCAAGTGATTGGTCTGAAGTGTGTCACTTCAACCCATTTTGTTTTATCTTTTATGATCAAGATTGTGGTGCCATTTGTCAGCCATTCAGGAAAGCTACCTGTCGTCAAACAGTCATTTATCATTTCTGCAAGACGAGGGTGAAGAGACAGAAAATGTTTAACCCAGTATCCCTGGACTCCGTCAGGTCTAGGTGCTTTCTCTCCCTCGCCTTTAGCATCTTAACGGTGACTGTTATATTCATTTGTCGTTCTACTTTAGAGAACACCTCCATTTCAATATCTTTGATCTATTCTGCATCATCTTGATGTTTGACTTCCTTTTCCCAAATGCCTTTTCAGAATGCACTAAATTGGTCAGTATCAGGTATAACGTCATTCCCTCTTTCAATTCGTTCAAGTTGTTCAAAAGGGAGTTTCTGGTTTTTCTCAGTCTGTTTTGTCGATACTGCTCAATTCTGTCGCTGTAACGTTTAACTTTGGCAGCTTTAGTTATGACACGCGGTTTCAGTTCTTTAATTACACACTTTTCGGTGAATGTAAAACTTACGGATTAATCTTTCACTAGCGCACTGACTCTTGAGTTCGTCATTTATGACATCTTGCACTTTACTTAAATCCTATCTAAGTTGTTTTATCTGACCATTTAAACGTTTCCTCCACCAGGGCTCTTTCGTTACTTCATCTTTCCGTTTTCTACTCCGAGTAGATTTTATACAGTATTGGTAGCAGCTTTAATAAGTTTATTACACTGATCAAGATTATTTACTAATAAAAATGGCCAGCCATCATTTACTTTGGTCGTTACAGTTTTTTAAGTCTTTTCTTATTGATAAATCTCAAGTTCGGCGACTGTTCTTAATTGTTAGCTCTTAGCTTCTCGTATAACAATCTGAAAATATCAATATCTTCTTCTGTCACCCCATGTTCTGTTATATGTTTTACGATTGCATTTGATTACCATTGGTTACAATATTTTCGCTCTAATAGTCCGTTGTTGTTCTACCCTAGACTTTTTTCAACTACATCAAGTTTATTTATCTACGCAAGCTCGTCTAAGTGTTCTCTCTAAATTTCTCTGTTTAGTTCTTCAATTTCAATAGCAGATAACTATTTATTAGTTCTAATAACCCGGGCTGGCCCTTCAATTTTTTGTTCTGATAGTTCAAACAGGACTAGCTTATTCGGTGCATTCGCTGTCTATATCGTCTCTTAGGAAGATCACTCTTAAAGTAACATTTCATTACAATTCTATTTAAGGCCTTAGTCGAATTAGTTCTAGTTTTTGTGAAAGTTTTTCGAGGGTTTCGCTGGATGACGAATTGGGAAGCCTCGTCCGTTCCCCCGCCCGACGTGGGGCATGTACTTGACATTCTGGACCCACATACGTCGTTTTCGGTTTGATAATTTTGAACACTCATATTGAAATAATATAAGGAATGGTTTGTGTGAGGTTTTTCATTCCCTAGTATTTATATTGAGATACCATTTCTAGGAGAGTTGCTATCCAAAGCTGACGACCCAATCCTGGCCATGAAACGTAGTTAAATCCCGCCAGATGTCAACCTGGTATTTTCAACTGCCTTTGCATTCCATTAGGTATTTGCTATCCTTAGAGATGTTGTGATTGCTATGGTTTGCTGTAGATTCTCAACCCCTTATGCTAGTTGATCTGCGGCTGTGATAATTGTTATTATTATAATTATCATCACTATTACTATGCTTATCATTATTCCTACTACAACTATTATTAGAGTCTATTTTTTTAATAATAATAAACGAAGACGCTTTGCAATTAAATCAAATAACTTACCAGCTGCAACAATTTCAATAGTGAGCGATCCACTATAAACAACAGGTCGCCAAAAATACAGAGATCCGCATGGGAATTAATAAGCATCTTTATTTTAAATATATTTATTATTATTATTATTATTATCATTATTATTATTATTATTATTATTATTATTATTATTATTATTATTATTATTATTATTATTATTATTATTATTATTATTATTATTATTATTATGTAATTAGTGTAGCCATGTAGGTTTCCGAGAAATATAATCCTAAAATATCATATCTTCATTTAACCTAATTCAAAAGTGTTTTTTTTAATTTTATAACTCGAGAATTGCGCACTCCTCTGTAAATGCTATGTGTGCGTCGATTTCCCTATTAATATGTATGTATTTCGGGTTTGATTGATTATTTCGTCACATAGTGATATATGATTTCGTCACATAGTGATATATGTGCCTTGCGACGAACGTTCATTTAAGATTGACACATTTTAATTTTAATTAACTGACACATTTTAATGTTAGACAGTAATGATTTTATGTTAACTTACTTTGACGGCGTTCGACATGGAAATTTAAATATTCTTAAGGGAAATATAAATTTAAGTGTAAATATAATAACAAAATCATTTTGAATTAGTCACGTGACCTCTAATGATATAATTTTTGTTCATTCCACAAAATGGAAGCAAAAAGAATGGACATGCTGGCTTGAGAATGGTAGGCTTTTTTAAAGATGTGAATGAAACATGTTTACAAATGTGTAGCCAAATTATGTTTGTGTTAATAGAACATTTTTATTACAAGTATCTAACCATATATATATATATATATATATATATACATATATATGTATACATACATACATATGTATACATATATATACATACATAATTAGTTATATATATATACATATATATATACATATATATATATATATATATATACATACATATCTACAAACATATACATACATATATATACATATATATATATATATATATACATATATATATACATATATATATGCATACATATATATACACACATATATATGTACATATATATACATACATATGTATACACATATATATGTATATATATACATACACATATATGTATATATACATATATATACATATATATACATATAATATATGTATACATACATATACATACATATATATATACAAGTATATACATACATACATATACATACATACATATATATACATACATATATATATATATGCATATACATATACATGCATATATGTATAAATACATTCATATACATATATACATATATATAGATACATACATACATACATACATATATATATATATATATATATATATATATATATATATATATATGTGTGTGTGTGTGTGGCAGGGCGGGTACAGGTAATATTTATAGCATTAGTTTTAATTTGATTTGAGGGTGGGGGACACTTTCAAGGGCACACAACTTAAATGGTATTTCTAAAAATAATTTCCACACGTTATTTAACATGTTACCTAGATTATGCATCTCATAATTGATAATGATAAGTTCATCGATATTATTGACGCTCACGTGTCTGTCCAACGGTCCGATTAAAAATAATACAAAACAAAATGTTATGTTTATGAATTGTTTTTCTATTACATCTTTTGTATCTCGCTTATTCAAAAAAGTTTGGGGTCGGGGGTCGCTTTCCCTCAATTTTAAAGAATACAAAAAATAATATGATATATATATATATATATATATATATATATATATATATATATATATATATATATATATATATATATATATATATATATATATATTCTTTGACAATTTTAGAAACCAGACGCGTGAATTTATATTAATAAATTAAATTTATTAATCATTTGTTTAATATATATTTTATAAATCCGAATTTTCAGTTTAACAAACCTTAATCATGGAAACAGACAGTATATATATTTTTTTCTTCATGGTGAAAGTCAACGGCACCGCCGAAGATTGACGATTCTCTCAGATGTTTATTTTCAAATATATCTCTTAACAACGCTTTCAATGCTATAGTGACACTCATATATTCTAACCCATTCTTGACAGCGCATCCACTGCTTGCACCGGACATATATAAAAACACTCCAATAACATCGGACAGAATCGTCAATCTTCGGCAGTGTATAACGAAGGACCCTACACGCTTCTTTCACCCGTGGGTATCGTTGTCGGCCACTCACGCACAGGTGTTTGATATCCCGGTCGCGGTGCCGAATAAAACAGATACCTCACTCTGCTCCGGTGTCACTGAACCACTTGTAACATAGGTGGTCAACTCGTGTCTCTATCTCTGTGCTCACACGTTTGGTTCTCTGCGCAGAAATCTTTCCAGACTGTGGACACCCTCTTTGGTCGGTGATGTCGTAGTGGCAGCAAAAAAAAATGAGTCGAATCTCCTCTAGGTCGTGATGACGGCGATGATGATGATCTCGTACTTCTGTGAAGGCAAGGTTACACAAACAGAGCAAATAGATAATAGGAATAATTCAAACAACTCAGCGGTTTCTTTTTGTATCAAATAATTATTAACAAGATGAACAACTGGTTTTAAAACGTCGAATTAAGTCTACCCTTCGATAATGTCTTTGTCTACTAAACTAGTTCCTCGTCTCTCTCCAATCTCTTTTTGTGAATCCATTTACGTTCGCAAGTTCTTAATAAAGTCATAAGTTGAACTAATCTTGTCTACTTAAAACGGTGGGAGGAATACTATGGGCAACGTTATCCAAGCAAGAGGCCTTTCGCGCGACCTCCCGCTTGGTGGCCGCTCGAGTCTGAGCTCCGGCTAACACGACCGTCCAGGCCGCGAACCCAAATCTAACTGACTGTCTACTCAAAACAAAATATTTCTCTTCCCAAAAAGGCATATTGTAACACCCCTTCTTTCTCCTTGGGTCTCTGTTCCTCTCTCGAAAGGGGGTGGTGTTGGATATACTGATTTACTCCCTCTCTCTGTCCCATCCCTTTCTCTTTTCTCGTTGAGTGGTGAGGGGGCGCGTCTCTTCACTGATTCAGATAATTTGAATTTCTCTATTAGATTTCATTGCCGTGATAACAAACACATTACTCGGTTTCTCGCTGTGACATGGACCTTTGTCCTAATTAATGATGACAGCTTAGATGGCCATCCCTGGCCGCTCTTCTTGCCCATCCAACTTTACACGGGTTTTTCTTGTTGATGTTTCTTTTAGAATTTGACGTTAAAGCTGTTATCAATATTCCACCTCTCTGGTAAATGTCTTCCCATTGTGTGGGGATAATTGCAATGACAACTTAAGAAACCTTCCCAGGCTTTTCGGCGCCATCCTCCCCGTTTGTTTTCTATAGCCGATTCCTTGGAGATATATACTAGTCTCAATTCTCTACCTCAATTCTACGTAGGGCCCCACATCATCGTCAAGATGCATGCCAGTGCGCCCTAAGGTGCACGATCTCTGTCGGTCCCATTGGTCCTGTCACATCGCCGTTGACTTTCACCACGAAGAAAAAAAGAAAAATATATATATACTGTCTGTTTCCATGAGTACGGTTCGTTAAACCGAAAATTCGGATTTATAATATATACATATATATATGTATATATATATATATATATATAAATATATATATATATATATATATATATATATATATATATATATATATATATATATATAATTATTATCGATATAAATTCACGCGTCTGTTAACGTGTTTTTCTAATTTTCAAATATATCTCTTAACGACGCTTTCAATGCTGTAGTGACACTCATATTATATATATTCGTTTAAATTAGCGCCAATAGAACATCTAAGTTCGATCTCTTTTTACTGTGCGACGTTACGAAGAAAGACGCGTAAAATGAACTGTGACTATCAGCTTTTAATGTTAAATAATGTAACACCAACCAAGTTATAACATGTTAATAGGATTCTTTCCAAAGGAAAAGTTGGTGCCGAAATCTTAATCATAGTTTGTAAGCATATGTCTTCTTCCTATTATAATGTGCCTTTTTATTATTATAATGTGCCTTCTTCCTATTATAATGTGCCTTCTTATTATTATAACGTGCCTTCTTATTATTATAATGTGCTTTCTTCCTATTATAATGTGCCTTCTTCCTATTATAATGTGCCTTCTTCCTATTATAATGTGTCTTATTATTATAATGTGCCTTCTAATTATAATAATGACTCCTTCCTATTATAATGTGCCTTCTTCCTATCATAATGTGCCTTCTTCCTATCATAATATGCCTTCTTATTATTATAATGTGACTTTTTCCTATTATAATGTGCCTTCTTCCTATTATAATGTGCCTTCTTCCTATTATAATGTGCCTTCTTATAATAATGTGCCTTCTTATTATTATAATGTGCCTTCTTATTCTTATAATGTGCCTTATTATTATAATGTGCCTTCTTGTTATTATAATGTGCCTTCTTCTTATTATAATGTGCCTTCTTCTTGTTATAATGTGCCTTCTTATTATTATAATGTGACTTTCAGTTCGATTTAAAACTTGTATCGAGATGTCACGTCATCAAATCGGCATTTTTTTTTGTTTTCTATTCTAACATGGCGTCTGGAAAATAATTTAAACTAGAATTTAAAAAAAACGCTTTAAAATAAGTTAAAACACAAATAAACTTATCCAGGTAAGCAGAAGAGTAACTTATTTTGCCTTTGGTAACAGTTATTTGTTGCCTATTTGTTTTTTCACCTCTTTTTCGTTCTGTTAGCTGTCGTTGTAAATTCCCCTAAAAATTAACTAATTTTTTTTAAGTATACAAAACTAGCATCATACTCACGGCGTTGTGTGAGTATAAATAAGGTCTCGTGTACTCCTGTTTCTCTATTAACATTTTTTTGTTCTTATTTTTTAAATTTCTATAATAGAAAAAAATAACAAAAACAAAGCTGTCTTTCCTGTTTATTGATGCCTAGCGCGAGGGCAGACCCCGTAACCCTAACCCTAACTCTAACCCTAACATGAACACAGACCCCCGTAACCCTAACCCTAACCCTAGCCCAAACGCGAACCCGAACCCGAACCCGAACGCAGACATCCTCAACATGATATTTTTGTAAAACATAAAACTTCAGCATTAATCTCATAATTAAATACCTCGTAATTTTTACTCCTAAAAACTTGTGTATAATCTTTTTATAGGGCTTGGTTTTCAATTACCTTACCAGAAATGGGGGAGGACAGAGACAGACAAAAACCACAAATGCAGTAGGGTGAGATGGGCACAATAGATTGCGGAGCACAATGAGGCAATCAAGGATTTCAGTTAAATTTCTCCTGATATGTTTGTCCAATTTGTCCAAGGACGTTATTACGGACGACATCAGCCATCAGCAAGAATATTTCCTCATTTTTTCTGCGGCAAAATTCGATAAATTAAAACGCGTTTTAACTGAAAAGCTGGTTCTCTTTAGTTTTCTACTTAATTTCAGTTAAAATGCGTTTTAATTTATCGAATTTTGTATCTTGCAATATTGATGCTCTACAATAACATGTCTTTATGTTATGTTATGCCTGAATAAGTTTCTTTTCCCAGGAAACTGATTTCTCATAAAATCAGCAAATATTATTTCAGTATTGCAAGTGAGGCTGAATGGGTCAGTCACAAACCTGAGTTGCTGCAGCATTTTACAGCTTAACTGAGAGTTTTCTCTTAACTGTTCTGACGTCATTGTTATGGCAGCTGCGACACAGGAGACAGATATATAGAAATATACAGCCACAGTTAACTAAGAGGTATGTTTGTTGCACAAAAAACTCAATAAACCCAATAATTGGTATCGTGCCAGCATAAATGTATTCAGTTTACAGATCTATATAAACTTGGTTAGGATGCCAAAATGTGTTTTCTAAATATTTATTACAGTTTTGATATTTCTTTTCTTGGGGAGCCTCCAAAATGAACTATGTAAGTCAAGTGCATCAAATCATGCGCAGAATTCAGCAGCCGGCTCATTTTGTCCCAGTTCCGATGATAATGGTGGAATGTCCTTGAAAAACACTTAAATGACCTTGAATTATGCTGAAAACTATTTTATTGCATCAAGGTAATGGTATTAGCACGTTTAAAACAAAAACAATACATACTTTGCCCTTTGTCCAAAATTACACCCGGCAAAGTTTTAAAAGTGTTAATTTGCCCCATTATGATCCAGCCTATCCTATACATTGTTGAATTGAACCTTTAAAAATCGTAGAAGGGAAACTTAATCGATGGAACGTAACTCGAACACATTACTACAGGAAAAATGTCCGACTACCAACTCGTTTTGACACAGAGATTACAACACCTTCTCTCAATTTTTAATATGTGCAAACTATTTTCTAACATTCTAGATTCGCCTAACGTAGGTAACTCTCGTTTCAAAGAATGTAACGTCATTTACGTTAACACCCAATACATACAACTTATAATTTTGGAACTCTTTTTTTCTAGTTAAGGTCATATGTATACATAATAAAAGTTTTTGTACGTTTGTGACTCGGCTAAAAATTTTCTATCTCTTCATGTAATGTAGTTGTCACCTCAAGCCAATAGAAGACCAATGAAGAGGAGAATTAAAAGAAAAAAACTTTAGAAACTGGTATACTTATGTTGATGGACACTTATACGTTTTCGTCTCTTTTTTCTCTCTTGTTTTTAAAGTGCAACTTTCTTCTTCTTCTTTTTCTTCTTCTTTTTCTTCTTTTTCTTCTTCTTCTTTTTCTTTGCCTTCTTTTTCTTTTTCTTCTTCTTCTTCTTTTTCTTCTTCTTCTTCTTACGTTTTATCTTCTTCTTCGCACCCTCTTTTTTCTTGAAGTATAGTTTTATATAAATAAACAAACCTTTATAGATATTCAAAGAAGCTATAAAGAAGAGCAAACACGAAGCAAAAAATTGTATCAAAGATGTTCCAACAACCAGGAGTGTAGAGTCGGAATCGGGGGAGATCAGAGGTTTTGGAAGGAGACGGACTCGTAAGAATGCTAAGAGTCGGAGTCGGATATTTTAATTTCCGAAGAATCAACAGGCAGTCTAAATATTAGGAAGACTTTAAAATAAAAAGTCGGATAATTCGAAATTCTAGGAGTCAGAGTCGGAGTATGATCGAAGTTTTTTGGAATCCTAGGAGTAAGCCCTGGACGTTATACCCTCCGACTCCGCAACCCTGATAATTACTAGAAGGCACATTATAATAATAAAAAAGCACATTATAATAGGAAAAAAGCACATTATTATAGGAAGAAGGTACATTATAATAATAAGGAACATTATAAAAAGAGAAAGGCACATTATAATAGGAAGTCGTCACATTATAATAGGTAGATAGAATATTATAATGGAAAGAAAACAAATTATAATAAGAAGAAGGTAGATTATAATGGAAAAAGGAACATTATAATAAGAAGAAGGCACATTATAATAATAAGAAGGCACATTATAATAGGAAGAAGGCACATTATAATAATAAGAAAACACATTATAATAATAAGAAGTCACATTATAATAGGAAGAAGGAAAATTGTAATAGGAAGAAGGCACATTATAAAAGGAAAAAGACAAATTATAATAAAAAGAAGGTACATTATAATAGGAAGAAGGCACATTATAATAAGACGAAGGCGCATTATAATAATAAGAAGGCGCATTATAATAAGAAGAAAACACATAATAAAAGGAAGAAGGCACATTATAATAAGAAGAAGACACATTATAATAGGAAGAACGCACATTATAATAGGATGAAGGCACATTATGATAGGAAGAACGCACATTATAATAGGAAGAAGGCACAGTACAATAATAAAAAGGCACACTATAATAAGAAGAAGGCAGATTAAAAGAATAAGTAGGCACATTATGATAGGAAGAATGCACATTATAATAGGACGAAGTAACATTACAATAATAAAAAGGCACATTATAATAAGAACAAGGCACATTATAATATGAAGAAGGCACATTATAATAGGAAGAAGACACATTATTATATGAAGAAAGCACATTATAATAGAAAAAAGTCATATTACAATAATAAGAAGGCACATTATAATAGGAAGAAGGCACATTATAATGGAAAGAAGGTGCATTATAATAATAAAAACGCACATTATGATAATAAGAAGTCACATTATTATCAGAAAAAATGCACATTATAATAATAATAATAAGGTACATTATAATAATAAGAAGGACCATGATAATAGGAAGAAGTCACATTATAATAATAAGAAGGTACATTATAATAGGAATGAAGCACATTATAAGAAGTAACATTATAATATGAAGAAGGCACATTAAAATAGAAAGAAAGCACATTATAATAAGATAAGGCACATTATAATAAAAAGAAGACACATTATAATAGAAAGAAGTCACATTATAATCATAAGAAGGCACATTATAATAATAAGAAGTAACATTATAATAATAAGAAGGCACATAATAATAGGAATAACGCACATTATAATTAGAAGAAGGCACATTATAATAATTAGACGCACATTATGATAGGAAAAAGGCACATTATAATGGGAAGATGGCACATTATAATAATAAGAAGGCACATTATAATAAGGACAAGGCACATTATAATCGGAAGTAGGGACATTATAGTAGGAAGAAGGCACATTATCATAGAAAGAAGACACATTATAACAGGAAGAAGGCACATTATAATAGGACAAGGCACATTATAATAATAAGAAGTCACATTATGATAATAAGAAGGCACATCATAATAGTAAGAAGGCACATTATAATAATAAGAAGGCACTTTATAATAGGAAGATGTTACATTATAATAATAAGAAAACACATTATAATATAAAGAAGGGCATTATAATAATAAGACGGCACATTATAATAATAGGAAAGCACATTATAAACAAAACGAGGCACATTATAATAGAAAGAAGGCACATTATAATAAGAAGAAGGCACATTATAAAATCAAGCAGAAGGCACATCATGATAGAAAGAAGGCACATTATAATAGGAAGAAGGCCAATTATAATAGGAAGAAGACACAGTATAATAATAAAAAGGCACATTATAATAGTAGGAAGGCACATTAAGAGAAGTAACAGCATAGTTTGAACATCAAAAGACAATCACTAAATCTCTATTAGTAATTGAACTACAATTGTACAATTAATACCAGTAAAATCACAGTTTCAACATCAGACAGACAATTACTAAGTTTAAAATTAGTAATTGAAGTACAATTGTACAATTAATAGAGTAATAGCATAGTTTTAACATCAGACAGACAATTACTAAATCTCCATTCGTAATTAAAGTACAATTGTATAATTAGTAGATGTAATAGTATAGTTCAAACATCACACTAACAATTACTAAATCTTCATTCGTAATTAAAATAACATTGTACAATTAATAAAAGTAATAGTATAGTTTTGACTTACGAAAGACAGACATCAAATCTCGATCAGAAATTGAAGTACAATTGTACAATTAATAGAAATAATAGAATAGTCTAAACATCAGAGAGACTATTAGTAAATCTCTATTAGCAATTGAAGTACAATTGTACATTAATAGAAGTAATAGTATAGTTTCGACATCAGACAGACAATTACCAAGTCGCCATTAGTAATTGAAGTACAATTGTACAATTAATAGAAGTAATAGTATAGTGTGAATATTAGACAGACAATTGCTTACTCTCCATTAGTAATTGAAGTACACTTTTACATTAATAGAAAGAATAGCATAATTTCAACATCAGACTAACAATTACTAAATCTACATTAGTAATTGAAGTACAATAAGACATTAATAAAAGTAATAGTATAGTTCGACATCAGACAGACAATTACTAAATCCCCATTAGTAATTGAAGTACAATTGTATAATTGATAGAACTAATAGTATAGTCTACACTTACGACAGACAGACATCAAATCTCGGTTAGTAATTTAAGTATAATTGTACAATTAATAAAAGTAATAGTATAGTTTCAACATCAGAAAAATAACTACTAAGTCTCCATTAGTAATTGAAGTACAATTCTACAATTAACAGAAGTAATAGTATAGTTTTGACTTACGACAGACAAATCTCAATTAGTAATTGAAATACTATTGTACAATTAATAGAAGTAATAGCATAGTTTCAACATCAAACTGACAATTACTAAATCTCCATTAGATATTGAAGTACAATAATACATTAATAGAACTAGTAGTATGGTTTCGACTTACGACAGACAGACATCAAATCTCCATTAGTAATTGAAGTACAATTGTACAATTAATGGAAGTAATAATATAGTTTCAACATCAGACAGACAATTACAAAATTTCAATTAGTAATTGAAGTACAATAATACATTAATAGAACTAATAGTAACGTTTCGACTTACAACAGACAGACATCAAGTCCTGGTTAGTAATTGCAGTAGAATTGTACAATTAATAGAAGTAATAATCTAGTTTTAACATCAGACAAACAATTACTAAATCTCATTTAGTCATTGAAGTACAATAATACATTAAAAGTACTAGTAGTATAGTTCCGACTTACAACAGACAGACATCAAGTCTCGGTTAGTAATTGCAGTAGAATTGTACAATTAATAGAAGTAATAATCTAGTTTTAACATCAGACAAACAATTACTAAATCTCATTTAGTCATTGAAGTACAATAATACATTAAAAGTACTAGTAGTATAGTTCCGACTTACGACAGACAGATATCAAATCTCCATTAGTAATTGAAATTTAATTGCACAATTAATAGAAGTAATAGTATAATTTCAACATCAGACAGACAATTACTAAATCTCCATTAGTAATTAAAGTACAATAATACATTAATAGAACTTATAATATAGTTTCGACTCGCGACAGACAGACATCAAATCTCCATTAGTAATGTAAGTACTATTGTACAACTAATAAAATAGTATAGTTTCAACATCAGACAGACAATTACTAAATCTATATTAGTAATTGAAGTACACTTGTACAATTAATAGAAGTAATAACATAGTTTCGACTTACGACAGACAGACATCAAATCTCAATTAGTAATTGAAGTACTATTGTACAATTAATAGAAGTAATAGTATAGTTTCGACTTACGAAAGACAGACATCAAACCTCTATTAGTAATTGAAGTACAATTGTACAATTAAAAGGAGTAATAGCATAGTTTTAACATCAGACAGAAAATTACTAAATCTCCATTAGTAATTAAAGTGCAATTGTCCATTAATAGAAGTAACAGCATAGTTTCAACATAAGACAGACAATTACTAAATCTTTATTAGTAATTGAAGTACAATAATACATTAATAGAACTAATAGTATAGTTTCAACTTACGACAGCATGACATCAAATATTCAGTAGTAATTGAAGAACAATGGTACAATTAATAGAAAGAATAGCATAGTTTCAACATCAGACTAACAATGACCTGATCCCTATTAGTAATTAAAGTACAATTGTACAATTAATTAAATAATTATGTAGTTTCAACATCTGACAGACAATTACTAAATCTACATTAGTAATTGAAGTACAATAATATATTAAAAGTACTAGTAGTATAGTTTAAACTTACGACAGACAGACATCAAATCTGCATTAGTAATTGAAGTACAGATGTACAATTAATAGAAGGAATATAATTGTTTCAACATCAGACACAGGATTACAAAGTTTCCATTAGGAATTGAAGTGCAATAATACATTAATAGTACTAATAGTTATGATTCGACTTACGACAGACAGACATCAAGTCACGGTTAGTAAGTGAAGTACAATTGTACAATTAATAGAAGTAATAGTCTAGTTTAAACATCAGACAGGCAATTATTTTATTTCCATTAGTGATTGAAGTACAATAATACATTAAAAAAAACTAATAGTATAGTTTCGACTTACGGCAGACAGACATCAAAGCTGTTTTAGCAATTGAAGTACAATTGTACAATTAATAGAAGTAATAGTATAGTTACAACATTAGACAGACAATTTCTAATTCTCCATTAATAATTGAAGTTCAATAATAAATAAATAGAACTAGTAGTATAGTTTCGGCTTACGACAGACATACATCAAATCTCTATTAGTAATTGAAGTACAATTGTACAATTAATAGAAGTAATAGTATAATTTAAATATCAGACAGACAATTGCTTACTCTCCATTTGTAATTAGAGTACACTTTTACATTAATAGAAAGAATAGCATAATTTCAACATCAGACTAACAATTACTAAATCTACATTAGTAATTGAAGAACAATAAGACATTAATAAAAGTAATAGTGTAGTGCGACATCAGACAGACAATTACTAAATCCCCATTAGTAATTGAAGTACAATTGTATAATTGATAGAACTAATAGTATAGTCTATACTTACGACAGACAGACATCAAATCTCGGTTAGTAATTTAAGTATAATTGTACAATTAATAAAAGTAATAGTATAGTTTCAACATCAGAAAAATAACTACTAAGTCTCCATTAGTAATTGAAGTACAATTCTACAATTAACAGAAGTAATAGTATAGTTTTGACTTACGACAGACAGACATCAAATCTCAATTAGTAATTGAAATACTATTGTACAATTAATAGAAGTAATAGCATAGTTTCAACATCAGACTTACAATTACTAAATCTCCATTAGATATTTAAGTACAATAATACATTAATAGAACTAGTGGTATGGTTTCGACTTACAACAGACAGACATAAAATCTCCATTAGTAATTGAAGTACAATTGTACAATTAATGGAAGTAATAATATAGTTTCAACATCAGACAGACAATTGCAAAATTTCAATTAGTAATTGATGTACAATAATACATTAATACAACTAATAGTAACGTTTCGACTTACGACAGACAGATATCAAGTCTCGGTTAGTAATTGCAGTAGAATTGTACAATTAATAGAAGTAATAATCTAGTTTTAACATCAGACAAACAATTACTAAATCTCATTTAGTCATTGAAGTACAATAATACATTTAAAGTACTAGTAGTATAGTTCCGACTTACGGCAGACATATATCAAATCTCTATTTGTAATTGAAATACAATTGCACAATTAATAGAAGTAATAGTATAATTTCAACATCAGACAGACAATTACTAAATCTCCATTAGTAATTAAAGTACAATAATACATTAATAGAACTTATAGTATAGTTTCGACTTACGACAGACAAAGATCAAATCTCCATTAGTAATTGAAGTACTATTGTACAGCTAATAGAATAGTATAGTTTCAACATCAGAATACAATTACTAAATCTCCATTAGTAATTGAAGTACACTTGTACAATTAATAGAAGTAATAGCATAGTTTCGACTTACGACAGATAGACATCAAATCTCCATTAGTAATTGAAATACAATTGTACAATTAATAGAAGTAATAGTATAGTTTCGACTTACGACAGATAGACATCAAATCTCCATTAGTAATTGAAATACAATTGTACAATTAATAGAAGTAATAGTATAGTCTCGGCTTAAGACACCCAGATACCAAATCTTTATGTGTACTTGAAGTACAATAGTACAATTAATAGAAGTAATAGTATACTTTTGGCTTCAGACAAAGAGATCCCCAATCTCTATTTGAAATAAAAGTGCAATAGTACATTGGTAGAAGTAACAGTATGGCTTCAGCTTCAGACAGGCAAATAACACATACATATTAATAATAGATGTGAAGAAAAGATGTTGAAAAGTGTCTAGTTCCATGTCGTAACAAATTTTAAGTTTCTAATGAATCTTCCCGTTACGGCAAAATATAGAATAACTATTGTGAGCATGGTTACCGAAGCCCCTGGGTGCCGTTTCTTAACTCGTGTAAATCACGTCTCCATTCCCATTGACGTCACATTAGCACTCCATAACCGCGGCAGGTGTTCATTATTGACAGATCCCAAACAAACAAGACTTTGACATCAGCGGTTGACCTTTCGGAGATAGACCGACAACCCAGCTAAGAAGATGAACTTAGGACAACGTGCCCAAAAGTAGCGTTAAAAATGCGTTGCCTTGTAACATAACATTTACATACCATTTTTAGTCGACCCACAACATGAAAATGTAAAAAATGTTTTTAAAAAAAAGAAAAGGAACAACATTTTTTTTTAATTAACTGAAATTAAAGAAACGCTGTTGTTATTGATGGGACTGTGTCAGGACGATTCATAGAATGTTTAAATGGCACCAGATGCTACGCCCAAAATTGGCAGTAAATTCAAATGAGATTTTAAAATGCGCATTTATCATGTAAATTAGTTGATTATGTAATCGTCGCATATTATAAAGGTACAATAACGGCATAAAAATGTATAACACGTACAATGACAATACAATTACGTATTATAATGGTACAATAACGTATAATATGTAAAATTACATATAATACCGACAATAACGTATAATACGAATAATACGTACAATAACGTATTGTAACGGTACGATAACGTATAATATAACAATCGTTTTCGAGCGCCACCACAACAAGTAAAGACCGTTGGATTTTTGGATAAAATTTGTCACGCCCCCAAACATGTACTAGTAAAATTTTGTAATAGACGTTTCACAAGTATTTTCTTTGAGAGGTGACGGTGGTTAAGTAGACTCGGCCTTTTGGCTAAGAGAAACGTGTAGTATCTGTTCCGATGGATACTACATTTTTTGTAGGTAGAGTGCTCAAATTCTCGGGCGTTGGCTTTTCAAATCTCACTTTCCGACCTTGTGTCACATCTTACCGCTGTGGGAGGTAGATAAATAACTTAAGTAGATATCGGCATGGACTGAAGAACTGGGTATTCCAAGTTCGTACTGTACCAATACCGCTCACGGAACGTGTATAAAGTAATGTTTATTAATTGTTTCTCCCCTATATTAACACCACATAGACCCATCGTTAAACATTCACGATTCCATAAAAGAACGATTCTAAATAACGTCTTCTTATAAAAAGAAGAAAAAGTTCTGATAAAACTCTAAATTCCCAACTGTGTCACCTCGGCCTTTAAATAACATTAATCTCTTGTCATACAAGCATCTCAGACACAAATCTGTGCCCCAAATTTGAAATGCTGCATCTGCATATAAAAGTTAACAACGGCTCCTTCGTGATATATGTAACAAACAGTGAGAATATTATTTAAAACTAGCGGAGCCCGCGGAAATACCACAATTTTATCCTTCATCTGTTGTTTCGCGATACTGTGAAATATGTCCATTCTATGGACGTCCGACGCGAACTCGGAACCCATTGTGTCATCTTTGGACAAAACAGATACTACATTTTGATCCTAGCCCGAAGGTCATTAAAGTGTATTTTAGTCCGAGTTTCACGATCGACACAGCATCAACATCAGGTGATTTGTTTTTAATTACATTTTTTTTTTTTTGCAATGCATCTACGACGATCGGGCAACCCACCTTTCAAAATAGGGGTGGAAGGTGATAACATACATACGAACATCAAAAATTAATTTAGATAAAACTCTGAGCTCACAACGTTGTCACCTCAACCTTTAAACAACATTAATCTCTCATCATACAATCATCTTAGACCCAAATCTGTCGGCAAAGTAGAGATGCTTTTACAAACATACTAACATTGCTCTTTCATGATATAAACATTATCCTATAGAATAGTATAAACCAGCATTTCGCAACCGGGTTTCACCGGAACACCAAGATTCCACAAAATGTCCCCAAGTGTTCCACAAAAACAAGTGAGATAAGCTATATAATAACTACGCTAAGGCAATTTCCTGTTCGTACGTTATCACACTTAATTCATTTCTTAAAAGATGGACAAATTTCAGTTCTCGTAGTTATCAGGTTTTCTCTTATTTGTTTGAATTTCAACAGATTCCGTTAAACATATGTGACATCTTCTTCGTTTATTTGAAGAGTATTTATTAGCCTTAGTTAATAATCAGCCTTTCGTGGTGTCTTCTATGTTTCTATCTGTAAGGTATTTGATATATTCAGTGAAAGAAGTTGGTGATTCCTTTATTATATATATATATATATATATATATATATATATATATATATATATATATATATATATATATATATATATATATATACAGTATCTACAATAAGTGAGTACACCCAACGAATTTTTTACTTTTTACTTCATAGAACTTTAATTTTCCGTAGGATTTAAATGAAACTCGATGTGAACATAGCCATGTAGTTGTTTAATAGCTTTATAAACTATGAAGGAACAAATATCTTTTCAATGCAAAAAAATTGAACAAAAACATTTGGAACAAGTAACAAAAAGTGAGTACATATGAGCATTTTAAACAAATAATCTTATTTTTAATACTTTGTATGGCCTCCATTGTTATCAATAACAGCAGACAACCTCCTAGGCATTGATCAGACTAGTTTATGACATGTGTCCGCCGGAATTGCGTTCCATTCACACTTGATGACCTCCTTCAGTTCGTTATCATTTCTCGGATTTTTCCCTTCAATTTTCTGTTTCAGATGCTCCCACAAATGCTCTATTGGGGTCAAATCAGGTGACATACTCGGCCATAGGTAAGGTATTCACCTGTTTACTGTCTAAGAAAGCCTTCGTAGCCCGAGACGTGTGCTTAGGGTCGTTATCTTGCTGGAAAAGTCCACTTTCGTCCAACACTTGTTAGACTTGGTAACATTTTTTCCTCCAATATCTGGCAATAGAGTTTGGAATCCGTTTTTCCTTCGATGAAAGCAAGTTTTCTAATCGAACTAAGAGACACATCAAACAACTAATAGAGGGAAACAGACGTCAGAGTGATGCTAGCATCGCAGAAGAAATTTCGCACAGTTTAAACGTAACTATGAGTGCTCAGACAGTGCACAACATTCTCCATGAAGACGGGTTTAAAGGCTGCATGCCCCGGAGGAAGACTCTGCTAAAAACTTCTCACAAAAAGAAGCGATATGAATTTGCTAATGAACATAAAGACAAAGACATGCAGTTTTGGGACAAAATCCTTTGGTCTGATGAGACAAAAATAAATCTATTCGGATCAGATGGCGTTAAACGTGTGTGGCGACGAAAAGGGGAAGCTTACAAGAATAAGTGTGTCATGCAAACTGTAAAGCATGGAGGTGGGAGATTAATGATTTGGGGGTGTATGAGTGCCAAAGGAGTTGGACGACTTGCTTTCATCAAAGGAAAAATGGATTCCAAACTCTATTGCCAGATATTGAAGGAAAAAATGTTACCAAGTCTAACAAGTGTTGGCAGATGTGGAGTTTTCCAGCAAGATAACGACCCTAAGCACACGTCCCGGGCTACGAAGGCTTTCTTAGACAGTAAACGGGTGAATACCTTACCATGGCCGAGTATGTCACCTGATTTGAACCCAATAGAGCATTTGTGGGAGCATCTGAAACGGAAAATTGAAGGGAAAAATCCGAGAAATAATAACAAACTGAAGAAGGTCATCAAGTGTGAATGGAACGCAATTCCGGCGGACACATGTCATAAACTAGTCTGATCAATGCCTAGGAGGTTGTCTGCTGTTATTGATAACAATGGAGGCCATACAAAGTATTAAAAATAAGATTATTTGTTTAAAATGCTCATATGTACTCACTTTTTGTTACTTGTTCCAAATGTTTTTGTTCAATTTTTTTGCATTGAAAAGATATTTGTTCCTTCATAGTTTATAAAGCTATTAAACGACTACATGGCTATGTTCACATCGAGTTTCATTTAAATCCTACGGAAAATTAAAGTTCTATGAAGTAAAAAGTAAAAAATTCGTTGGGTGTACTCACTTATTGTAGATACTGTATATATATATATATATATATATATATATATATATATATATATATATATATATATATATATATATATATATATATAATCCAGGTAAAACATCCACAGGTTGATGATTCCTTTATTATATATATATATATATATATATATATATATATATATATATATATATATATATATATATCGTGTCTGGTGAGAATATATTAATATATATATATATATATATATAATTATTTCATGTATCGACATATAATATTATAAGGTGATATAATATTGTACGTATCGATTTTCAGTATTTACTTCAACGGTACTTAATACGTGAGTAAAGCTAGGAAGAAAGTTATGAAAATATATTAATGGCAATTAAGCAATATATATATATATATATATATATATATATATATATATATATATATATATATATAGTTTTCGTATTTGTTAGTTTTACGGGCGATATTGACAGCGTTTTTTTTTGTATTTTCCATTTCCTAAGCGGTAAAGAATCATGCAGAATAATGCATTGTCGCCTTTAATAGGAAGTATTTTTCTTTTTAATATATATTTATTCATTCATTTTTACCTACATAAAAGTAATCCATGGACACGTGTTTATGGGTATCAGCCGTCATCAGCATAACTAACCTAAATATGTACGACATATTCCAGCCAAGGCGTCGTAGTCTGACGGTAAGACGTCAGACTATATATGATTTAATCGAGGTTTCGATCCTTGTCTAAGTTAGCTATGCTGATGACGGCATGGATTACTTTTATGTAGATAAAATTAAATAAATATATATTAAAGACGTCCTATTAAGGGCTATAACACAATAGTCTGCATGATTCTTTACCGCTTACGAAGTGTAAAATACAAACAAACGATTACACTATCGCCATGCTTCTATTTATCGGCTCCCCGCGAGTGCTGGATGTGACAGAAAGTCTGTTTAACGCGAGGAAACACCACCTCCACAAGATGGGGCGAAAATAAAAATGTCCCTAATTGAGTAGGATTTCTCCTCTTCTGACTGAAGATAGGGAGTTGGCTGTGGTGAAATAGATATCGGCGCGGACTGACGACTCAGCGTGCCATGTAGGAATCCTGTCGGATCCATAGCACCACTTTCACTATGTATGTTGGTTACCTTCACGTGGTTCCTCCTGTGGGTACCTGATTTAAAAAAACAGGAGAATCGGTGAAACAAGTGGCAACAACAGAATTAAGCAAGTTGAACAAAAACGTAACATGTTGATTCGTACGAAAAGAAGAATAAGACTTGATAGGTCCTTCACTATCCACCAAGCTCCAGCCCCTGTCCCATCGCCGCAATGTTGCTTCCTTGTGCCTGTTTTACATATACTTCAATTGATTGTGCTCTGATGAGCTTGCTGCTCTGGTACCCCCAAGACGTAAATTCACTAGACCAACCCGACAATCTGCCAAATCCCATCCATTCACTGTGGAGGTCCCCAGATGCCGAACAGCTTTCTACTCCAAAAGCTTCTTTCCTCGCGCTGTTGGACTCTGGAACTCCCTCCCTGCTCCCTGTTTTCCTGACGTTACTGACATACAGAAATTCAAAACCAATGTAAACAGACATCTCGCTGTGCAGCTCCCAATTTAGGTTGCCCCTCCTCCCTAAAAAAAAAAAACCTTCACCCTTTTTTCTCAGTAGCCCCTTACGTCTACAGTGGCGGCCTGCATTGTTTGGGGTGAACTATGTTAAAAAAAATTAATAAAGACTGAAGATTAAACATATACTACACTTTCTCCATCCGAATGCCAGGTAGGATAGGAAGCACATATGTACGTATGTGTGTGAGAACAGGACGCATATACGTGTGTGTCTGTGTGCATGTGCGTCTGTGAGTGTACCGAAGTGTGTTCGAAAAAGAAAAAGAGACCTTGCAAATGTCTAACAACCGTCACTGATGTAGGATGGGATGGGGTGTCTGACAGGTGGGTAAGGGGTGCCTTGTATGTCTGGTCTCTACTGTCAATGCAACAATCAGCAGGCCTGTGAAAAAAAACATTTTTTTTCAAAATGGGTCACCGGTGTAAGAAGACAGAGGACAAAACTGCATGTCGACATACCCCACCCAGACTGCAGTCCCGAACCGCACCCCACCAACATAACCAGCGTCTTATTCTTCTCCATTTTCGCTTCGTTTCATTTTGCTTTCTCTCTTTTTCACCGGGTATACTCGCCAGATAGTTTTTGCAATTCTTTTTCATTAGTCCGGTTGCTTCTACAATTACTGGAATGATGGAGATCTTCCTAAGATTCCAGTTTCTTTTCATGTCGTACACAAGACCTTGGTATTTCGTTATCTTCTCTCTATCAGCTCTGTTTAATCCTGTATCATTAGGGGCACTGACTTCAACTAGGGCTGCTACTTTCTCCCTTTTGTCCCATATCACAATATCAGCTTGAACAGCTCCGTTTTCTAGATATGTAGCTGCAAGGATTGTATAGTGATAGTTGATGGTGTATAAATTATTTCCAACTGTTCTTTCTGGACTTGCTGCTACACTGGATATTCAACTTTTTACAAATAGTCCAGTGAATATATTTACACACTCCGTTGTGTTGCATTGTTTAATAGCCATGCACTTGTTATTGTTGCTGAGACCACTCATCTTTTTAAAGACATTGGTCATCAAGCTTTGATCTTGGGCAGCCATTATCATTCTCTCCTGATCATAGTAGAACGATCCTCTTTTCAGCCAGTCTACAGAGCCTTCCTTATCTATATATTCCTGTGATAATTCACCTAGGAAATACTTAGCACGTTGTTGGTTGGCCCATTCTTTCAGTTTTCTGTAATGGAAGGTGTTGGTGTATTTATAGCGGCTCTTGCGGGCTATTTTTGTGGCGGGACTGTTGTCCGTTTCTGCCGCATTTGTAAGAAAGTCCTGTCCAAAATGTTTGGCCAGTTTTGGTTGTTGTGCTTGCTCTGGTTTCTTGATGTTGGCATACCATCATAAGGTTAAGGTTCTGGAAGCTAATCAGATATTGGCCGGTGCTCACAATTGGTGTGTGTGTGTGTGTGTGTATGTGTGTGTGTGTGTGTGTGCGTAATATAAAATAACCTACTGGCATCTTAATTTCCGACTGCCATCTATTTGTATCTCATAATTTTTTTTTCAGAAGCGGCCAACATTTCAAGGTCGCACCCGTTACCAGCTTTTGGTTCAAACATTTGGTACTTATGTTTTGTTTTTTCTTCAGACAATCATTCTGAAGACGTCTCATAATAAAGACGAAACGTTGATGAATACATAAATAATATTCTTTGGTTTTCCCTTTTCAATTGATATAATATATATATATATATATATATATATATATATATATATATATATATATATATATATATATATATATTAGTATTTCATGTATCCACATAAAATTTTATAAGGCGATATAATTTTTTATGTATCAATTTTCAGTATTTACTTCAACAGTGCTCGATACGTAAGTAGAGCTAGGTAGTAAGCTATGAAAATATAAAATTTAGCATTTTAGCCTGAAGATTCCCCTCGAAGATGAAACGCGGGAGCCTCTGTGTAGCTTAATTGCCATAAATACATTTTAATAGCTTACTATATATATATATATATATAGAGAGAGAGAGAGAGAGAGAGAGAGAGAGAGAGAGAGAGAGGAGAGAGAGTAAGATGATACTTCAAAGATATACATAATATCTTTAACCAGTAGACTATCAAGATAAAACAAAGCTCAATATAGTTAATAGAGCAATAATATTAATTGAATGACATAATAAAATGAGAAATTAATCAGATTTTATTAAAGTTCAAAAACAAAGGGGTGATACTGCGTCCTTAACTCGTGAGTTTTCAAGGAAAATCTTCTCCTCAGAAGACCATTACCATTACATAGATGGATAAGTTGGCGGTGGATCTTTAAATCTTCTTTCACCGGACACCTTATCTACGGACATTCACCAACTGGACAGACTCCATATTTTTTTACACGCACACTCTTACACTCCATTATTTTATATTTTTTCAAGTTTTGAATTTTGGCTTTTCCACTGCCAACTTATCCATCTATGTAATTCCTCTGATGATAAGATGTTAATCTTTGTAAAGCCTTGGCTTAAGGAAAGAAAAATAAACATGTTTTTACCTAGTGCACCTGACATTGAACAATCGAAGTTGAAATAGATTTGTCATTCGTACATATTTATCTCTCTTCTTTCATATATATATATATATAGGGTGGGATTATAGAGTGTGACTGAGAGAGAGGGGGAGAGAGAGAGAAGGAAGACGACGTTGGATAACACGAAGCATTAGCAGGTAAAAAAACAACGATGACAAAATAACACGTGTTGTTGCTGTTGTTTATGGGTGATATGTGTACTTTTGTATACAAGTCTTATTGACGTAGTTCGCGGTGGCAGATGGGAGGGTGATCAATCCCTACTGACATTAAATGTGGACACAACAAAAAAGAATTTAAAAATACCTTTTTTTAGATATGAATATATCAGTAAGTGTAATCTATATATGAATACGATAGCGTGTGTTTTCGTATGTCAGGCTTACATTAAAAGCTCTGCGCATGGGTGCCGCACCTAGATTTTGAAAAGCATTCAAGTCACCTAATTTTCATTATATTTTCCCTTTGGCGCAACCGTTAACGACGTAGGATTTTGCCCGACTGGTTTATAGTTCGATCCCAACCAACCTATAAGACTTTTTTTCTACATCGAAGGGGGAGTAGGGAGGGGACGACCGGGAAGACACATATTAATACGATAGCGTGTGTGTTATTTTGTGTGTCACGCTAACATCGAAAGAAACAACCTTCCGAATCTTTGTATGCTACTCATGAATAACCATTAATAAAGCTCAAGGACAGACTTTCGATAAGGTTGGGATCTACCTACCATAACCTTGCTTTACTCATGGACAACTTTCTGTAGCCTTCTCAAGAGCAAGGTCTATAAACAGTGTAAAAATGAAAATTTGTCCTCAGAATAATTCTACTCATGGCCAGTGAAGAGGAACAACCTTCACTATAAATATTGTATATAAAGAAGTTTTGTAAAGTGTTTCATGTATTGTTCATTTTTTTTAAATATATAGACAAGTTAAATCTTATCATATTTTATTCAAACATGTATAGGTTAGGAACAAGATAATTAATATTGAAAACATCATTTCGTGTAATTTACACGTGTCCCGCTAGTAAAATATTATTAATATACTTAGTGTGTATCAAACAAGAAGAATTAGAAGGGTTAGGGTTAGGGTTAGTTTAGGGTTAGGGTTAGGGTTAGGGTTAGTATATTACAAAGAGATGGGTAAGTAAAAAAAGAAAAGAATTGAGTGAGTATGTGATGAAAGAAAAGAAGTGAAAAGAAGCCGCTCAAAAGTGTATAGGAAGGATATTAGTGAGAGAGTAGATTCAAATCGATCTGTATTGATGTTTTGGACACAAGACTACAGGAAAACACGAAAGAAGTTTATGGCCGGGGGTTAGTTCTTGGACAAAGAGTTAACCCCATATGGGGGTCCCCCGACCAAAGGTTGTGGGAGAGATGCCTTTATAGCAGCATGTCATCCCCACTGTTCGAAGTGGCCGACCATGTGTGGATAAAATTAACAGAATAAAACAAAGGGAAGAAAGAGAACATTATTATAATATCTTAAATTATATTAGAAAGAAAGCAGAGTAATAATGAAGCTACACACAAGAATGGTATTTTGTAAAATCAACAATTAGAGTAAAAATTTATATTAAACAAAACAATTTATTTGGCTAAGACATTTTGTAGAGCTATCAGTTACAGAGAATGGTTGAGTTCATTTTTAAGAAGTGAAAAGTTCCGTTTGTACGAACGTGTACCAGTGAAATGTTCGATTTGTTTAAGTTCATGTTGGTATGAATGCGAGCGTATTTGATGTATTTTTGTGGCAATTGTAATGTGTGTGCTTGAAAGAACAGTTCGTTATTCGGGGTAGAAATTAAAAGATATTACCTACTTTTTGACTTTTGCCTTCCCCACCTCTTCGGTCGAGCCAGTGGGGGTGTCGACGATATCCTCTGCGTGCGTTCGGCAGGAAAGCGGAATAGAAAAAGAGAGAAAAGAGAGTGTGTGACTTGTTTTATTAGGGAGTCAAATCAAGCGTGGTCAAGCTGACCTGTTGGTCTCTGATTGGTCGGAATCTTCGGCCAACGTGCTTTCACTAGATAACCTCTTCTTCTCTATCCTAGAGACGAAGCAGGGTTGAGTAGCAACAAATATCCCTTGGCCGGTAGTAGCTTCTGCTACAAGTTTACGTTGTGTGCATAATCCTTTTTATGAAAATCCTTATCATCATCATCCTCCTCATCATTATCCTCATCATCCCCATCATCATAATCATCATCATCATCATCATCATCATCATGGTCATCGTCATCGTCATCGTCATCATCCTTCAGTCATGGTAATGTTATAGATGTTTTCAACTTTCTCACGTCATCTCGCTCCATCCTTCATCATAACAAGGTAACGCGTCATGGGTTCTCTGTGAGTCTTGAACAACTACATCCCTGTTTTAACACCCACAAAAGAACACCGCTGACTTATTCATTTCAACTCTCTCTCTCTCTCTCTCTATATATATATATATATATATATATATATATATATGTGTGTGTGTGTGTGTGTGTGTGTGTGTGTGTGTGTGTGTGTGTGTGTGTGTGTGTGTGTGTGTGTGTGTGTGTGTTATAAAAAATGCAGTTGTGTGTGTTGGTGCCCCTAAAAGAAAAAAAACTACAAAAGACACACCCACAAATATAATATATCAATCCATAATTGCCACAAGATTCTCTTCCTTGTTTGATATGATTATCGCCTTGGGTGGATTGACTCTGCCACATCACGAATTACCTCCTTCCAGTCTCGATATGGGTAGTTCATCATGTCCTAATTAGCAATGTGAATCTATTCTCTCTTTTCATAAATTCCATTTCTCGGTGAGACCGCACAGTGATGAGCCAGGTTTTCTTCTGGCAACTGCATTATTTCCACCCAAAAGGCTGTGGTGTATGGTCAGTGGTGTTCTTTATCTTTTATGATATTCGCAGTCTACTGAGGGATGATCTCTTCTGTTCTCTACGGGAACATGACATTTTCTCTCTCTCTCTCTCTCTCTCTCTCTCTCTCTCTCTCTCTCTCTCTCTCTCTCTCTCTCTCTATCTCTCTCTCTCTCTCTCTCTCTCTCTCTCTCTATATATATATATATATATACTAGCAGGGCTACCTGGCGTTGCCCGGGGCGATAAAAAAACAAAGTAGTAGAAATTAAACACTTTTACATAAGAATACACTTTTATAGGTTATCTATATTCTCTAACCTTTTTTAAACAAACCTAAATTGTGTTTTTAAACGTTAGTCATCGTTCTTCCTTAGCTATCGTCTAACAAATAAATTTCATTAAAAACCATGAATTGTTTTATGTAGTTGAGGTATAATTTGCCGGACAACGCCGAATACTTTTCTTATATACGATATTATAAAATGTACATGTAATTGTGTACGTACAGAGTGGCGGGCAGGGGCGACTAGTTTCTTACCCCCCTCCATGTAAATAGAATTGACGCTAAGAAATGTTAAATAAAATTAAAAGTTATCTCAAAGTATTACGTAATTAAAGCAAAATATGACTCAGCATTTTCTAATCACTATAAAATAGAATGAGAAATAACTGAAAACGACCCCCCTGATAGAATCTGCCCCCTAGACCCCTAAGGGGTGGGTGTAGAGATTCGCCAATACGCCTATCAACTTACTATCAATTTTACATCAGAATACACTTTTAGATTTTATCTATATTCTCTAACTTTTGTTATATAAGTAACACACACAGACACACACACAGACATACAAGCATACAGACATTCAGATTTATAAAGATGATATATATATATATATATATATATATATATATATATATATATATATATATATATATAGTCTAAAGAAGCTTTGAGTCATTTAAAAAAAAAAATGTAAAATGCAGTTTAAATTCCCATATATATATATATATATATATATATATATATATATGTGTGTGTGTGTGTGTGTGTGTGTGCGTGTATTTTTTATTTTTATAACACAAAGTACTTATAATAGCTCAATAGTTTAAAGCTAGAGCTATGCTGTATTTAGTATTTTTATGTATTTCAATACCACATCATTATCACAGAGGACAGATTCGCGTCATTTTTTCCAACTTATTTTTTTTATTTCGCAGACAATTGTTTCGGCTAACGTCAAGATATTTCTAAAATGCTCCTATGCATTTATTTATTTCTTGGTGTGGCTATCCTCACTGAAAATTCGAAAAACTTTTAAAACTTGGCGATTATAGCCCGAATTCCAGTCAATGTTCATTATCAATTATTTTTATCACTCTCTCTCTCTCTCTCTCTCTCTCTCTCTCTCTATATATATATATATATATATATATATATATATATATATATATATATGTCACTCTCTATCGCTATCTTTATCTCTTACTCTCTCTATCTCTCTATCTCTCTCGCTCTCGCTCTCTCTCTCTCGCTCTCTCCCACATTATCTCTGATTAAGGCTAAGATCTGAGGAATATGTTTGTAGAGCTGCTCTCTTGTCGGGTGCTGCTGCCAGAAAATATTAAGAGCAGCTCTTAGCATTCAGGTTATACTCTCGTATATGGAAGTAGCACCTGCACATGTATCCTCATGCCATGATGTCTTGACAAACCTCTATACAAAGATACCGAAGAAACTCGAGGACAGCGTTTTGTAGCCATTCAAATGCTCTATGTGTGGAGACAGGGATGCTAGAGAAGGGAACATGCCAGTCACGTGACTATATCGACGAAATAAGGGTGCATTCTTAGAATCGAAGCCGATTAGAAGCGAATCAATGTGCGTCGGTAAATTTGGATCTTAAAAGATTAGCTAGATAAAACTGGTTATCTCTCTCCGTCTTGCCTCACCGACAATTTCTTTTACCACATATCAAGGCTAAAAGCCACTCGGGGATAAAGTTTAAGTAGATTATCAGGTGGGTGATGAAACACTCTTATGAGAGGATTGAAAACGATGAACGAAATGGACTAAATGTTATTACTTAAGAGGACGGCTTGACAAGTGTTTGTTGACATTGGACTTGAAGATATGCTGTAGTCTGCCGGAAAGCAGTCCAGCGGGAACGTGTTATACAGATGCGAAGGTCTTGGAAAGAAACTCTATTCATAGAAACTACGTTTGGTTTTAGGTATAAGGTTAGGGTTATTGTTAGGGTTAGGCTTATTGTTAGGGTTAGGGTTAGGGTTAGGCTTATTGTTAGGGTTAGGGTTAGGGTTAGGGTTAAGGGTTAGGGTTAGGGTTAGGATTAGAAGAAGAATGGAAATTTATTTGCACTGGTAGTAGTTAGACAAGTTCTTGCTGTGAATGTTTTACAGGGATGAATCAGTGACTGGATCTCAGTCGAGCACCTACCACCCCGAAGAAGTTAGCGAGTAAAACATTACCGGACGAATCCATCTTAAGTATTTAGTGGAATTGAGAAAACAAATCTATTTCCATTCTGTTCTTTACACGTTTATTTTTTTCTCTTATTTTCTTTTTTTTTTAATTCATTAAAATTAATTTCACCGATTTAGACGTTATTTTATATAAATATGAATATTAGTTAGTGAATAATATTTTTCCGTCATTTTGCACGGAGGATGTACACTTGTTTAATAGTAAAGTAAAGAGGATGCATTTTCGTACCCGCACCCGCGGTGACGTTACTTATATTACCCCAACTTTAAGACAAACACATACATACGCACTGACGACCATTATAATCGGCTCTCCATTTGGCGCGGTTCTTATTAAAGAAAGTTTTTTTCTTAAGGGCACCTGTCTACACAAATGTCAATAGGCAAAAGTCCCACAAACGCGCTCGACAAGGCCGCCCCGTGTCTCTATCTAACCGATATGCACACTGACGTTAAAGAAAAGAGAGAGATAAAAAAGGGAGAGAGAGAGGGAAGGGGAGGGGGAGTGAGAGATGGAGAAAAAGAAGACAGATTCCCCTTTATACCGTAAAGCAGAATCTAATGGGTCTAAGCGTATATACATAAGTATGATTTGTTTAGTTTACCTCGGTTTTGAGGGAGGAGCGATTCGAGTGGAAAGGGGAATGAGTTTCTTTCTTGGTTGTCTTCCCATTCATTCAACCAACAACACATGTCGACATTACCTGTCTCTTGACACACAGCTTCCAGCTTTACAAAGAGGCACAACAACAACCAAAACTACAACAACAACTACAACAACAACAACAACAGCTATAGTTATAATCGACCACAGAATATTTAAAAATAAAAAAAACGAATAAAAGAATATACTAGCTTGTCGTAAAAGTTCGTAAACACTTGTTTGTCCCAAAAGTTCGTAGACACTTGGTTGTCCCCAAAAACACTTGGTTGTCCCAAAAAACACTTGGTTGCCCCAAAAGTTCGTAAACACCTGACTGTCCCAAAAGTTCGTAAACACTCGGTTGTCCCAAAAAGTTCGTAAATACTCGACTGTCCCAAAAGTTCGTAAACACTCGACTGTTCCAAAAGTTCGTAAACACTTAGTTGTCCCAAAAGTTCGTAAACACTTGGTTGTCCCAAAAGTTCGTAAACACTTGGTTGTCCCAAAAGTTCGTAAACACTTGGTTGTCCCAAAAGTTCGTAAACACTTGGTTGTCCCAAAAGTTCATAAACACTTGGTTGTCCCAAAAGTTCGTAAACACTTAGTTGTCCCAAAAGTTCGTAAACACTTGGTTGTCCCAAAAGTTCGTAAACACTTGGTTGTCCCAAAAGTTCATAAACACTTGGTTGTAACGAATCAAACTCCTAGCTCGATTTTATTCATGAGAATCCGGAATATAAAGATGAAGATAACTATAACAATATAAACGTAAATGAACAATTAAAAATTGTATAAAAATTCAATTTTTCGCAAGTGTTCACGAACTTTCGGGACAACCCAATAACAATGGCATGGATCGACTATAGAAAAGCATACGACAATATCACCCAGTCATGAATAATTGACGTTTCAAAATGTACCATATGGATAGTACTAACAAAATTGAACTTACGAAAAAATGAAAGTCAGTTTTACTAAAACGTAAACAAAGGAAGAATAAACTAAGAACAATGGAACCCGACAGAAACAAGACAAATATGTAAAAGAAAATGTAAAAAAAAAAAAATTAAAGAATACGAAACGAACGAATATTTTCTGAAAACACGCACCAGGAATTGGCCGACGGAGCTGCTGAAACAGATTAGCATATGCATGTTTTGGTTCGAAAGCTATAATTTACTCTACGTTATATATAAGAAGGCTACAGCAGCTACAAAATAGTTTTTCTTTTACAAAATACTTTACATATACAATTAAATTATTTCCACTTTTATAGGTTTTTAAAATAAATTGTCGTTATAACATTAGATATTTTAACTTTTGTATGTGGAATATGTGTATGAGTTTATAACTCGCAAATGCTTCTGTCGTTATGTCGTGTGTACAATATCAATATACACGCTCGTTGTCAGGACCCACGTTGGTCGTCGCTTCCATCGACCTATGACAGAGACACGAGTCTTATATAAAATGGAGGCTGTATTCGTATGAGAAAGGTAGACATTGACTCAATATTACAGAGAGCCAAGAAAGAGAAAAATGTTGACGAAGACAGACAGACAGACAGACAGACAGACAGAGACACAGACAGACGACAGAAAAACAGACAGAACCACCAGAATCACTTTATGACTCGCCGTCCGCCAAATGCAACCAGGTATCGGGGCGAGCTATCACTTTACACGTCCGACATCTGTAAATTCTAACTGGAGAAAAGAACACGCTACTTTCTGATGGAAATAATGTCACTGTTCGACTTCCGTCAACTTTCATACACTCACCTGTACAGTTCATTTTCAGACTTTATTTTACGCATTGTAAACTTTAATACTTCGGATGTCTGTTATTAAATACGTATTTATGAAAAGAATTCAGTAAATATGCAACTGGACATGTTCATCTTCTTGCAGCATTCGTTTCCAATGTTTCTTTATTTTTGTGACTTAACACATACGTCGGCGCTGCCTTAAATTATGCGTTTAAACTGCATAAAAGACTTTATCTGTTTTGTTAATATTTATTCTGTGCGATTTTTTAGCGTTCTTATTGCCGCTAAGTAATAGTATTTTTTTCAATCAAAAAATATCTTGCCAAAACAATATGATTCTCAGTTTGTTGAAAAAAACAAAAAACTTATACATGATTTTAAAAAAACATTCAAATCGGATTTCAGACTTTATTTGCATGTGTTTTGTGTAAATATCAATTATGATTATTTTTGTTTGCGTGCATATGTGGACGGGGATTTTGTGTCTATTAAAACGTATTTGATGTTATCTAGTGTATCATCTATTTGGTTGTTATCTAGTGTATCATCTGTTTAGTTGTTATCTAGTGTATCATCTGTTTGGTTGTTATCTAGTGTATCATCTGTTTGATTGAAATCTAGTGTATCATCTGTTTGGTTGTTATCTAGTGTATCATCTGTTTGATTGAAATCTAGTGTATCATCTGTTTGATTGTTATCTAGTGTATCATCTGTTTGGTTGTTATCTAGTGTATCGTCTGTTTTGTTGTTATCTAGTGTATCATCTGTTTGGTTGTTATTTAGTGTATCATCTCTTTGGTTGTTATCTAGTGTATCATCTGTTTGGTTGTTATCTAGTGTATCATCTATTTGGTTGTTATCTAGTGTATCATCTGTTTGGTTGTTATCTAGTGTATCATCTGTTTGGTTGTTATCTAGTGCATCATCTGTTTGGTTGTTATCTAGTGTATCATCTGTTTGGTTGTTATCTAGTGTATCATCTGTTTGGTTGTTATCTAGTGTATTATCTGTTTGGTTGAAATCTAGTGTATCATCTGTTTGGTTGTTATCTAGTGTATCATCTGTTTGGTTGTTATCTAGTGTATTGTCTGTTTGGTTGTTATCTAGTGTATCATCTGTTTGGTTGTTATCTAGTGTACCATCTGTTTGGTTGTTATTTAGTGTATCATCTGTTTGGTTGTTATCTAGTGTATCATCTGTTTGGTTGTTATCTAGTGTATCATCTATTTGGTTGTTATCTAGTGTATCATCTGTTTGGTTGTTATCTAGTGTATCATCTGTTTGGTTGTTATCTAGTGTATCATCTGTTTGGTTGAAATCTAGTGTATCATCTGTTTGGTTGTTATCTAGTGTACCATCTGTTTGGTTGTTATCTAGTGTATCGTCTGTTTGGTTGTTATCTAGTGTATCATCTGTTTGGTTGTTATCTAGTGTATCATCTGTTTGGTTGTTATCTAGTGTATCATCTGTTTGGTTGTTATCTAGTGTATCATCTGTTCGGTTGTTATCTAGTGTATCATCTGTTTGGTTGTTATCTAGTGTATCATCTGTTTGGTTGTAATCTAGTGTGACATCTGTTTGGTTGTTATCTAGTGTATCATCTGTTTGTTTGTTATCTAGTGTATCATCTGTTTGGTTGTTATCTAGTGTATCATCTGTTTGGTTGTTATCTAGTGTATCATCTGTTTGGTTGTTATTTAGTGTATCACATGTTTGGTTGTTATCCAGTGTATCATCTGTTGGGTTGTTATCTAGTGTATCACTTGTTCGGTTGTTATCTAGTGTATCATCTGTTTGGTTGTTATCTAGTGCATCATCTGTTTGGTTGTTATCTAG
This sequence comes from Sepiola atlantica, assembly GCA_963556195.1. Taxonomy (NCBI): domain Eukaryota; kingdom Metazoa; phylum Mollusca; class Cephalopoda; order Sepiida; family Sepiolidae; genus Sepiola; species Sepiola atlantica. Next base: position 90,526,998 of record OY744515.1, read on the forward strand.
TGTATCATCTGTTTGGTTGTTATCTAGTGTATCATCTGTTTGGTTGTTATCTAGTGTATCATCTGTTTGGTTGTTATCTAGTGTATCATCTGTTTGGTTGTTATCTAGTGTATCATCTGTTTGGTTGTAATCTAGTGTGACATCTGTTTGGTTGTTATCTAGTGTATCATCTGTTTGTTTGTTATCTAGTGTATCATCTGTTTGGTTGTTATCTAGTGTATCATCTGTTTGGTTGTTATCTAGTGTATCATCTGTTTGGTTGTTATTTAGTGTATCATCTGTTTGGTTGTTATCCAGTGTATCATCTGTTGGGTTGTTATCTAGTGTATCACTTGTTCGGTTGTTATCTAGTGTATCATCTGTTTGGTTGTTATCTAGTGCATCATCTGTTTGGTTGTTATCTAGTGTATCATCTGTTTGGTTGTTATCTAGTGTATCATCTGTTTGTTTGAAATGTTTGTAAAAGAGAAACAGTCTACTTGATGACACCTTCCGGTTTTTAAAACGGAAATAGACGATCAGTTTTTATTAAAAAAAAACTGTGACACATATATTTTAGGTAAAAATTTGTTTTCACAATTTTTTTTACTTTTAACCCATTAGAAAATCATACTCTTTTTTATATTTGAAAAACAAATTATTGAAAATATTGTTTTTATTACAAATTATCGAATCAAAGTTTTTTTTTAATAATTGGAATGTTTGGGGGAAGTTGGAATATATTTTTAAAATATTTGTTAATACTTTATTTACAATTTTTTATTATTGGAATATTTGTTTTTGTTTTAAAATACTTTTTTAGAAAATATTTTTTAAATACTTCTATTCTATTTTTTATAATAGTCTAATAATAGTTTATTTTATAAATACAGATTTAACAAGGTTAGCAATCGGAGGAAGCATATTAGATCGGAGGGGGCATATTTTGCAAGTATATACATATAACCATATTAGATGTTTATATAATGTATTTATATATATATATATATATATATATATATATATATATATATATATTATAATATATATAAAATTTATTTTAAAGGCAATACGTAGTTAAAGCAAAAGAAATTATTGAAAAAGAAGAGATCAAAAAAACGTTTTATTGGAATAAAAAAAACGCTTTCTTTTAGGATTCAAAATACTCTCGTTCACAACTTTAAGATTCAACATACTCTCGTTACTGACAATTTTTAACAAAAAATCATGGAAATTTTTCTCATAATTATTTCTCATAGCAACGCATACAATAAATGTCACAAATCATGCGAAAATGTAATGTTCTATCAGTTTCTATCAGTGTATTTAGTTTTCGTAATTTTTTCGATTTTCAAGTCCTGGCCATGGGCGAGCCACCATTTTGATTTTTTTTCGAGCAGTCTACCGACTGTTTTGAATATGAAACCGACCCTTCAAAATAAGTTAAAACAAAAATAAAATTATCCAGGTAGGTAGATGAGTAACTTAACTTGCCTTTGCTAACATTTATTTGTTGCAATTTTTTTTCACCCTTTTTTTGTTCTGTTGATTGTAGTAAAAAATTCCGTAATTTGTATTATTAAGATTGCCTAACGAAAAGGTTTTATTTTCAAGATGGTGTCAACTATATATTTTCAAACTGGTGTTCATTATATACCTTTATGAGTGTGTTCACTATAAGTTTTCATGATGTTGTCAACTACATATTTTCGTGCTGGTGTCAACTATATATTTTCATGATGGTGTTCAACTATATATTTTCATGATGGTGTCAACTATATATTTTCAACATGGTTTCAACTATATATTTTCTAAGATGGTTTCAACTATATATTTTCTAAGATGGTGTCAACTATATATTTTTAAGATGGTTTCAACTATATATTTTCAAGATGGTGTTAACTATATATCGTCATTATGGTGTTCACTATATGTTTTCATGATGTTGTCAACTACATAGTTTCGTGATGGTGTCAACTATATATTTTCAAGATGGTGTCAACTATATATTTGCCAGAGGGTTTCAACTATATATTTTCAAGATGATGTCAACTATATATTTTCGAAGATGGGTTCAACTATATATTTTCAAGATGGTTTCAACTCTATATTTTCTAAGATGGTTTTAACTATATATTCTCTAAGATGGTGTCAACTATATATTTTTAAGATGGTGTCAACTATATATTTTGAAGATGGTGTTCACTATGTATCTTCATGATGGTGTTCACTATATGTTTTCATGATGTTGTCAACTACATATTTTCGTGGTGTTGTCAACTACATATTTTCAAGATGGTGTCAACTATATATTTTCAAGATGGTTTCAATTATATATTTTCTAAGATGGTTTTAACTATATATTCTCTAAGATGGTGTCAACTATACATTTTTAAGATGGTGTCAACTATATATTTTGAAGATGGTGTTCACTATATATCTTCATGATGGTGTTCACTATATGTTTTCATGATGTTGTCAACTACATGTTTTCGTAGTGTTGTCAACTACATATTTTCAAGATGGTGTCAACTATATATTTTCAAGATTGTGTCCAATATATTCTTTGAAGATGGTGTTCCCTATATAGTTTCAACTTATTTGTGACGTAGTTTTAATGCTTAATAGAAAGGTTAAGAAGCTGAAATCTTCAGAATTACTCACTCTCGCTTTTAGGAACATTATACAAACACCAGCATTTTTTTTATATTTTGCTAGTTCGTTTCGTTACCACAACGGAGAAAAACTTTTATTTCTTCCTCCGTGCGCATAGAGTCAGGCGGAATTCTCAGGAGCGGAGCTTCTTTGAAAGGACTTCTACTCTGTTAAACACATTTGTACGGAACTACTTCCCTACATATTACAACAATGTCGTCTTCAAATCCAATCTCAATAGATTCCTGTTATGAATTACTCCACAAGTATTCGAACTTGGTCCATTCCCTCAACCATTCTCAATCCTCTCGTAATATTCTTTATCATTCAACTGACAATCCTTCCATCTTATTAACACTTATCCTCCAGTGGCTTTTGGTCTTGATAAGTGATGACTCATACCAATTTAGTAAAAAAATAAAATAAATAAAATAAGCCTCTGATTTATTATTATTATTATCATTACTTTTTACTTAAAATAACCCCAAACAAGACGTAAGAAGCTTCTGTAGATTAGCAGCAATATTAATAGGGGCATCTTAAGTGTACAGCGAGATGTTTGTTCACATTACATTTAAATTTCTGCACGTTGGTACAGCCAGAGAAACCAGGAAGCATGAATGGAATTCTAAATGCTAACAATTCGAGGAAAGAAGGCATTTGAATAGAAAGCCTTTTAGCATCTTCGGACCTCTACAGTAAAGAAGTGGGATTTAGCTGATTGTCGGATTTGGGGGGGGGGGAATACGTCGAGCAGGGCACCAGAGCAGCAAGTTTGTCGGAGCACATCCCATTTAAGTACTTGTAAAAGACGCATAGAGATGTAATATTGCGGCGATGGGACAGGGGCTGGAGCTTGAAAGACAGTATTGGACCTATTAAATTAGAGTCTCTTGTTTAAGGGAGAGAGAGAGAGAGAGAGAGAGAGAGAGAGAGAGAGAGAGAGAGAGAGAGAGAGAGAGAATAGTAGTAAGTGCACCAGCCCAGATGTGTTACAAAAATACTCCATGCATAGGTGAATGATGGGTTTGTAGAGATATAGAATACTGGCAGGTGCGAGAAGTTTTCTAGCCCTGTAAAGGGAGCCTACTTTATTTGCAGCAGACTTGGCAGTATCGTTATTAAAAGTCAAGAAATAAATCTACGGATACTAAAAGCACTGCATATGAGGCAGTGTTAGTGCGGAAAAGAATGAATGAGAGAGAGAGAAAAAGAGAGAAAGAGAGAGAGAGGGAGAGAAAGAGAGAGAGAGAGAAAGAGAGAGAGAGTAAGAGAGAGAGATAGAAAGAGAGAATGAGAAAGAGAAAGAGAAAGAGAGAGAGAGAAAGAGAGAGAGAGAGAAAGAGAGAAAGAGAGAGAGAGACGGAGAGAGAGAGAGAAAGAAAGAAAGAAAGAGAGAGAGAAAGAGAGAGAGAGAAAGAGAGAGAGAGAAAGAGAGAGAGAGAGGAGAGAGAAAGAGAGAGAGAGAGCACATATGAAGGCAAATGATAAGTAGGTAACGCATTGTCGGTAAAATCGTGCCAAAATCTGGTGAGAAAAAAGAAATGAAAGAGAGGGAGGGGGATGGGGAATTCCCGTCAGCGTTAATTCATTTACTGTAAAGTGAATGATTTTTTTGTTTGCGCCCTTCCACCTCCATACGAGGTCAAAGGTAGACACAAGGTCAATTTTTAATGTGGAGTATCCAGCTCTCCAAAAGGGGACACTTTGGCTAAGGACGAAAATAACCTGTATAGCTGACGGCATTCGTCCATTAATGACGTCAATATCGTAGATATATGATACAAATCAGTCCGACAATGGCTTTGTTGCTGTTGGGCTGAGGTATGATTCTGTTCAGTCCTAGGGGGTCCACCCTCCCAAGCTTTACCTTCTCTCTGAGAAGGAGTTGATTTATTGCTAATCGCTTGAGGCGCCCATACTGGTGAATGCTGACAAGGCTGCTCTAGTGCACTGGCTTTTTAAAACCACATCTGTCCTTGTGTCAAACCCTTTGGCAAGGAGGTAAATAATATGAATGAGGCCAATAAACCGACCCTCCGCCCTAAAGAAGGGGGTAATGCCTGGGAGAGTACAGCTTGTTCAACGTTAAAAAGCCGGGCAGGAATCTTGCTTGAAGGATAGTGAAAAATAGACATTATTGTAATTAGTACTATTTGGATTTTTCTGAATGCTATCCTTATCTGGGTCGTTATATTCACAACGCCTCGGCCGATGTAATCTCCGACCTTCTTCAGCTGCATCTTTTCGAACTTGGGAACTGTTATGTCGAATTCGGGATCCTAGACGGAATTTTGAACTGAACGATTTATTTAATCCACTGGGGCAGATTCTATTTAGTCCGTCAGCCATTTTTCCACTCTATAATACAGAACAATGTGTATCCATTTGTAAATATATATTCGTCCCGTCACATAAAATTCTGCCTGAAGAATAAGAGAAGGAAACACGCAAATCTATTTCCAGAATCAGACGTTTGCATTCTTATTTTTCCTTTCTGCTTCCTATACCGATTTATACGTTTTTTCTTTCCTTTCTTCTTTTTTAAAAACTTCCAAGTTTGTGACGTTTTCTTTCTTTCTTTTTCATTTCTTCAAGTGAGTGACGATTCTTCTCCTTCAATTTCAGTTTTAACCGTAACTTCTTTGATGTTTTTAACATAGTTTTAAAACTCGGCGTAAGTTTTAATGTTTAGCCGCCCCTATTTCTTCATGATGAAAGGGGGTCAATTGAAGGAAGGAAAAATAGTAAAACGTTTGAGGTCGCTGTGATGCTGAGAACAGATACTACACTTTGAATTATTTATTTGCAGAAAATATAGCAGATTTATAGTCAAAACATATTAGGCACAAGGCCATCAAAAGTGTGATAAAAATGGGTGTCGTTGGTCATCCTTTGTCTAAAGTAATAAAAATGTCTCTCCTACACTTTGGCCTTTTGGCTAAGATCAAAGTGTAGTATCTGTTCCGATGGATACTGCACCCCATAGACTGGTATTGTCTTGACCTTCGGGTCATGATGACGCCTGTCTGTGGGTTTGTCCTCTGCAGTTCTAGAAGGGCCACCCTCCCAGGCTTTGCCTCCCCTCTTTGGGGAGGAGTAAGTTTATTGCTTACTGCCTGAGGCGCCCCTACCGGGAAATGTCGACGGGGCTGTCCAGGCAATTTTTAATGGCCAGAGTGTTCACCTCTCGGGCGCTGGCTTTTAAAACCCCACTTTCCCGACCCGATCTTGGGTCACATCTTACTTGTGGGAGTAAGATAAAACTGGCCTTGTGCCTAACTCCTGGAGAGGAGTAAATAAATACTCTTAACTAGAATCATCTCAGTCACCACAATACCACATTTACTCGAGGGGCCGTCCTACTTGGGCTATTATCAACTAAGTTTGCCATCTTAAAATTTTTCCCATGATTCTTTCAAAAATAAATAAATACGGTTATATATACAGAAATTGATTGGCGAATAATGGGGGGGGAGCAAAAACCAGTTAGTAAGACCCTCTTAACCCTTTCTAAATATTAGACTTCCAACTGTATTCCGGTTTATTCCGAACAAAAAACAAGCAGGTCCATCTCTAAATGGGAGTGGGATCTAAGTGGGAGAAAAAAGAAAGTGGGGGATAGAGTTTGAAGGGTGGGTGGTGTCCTTCCAAAAGGCCAAGAAATGATTAAAACAGAAATTATTGAATCTAGTATTATATTATCTTTTAATGGGGTGAGTAGTGTAGTTTCGGTTCTGTTGTCATAAAACCGCCCTCCCAGGGATTACCTCCTTTTTTGAGGAGGTGCGGTAATCCACCCAGGTTTCACATCCTTCTTTTTTAAGGAGGTGGGGTAATCCTCCCAGGTATTACATCCTTCTTTTTTAAGGAGGTGGGGTAATCCTCCCAGGTATTACATCCTTCTTTTTTAAGGGGGTGAGGTAATCCTCCCAGGTATTACATCCTCTTTTAGGGTGTTCGGATCGAGGGTCGTGTTCCCCCGATTATAAACGTGTTCAGTAAATCAAGCAATTGTTGCATGCAAAGACAGAGTAATAATTAACAAACAAAAATGAAGTAGTTCAAATAAGGTTTATTGAACGTGTGTGTACGTGGAATGATGAAGTGTGTGATGTATGCACGTGTGTCGATGGAAAAACAGTTCTTGAAAAAGGTATAAGAAGAAATGAATGAATCCAGCGAGAGGAAAAGTCTTTGAAATCCGTAACACAAAGAAAACGAGTTGAGAACTCTTACCGTTGTTTGCCCACGTATGTTGGTAGTTGTTAGGCCGATTGAAGAGAAAAGCGTGAGACGAAACGCTAGTGTATTAGCGTCGTTCTGTCGACCAGAGAGATGGAGCGCTGGTGCCAGCGTTGTTCTCCGAGGCCGGTTGAGTGAAAGAGAGAGAATTTCCGTTTTGCACCGGGTTTTTATAGTCAGAAGGGCAGATAACTCTGGTGTCGCTTTACAGTGCCACCTGTCGGTGAAAAGGCGACACCTACCGGCAAACCGGTGTAGTTATGTTTTGAAAGGAGGAGGTAACTGCTACAAGGACTCCCCCCCAGATTGAAAAATATTGAAAATATTATTCAATATGTACAGTTGTAGATGAGAAGCATTCTTTGTGGGTATGTTTGTTTTGCTGTTGAAGATTAGAAAAAGTAGTGTGCACGCTACTTATTTCCGTTTTTCTATCTGAATTGAATGATTGATCGCAAGTGCGTCTGCGGAATTGAGTGTTTGTAACGCATGTGGATCTGCGTGTTGTTTGGGTCTCCATCAAGTTTGAGCGTAAGTGAGTTTGCGGTCGAAAAATGTTGAGTGCAAGTGAATTTGCACTTGTTGGTGGCGTTGTTCATGTTGATTAGTCTGCGTGATGCAGAGCTGATGAACAAACGTTGAATTGTCAGTGTTGTTTGGTGCTTGGGTCTGCGCGGTTGTTGATGAGTGAGCACAAGTGGGTCTGTGCGGTGTTGATGAGCGAGCACAAGTGAATCTGTGCAGTGTTGATGAGTGAGCACAAGTGAATCTGTGCAGTTGTTGATGAATGAGCACAAGTGAGTCTGTGCAGTTGTTGATGACTGAGCACAAGTGAATCTGTGCAGTTGTTGATGAATGAGCACAAGTGAATCTGTGCAATTGTTGATGAATGAGCACAAGTGAGTCTGTGCAATTGTTGATGAATGAGCACAAGTGAGTCTGTGCAATTGTTGATGTTGTTCATGTTAATTAGTCCGTGTTGTGGAGCTGATGAACAAACATCTAGTTGTTGAGATTGGTGGTACGCTATGGTCAAAATCAGATGCACAAATGTCTGCAAGTGAGTTAGCAGGTCCAGGTACAAGTGGGTCTGTACTGGTGTTGGTGCGTCGTTCGAGTTGATGTGTCCCCCAGTTGATCAACGAACGTCCAGTTGTTGAGTATTTAGTCGTGCTTGTGCAGTTGTACTCATTTTGAACTGGTGTGATTTCTTCCATAGTGTCGTCAGTGATGTCCGGAAATGTTTGGTGCTTGATGAATGTCCGGGAAAATGTGGTTGTTCAAGTTGATGGGTCCTCCTGTTGATCAATGAACGTCCAGTTGTTGAAGAGGGTTGGTAGCCCTTGAAGGGTGATGTTGGTGCTTGCTGAGCCTGACTTTTTACAACCAGTATTAAGTCTTGAGGCTTGGTGATGTTCGACATCGTGTGTTGTCTGTTTAGTAGTTTTCTTTTCTTTTATATATATATTTCCAACACGTGGGTAGAAGGGAAAAAGAAGAAAAAAAATGGAGCTGTAATTTGTTTCACACACGGAATGACGTTTTTTGTTTTCGTTTTAGTTTTTTTGAATGTTAGTTTCCACGTAGAGAAAGAATGGCGGCTTCTCTTTTCTTTGTTGTCGAAAAGAAAGAAAGAAAAAAAAATTCGTATCTTTTTTTTTTTTTTTTTTTTGAATTTTCATTTCCGCGTGGTCCGAGAGATAAAAATGGCGTTTTTTTTTTAAAATTTTTTATCAACACGTGGTCATGGCAAAGAGTGGCGGCATTTTTTTGAATTTTTTTTTTGTTTGTTTGTTTTTTTGTCAACACGTGGTTATGAAAAAGATGGGCAGCGGGAGCGTTTGTTTTCTTTTTATTTTCTTTTTATCTCCACGTGTTCAAAACAAAGGAAGTGGCGTCTTGTAAGGTCCTTTTGTTCGTCAAAAAAAGAAAAAAAAAGGATTGGCAAAAGTTTGTCTTTTTCTTTGTATATAATTTTCCGGCACGTGGGTAAAGAGAGAGAAGAAAAAATGAAATTGTAATTTGTTTTATACTCGGAGAAGCCGGGAAATGTTTTTGTTTTTCTTGTTTGGGTATTTCCGCGTGGCCAGGAAAAATGGCTTCTTTTTTTTTGTTTGTTTGTATATTTCTACCACGTGGGTAGAAAAAAAAAGGAAAAAGATGGATGCGTAATTCGTTTCACCACGAAAGAAAAAACGAGAAATGATTTTTTTTTTTTGTTCTAGTACGAAATTAATTACTCCGCCACATACAACAAAGCTTGCACGTCAGGTCACCAATGTTCGGATCGAGGGTCGTGTTCCCCCGATTATAAACGTGTTCAGTAAATCAAGCAATTGTTGCATGCAAAGACAGAGTAATAATTAACAAACAAAAATGAAGTAGTTCAAATAAGGTTTATTGAACGTGTGTGTACGTGGAATGATGAAGTGTGTGATGTATGCACGTGTGTCGATGGAAAAACAGTTCTTGAAAAAGGTATAAGAAGAAATGAATGAATCCAGCGAGAGGAAAAGTCTTTGAAATCCGTAACACAAAGAAAACGAGTTGAGAACTCTTACCGTTGTTTGCCCACGTATGTTGGTAGTTGTTAGGCCGATTGAAGAGAAAAGCGTGAGACGAAACGCTAGTGTATTAGCGTCGTTCTGTCGACCAGAGAGATGGAGCGCTGGTGCCAGCGTTGTTCTCCGAGGCCGGTTGAGTGAAAGAGAGAGAATTTCCGTTTTGCACCGGGTTTTTATAGTCAGAAGGGCAGATAACTCTGGTGTCGCTTTACAGTGCCACCTGTCGGTGAAAAGGCGACACCTACCGGCAAACCGGTGTAGTTATGTTTTGAAAGGAGGAGGTAACTGCTACAAGGGGAAGAGGGTAATGTGAGACATGTTCTCGTGTCATGAGACCATCTTCCCAGGGACTACCTTCTCCGTTTGGAGGGGAGGAGTAGTATACTATCTGTTTTGTTGCCATGGTATAATCCTCCTAGGCATTAACTTCTCTTTGGGGGTGGGATGCTAGTATATATATATATATATATATATATATATATATTTGCTAGTATATATATATATATATATATATATATATATATTTGCTAGTATATATATATATAAATATATTTGCTAGTATATATATATATATATATATATATATATATATATATATATATATATATATATATATATATATATATATATATATATATATATATATATATATATATGCTAGTGTGTATATAAGCTACACAGAGGCTCCCGGAGATGAAACGCAGGAGCCTCTGTGTAGCTTAATTGCCATAAATGTATTTTCATAACTTACTACCTAGCTCTACTTAAGTATCGAGCACTGTTGAAGTAAATACTGAAAATTGATACATAAAAAAAGTATATCTCCTTTTAAAATTGTATGTGTATACATGAAATAGTAATATATATATACATATACATATATATATATATATATATATAAATATATATATAAAAATATATATATATATAGTGAGAGAGAGAGAGAGAGAAATATATATATATTACTATTTTATGTATAATATATAATATGTATTGATTTACTCCTCTCCAGGAGTTGGGCACAAGGCCAGTTTTTATCTTACTCCCACAAGTAAGATGTGACCCAAGGTCGGGTCTGGAAAGTGGGGTTTAAAAATTGGCTGGGCAGTCCCGTCGGCATTTCCCGGTAGGGGTGCCTTAGGCAGTAAGCAATAAACTTACTCCTCCCCAAAGAAGCCTGGGAAGGTGGACCTCCCAGAACTGCACAGGACAGACCCATTGACGGGCGTAAATCAAGACCCAAAGGCCAAGACAACACCAGTATGGGGTGCAGTATCCATCGGATTTCATGTATAATATATATATATATATATCTATATCTATATATATATATATATATATATATATATATATATATATATATATATATATATATAGATAGATAGATATAGATATAGATAGATAGATAGATAGATAGATATATATAGTAACGATTATTGATGTTCGTAAATCGTGGGACGAGTACCAATAAATACTTTTTGTGTTTATGTGATGGTGGGGGGGGGGTACGTTCACGCTGAAAATAGGTTGAACAAGTAAACGTGACTTTTACTATAGCGGCTTTTATGTAGCACGTGTGTGCGTCGACGTACAGTGAACTGGTGGGGGGGGGGGAAGAGGCGCACACAACAACAACAACATCAACAACAACAACAAGCAAGAGGAAGGGAATTCAGAAAGAAAAAAAGAACGTCTCTTTTTGTGTGAATCTCCACAATTTTGTTTGTTTGTTGTTTTTAGTTTTTTTTTGTTTTTGTTTTTTGGTTTACTTACTACAGCTCGATTGATGTGTCTACTTCTTCGAAATTGATGTGATGTTTCTCTCTCCCCCCCCCCACTCTCTCTCTCTCTCTCCCTCTCTCTCTCTCTCTTAATAATTTGTGTTTGTTTAGTTGTACTCGACCCTCGTGCGGTGACTCTCCCGTCTTCTTAACTACCAATAATGCTTATATTGAACTCTGGGATATCGTTAAAAGTAAGTATTCTTTTGAAAGCTTTATTGTGCATCGTGTGTATAGAGAAACATTGAGAGATCTAAATCTTGATGTATGTAACTGGGTTTTTACTATTTTTTTTTTTTGGGTGTGTGCGTGTCTTCTTTTTTTTCTTTTTCTTCTTCTTCTTCTTCTTCTTCTTCTTCTTCTTCTTCTTCTTATTATTATTATTATTATTATTATTATGTGTACTCACTAGGACCTTTTGGCTAAGATCAAAGTGTAGTATCTGTTCCGATGGATACTGCACCCCATAGACTGGTGTTGTCTTGGCCTTCGGTGCTTGATTTACGCCGGTCTATGGGTTTCCTGTGCAGTTCTAGGAGGTCCACCCTCCCAGGCTTCGCCTCCCCTCTTTGGGGAGGAGCAAGTTTATTGCTTACTGCCTGAGGCACCCCTACCGGGGAATGCCGACGAGGCTGCCCAGGCAATTTTTAAACCCCACTTTCCCGACCCGACCTTGGGTCACATCTTACTTGTGGAAGTAAGATAAAAAAAACTGGCCTTGTGCCTAACTCTTGGAGAGGAGTAAATCAATACTCACTAGGAGTTTTTACACAGGTCACCAGTGATTGCTCACAGACAACCGGTGGTATTCCCTGGAGTCTGAGTGACAACAAGTCTCCCCAGATTTCCAGTATTCTCCACCTCTTTTCGATAGCCACCGCAAATAAACTTGCAGTATCACAACAGCCGTTTACCATTGATTTCTCGCTGGTAAGCACCATTGGTCTTTATATTATTATTATTATTATTATTATTATTATTATTATTATTATTATTATTATTATTATTATTATTATTATTATCAATAATAATAATAATAATAATAATAATAATAATAATAATAATATTTACCCACTATAAGTTTTTACACGAGTCATTATCAGTGATCGCTCACTGGCAGCAACAGGTGGTGTTCCCTGGAGTCTGAGTGACACCAAGTCTCCCAGACTTCTAACACTCTCCATTCCTTTCTATAACCGTTTTTAGATCATTCTGCATTCTCGCAACAGTCGTTTACCATTGAGTTCCCGTTCATAACGGCCGTTGGCTTCCTCTGGAATTTGTGCGTCAAAAAGCTTCCCCAGGCTTCCAGCACTCTCCGTGCCCTTCCAGCGGACACCTTGGTGGTGCGCTCCTTCTTCGGTTATTCTTGACCATTTTTCTTGTGACACCAGCAGATGTCGATGCCACCACACGTACATGTCTGCGAGTGCGTGTGTGATTTTTTTTTTGTATCTGATTTGTTATTTCCTATTTCAGCCACATAAATTATTTACAGTGGAATAAGTTTGGGTATGATTACAACTTATGTTTTTTACTTAACCATGTTTAAATAAAAAAAAATAAGCAAAAATAACTTAAAAACACTAACTAGCGTGAAAGGCCGAAGTGAAAAGTCTTCGACGATATGTATACAGAAGCTTTTCATTTCGGCGTTTCACGTGTACGATGAAACTCGCTAACGGAACTGCTTCCCTGCTGATTACAACATGGTCGTCTTCAAATCCAATGTCAACAGATTCCTGTTATGAACCGTCTCCACAAGTATGTATAGTTTAAATACTTAGCTCTTAAGAAATGCTTTTTTCACTTTTTTACTTACCGACGACGAATGATCTTAAAACGAGGCTATGTAATGAACAAATGCTTTTTTCCGGGGTTTTTTTAAATTATTTAAATAAATTTATAATTATGTTATTGATGGATATTGATTATGATAATCGATTTACAGGAACTATGAACAATCGATTAAGTACATAAGAAGATGTTAATTAATGAACACTCTCCTACGTGTCCTTAGCTTCAGGTGGAATTCCCACAAACAGATCTTCTTTCCAAGGGCTTCTCATCTGTGGAACACATTACCACGAGACTACTTCCCTACAGATTACAATCCAATTTCAACAGATTCCTGTCATGAACCGTCTCTACAAGTATTCGAACTTGGTCCATTCCAACTACTATTCTCAATCCTCTCATAAAGTTCTTCGTATCTTAACTGACAATCATTCCAAAAGGTGTTATCCTCGAGTGGCTTTTGGCCTTGATAAGTTATGACTCAGTGTTTTTACTGTTTGTCTTTACTAAAACATGGTTAAAGTAAGAATAAGTTGTTTGGGAGTAATGCCGAAACCCTTTTCATTCTAAAAAATGCCATATAATAAATGAACGTTAGAAGAAATTTCGGTGCGTATTTATATTGAGATATATGCGAAATATGGCAGTTCAAAATAAAATAACAGGAAAACTTATGGATATACTTACTTATCGGTGAAAAATATTTGTGTGCACCAAAAATTACGGAAAATAATAGAATAGAATTTTAATAAAAAATAAAATTGATTTACTATTCGGAGTCAACGAACTCCGAACGACATCCGCGTCAAGACAACGCGTCATAGCAGATTAGCTACCTTCTTCTAATATGAAGACGCCACGCGGTCTTGTCGTTAGGAGTTCGTTGACTCCGAATAGTAAATTTATTTTATTCTTTATTAAAATTCTACTAGCTTATTTTCCGTAAGTTTTGGTGTACACGTATAAGTAAATATATTCATAAGTTTTCGCTGTTATTTTATTTTGAACTGACATGTTTCGCATGTATCTCAATATAAATATATACGGTGCAACTCCAGTTTAGCGGATACTTTCGAAAAACAAACAAACTGAGGAATATCTGTTTGATGTACGTACCTGTCACGGGCTGAATATATCCTACACCAAAAAGCACGTAAATTAATAAAGTAGTTTTTTTTTATGAAAGAAAATTAAATTTTATCGATTTACGAAAGGAAGTGCCAATATGACAGCCATTTTGATTTATTCAAAGGGAGATAAACGTAATTCATTTACGGTTATCCCCCTTTGAATAATCCCAAAATGACAGTCATATTTACACTTCGTCTTCGTAAAATTAAATTTTCTTTTATATAAAAAAAACTACTTGATATATTGACGTGATTTTTGGTATAGGATATATTCAGCCTGTGACAGGTACGTACATCAAACAGATATTCCTTACTTTGTTTATTTTTTGTTTGTTTTTTCGAAAGTATCCGCTAAACTGGATAAGCACCATATGTACCGTAATTTCATATGAGTAAACGAATGTTACATTCACCTTTGTTTAGTAAGTCTAAGAAAAGTAGTAAGCCCATGGCAGGCAGGTATTCATTTCTATCGTATACGTAAATAGAAGTAGTTGTATCTCAGTGTGCCTTTGTATCGGTACCTGTACTGTCTACGTATATACGCATGTAAGTATGTATCAATGTATGCGTGTATGTACGTACTTTTCTCCGCTTATCGACCATGGTATTTATTTATACATTATTACCGTGAGAAGATACGAATACCTTTCGTAAGATGTGAATGGCGAAGAGGAAAAAGAAAAGAAAGAAACTGAGGCATGTTTTGGTGTGCACACGTAAAAAGGGAACTTCGCCGCATTGTTTTTTTTTTAAACGGTTGTTTCGAAAAGAAAGTAACTGTTCAAAAAAGATATGAACCCAGAAAACACTGTCATTAATTGGATAGCCATCCACAGACAACTGTTTCGCCGTATAACTTTCCCTCGGTGTTGCTAGACATTCCTGCGAATGACATGTATGTGTCTATCTTTATTTGGTATGTTTATATGTTCATATACGTTTGTGCAGGATTATAGATTTGGAATACAGCTGCTATGCATGAAAGGGGTCAAAATTAAGACTATATTTAGTTTAATTTAGTTTTATGAAAAAGAGTTTAAAAAAAGGTGGGCATAAGCATTGCGTAAATATTCAGATACTTCTGAATTTCGTGAAATGTCAACAATAGTATCAGACGCCAATTAATAATATATATATATATATATATATATATATATATATATATATATATATATATATATATATATATGAAAGAAGAGAACTTCGATTATTCAATGCAAGGTGTACTCGGTAAAAACATGTTTATTATTCTTTCCTTAAGCCAAGGTTTTTCAAAGATTAAAATCTTGTCATCAGAGGAATTACATAGATAGATAAGTTGCCAGTGGAAAAGCCAAAATTCAAAATTTGAAAAAATATTAAGTAATGGAGAGTGAGAATGTGCGTGTAAAAAGATATGGGGTCTGTCCAGTTGGTAAATGTCCGTTGATAAGGTGTCCAGTAAAAGGTGATTTAAAGATACATGAAAAAAGAAGGATTGAAATAGATTTGTCATTCGTACATATTTATCCCTCTTCTTTCATTTATCTTTATAATTGATCTATCTCGTGTATTGAGCTTACACCATTTCAATATAGGTTCTATCTACTAAAAGTTTACTTTTAGTTTCATATTATATATATATATATATATATATATATATATATATATATATATATTGTTATCAATTATTATACTAAAGCTGAATTAATAAACGTGTATTTCTCTAAGGCTTTTTCTTATATATTTAAAAATACATGATTAAATATACTTTACTTAAGCTATGTTTGAAAAACATATTTTTTTATTTTTCTAATAAACAGTAATTATAAATAACTTAACAATATATATATATATATATATATATATATATATATATATATATATATATATATATATATATATGTGTGTGTGTGTGTGTGTGTGTGATTATTTTTATTTACACAGATATGTACAAAATCTGCGACACTGGCATGTCGATGTTATCGATCAACAGCTATTACAAACTGAAATCTCATCAAATCGGATTCTAACTCTGCCTGATGAGATTTCAGTTTGTAATAGCTGTTGATCGATAACATCGACATGCCAGTGTCGCAGATTTTGTATAAATCTGTGTAAATAAAAATGAGCATATATAAAAGCTCTATTTGATATTGTGCACTTTTTATAAACCCGGTTGAATTTTTTTGGATTACTACCCTGTGAATGTTTTACCTGGATTATTATTATATATATATGAAGAGTTTGAATGCAAAACGCGATAAACGCCATTTTAAAATTTCGAGTCTATCACAACAAAAAATGTTGCCTTTCAACTCCAAACACCCCCTAAATTATGTTTTACATAATATAATACGGATATAATTTCTTTTTGCTTTCAATTAAAAAAGATTACTTGACGAAGTCTAGATTTTATAGATTCGTCCTTGTAGCGATTATTGTCTCGATGTAAACAAAATGGATTTATCGCGTTTTGCATTCGAACTCTTCAAATATTCCTCAAATTTTAGTTTCTTTGGGGTATTTTAAAGGACTTTTATGGAAGGGAATAATATGGACAAAGCCTCCCATTTGAAAATTCAAATATTTCAGATTTTCATTGAATGTGATCCATAGTCATTTAGACACCAATTAAGCAAGATTCCCTGAATTTAAATTTCATCTTAAGACTTAAATTTGAGACATGGTTAAGAATAAAAATTATGTAATGGATTTTGATCAAAAATAGAACAAATATTCTAGACGTAAGACTTAGTATCATTATATATTGATTTTAATCTTCGTAAGGGAGACATGAATGTTGGGAAACTGTTTTGTTCGATGAATTAATTTTGTTCTGTTCATAGACGGGTATTCTTCGAGTGTTTATATATATATATATATATATATATATATATATATATATATATATATATATATATATATATATATATATACCAATTTTAAAGGGGGGGAAGACACACAATCGAGTTGCCAACATTATTACTTAATTCGACCCAGATCGGTCTCGTCAGATGTATAACCAACAGCATTTAGAACATTAAATGTATATTGAACTCTCTTACTCGAGTTCCCATCGAAATCATTCGAGCCTGCACACACACACACTATATATATATATATATATATATATATATATATATATATATATATATATAAATGAATAAATGCGAAATATTTGTTATTTATCCCAAATATATTAACATTACAACAGGTTAGGCTTATTTAATTCTATTATATATTTATATATGTTAAACATATTAGATATAGCCAACGGAACATTGCCAAAACTCACTTATCCAGATGCTTCATTTGCATAGTAATTTTATAAACAGACTCTAATAAATCAATATTCTGTGCACAATTCATTTCTGTTTTTATTCTACAACTTTCTTATATATATATGCAAAAGTTCTGTTTATATTACTATTAATATTATTAGTAGTAGTAGTAATATTAATTACAACGATTTAATGAAAAATGTTTAACATTATAAATGATTATTTTAGAAATTCGAAGGATAGCTTCCGGTCACGTATACGCATGCGTATGTTTACACGAACCAACAACTTAGATTCCATTGTAATAAGTTGCTTTTAAATATAAACTCCGCATTGAACGCAATAACTAACAAATGTTTAGTTATGTTCTTATCGACGACGACTATGATTACATTTGCTATAATAAACAAGAAAACATCCCAAACTTCCTCTCACCTATTTAAATTACAAAAAATAGATCCCCCTCCTCTTAGCTTTTTAAATTCAAAAAATCATAAAAAATCAATTCATATATTTTTTTAATCGTCGGGTTTTTATTTCTTCCTTCTTTTATAATAAAGGCTTCTTCTTCTTTCGTGTGAATCAGATAATTCTGGTGTTTGCATTAGTTTCCCCGATGGCTATTGTATCGTATTCACCAGTGACTGATGAATCCACCAAAGCGTAACACGTCATGCTTGCGACTGTGGAAAAAAATTGGGTAGTGCCATATATAAAATTTCCAAAATTGCCAACAACCCCAAGTGAAAGTGGGGATGGCACAGTGGCTTAGTTGGTATCGATGCGGACTGAGAACCTGGGTGTGCTAGGTTCAAATCCAAGTCATTCCTCTGAAAACGCTTCCATCATGACATTTGTGTATAATCTACTGGAAGGGGAATAAATAGAAATCACTTTAACACTTATTCACAGGTGGCCTCGGCCTTGATAAAGTGGTGGTTTCTGTTTTTTTAGAAAAAAAGAGGTGTTGTGGAACCGACTGGATTCGAACTTGCAACACCCAGGTCTTCAGTCCGTGTCGTTAGCCACTTCCAAGGTGGCACGCTTACTTCACCCGTACTCGTGATTGTTGGTTAAAACATGAAACATATATATGTCTGTAGATATTAAAAAAATATGTATTGACTAAAAATAATTATTAAGCTTCGTTCAAGTCGAGCACTTTGAGAGAAATATAATAAAAGATTCAAACCTTGCAACGTTGTGAGTACTCGCCTCTTGGGTAGATAGAAAATTGACTGTTTCTTACTGTGTTTACAACAAAAAAGTCATGGCGTATTTCTAGCCGTAAGAAGCTTTGATTCAGATCCGGGGTTCGAATCATCCGACCGACCGACAGTACAGTTACTTCATCCGCACTGATTATTTTTGGTAAAAACATGAAACATAAATACGTTTTCTTTTCATGTATAAACTATATTTATTTCTTAGTGGTTACAGCGCTTGCTTACGGAGTCTAGGTTGATTCTGTGAAAGGGGTTCGAACCGTGCGACCGTCCGAGATTATCATCCCTACACTGACGAGAGCAAAAGCTCGAAACACTAGCGTATGTAGGTAAAAATAATTTAATATTATTTACTTAAAATTAATATTGGTATATATATGTATATATATATATATATATATATATATATATATATATATATATATATATATATGTAACATACAGTTCTATCTGTAACTCACAGTTCATATATATCTATCAAAATATCTGTAACATGCAGTTCTATCTGTAACTAACAGTTCATATCTATCTATCTAAATATCTGTAACATACAGTTCTATCTGTAACTCACAGTTCATATCTATCTATCTAAATATCTGTAACATACAGTTATTTTTGTAACTCACAGTTCATATCTATCTATCTAAATATCTGTAATATACAGTTCTATTTGTAACATACAGTTCATATCTATCTATCTAAATGTCTGTAACATACAGTTATTTTTGTAACTCACAATTCATATCTATCTATCTATCTATCTAAATATCTGTAGCATACAGTGTATATCTATCTAACTATTTGTAACATACAGTTCTATCTGTAACTCACAGTCCATATCTATCTATCTAAATATCTGTAACATACAGTTATTTTTGTAAGTCACAGTTCATATCTATCTATCTAAATATCCGTAACATACAGTTATTTTTGTAACTCACAGTTCATATTAATCTATCTAAATATCTGTAACATACAGTTCTATTTGTAACTCACAGTTTATGTCTATCTATCTAAATATCTGTAACATACAGTTTTATTTGTAACATACAGTTCATATTAATCTATCTAAATATCTGTAACATACAGTTATATTTGTAACATACAGTTCATATCTATCTAAATATATGTAACGTACAGTTCTATGTGTAACTCACAGTTCATATCTATCTATCAAAATATCTGTAACATATAGTTATTTTTGTAACTCACAGTTCATATCTATCTATCTAAATATATGTAACATACAGTTCTATTTGTAACATACAGTTCATATCTATCAAAATATATGTAACATACAGTTCTATCTGTAACTCACAGTTCATATCTATCTATCAAAATATCTGTAACATACAGTTATTTTTGAAACTCACAGTTCATATCTATCTATCTAAATATCTGTAACATACAGTTATTTTTGTAACTCACAGTTCATATCTATCTATCTAAATATATGTAACATACAGTTCTATTTGTAACATACAGTTCATATCTATCTATCTAAATATCTGTTACATACAGTTATTTTTGTAACTCACAGTTCATATCTATCTATCTAAATATATGTTATATACAGTTCTATTTGTAACATACAGTTCATATCTATCTATCTAAATATCTGTTACATACAGTAATTTTTGTAACTCACAGTTCATATCTATCTATCTAAATATATGTTATATACAGTTCTATTTGTAACATACAGTTCATATCTATCTATCTAAATATCTGTAACATACGGTTCTATTTGTAACATACAGTTCATATCTATCTATCTAAATATATGTAACATACAGTTATTTTTGTAACTCACAGTTCATATCTATCTAAATATATGTAACATACGGTTTTATTTGTAACATACAGTTCATATCTATCTATCTAAATATATGTAACATACAGTTATTTTTGTAACTCACAGTTCATATCTATCTAAATATATGTAACATACAGTTCTATTTGTAACATACAGTTAATATCTATCTATCTAAATATATGTAACATACAGTTCTATTTGCTTGCAGAGAGTATGTTGACTTTAATAAAGGCGAACAATACAAAGTAAACATTTTAAATTACTCAACAATATCTAATTCTTTTATTCGCCAAATTGATGTTCCGCTTTTCGCGATTGTCAAAAATAACCAATACAAACAAAAGGTGCGAAAAAAACAAATAGTCAATAAATAACTGCTACCAAAGGCAATAAAAGTGACTTTTCTATCTACCTGCCTAATTGTTTTTGTGTTTAAAAGTATTTTAAAGAGTTTATTTTATTTATTTTAATTAAAATGTCCGTTCAAGTATATTACGTTAGACCTCAAAACAAAGACGGTTTGCGGTCGTTCGCCAACCGTCTACGAAGTCTAGTGATTTTTTTTTTGTATTTCTCTCCTTTTAATTAGGTCGAAAAGTAAATTTTGTTTGGGACAGTATTTGTTTACTATTTGTTTGTTTGCACCCCAAAAGATGAAAAACAAACTTCGAGGACATTCCCTTATGCAATCTTGAAACTGGAACTGTAACGATATCGGATTTAGATACATTATTAACAGACAAGAAAAACATTTAAAATACTTTAAAACATTAAAAAATAGGCAGATAGGTAGAAAAGTAACTTTATTGCAGTTGGTAATAATTATTTGTTGATTATTTGTTCTTGTTTTTTTTTCACCCATTTTTCTGTTGGTTATTCTTGACAATATTGGAATATATCAAATAACACAATGGCAATCACCTTTTTGTTGTTTTTCTTCAAAATACTAAAATGTGAAGAGAACATAATTTTTTATGTAGATAAAACTACAGACAGCTTAATTGCTGCCGAAAGGCGAGTATATTTTGCTTGTATATATATATATATATATATATATATATATATATATATATATATATATATATATATATATAAATGTTGAATTAAATTAAAGATAATTGAATTATCGTTTAATAATAATCTATCGTGATAATATAAAGCTCAATATATCGAATAGAGCAATCAATTCTAGAGATGAAAGATGAGAATAAAAAAGTGTATAGATACAATATTTATTAGAACATCAAAAGTTCCGAGCAAGGAGCTTCATATCTTTAATCCATGGATTTTCAAAGACAAACTCTTTTCATCAGAGGATAGAGAAAGACCGACAATGTAATTGTAAATATTATCGGCAACATTTAACTTTCAAAATTGTAAATAAAATAAAACAAAATAAAGACCAAAAGGTAAAGAGTCTTATGTTGAGATGAGAGCGTAGAGTCAGGGTGGGCGTCGTCCAAAAAACACGTCAAAAATAAAAACAGCTGTTATATTGGAAATAGATGTTTAAAAAAGAATAATACTCAAATTGTTTAGGAATCCAAATGTGTTTTTTAAGAGGCTGATATTCAGGCAGAAATTGGTAAAGTCCAGTTTATCCTGTCTGTGTAGTAGTTTGGTACTGAAATTATCCGTTTCACAGGGTTCAGAATGAAGTTTGTCAGTTAGAGTTCGGTATATATCAAAGTGTGCATTTCGAAAACCTCTACCCCCCTGGTTGATCACTGTATCGATAGGTGATAGATATCTATTTAGATCCGATATTTTTCAAGCCGGAGCGAAATAGATGTGTTGCTTGTAAGCTGTGGCGAATATATATATATATATATATATATATATATATATATATATATATATATATATATAAAAATAAACACAGTTTGAGTATCCTACTCAAACTGTGTTTATTTTAATATAAAAGCTCGAATATATATTGAGCACTTTTGAAAAGTAATGGTTTTGTTCATTTTGTTAATATTTGAACTTAATTGATATATATATATATATATATATATATATATATATATATATATATATACACGATAAGTCATGAAAATGACATGCCGTGGTAGACAAATTGTTTGAAAAGAGAGACAAACGGAAAACAGGTTAGAATGCAGGAGAAAAACAAAAACAAGAGATTTGACCGGTTTCGTTCGTGTTAAGACGTTCGATAACACGAATGAAACCGATCAAATCTCTTGTTTTTGTTTTTCTCCTGCCTTCTAACCTGTTTTCCGTTTGTCTCTTTTTTCAAACACACACACACACACACACACACACATATATATATATATATATATATATATATATATATATATATATATATATATATATATATATATAGATAGATAGATAGATAGATAGATAGATAGATAGATAGATATACGGTGAAACAGTTGTTCGTGAGTGACTACATATATACGTCAAGTTTATTTTATAATAATTTCTAATTCATTCAAATTTTATCAAGAAACACCAGTTTTTGATAAAAGAGTGTAGGACTACTCGAAATATTGAACTTAAAATTATAATAACATCAATAATTATTACATGCTTTTTATGCTTTCCATGAGCCTAATTTGTATTTGTCAACTGTGAAAAATATAGTCATATTTAGCCGAGAAATAGACTTCTAATTCGACATTTAAAATTTTTTCAATTTCTTTTCAAAATTGAAAGGGTCACAAAGTAAAAACTACGAAGCGACATCCCCGGCTCACAGAAATCTCTCTCTTTTTCTCTTTCTCTCTCAATCTCTCTCTCTCTCTCTTTCTCTCTCGTTTTCTCTCTCTCTTTCTCTCTCTCTCACGCGCTTTCTCTCTCTCTTTCTCTTTCTCTCTCTCTTTCGCTCTCTCTCTCTCTCTCCATCTCTCTCTTTCTCTCCATCTCTCTCTTTCCATCTCTCTCTTTCTTTCTGGCGCGCGCTCTCTCTCTCTCTTTCTCTCTCCCTTTCTCTCTCTCTCACTCTCTCTATATCTCTCTCTCTCCTTCTCTCTCTCTCTCTCTCTCTCTCTCTCTTTGAAGCCAGAAGCTGTTTAGCAGAAAATATATATTAGTATATTCGCAAATAATGCTATATTCATTTTAGTTAAGCTTTTTCATAAAAAAGAAAATGTAAGTATTAGCACAGAAACTCGTAGTAATTAGCGTACGTAGTTTTAATGTTTATATAAAGTTTATATTTACGCTTCAACTTGAGTTGAGCACAGTTCTGAAGAAGTGAAGTGTTCCCGAAATATTATAATGTCATACGGAGTTTCCACCACACCATCTCGATAAAGGTATTAAATAACATTGTAAGATTGTGTAGATAGACAGATATATGTGTGTTTGTGAAAAATATATATATATATATATATATCTATATATATATATATATATATATATATATGTGTGTGTATGTATACATTGTATTAAGGGTGAAACTATTTAACGTGTCTCACCATTATATGTCTTATTTGCTTCAACATGTGTCTATCTGTCACACCTCTGCATTGTATTGCCTTCTAAGTATCACATATCTATATACAAGTAAACAATGGTTCAAGCAAACTGCATATACCTCTTATATATATATATATATATATATATATATATATATATATATATATATATATATATATATATATATAATACTGTTTAGTCGTTTATGATCCATCGGTATAGTTAGATGTAGTAAGTATACCCATACTGAGATTCCTAACATATACAGGGTTCGCTATAAGTAACTACATAATTGTATTTTAACTCATAAATATAACATGAAAAAAGATGCTACTATAATATAGAAACTAACAATTGATACACTTATTTGTTTTGCAACATAAAACATAACGTTTAGTCCAATATTTATTAAAGTTCGTGTGCTTTACATGGAACTAAATGCACTTTGATAATCTTTCAGGAATTAAGCGGCATATTTTAGCGCACAGCTCAAACTGCGATTTAGCAATGACAGCTTGGATGTGTTCCTTAAGTTCAACGATGTTACAGGGCTTAGCTGATTAGACTTTTTCTTTGAAAACACCCCACAAGAAAATAAAAGTCGTGAGGGGTACAATCTGGCGAACGAATATATAGTTACTTATATATGGAATTATGTTCGCTAACTACTCGCACGTTATTTGACCTACGGATGTGAAATTTGGTATGGATGACTCCTTAACTCTGAATGTGTGCCCTTCAAGGCGTCGTGTTGCCAAGGGTGCATTCCAAGGACAATAAAAGAAAACAGAAAACCATAATTTATATCATGTTAGATCTTTCATAGTTTTTTTTTAACATAGTTACCCCCAAACAAGGCAGGCCGCCACTGCATACGTAAGGGGCTACTGAGAAAAAGGGTGAAAGTTTGGGGAAAGAGTCAGCCTAAATTGGAAGCTGCACAGCGAGATGTCTGTTTACATTGGTTTTAAATTTCTGCATGTCAGTACCATCAGGAAAACAGGGAGTAGGGAGGGAGTTCCAGAGGCCAGCAGTACGAGGAAAGAAGCTTTTGGAATAGAAGGCTGTTCGGCATCTGGGGACCTCCAAAGTAAATGGATGGGATTTGGCAGATTGTCGGGTTGGTCTAGTGAATTTACGTCGTGGGGCTACCAGAGCAACAAGTTCATCAGAGCACAATCCATTGAAGTACTTGTAATACAGGCACAAGGAAGCAACATTGCGGCGATGGGACAGGGGCTGGAGCTTAGTGGATGGTAAATAGCCTATCAAGTTGGCGACTCTGTTTTTGGGACCTTGTCTAAGAGAGAGAGACTAGTGGATGATGCACCAGCCCAGATGTGGCAACAATACTTCATGCATGGACGGATGGTGGCTTTGTAGATAATGTCGGGTGTGAGAAGTTTACTAGCACAGTAGAGGGAACGCACCTTCTTTGCAGCAGCCCTGGCAATGTCTTCAATGTATTTATTCCAATGAAAACAAAAGAATTTTTTTTAAAACGTTTAAGAATAATGCTTACTATAAAACAAAAAGCGTCTAATTCCGAAAAATCATCTATAGAATAGGAACTACTTTTGTACCTACCTACGGTACTTGTAATAATATTTTAACACCGTGGAATTTCCACGAATACCGCTTGGATGGTGTTGATATTGATAATCATAGTTTGAATTAGTCAAACTAGAAGTAGAAATAAAAGGGGTGCAATTTTTTAGTTTCTTACTAATATTATCTGATATAGATAGATGCTACAATTAACCAGCTGTGATACAATGAAACAGTCTGTATGTGGATGACTATATAAGCCCCCTTTTTTCGGGTAGAGCACTGCCGTTTGGGTGATTCTCCTGCTGCTTCTAAGCAAAATGCAAAGCTCTTTGTAAATAAATAAAGTGAGCACGGTGGAAACGGTGTTTGGTGTTTATATAAATAGACATTGTAGATATCATTTACGAGCGCTTCTCCCGTAGCGTAATGGTAAGAGCTGCCGACTGCCAACTAGATTGTTGAAGGTTCGATCGCTGGCTGGTGGACGGTGTTAGTCTGTCTGCACTGAGAAGCCGTGATGCAACGAAACAGTCTGTGGATGACAATCTCTCTCTCTCTCTCTCTAGTTCTCTCTGTATATATACATATATATATATATATATGTATATATATATATATATATATATATATATATATATATAAATTTGTGGGTTCTACAAAATATATATTTTTTATAATATCCGAAAATATTCCGAATTGCAAGCTCAATGAAGTTACATTACCATCTTCAGAGCATATATATTATAGGTGCATTCCAATGACTAAGGGAACAATCAATCCATACCTTTCTTCTGTTCTTTCCCTTTCTTAGTCTTCATTTTTCGTCGAACGGCCACAACCATAGTTTTGTTCTGTTCTTTCAATCTTTCGTCTTGTCTTACAGGCAAACAACATTCTCTTAATATGTTTATATTGTATATTTTTCTCCAAAATTAATGTTTTCTACACATCTTACGCGCGTTTCGCAGCAGAGCCGAGAGAAAATAGACAGTCTTTCATCTCAGCTGTGCAGCTCATCAGGGAAAAAGTCTAAATTTAGTAGTAATTGAAAAACTTCCAATCCAAATACACATGGAAAGCGGATAGAAAAGGTTCAAAATGAGCTCCCGACAAAGGCAACTGCAAGATGAAAAAGATATACATGAAAAAACTCACTTGAGAAATGGTGACAAAATTATGCCTCCCAAGAAAGAACTTAAAACTTAAAACGATATGTCTAATCGACTTTAGTAATTAAATTCAACTTAAAAATGTCTATAGTCCATATTGGTAAAGTCAATTAGACATATAGTTGAACAGATGAAAGGTATGGATTGATTGTTCCTTTGGTCATTGGAATGCACCTTTAATATATATATATATATATATATATATATATATATATATATATATATATATATATATATATATATATAATGTGTGAAAAAGACAAAAGAGAAAAAGAAAGTAATTACAGGAATGAATCATCAAATACCGGTTTCGTTCGGATCAACGAACGTCTTCAGTAAAAGGTCAACTACAAATAGACAGAAATTTATAGAGTCAAGAAAAAATTGTAAGGCTTTTATAGATGAAGCAAAGAGAAGGTATACAGATATGACCAGAAAACGCATTCAGTCGCAGAAATTAGATACTCGTAAGTTCTAGAAAATCTACAATAGTGTGGTGAACAATGGGCAATCAATAATCCCTCACTATCAAACCACAATGATGTCGTTTGCACGGCAACTGATAAGGCTGAACTACTTGCCCAGCGTGTCGCCTTAAACTTCACTTTGGACTCCGCAAACCACTCCCTCCTTAGATTCCCATTGCAGACTGAAGCTACACTTGATGACCTGGTCATCATCCACTCTCATGCCAGGGACATCATAAAAAACCTTGACGTCTCCACAGCATGTGGGCCTGATCTTATACCAGTAATAGTAATTAAGAAATACGCTGCAGAACTGGCCCCTGTTCTCTCCAAACTCTACAACAAATGATTTGCTGAATCTTGCTTAGTTAGATGGAAATTGCCTCTGTGGTACCAGTCTTCAAGAATTCTAGAAATAGAACTGACTCTCAGAATTATCACCCTATCAGTCTACTCCCGCGCTTCGCTAAACTCTTTGAATCCTTAATTAATCCTGCGATAGTCCGGCACCTCGTTCATGCTAAACTTCTTTCTGGCTATCAGTATGGATTTAGGCAAGCACGGTATACTGCAGATATCGTAACGGTTATCCCCGGACGCATATACCGTGCACTGGACAAAGCAGGTTAAGCTAGGGCAGTAGTACTTGATATATCCAAAGCCTTGACAAGGTCTGGCATAAAGGGCTTCTCATATGAAAATTAATTCATATTGAATTACTGAACGAATATTTAATATAATTAGACCATTCTTAATCAAAAGAAAGATCCAGGTTATCCTAGATGGCTATCATCAAAACAACATGACATAAATGCAGGTGTATCACAGGTATCGATCCTTGGCCATTTATTGTTCCTGATTTTCATAAACGACCTTCCTAATAACATTGTCTGAAATGGGAATATTTGCTGACGACACCACGCTCTAGTCTCGTCATGTGGGCAAAACAGACGTGAACATATCTGCGGCAATGGCTTAATCCTTAGAAATTGACCTCAAGTCTATAGTGGAATGGGGTCATAAATGGATGGTAACATTTTATGCTGCTAAGAAATCGCTCATTTCCTTAAACAACTAAAAGAAACCTCTTCAACCACCGATTGCCATGGTAAATAACACCCTACCTGAGAGTCCAACGTTCAAACTCCTTGGTCTAACTTTCACAGGTAACATGAATTGGAACAAATACATAGAAAACATTGCCAAAGCTGCTACAAAGAAGGTGGGCTCCATCTACCGTGCTAGAAAACTTCTCACACCTGACATTATCCTATATCTCTACAAAGCCACCATCCGCCCGTGCATTATTAGGAGTATTGTTTCCACATCTGGACTGGTGCACCATCCACCAGTATCTCCCTCTCAGACAAGGTCCAAAAAAGAGTCGTTAATCTAATAGGCCCCTAACTATGCACCAAGCCCCAGCCCCTGTCCCATCGCCTCAATGTTGCATCCTTGTACTTGTTTTACAAGTAATTATATGAAATGTGCTCCGGTGAACTTGCTGCTCTAGTGCCTCCTCGGCGTAAATACACTCGACTAACCCAACAATCCACGTAATCCCATTCATTCACTGTGAAGGTGTCCAAATGCCAGAGAGCCTTCTACTCCAATAGCTTCTTTCCTCGTTCTACCGGCCTTTGGAACCCCCTCACTGCTCCCTGTTTCCCCGACTGTACCGATATGCTAAAATTTAAAACTAACATGAACAAGCATCTCGCATCACAGCTCCCAATTTAGGATGACCCCTAAAACTGTCACCTAATTCTCAGTAGCTCTTACGTCTACAGTGGAAGCTTGTTTGGGGTGAACTATGTTAAATAAAAAGCAGAAACATACCGGAAACCATTAAAGTTATTATATAGTAAGTAACATTTAAAAGTAAAATAAAATAAAAATTACTAAAGTTAATTATCATCGTGCGCTGATATTTAAAGAATTTATGACTATGGAAGTGTCCACACCAATAGCTGACCTATTTAAGCAAATAATAGCACGTGTTTTGTTTAATGGCAGGGGTATTTATCCTACACTATAATAAGAAGCAACGTGAATTCATTTGTATAGATATATATATATATATCCATGCCGTCACGCACATTTCATTTGTATATATTTTTTAATGATATTTCACTCCAAACAAGACAGGACGCCACTGTGTACGTAAGGGGCTACTGAGAATTAGGGTGTAGGTTTAGGGTGTCATTCTAAGTTGCGAGCTGTGCAGCGAGATGTCTGTTTACATTATTTTTAAACCTCTGCATGTCGGTACAGTCGAGGAAACAGGGAGCAGGGAGGGAGTTCCAGAGGCCAGCGGCACGAAGAAAGAAGCTCTTGGAGTAGAAGGCTCTTCAGCATCTGGAGACCTCCACAGTGAATGGATGGGATTTCACTGTACATGTAGAAATTTAGACGACCAGTGTAGATTATGTCTGAATGAAAAATTTAAAATCCCGAAATCTATTAAACTGTAGAAGTGAGATAGCAAACAGCTGTCTACACAGAAATACATTTACCTTAGGCTAACGATACATAAATATATAAATAAATAAACAAATAAGTAAAAAACTGAACTAAACGAAAACCTAAGAATTTAAAAATTAAAACCTAAAATAGAAATACAAGAAACCACGTGTTAAAATAAATTCCTCCATTATACTGATACAACAAAGAAACAGGATATAGGCCAATCTATAGAAAACAGAACAATAGAACATTATTTATATAGCATGAGAAATATACAAGGGAGATAATTACACAATAAATATTGCAAGGCAGGTAATTACGATTTGCGTATCTCTGGTGTAAACATTGTTGCCATTTCCAAATGCACGAAATGCACGAAACTGCAACGTATATAAGGGATTGCCGAGAACAGCAAATCATCTTGCATCATCTTCGATCGTTCCAGAGCCTTCTCTTTAGAATTTTCAACTATGCTGGCCCGTCTTTCCGTTTAAAAGGTTCAGAGCCTTTTTACGTTTTCGTCGACAGCATTCGTTATGTGGACGAACCGAATTTTGTTCTTCTCTATAACGTTCACGGACATTATAAGGATTTGATTCTAACTTCTAAGGATGACCGTGAGTTGAATAAAGGCCTTTTTCGGAGACCAACTATTGAAAATGAAACCGCTAAAAAAAAAAATATGTTATACTTCTGCTAGAAGCAGCAGCAGCCAGCGATGATTGTTTTTACGTATCGATTCCTGATTGGATAAAATATCCAATCAGCAGGTTCTTTTGACCAGTCATTGTCGTGCGAATATTCACTTTCGAATTGCGTAATGTAAAAACACAAACATACAGATTTCTTTCTCTCTGTTTTTTAACTTTCGGCCGATCGCACGCGCAGGACATCGTCGTCCCTCCCCCCCCCCCACCCCCCACCCGCACCGGCTCGACTGAGGAGGTGGGGGAGGCAAAAGTCAAAAAGTAGGTAATCTATTTTAATTCCTACCACGAATAACGAACTATTCTTTCAAGGCACACACACATTACAATTTCCACAAAGATACATCAAACACGCTCGTATATACGCATTCATACAAACACGAACATTTCATTCGTACACGTTCGTACAAACGGAACTTTTCACTCCTTAAAAATGAACTAAACTATACTGTAACTGATAGCTCTACAAAATGTCTTAGCCAAATAAATTGTTTTGTTTAATATAAATGTTTTACTCTAATTATCGATTTTTGTAAAATACCATTCTTGTGTGTTAGCTTTATTATTCCTTCGCTTTCTTTCTAATATAATTTCAGATAATAATAATAATGTTCTCTTTCTTCCCTTTGTTTGTTTTATTCTGTTAATTTTATCCACACGTGGTCGGGCCACTTCGAACAGTGGGAATGACATGCTGCTATAAAGACATCTCTCCCACAATCTTTGGTCGGGGGACCCCACATGTGTTCAACTCTTTGTTCGGACCAACCCCGGCCATATGTCTCAGCACCCTGTGTTGAAGGCTAAGACAGACACGCTAATATACACACACATCTTCAATGCCTTTTCCATTTACAAACACCGTAACACGCAAACTCGCGTGGCGCCAGCCGAAATGAACATGTCTACTCAAATTTTCCTTACAGACAAAACAACTTCATTCACTTAGAATGTTTTTTGGACACTGTTAACTAGCAATCTTTACTAACCCTCCATTTTTTATTGTTCTAACAAATTGACAATTTAAATGAATTATTTTTATTGATAGATGTTTTCATTCTTTTGATAACACTGAAATTTCATTAAAATACCATTCACTTGACTAAAACTTGCCGGTTCAGTATTTAAAAGCAACTTGTTTAAAATATGGTTTAAAAGTAAATATATTTTTTAAAAATGTTTTTGGCTTGAAAACCAAAGCTTATTATTTTAAATACTAAGTTTTAATAGATACATTCTACACGGACAAATAATAATAAAACGGAGAAATAAAAAGATTAATTGGCCATCAAAAATGATCAGATGCAAATTATTTCTAAATGAAAGTTGTAAAATGTTACTTTTTAATCTCATTCTCGATTCTAAGAGACTTCGTTTCCGGTTTTAATTTTTAGGTGAAGAATAAATGACAGCATTATTTAAAACGAGTGTACACCCTCCGTCAAAAATTACGGAAATGATTACCCTTCGTCAGTGTTCACACTCATATTCATTTAAAATAATGCTTGAATCGGTGAAGTTAAAACAAAGAAATATGAATGAAAGAAAACGTCTCAAAATTAAAAATTAAAAAAAAGAAAGAAAAACGTATAGAACGTAGAAAAAAGTAAATAAAAACATTTCATTATGGAAATAGATTTAAGGTGGGGGTTGTCACACTTGCTATTTGCTTTCTCAATTTATCTGAATACTTGAAATAGGTTCGTATGACAAGTATGTATTCGCTAAATTTTGTGTGACGAGACGGATATATATATATATATATATATATATATATATATATATATATATATATATATATATATATATATAAATAAATTCACATTATAGAATTTTGTATATTCAGACTACTGTTCTCATCTTGGGTGTTTTTAGCACAATGTTTCGGCCGATGTAACCTCCGACCTTCTTTATAAATATTTATTGATTTTAAACACTACCATTTAAACTAACACCTATAGATCGTAATAACGAATTTAGGTAAAAATGGCACCGGAAAATATGGCACGAGATAGTAAATAGGGGAAAATGACACAAGGGAAAAATATAGATCTTACTTTATAACAAAATATTTAAAAATTTAAAAGGAATCGGAATTGGAATCGCCAATTGTATCGGAATTGGGAATTTGGAACAGTTTCGGTAATTATATCAGAATCGGAGAAAATATTGGAATCGTCCCATCACTAGTTATGACCAAAGTTTGAAGAGAAAGATTGCTCATTAAAATCTTGAAAAGCTCATTTCATTAAGCACTTATTACCGACGGTGTGACGAACAAAATGTGCGCACACTTTGACTAACAATAAATATATTATTATTATTATTATTATTATTATTATTATTATTATTATTATTATTATTATTATTATTATTATTATTATTATTATTATTATTATTTGTACTCACTAGGAGTTCTCACACAGATCATCGTTAGTGATTGCTCACCAACAACAACAAGTGTTATTTTCTGGAGTCTCAGTGACAACAAGCCTCCCCAGATTTCCAGCATTCTTCACCTCTTTTCGATAACCACCGCAAATAACCTTGCGTTCTCGCTTGTAAGGACCATTGGTCTTCGCTGGGATTTGGGTGGCAATAAGCCTCCCCAAGGTCCCAGCATTCTCCGCACTTCTCCAGTAGAGGTCTGGTTTGTGCTGTCCCTCCTCGGTCTTCTTATCCTCCTCGACTCTCTACAAATATTTTGTCTGGTGTCAGCCTAGGCCGACACCATTTTTTTTGCTTTTTTAATTTTTTTATTATTATTATTATTATTATTATTATTATTATTATTATTATTATTATTATTATTATTATTATTATTATTATTATTATTATTATTATTATTATTATTATTATTATTATTATTATTATTATTATTATTATATCAATACACACACAATCAGTCAAAGTAAAATATTTCATTTGTTAAGTAAATTTAAAAAAATATTTCTCATTTTTTCCTCGTTTAATCTCCTCCGAGTTCACAAATATTCAAATTGTTGACCAGCTTTTTCCAAACATGGCTAAAAATACGGATCAAATGGATTCGAGGAGATTTTTTAAAGAACATTTTCAAATTAAAAATAGATGATTGTGTTGACACAGAATGAAATATTGAAGTTGTAGGAAGTTAAGCTATAAAGTACGAAACTGCCACAAATAGACTGGCTTTACTTTATATATTAGACAAAGCAGCTTTATGGGAGAGTGGTGGGTTCATCTATTGGGTCATATGAGATAGAATATAATTGAAAGATATTCAGTTTCTGTTTAGAAATTAGAAAGAAGAGGCATATGATTAAGGCAGAGTTTTGGGGTCAGAGTCGAAGTTTTTGGAGAAGTCAGTTAATTGGGAGTGACTTGAAAACATTTTTTTAAAACATTTAAACAAAATAAGGGTAGGTTAGTAAGTCCCTCCTAACACACCCTAGGGGTAGAATCTCCATTATTTTCTGGATAAAACCGAAAATAAACAGGCAAATCGCTAATGTAAATATGGTTCTTAGATGAGACTAAACATATTATGAATAGATAATAGAGAAGATACCACTCCCTCTACCGTTTAGTTTATCTTCTCACACCTGACATTATCCTATATCTCTACAAAGCCACCATCCATCCATGCATGGAGTATTGTTGCCACATATAGGCTGGAGCATCATCCACTAGTCTCTCCCTCTTAGACAAGGTCCAAAAAAGAGTTGCCAACTTAATAGGTCCCCCACTATCCACCAAGCTTCAGCCCCTGTTGCCTCCCCGCAATGTTGCTTCCTTGTGTCTGTTTTACAAGTACTTCAATGGATTGTGCTCTGATGAACTTGCTGCTCTGGTGCCCCCACGGCGCAAATTCACTAGACCAACCCGCCAATCTGCCAAATCCCATCCATTCTCTGTGGAGGCACCCAGATGCCGAAGAGCTTTCTACTCCAAAAGCTTATTTCCTCGTGCTGCTGGACTCTGGAACTCCCTCCTTGCTCCCTGTTTTCCTGACGGTACTGACATGCAGAAATTTAAAACTAATGTAAACAGACATCTCGCTGCACAGCTCCCAATTTAGGTTGACCCCCACCCCCTCTAAAAAAACAAAAAAAAACTCTCACCCATTTTCTCAGTAGCCCATTACGTCTACAGTGCGGTCAAGCTTGTTTGGGGTGAACTATGTTAAAAAAATTTTTAAATACCACATAATATAAAAACATAAAACTACACCCTTTCACTGCTGAAGGTTGTTGGTGTTGTTAAGTGAGTCTGACTTCTGCATAGAGCTCATGAAGATCGTGGGTCATAGTTGTATGGTCTGCGTGAAGTCCTCCTGGTTGAATGCAACTTTTCGTTAACCTGCAAGACTGCCAGTTTTTACCCCCGACATCGATAACAGCAACGCTTAGCGTATGCATACAAAGTCGGGAAATGTTAGCCGAGAATACACAAAGGAATAGTGCAGAAGCACCTTTGTCACTCTCAATCCATTGATTTTCTGTTCCGTGTCTGAAATATATTTGTTTGCCACACGCAGAGGTAAAGACGATCAGAGGAGGACGAATTCTGCTTTTACTTCTTCCTGAATTTTCATCATCTGGATTCCTGCCATTTTCACAGTGTTTCGACCGTTGTGCTCTGGCCTTCTCCATTTGTCATAGTCGATAACATTTCGTTAATTTTGAACTCAACCCTATGGTGGTGGTGGTGGTGGTGGTGGGTGGTGGTGGTGGTGGTGGTGATGGTGGTGGTGGTTGTTGTGGTGATGGTGGTGGTAGTTGTTGTGGTGATGGTGGTGGTGGTAGTTGTGGTGATGGTGGTGGTGGTTTTGTTGTGGTGGTGATTGTGGTGATGGTGGTAGTGGTGGTAGTGGTTGTGGTGATGGTGGTGATGGTGGTGATGGTAGACTTCTGCATAAAGCTGATGAAGATTGCACCTCAAGATTATCTGGTCTGTATGAGGTCCCCTCTCGTTAGTCGCAGCTATTCGTTTACCTACAAGGTTGCAGGTTTTTATCACCGACACTGAGAACAACAAGGCTCAGCGGATGCATGCAAAATCGGGGAAGGTTTGATCCAGAACACACAAAGGAATGGCGCAGATTCAACGTTGTCATTCTCACTCTATTTTTTATGTTTCGGCATTAAATAACCCACTAAAGTGTTTATATGCCGTAAAACACACAAACAAAACTGAATCAATTCTAATGTAGCATAGTGTGTGAGATTTCTTCACTTCATACATATTGTCTGTTGTTTTCTTGTCAGCAGAAACAGCTGCTCGTCTCTCTTGTTGACACATAGTAGTTTGCTCATTGGATGGCGACGTCCTCAGCTTCTTTCTCTTCTCTTTTTCCTGGTAGCTTTAAAAAGTAAAGTAAATTCGTATGAATCAGCATGGTATGGCATATTTTTCTCATCATATTTTAAATTGAAGAATATTATAAGAGTTGTCTACCTTACAACTAAAAGTCTATTTCTTCTAGATAAAAATTAAAAACTGAAATGATTTCACTAAACCCGGGCAACGCCGAGTAGCTACAGCTAATATTATATATTACTTAGCAGTACTATGCTTTTAAAGTAAAGTGTTTCTATTTAATAGATATGAGTGATATATTATGACTTTTAGGGTCAGATGTGACCTCTATATGCTAAGTAAATGTATTATTGGTAAGTTTGCTTTTTGTAGTCTTGAGCAAGATATTTTATCTAGTTATGGAGGTTTATCTCCAACACTCCTGTAAGAGTTTGTGATACATTTCCATTCTATGGACGTCTGGTGTGAATGCATACCCCATGATATTATTGTATCGTCTTTGATACTAGCGCGAAGGCTAAGAAAGTTTATTTTAGTCTGAGTTTAACGTTCGACAAAATAGCACCATCAGATGAACTTTTTTTAATTACTTTTTTTGCATTGCATTTTTGGTGATCGGGCGATCTCATCTTTTTAAAAAAAAGTAGAGGGTGATAACGTACGTTCGCACATGAAATTGCTTTAACCTATTATTATATATATTACTTAGCAGTGATATGCTTTTAAAGTAAAGTGCTTCTATTCAATAGATATGAGTGATATATTATGACTTTTGGGGCCAGACTTTTGGGGTGTCTTCTCGATGTCGTCTAGTGGTTGCATTCTTTCTTCATTCCTGTACTGTCGTGAACATCGCCGTCTACAACAAAACCTTCATAACAAAATTCACGAGGCAACAATCTTTTACTTTGATTTGTTTATTTCAAGCGTCAGTCTATCGTCGATCTTGGAGATGTTTCACCAACGTTAAGGGAGAGACCAAATTACTACTTTATCGTAGTTAATTCCTAGCTTAAGTCCTTAG
The DNA here is from genome assembly GCA_963556195.1 of Sepiola atlantica. Classification (NCBI taxonomy): domain Eukaryota; kingdom Metazoa; phylum Mollusca; class Cephalopoda; order Sepiida; family Sepiolidae; genus Sepiola; species Sepiola atlantica. The sequence goes on from OY744515.1 coordinate 90,563,592, forward strand.
CCATTCGAGGAGGGAGGAAGAAGAGATCCCATGCCTGTATTCTCTTAGGGAATTTAATACCCCTAATCATTTGAAGACTACATAGAGAAATCGTCTGTTCGGCTTGCTTCCAAAAACCAGACTGGCAAAACTTTGCTTCCCACACAAAAGCCCGTGACGTCACAGAACCCCTATGCGCAGGTTCACCTTGACCATTGACCTGAGGTCTCGTCAACGTGGTGGTCCTGCCAACGTTTGTGAGCTCCAACTGTGAGAACCAGTTTATTTTTCACTCGACTGTATGGGTCCACCTGCATTAAATCGTGCAAGCCAAACCAAACGATCTCCCACATAATTCTTCTCATCATGTTTTAAATTGAAGAATATTATAAGAGTTGTCTACCTTACAACTAAAAGTCTATTTCTTCTAGATAAAAATTAAAAACTGAAATGATTTCACTGCATCCCGGCAACGCCGGGTAGCTACAACTAATATTATATATTACTTTGCATTGCATTTTCGGCGATCGTACGATCTCATCTTTTTTTTTTAAAGTAGAGGGTGATAACGTACGTCCGCACATGAAATTGCTTTAACCTATTATTATATATATTACTTAGCAGTGATATGCTTTTAAAGTAAAGTGCTTCTATTCAATAGATATGAGTGATATATTATGACTTTTGGGGCCAGATGGTGCCCCATATGCTAAGTAAATGTATTATTGGTAAGCTTGCTTTTATATGTGTTTCTATTCAATAGATATGAGTTGGGGAAGGTTTGTTCGAGAACGCACAAAGGAATGGCGCAGAATTTATTAGCAGTTCTTTGCCTGATACGCCATTGCTTTACACATGCAGAGGCAGAGATGACCAGAAGACGACGGATCCTGATGCTGAGTCCTCCTGGATTTTCACCAGAGCTCTGTTAATCAAGTAACTCTGGCATTATCACGTTGACACTCCCCTACCACGGGAAAAAAGGGTTGGATTTTATTAGGGGCTCCTGAAAGAGTCGTTATAGCCATTAGCCAACATTTACTCAGTAATCATAATTTTTAATCTGCCTACACTGATAATAGTTTAAAATACTTAACAGTATCCGTTCTTCGTATCATTTCAATCTCTTGGTCCCCCAGTAAAAAATTCACATAAAATACTCGTCTAGCTACAACCACTACTAATAACATTCTTTTCTTCTTTCGTGTATCTAAAACCAAACGGAACTCCTATGAAAAAAGTTTCATTCTAAGAACCTTTTATCTGTGGAACACAATAACGCGGAGCTACTTCCCAGCTGACTATTACATGGTAGTTTCTAAGTCCGATGTGAACAAATACTTGTCGAGTCACTCTCTTAAGTAATCAAATTCTGCCTCCCACAAGGTAAGATGTGACACAAGGTCGGGAAATGGGGATTTGAAAAGCCAGCGCCTGAGAAGGTGAGCACTCTGGCCTACAAAAAATGCCTGGGGAGCCCCGTCGGCATTCCCCGGTAGGGGCGCCTCAGGCAGTAAGTAATAAACACTCCTCCCCAAAGAGGGGAGGCAAAGCCTGGGAGGGTGGACCTCCTACAACTGCACAGGACAAACCCACAGACCGGCAACATCAAGATGGTACTGGTGTAGTATCCATCGGAACAGATACTACACTTTGATCTTGGCCAAAAGGCTTTTTTCAAGACTATTAAAAGACTTTAAATTCCTAATACTGTTTAATGCTATATTTCTTTTTGTCCATTTTCTTTATTTTATGACATTTTATCTCACGTTAACTTTAATGTTTGTTTCGTTTTTTAATATCGACAGCGTCTCTTCGCAATTTGTCTCTTTTATTCTTCAGAATCCACGATGATTATCATAATCATACTTCTTCTTCTTCTTTTGTTTGCTTCACAGCATCTCACTGTTAGATCACCAGCTCGGTTGAGAAAAGCCATGCTAATGTTTTGTTGTCAAGCACAGCTATGCCGGCTTCGTCGTTGGGTGGTCGATGTTTAAGGCATGACTCGATGATGTGGTCTACTGTCTGTTCAGAGTGACCACAGTCGCAGACAGCCGAGTCCCTGAGTCCCCATCCTTTCATGGTCGTGGCGAAACGGCCGACACCTGTCCTGAGGCGGTTGAGCATTGTCCACTGCCGGCGAGGGAGGTCCATGCCTTGTAGGTTATCCGGGTCCTCCACAAATCTATGCAACCTTGATTTATCTGCTGCCTGCCATTCCTCTGTCCAGCAACGTTTCAGCCAGATTCGTTTTGTGACGTCACCGGGTGTTGAAAGCAGGAGCTGGTGGGCATGCTCTGAGAATGGGCGTCGTGACTTCAGGCGAGCTTGTGGAGGGGTCTCTGTGGCGAGCTTGTGGAGAAAGTTGGTCCTCATCGATAGAGGAGATAAAGTCAGCCTTTTCGTGGTCCCCCTCATAAGTACCTGCTCACAACAGTGAAACCAGCCTCATAATCATACTATTGTTTCGCTTTGTTTTTCGGATTTAACTGATTAATTGACGTGTTACTTTTTGATGAGGGTAGTTGAAAAATATCTCTCAATAGTTTACTAATATATGAAACATGTTGCCGTTGTTTGATATCGCTTTTACATTAAGCCCTAAATCTTCAGTTTTGAAATGAGCCAAAGCCAGCTGTTTCCCAGCCACTCAAAATAATCTTATTCAACCTGGCTACATGTCATTTTGTAAAAACCCTGTTTCAATAACTACGTCCCCTTCTCGGTCAGTAGCAGCTGTCAGCGCCATTATGTGGCAGTCATTGGCAAAAGCTACTAATAACCGTCTTTTTTCTTTTCACCATTACAGACTGTACACAATAGAAAAACGTTCAATCATTATTTATACTACGTATACAAACACAATATGGATCCATCACTCTTAGAAAAAACGTATTCCCTTCTTTTTAAACTAACTCTATATATAAAGTAAAATTGTGTGTGTCTCTCTATATGTGTATATAACCCTAACCCTAACCCTAACCCTTCTTTTTAAACTAACTCTATATATCAAGTAAAATTGTGTGTATGTCTCTCTCTATGTTTATATAACCCTAAACCTTACCTTAACCTTAACTCTAACCCTAACACTCCTTTTTAAACTAACTCTATATATCAAGTAAAAGTGTGTGTATGTCTCTCTCTATGTTTATATAACCCTAACCCTAACTCTAACACTAACCTTAACCCTAACCCTAACACTCCTTTTTAAACTAACTCTATATATCAAGTAAAATTGTGTGTATGCCTCTCTCTATGTTTATATAACCTTAACCCTAACCCTAACCTTAACCCTAACCCTAACCCTTCTTTTTAAACTAACTCTATATATCAAGTAAAATTATGTGTATGTCTCTCTCTATGTGTATATAACTCTAACCCTAACCTTAACCCTAACCCTAACCCTTCTTTTTAAACTAACTCTATATATCAAGTAGAATTATGTGTATGTCTCTCTCTATGTGTATATAACTCTAACCCTAACCTTAACCCTAACCCTAACCCTTCTTTTTAAACTAACTCTATATATCAAGTAAAATTATGTGTATGTCTCTCTCTATGTGTATATAACTCTAACCCTAACCTTAACCCTAACCCTAACCCTTCTTTTTAAACTAACTCTATATATCAAGTAAAATTATGTGTATGTCTCTCTCTATGTGTATATAACTCTAACCCTAACCTTAACCCTAACCCTAACCCTTCTTTTTAAACTAACTCTATATATCAAGTAGAATTATGTGTATGTCTCTCTCTATGTGTATATAACTCTAACCCTAACCTTAACCCTAACCCTAACCCTTCTTTTTAAACTAACTCTATATATCAAGTAGAATTGTGTGTATGTCTCTCTATATGTGTACATCGTTATCAAGAGAGGGGAATTTAATTAGTGCTCTTAGGAATACTTTTCGAACTGTAACCTGACACACTGTCAAAAGTGCTATCTCAAACGTAAGCGTGACAAACAAAAGAAAATACTATTTAAACTGAAGCGTGCCACACATACTAAAATGCTATTTCAAACGTAAGCTTGCTTGACATTCATTGTGCTTGTTTTGCAAATACTTCAATAGATTGTGCTCCGATGAACTAGCTGCTCTAGTGCTTCCTCGATGCAAATACACGAGAACAACCCGACCATCAGCTGAGTCCTATCCATTCACTGTGGAGGTCTTCAGATGCCGGAGAGCCTTCTACTCCAGCAGATTCTTTTCTTGTGCTGCCGGCCTCTGGAACTCCCTCCCTGCTCATTGTTTCCCCAACTGTACTGACATGCAGAGGTTTAACATTAATGTAAACAGACATCTCGCTGCACAGCTCCCAACTTAGGATGACACCAAAAACCTACTCCCTAATTCTCAGTAACCTATTACGTTTACAGTGGCGACCTGCCTTGTTTGGCGTGAAATATCTTTTTTTTTAAATACATAATATCTTTGATTTTCCCTTTTTGGGGCATGTTACATTTCTCCATCGATGTGGATTTTCTTTGCTAAAAAATACTTTGTATATTTTTGTATTTTTATTATATTTTTTTTATTTTCAAATCTGTGCTAAAGTAGTATAATTTTTACTGATTTATCGCGATTATCTCTTTTGATGATAAAAGCTTGCATTTTTTGAAAATCCATGGGCTAAGGAAACGAAAGTCATTGATATATTCCTTATTTAAATTACTTGATGATTAAATAAATATTTCATTTTATGATTTCTCTATCTCGTATATTGAGCATTGTCTTTTCTTGATTCGATTATTTTAAAGATAATATTTTATTTTATCATCTCACCATTTTATTTTATTATATATATATATATATATATATATATATATATATATATGTATATATATATATATTCATGAATAAATATTCAATTAGTATTACCTACAGACGCCAGCGTTTTAAGCTTATTGCTCTCATCAGTATAGAAACTGTCAATTTCAGACGGCCGTATGGCGCGAACCTCGTTTACAGAGTCAGCCTAGATTCCGCAAGCTATCACTTTATCTCCACGGCCACCGAGAATTATGTGACGGGCCAATAAATTTATGACTATTAAATATAGCCACTTTGCGTGCAATGGTGCTTTTTATTATATTGATGGGATATCCATTGGCAAGAAAAATATTGGTCATTTCACCGACTTTCGCATCAAGTTGTATCGGCATAAGTGCTCGATGAGTAAGAGTACCAATCAGATTTATTTTTTTGATTTAGGGGCGAAGGAAAACTAATTTAGATCAAGACCTGTAAAGATTGGTTTTCTATACACAGAAGTGTCAAACGTAAAACCAGCTTTAAACACTAAAACAACAAGGAATTAGACGGAACCATAATCCTCGACCTCCATAGTAAATTGCAACGATGGATGCAAGTCACAAAAAGATGAAGAAACTGTTCAGCATCACTCCGTGAGGGAAAGCCAACAAAAGTGTTATCAACATAACGTGTGTAAACAGCCGGCTTGGTGATTTTGGAAAACAATTGGTTTTCCAAAAATCCAACGAAAATGTTGGCTAAGATGGACCAAGAGACTACCCATGCGCATACCATCAATTTGCCGGTACATTATCTAATTGTTAAAACTGAAGGAAACTGATTGAGCTTGCTAAGTTCAACGAAAATTGTGGAGATTTTAAGGGGCCACGGTAAAGATAATCTGCACATATACCAATGGTTCCATCCAATGGTACATCGGTCTACATACTATTAATGTCAAAGGAAGCCAAGAACTCAGTATCCTTTGAGAGAGATTATTTGTGTATATAAGACACAAATTGAAAGGAATCAGAGATACAGTAGTCCGAAAAAAATAAGTACAGGGAATATATATATATATATATATATATATATATATATATATATATATATATATATATATATATATATATATATATATATAGGCAGCATCTTCTCTTGCAGGCAAGTAGTGTTGAATATAAGATACAACTCATGTCTAGATATCCTTTGGTAGATCCTTTCAATAGTCCGAATCAGGATTTTAGTTTCGGAGTGGAATTGGCTGATGAATTTGCCATAGTTCGGATTTGTCTCCCAAGTACTTTCAGACCCATCTGGGTCCATCTTCAGGGGAATGAAGTTAATCAGGTGCAGACCATGTGTTAGTATTATAGAAGGTCTTGACGCGAATTATGTACTAAGTACGAAACTATATTTAAAGCTATAGACATTTTAGAACATTATTACTGATATTGAAGTTAATTCTATTAATTAGGTTTTTTTTTTGGTTTTTATATATAGGGTTTCTAATATATGTAGTGTTTGTTTGCTAGTAATTTATTCTAAGATATTGGTATTTTCTACTAAGAGTTTTCTGAATTCCGATCGGGGGCAGGAATGGTCGTTAGTTAAGTGTTGGGCTATGGCGCTAGTATAGGACAAATGCATCGTCAATCTTCTCGACAAATATATATACAGTGTGGGCAAAAATAAGGGTCCTATTTTTAAAAATTCATAACTTTTTTATTTATTGATTTTTTTTTAATTTTTTTTTAGAATAAGTAAAGGACCCCTTCCGAAGCAAGCATGAGCCGTATTAGCCCTAAAGAACGTACCCTCATTTAGAAAACATTATTTTTGCTTAAAAAACTCAAAACAGTGTAAAAAACAATAGTTTAGTTTTTGTAAGTTTTAAGAAGTGTTTTTCGGCTAAAATTTGTTTTGTTTATTTCAAAAAATCTCGGAAGGGTCAGTCTACACACACATAAAGTTTGGTGAGTTTAACTTTTATTTTGTGGAAGTTATTCAAATTCAAGTTATTCAAATTTAAAGATAGGACCCTTATTTTGGCCCACCCTGTATATATATATATATATATATATATATATATATATATATATATATATATATATATATATATATATATATATATTTATTTTGGTACAGAAAAATTAGTACAACATTCGTACCGTCGGTTTTAAGCACAGAAGGACTTAGCCATCCGGATCTCTTCAGCTTCTGTTGTCAATATATATATATATATATATATATATATATATATATATATATATATATATATATATATATATATAATATATATACACACATGTATATATATATATATATATATATATATATGTATATATATATATATATATATATATATATATATATGATAAAAAGAGGCTTATATTAACACTTACTGTAGTTTCACGGTAGATTCGATCGACAGATCTCTATTCTTATCCGATACGCCTGTATATGTTTTAATGTAGGTTCAAATTGATTGTTTAAACGTTGTTTAACTCAATGTAAAGATAACAGTCAAATTGCTCACTTTTCTTCATATTTGTTTTGGGATAGTGTACTTGTTTATTTAGTGGTAAATCTGGAAAGCAGCCTTGGTGAACCAAATACTATATTTTTATTACCGGATTGTGAAACGCGCGTAAGAGAGATAGGAAAAATATAGGTATTTGCTGAA